>OY728131.1:1017897761-1019097761 GCA_963277665.1 Viscum album
CAAAGCTGATTTAGTTTGGAAAAATAATTAGTCTCATGAGACATGTCATTTAATTAAGGGGACATATATTATAGGGAACCACCCATTACTAAATTTCTAAATAATTTCTAATATATCGAATGATCAATTAAATTTATAATAATATTCTTTATTAAAAAAACTCTATATTCAATAATTATTATGGAATATCAATATATTCTTAGTTAATAAAATATTATTCAATGTTAGAAACTATCTGTGGAAATGATATATGGTTTAGTAATTATGAATTTCCATGATAAATAATTATTATAATTTAATTAAATTTTAATTTAAATTGATAAAATTAAAATGAATGTACCAAGAGAATGTCAATTCCCATGAAATTATTAAGAGATAAAATAGGACTATCACTTCCTTAGGCATATAGTATTTTATATAAAATCATGTACTTTGAATAATGGTAATGTATATAATGTATTTAAATATTTTTTAATTAATTTTCTCATTTTCAAAACTATTTAAATTCTGTTTAAGAAGATAAATTTCATTAAACAGTTTTGATGGGGGGATGTATTTTTACATTGTAAACAATTAAAAAAATTCATTTTTCATTTTTGTAAATAATGTCGAGAGATACCATATTAGAATGAATTTGAATGATTCTATTCATACCATTTAAAATTAAATGATATCAAAAAAAATTATTAATAATTCATTTGAGTAAATAAAATCCCTTTTTTGGAAAATTTTTATTTGTCTGGAGAGAGAAGAAATATATATCTGACTATCGGTAAAATAAAATTGATAATTCTTTTAAATTTATGTTTTTATTTAATTACCAATGAGATGAAATTTAGGAAGAATATATAAAAATTCCATAAATATCTAGATTATAAAAACTATATAGTGATTAAAATGGTTTGTTTAAAAGATCCATTCAATGATAATATATGAAATCCTAAGAATTGATATTATAAAAAATGCTTACCACTTTGGAAAGATTTAAATTGTTACACAATAAAAGAATATAAATGTATTGAAACATTAATAATAATTAATAGATATTTTTTTGGGCATAAATGGGTAAATATATACACTACAGAATAGTGACTAGGTAAATAATAAAAAATATGTCTCAATAGAGTGTAAATTTAGACGAAATCCATTACATAATGGATCACTGTAATTAGATATGAAATAAACTCATTTATAATAGTTAAAATCGTGTTGATAATTTATACTATAACCAATTTTTTATTTATAATATAATATAATTTGTTTTATAATATATTATATACAATATGTTAATAATATATTATTACTAATACTGTTTAATTTGATATTTTCCATGTTTTATCCTGCATGTTTTAAAATATAAATTTTTGTTCATTAGTATAATAAATATATATAAAATATATAGAATTATAAAAATGTTTTAAATATCATATTTACTCATTATATACTTTTTTATAATCATTCCTGAAATATGGATATGAAAAATGAATTACATCACTTTATGGAGCTGGTATGCCCTACAAATGTATGAGCGATTTTATAATTTATTTAATGGATGAAGGGGTATGTAATTAGATGATATATTAATAACTAGAACCTATTTCATGTCATAATTATCATATATATTCGTTATTTCCATCATTATGACAATCAATATGAGTCATTCAAGGAACAAATAATAATTGTTCATGAGGTGGTAGTTCTCCGTACACGTAAGGGGTAGTTTTCATTCCCATTTTTTAAAAAGGTGAAGGATAAATATTACTCAATTAAAAAATAACATATATTTATATGGGTGACATTAGTGATATTATATTGGAATTTTTATGATGTAATTTAAGTGTTACTAGAAGTAATAAAAAACAAAGATATTGGTGAATATAAATTCATTCACCTATAAGAACCACCTATAGATCTACTATTAATGACCCTTGGGTTGGAATATTAATTATAATATAAGATATTTATTATAGCTATGAATTCATTAAAGATATTATAGATGGGTTTTTGGAGATAATATTCATTATATTTATGATGAAGTGAGTGGAGGTGGTGTCATTTTATATGTGAGGAGAAGTTGGATTTTTTTTAAATACCAAAACCTATTCAACAATAAGATGTTACTCTTCAAAAAGTGCTTAAAAATTCATCAATAATATAGTGGAGGGAACATATGGTTGAATAACATCTACACCAATAATAGTAAACATGTTTTAAAAATGATATTTTTTTACCTCCACGGTGTCACTCTTTTACCATTATATTATTCACCATTGAAACAAGTTTTACAACCATGGAATTTTAAACATTAATCATAAATTTATAAAAACATCCCTAAACCCCCACTCTTGGATCATGTCTGAAAACCATAAACATTAAATTTATAGCTCTAAACTGCTAAACATAAAATAGTTATTTAAATAAGAAACTTTTAACATCAAGAGCATATATTGGACCACTAACATAATGAAATACCATTTAGGTTTAAAATTTTAGATAACTTAGATTTACTCTTACATAAAAAATACTCATGTATTCAGTAGAGTGTTCCTACGACCAACCCCTACATTAATTATTTAATATTAAGTCATAATCAATATCCATATTAAACCATTCTATAATTCTTTTTTAAATTCAATATTGACAAACTTGGGAAAAGGAAATGTAATAAGGGGATCTCAAATGCTCAGTAAGGGTAAAAATATGAATTAACAACTAAATTTCATCGGTGATAAGAAGGTGACCATTAGGGTATGATGAAAAAAGAAAATTCTATGATAATATAATAATAATATACTTAATCATCAATACCTAGATCATAAAACATGAATCAATTCCCAAAGCTTTAAAAAATTCAAGATTACTGAGAATTAATAATTTCGAGTCATGGGATTTCAATCATTATAAAATGAATTATTAAAAACCAATAGCAATCATAACCAAAATGGGAAGCTATCTTGGAAAATTATATTCATAGAACCCATAAAATACTCATAATGATTATATAAAAATATATATGACTTCTATACCCAATTAATTGGTGATATATATGGTTCATCACATCGTATAATCTATATCGTACTCTCCCATGATATATAATAGAGATAATACCATTGTATAATCTCTATCAGGATCACATGAGAGCTATAATGGGGCTCAACCATTCATTTGAAAAATTTCAGAAACATAACATGAATAAATTATTTATATAATTCATGGAATAATAAATCTAATAAAAAATCCAATATTAATTTCACAACATGATTAATGCAGGGAAAAGGAATAGGTTCCAACACAATATTATGAAATAATCATAATCTATTTAGAGAATAATTGAGATTGTATCATTAAAAGTATTCTAAATTTGAGCATTATTAAAATCAATTATTGTTGAAATTGATGAATGGAAATTCCTAAAATAATAATTAATAATATTCCTGAGTCAAATAACTATTTATCTTTTAGTAAAATCCATGGATAACATCTTAGATAGAAAATTATTTTGAAATATTACATTTAACATTTCTTGTGTAAACTATATTTTCCATTTTTTAATAACTTATTTAAAATATAAAATATTATCCAAAATTAATGAAATAATTTCCATCGACTATATCCATTGAATCATAAACATACATCTTTAAAAAATGTATTGTTCATGATGTTGGTAAAATCATTTCATGTTTTAATTGTTAAAAATATACATTCTTTCCAATCATTTTGTAAAGGGAATCAACGTGACAGGTCGGGAAAACATTAAGGGATTTACATTTATAAATATTTAAAAATAATATCAAATATCATGAAATATATTTTTTGAAGCTAATTTATTTTTATAAAATGAATCTTTTGGAAAAAAAATTAGAAAACATTGATATGCAATTGAAGGTTTCCAAATCCAAAATAAATACAGAAGATCTATATGAATTACAAAAAAAATTTATTTATATTTATTCAATAAATAAAGTAATTAAATGTAAACTAAAAATTTTGAACACATTCATAACCAGAGGATTATAAAACTCATCTGGTGTAGTAAAAAAGATGATATTATTTACTTCAAAAATACATTCTACCTTAAAAATCCAAAAAATAATGTAGATTGTAATATAAATTCAATATAAATTTGGTAACTTTTAATTAATAATCCCTATGAAATAATAACATAATAAAACACTTTAAAAACAATGATACAAAATTTTTTAATTATATAACATGTATAATTGGTAGAATATACCCAACACAAATGAAATATGTGTTGAATATGGCATATGTCTCACCTGGTGTCGAGACATTGCTTGAATGTACTATAACTCTTATAAAATAATAGTATGACTACTTTTTATTTATTAAGAACCTTTTCCAATTTTAATTAATTATAAATAATATATTAAATTTTATGAATTATATATTTAAATATTATATCCAGTTTAGACAACATTGGGCGTTTTGATGATATTTGGCTTATTTGTCCAAAACGACTTCGGTTACATGTCTATGGTCAAAGGTTTAATTATTTATAAATATATAGGAAAATAATCGATAAATAATTATAAATTATATATGTACATTATAAATTTAAAACCACTAATAAAATATGGATATGGAAAATAAACTACTTTATGACCATAGAGATGGTAGGCCTTACGTAAGCATGGGTAACATTTTTATTTTCAATGATCACTATGGAAATATTAAATGATATATTTTATATTTCCCAAATTATAATAATATCATTAATAATATATATTTTCATAATATATATATATATCACCCATATGATTTTGGTGTGAAAAAAGGACCGCATCGCATCATGGAGGTGGTATTCCACAGGTACGCACGAACTATGTTATGATTTATCACTGTTCTAAAAAATGATACATAATATTTTCAGAATGACAAATTTGTAATAAATATCATATTTTTGTAATTCATACCACATATAATCATTTAATTTATAATTATTTCATTCTATTTAATGTGTTAATCAAATAATTATCATGTCACATTGTGAGGAGGAAGTCTACTGTACACACGATCCATGTTATCATATCTCACATATAATGGATATTAATAAGGTATGTGTTACATAATAATTATTGTAGAATAATAATTTTTAAAATATATTATATATATATATATATATACTTACTCTAAATCTATCATTACAACCTTACATTTGAGGATTCGATGGAAAAGAAGTAACATCAATTCATAGTGTAGTAGTCCTCCAAACACATGAAAAAAATTTTGTTTTCTAATTCATGGAGGAGGAGATGGATCTAGGTTATTCCATAAACATAATAAAATATATTTATATGGTTTCTAATTTTTGTATTATTTCATAATTCATTAGTAGTATTTTAATGATATTGAAGAATAAATAATAGACAAATTCTCAGTAAGGAATGATACCTATTCTTTGAAAAAAAATTTGATGTTTACACAAAAATATTTCCGAGATTATTTTCATAATACAAAATCATCTATGAAGTGAGTAATTATTTATGAAATTTATTATTTACTAGATTTTTTAATCCAAAAGTATTTTTTATGTTTGAATGGGAGTGGAGTGTGGGTGACCTTTTATAAGTGGGGGAGAGAACACACTTCAAATTTATGAGGATAAGAGGAAATACAAATATATTTTAAAATAAAATATATTCTAAAATAATTTATTATTAAGACTTTTATGTTATAGGGTGAAATTATTAACATAAAATAGATTATACAAGTTATTTGAGTTTATTTTAACACCTTTTTTTAGTTTTACACCATGGTAAATCAGTTTTTTCCTTAGTAGCAGTAAATGATCCTTACTATTTTCAATGACAATTATAAAAAAATTAAGTTAAACTTTTTATATGATAAAAATTATGATGATTAACTATATTTATTCCATTATAAAAATATCATTTCACATGTGTGGAAAAATTTAATTGAAAAACAAAACATGAAAATGAAAGGAAAATGTGGTTTTCCCCTATGTGTATTTTTCAAGAATAAGATGAGTCTATATTTAAACAATGACTAGTATTAATAATTGTATTGATTTAAATTAAAAATTATTGAAATTTAATATATATTTAATTTAATTAAATATACTATTATCTAATATAAATAAGATTAAAATTTTATTGCGATAATTAAATATAAGTACAGAATAATTATTCTACACTTTATAATATTCATAATATATGTTTACATTTAAATTAATTACTTAATATGAGATAATTTTTTTTCACAATAATCAAATTTTTTCAATATTCTCTGAAAATCCATATTTTCTAAAAAATTATAAAAGATCACCCTGTGTTATTTTTGATATGATGATTTAAAAAATTATGTTATTTTTATCAAATAAATTTTATTAAATCACTATAAATTAATTATAATGTTTTCTAAAAAAATAAATAAATATCAATTTTAAAGAAAACATATATTTGAAAAAGAATACTTTATTGAAAAATGATGTATTATTTACTAAGAATTTTTAAAAAATTATATTTATTATGAAATTTAAAAATATACATACATATATATATATATATATATATATATATATCATAATGTATTTAATAATACTCATTCTCATAAATTTAATATCTATGTAATAATAGCCATATATTTCATTAGGTTTTTATTCTTGGTGTTGCCTATCATATTTAATATAAAGAATAATAAACATCTTTTGAAAATCATATGGGTTCTAAATCCATACCCTCCTTGAATAATTTTAATCCTTACAATTTGAACATGAACATGATAATTAATGTTATAAAATTTCAATTTTTTTTTGAAACCCTAGATGGATAAAATGGGTTATAAACATTCTCTTAAAAAAGAGAAAGGGATGTACAGAGGTCATCAGAAAATACAAAAAAATAGGTTTACACAAATAGTGAACATTGTTGGAATGTGAAATTATACACTTGGAAGAAATATCCATTTTTTAGGTAATGTTTAAAATTTTTAAGAGGGAAATACGATCAATTTAATAAATAACATTTTTATTTCAATATCAATTTCCATGAGTTAATTTTTTTAACATAACAAAAAATAACTTAAAGGAATATACTTGTATGACATGTCTAATCTAATCCTTTAATTAATTTAAACCATAATCTAATATTTTCTCTAAACAATGATTATTTTTTATGAATGTTTCATACTTGTTGTTCTGAAAAATATTTTTAAAGGATCACATAACCATAAATGGATAAAATATACATCCCCTCTTTTTAGAAATTGAAAAAATCAAAACAATTTGCATTATGTTAAGAGAACTACCAAAATAATAGAACCGGGAAATGATGAAATAAAACATTAATATATAAAATTCAGATACAATAACCAAATTTCAAACTAAATCATTCCATAAATAAATAGACCTATATAAAAAAACCTCAATAAAAGTAACTTTAAATAGTGTTTTAATGTCAAATGTTATCTGTTAACTTTCAGAATAAAATCATAAACGTATAGAGATATTATTTTAAAAAAACATAAACCAATTAGTCATTGAATTAAATTTTAATTCCATGGTTATATATATGATAAAACATCATTTGTAATAATTAAATCAATATATAAGATCATATAAGCCATAGTGGTTATCAATACCTTAATACTTATGTTCAAAAAGATAAATTAATAATATACTTAAAACTAATGATTTAATTATACATCAACCAAATTAAAATATCATAATATTTCAGTAATAAATTTTATATCTCTTTAATTGAAACCTAAAAATAGTAATAAAATACTTTAAACGAGATATTGTTCATAATCTCATAAAATAATGATGGAATCCATAACTTTTAATAACATATCTCATCAAAACATACTAATATGAAAAAATATCTGACACTTTATCATATACAAACAATATCATCTTTTAACACACACTCTTTGGTCTCGTTATAAATATATAAACTTTTTATTTCTATTTTTCTAGAGATAAACAAGAAAGAATAGTTTATATGCAGATCATATAACATCAATAGGATATATAAGTTCAGTTATGATACCAAGGAACATCAAAATTTACAATTTTATATAATTTTGGAACAATATCACATAAACAATACATATGTATTAACGTTATTGTTCCTCTCACTGAAACCATTTTTCATATTTCATATGAAGTCCTCGACAACACCAATGTTAAAACGTTGTAGAAATAATTAATTTAACATTATTATTGATATCATAGGGAAAATAAAACATAATAATATTGAGAAAAAATTATAATTCAGGGTAAATATTTGATCTGACAATGGAATTTCATCAATGATAAATAGATGAGAATAAGGGTAGGGAGACATAACCATAGTGTGTTGGGTAAATATATACAAATGTATACAAATGCATACCTAGATTATCATACCCAAAAAAGAGAATAAATATATATAAAAGATAATTGTCATTGAATCAATAATCATCACCCATGTGATTTCAATCATGATCAAATGAATAATTACCAAGCCGTAGCAAGTTTAAATTTTTTTTGGTATATTTGGACATTATATTCTAAGAAAACTTACAAAACCCTTTAAAAGGGAATATCCATATAGAAAACTTCAATACCCATTGAGTTTGTGCTCAATCTAGGTTAAACCATTATATCAATATATTAGGATAACTGAACACATTCAAGAAACACCAATATTATAAGTTATAATGAGCTCATCCTTGAAATATAATGTGCCTCATCCCTCCATAAAAGCAATATCAGGTTAACCTATGAGCTATAATGGGTATCAAAATATAATATAAATAATTATTAAGAAACATAAAAAAAGAACACATAACTATCATCCCCTCATAAAACACAATAAACATCCATTAATCTATTAATTACATTATTAAAACCTGGAAAAGGAATGGGTTCCATGCTAATCTCCCAAAAAAATCCTATTCCATCTAAATAAATAATATTGTTGATATCATTACAATGGTTAACCAATATAGAAAAAGTAATATCATGGTTTTTTATGTTCATGAATGAAAATACCATTAAAATATCATTAAAAATATTATTAAAAAATAATCTTTTATCATTGAGTAATATTATATCATGTCATCACATGTAGAAAATGTTTTCCAAATATCTCATAGAATATTTCTTTAGGAAAATATCCTTTACATTTAAAAAAATTTAAAATTTAAAACAATTATTAAACATTGTATAATATATTGAATTTTAAGATAATGTCTGAAAATTATAAAGGAATATTGAAAAAATTTTGTTCTCATGATTGATTGAAAATCCCTTCATGTTATAAATGTTAAAAATATACTTTTTTTAAAAAATAATTTATAATGTGGGTAAAAGTGAAGCTATTGGAAAAAAATTATGAAATTACATTTTTAAATACTTTTAAAATATGATAAAATGTCATGAAAAATATTTCTATGAAAGCATTTATATTCATAAATGAAAACTTCTGAAAACATATTTGATGTCATTGTACTGTTAGTGGAATATTACCAAATCTAAAATAAAGATACAAGATCAATCTCACAAATAGAAAACATTCTTTATATATCATCATTAAATAAATGAGGAATTGTAATTTTAAAATGTGGAAAACAGTCATAATTAGATGAAAATTAATGTAATTTAACTTAATAAGATATGATAACATTATTTCCTCTAAGATAACCTTTAACATAAATAATCTCTAAAAGAAAAGAGATTATAACATACATTTTATACCATATTGGTAACATTTCAGTGGAAACTACATGGAATAATAAATTATAATGAAACATTAAATAATAATAATATACATTGTCTACTGATAAAACATTTCAAATATGTATTATATGTAAAAAACAGAGGAAATAATTGATGAATATGTAATATTCCTCTTGTAAGTAAAAGTGAGATGAGAAACCCTATACTCGAGTCCGTAATTTCCATATATGTTCTTTAACTTATTATTAATATGATTATATCAGTTAAATAATTTCATTATATAATTTTATAGGTTCAATATATTATAATTAAATCATTTATTTTATATATTTTTATGATATATTTTATTATTTAATCTATTAATGCCACATTTGGTGTTTTTATGATATGTGGATTATATGTCCAAAATTACTTTGATAGGTTAACTATGGACATTTTTTTCATTATTTTAACTTCTGAAAATAATAATGATTAAATAATTATAATTTTTATATAGAAATTTAACTTTTGAACCCAATCATGATTGTAGGTTATGATAATTGAACTGCGTTATGATTATGGATAAAACAAACACATCTCTTCATGGACACTGTAGTCCACACTTATGTAGGAACAACATAGTCATTTTTTAGTGTAATAATGAAATTCATATATTACATTTTAATAAATATAAATATTTCATTGATATCATAATTATTTCATTTGTATCACATCAATTCATTAATATTATATTTCTTATCATCCATATAAAGGGTTAGTGAAAAATGAATCACATTCCTTCACGAGTTGGTAGTCTTTCATCCATAAGAACTACATTATTGTATCCCACATGAAATTGAAATTTAGAAGGTCTGCATGATATAAAAATTCAAAAAGTATAATTATGTTTATAGTAATAATAATAATAATATATTATTATTATTATTAATTCATCATTAAAACCATCCATTATAATAGGTTTTGGAAAATTGATTGCATCAGTTTGCGATGCGGTGGTCCTCTATACACATGATCAATGGTTTCATTCACCATTTGATGATGGTGAAAATAGATCATAGTAATTAAATTAAAATAATAAAATATTAGTATCTGCGATATAATGTAGATATTATTTTATATTGTACGAAAAATATTATGAGGACATGGATAACGAAATAAAATAAAATCTCTCGGTTAATAATGATAAAGCTTTCTCGAAAAACACATTATGTATGATGAACCAGCCTTAAATATTACATAATATTGAATTAAATGAATATTTCATGTTGAGGATGTTTTAAGGATTATAGTATTTGATAATTAGGCCATAAGTGTTACATATCAACTTGAAAATTACATGTAGACACTACTAATCATTATCCATTTTATAAAAAAAATCTAAAAAATAAACATTCCAACTTCAATGTTTTCGACATCATGAATTTTCCTTGATCTCATCCTTGACCTTATTAATCTTTAAGTCATGTGGATAAAATTTAAAAACCTGGTTTGATCATAAAAAGCTCAGTAAGGGTTACAAAATAATTAAAGGAAACATTATCCCATCAATAACTTCTTATAAATGAAACTATACTTTTCGATCATAACATACCTCATGAAATCATAATATTTATGAATAAGATATAAAAATCATAAATAATAATGGTAAATTATGGCATTCATAACATACATACATTATATCTAACACAACTACATTGTGATTCACATTTGGAATACCCATCCCTGTATATTACCTAATTCTATTAAGTGAAACATTACCATTATCTCTATCACGTTACTCAATGCGTTGGAGAGCTATCTCGGGCTCACCCGCCCTTGGTTTATTACAGAACCACCCATATATGTAAACAATTTACAATAACATTAAATATTCATAAAACTTAAAACATGAATAAAGGAAATATAAAATTTCCACATTTTAATCACACCATATCATTTCACGATATAGACATAATCAATGATTTATTAAACAATTTTCAAAACCATTTAAAACATTTAATAAAAATATTTTTTAATCAATGTTTCCCATACCAAATTGAAACATTTAAAAAATTATCATTTTAAAATATTAATGTCCATATAAATAAATCCTTAAACAATTTTTAAAAAATGGACATTAATGATAATGATTTAAGAGAATAAATCTTTTATACATTTAAAATGATATTTTAGTTAAAGAGTTTTTGATAAAATGAGAGACTCTTGAATACCAATAATTTAGAAATAACAATGAATCAAAACATTATAATGTCAATAGAATAACAAGGTTCGTGATGTAATACATAAAAGGGCAGTATATACACCAAATAAGAGTGAATTGTTTCATAACGACATTGAAGTCTCAATGGAATGTAAATTGAGATGAAATACCTTATAAAAAACTGTATCCATAGATTAAGGATAAATCAATTACATAATAAAGTGGAAAAAATATAAATAAATTCTATATGAATGGATATTCAATGTAAATAAATTGTAGTACATTCTTACATATTTTTTGTAAAAACAACACCACTGACTTGGATGTTTAACTCAATGAATGGAAATTGAGTTAAAATTACTCTTATCAACATCATATCAATGACTTGAGAATTAATCAATGAATAGATTAAGTTTATTAGAAGCATATCCCCATAATGGTTTGTGTAAATTACTACATATGTAAAAAAATAGGGATTTTACACATAATTTGGGAGTAACATAATTAATGAAGTATGCATAAAGCCCAATGAGTGGAAATTGAAATTTTAAATTCTCTTACCAATTTGGTAACAAGAGAAACATAATCCCCATGAACGAAGGATCATACAATGAAGATGTAAATACCCATAAATTAAATTATATTACCCCATGAATACAATTATGGGTAGTACATACACAACCGAAAAGTAAATAGTGGCTAACATATCATGAATCTCACGACAATAAAAAGTGAGATTAAAAACTTTTACAACGTTGTAATCAATTGAGTCATTTGAAAAAACATTATAAACACTACATGAATCATAGAATAACATTAATATAAATACAATTATTATAACATATTTATTAAATTTCAGTACACAGTACACCACATGTAAAAAATAATACCGAACAACTGAAATATCACAGAATTAAAAGTGATATAAGAAACCCCTTACCTTGTGTCTGAATGAACTTTTTTATTCCTTGTTCTTCTGGAATAATAAACTAAAGTTAATTTATACTTGATTAATAACCATATTTCATGTTTATTGTTAATTTTATATCAGTTATTACCATGTTATAAACATTATGTAATCATTTAAGTTAATAATGGTCGTTTAGTTGAAATTTGGTACTTGAGTCCAAAATGAACACCTTATAATTTCATGTTGTCCATGTGGTGAAGAATAAAATATCTACAGAATGATATTCAAGATATAGATATCATATATATCTATTATATGTATTTATAATATTAGATAATATTTCGAGATAAGAAATGAAATGCATCGTTCATAGAGACAGTAAGCCGTACGTACGAATGAATGATACATTCAATACTATTTCATATATTAATTGAATGATAACATAATGATTCATAAATATATTATAATTAATGTATAAGACAATATATAATTTCCATAAATCTATCCTCAATACATCCCACATATGGTATGAACGAGTCATTTGACTTTGAGAGGGTGGTAGTCCGCACTTTCTCAAATGAAATTAGTGTGTTTACACATAATGGAAACTATAAAGGTAAGATATAAAATGAAAATACACAAGAATAAAGAAAACATAAAAATAATATATATCATATATTAATACAATTCAATCGTAACGTTCTCCATAAGAGGCAGAAGGAGAGAATTGAACTATCAGCATTTCGTGAGGCGTTAGTTTTCCATCCACAGAAATCGTATGTTTTTCCCTATTAGATGGAGGTGTGTTTTAGTGTAGTTAGAATCCTTATCATAAAGGAAACCAAGTATATTTAGGATACTAATTTTTTATAAAATAATGGAATAAAATGAGTTTATTAGAATGGAGATGTAAAATATAACCAACAGACTTAAGAGAAGACATTATGATTAAATTGGGTATTGCCCATTGGTTTGAACCAAAAGGTTTAATTAAAGTCCCTTATGCCTTTGGTAATGAATCAAGAAAAAATATAGGGATATTGAACACTTATTTTGTTATGTTTTTGATGATCCAAAGGGCTTTATATATGTGAGTAATTGGTTATAAGTGAGGGACTTTTATAAGGGGAGGGGGGATCTTTAGAAACGTTTAAAAATAATATATTATCATATAATGATTTTCGGGTTATCAAACTCCAAAACATATAAAAGAGAATTATAAGATGACTCATAATCGAAATAAAATCATCCAATAATAATTGTACTAGTTTTGGAAATGATTTTAATCATTATAATTTAATTTATTTAAATAATTTATTCATGAGGAAAATAGTGCATCATTATTTTTTATAAATAATTTAATTTATTTGATGTATAAAAATTATAAAACAAATACCATGATTTAGAAAATGTTTTTAAATTTACAATGAAAATTTATATGCAAAAAGGTAAATTATATAACCCCATGTAAAAATGGATTTACTAAAAATATATGTTTTTTTCATTTTTGTCATTACTTTTAATAAATTAATATAAATTTTAATTATCACTCGTAAGTGGATCCAAGGGTCCCAAAATCTACCCAAGCATTCCAATTGTTGTAAATGAATTAACTAATAGGACTAAGACACATGTTAGCGAAATTTTATATTATTAGAACAATATTTTGTTACCATTATTTACCATATTTACCTTTTAACTATGGTAAATAAAATTTTCACTGAATTTAATATTCATATTATATAAAAATAAAAATTACCTATTTTAACAATATGGACCTCATAATTCAAATATGGAATCATCTTTTACAAACTAAAAACCAAAAAAGTGGCCGAAATTAATTTAAAATTAATTCCCACTGTCAAAACAAAAGCTTGTTTTTAAGAAATAATAAGTATCAAAAGATTGACCATTATTTAGGTCCAATTTCATAGTGAAATTAATTTTAGTGACCAAAATTTGCATAAATGTTAAAAAAATAATCTATTTAAACATTAAATCCAATTAAAAATAATGTCTTACTATATAAATAAATTAGATTAAAAGAAATTTTTGAATTTGAATTCAGTATTTTTCAGTATTCATCCAAAAAAATAATTTTTCAGAAAAATAAAAAAAATTTACCCAAAGTGAATTTTGATGTCCCTATTCTAATTAATAATTTTATGTTGTCAAATAAAATATATATTAGTGATCAAAACTATAATTAAAGAGGTTTATCCATCAAAATATGTTTAATAAACCTTTTAAAGTAAATTATTCTTAAAATTAGAGTCATTCCTATTTTAAGACTCTAACTTTTATTGGATAAATGTAAAAGCATTAATGAACATGTATATTAATATTGTATTTAGTTATGTTCTTTCCTAGAAATACAACCACTAGAAATTAACTACTATTTAAAATAATAACATTATATTATTATTTTCCAATATAATATTTCAATGAAACTCATTGTCGCGAATCAGGTACGCCATCGAACATAGAAATACCTTTATAGTAAAATTAATATTTTATTCACAAAATATCAATTAAAATAAATTTATTTTATTTCTTATTTACCTAGGGTGTTACGTCCTTTCCCTTTTGAGAAATATATCCTTGCAATTTTAAAATTAGTCTTGGAATGTTCATTCAAAGTCCCATATCAGAAAAAGAGTCAATAAATCTATCACTTTAAAATAAATGAAGAGAAGTAAAAATTTCATCCAAGACAGAATATACTAGGATTACATGAAAACGTGGATATGGAGGCGAAACAAACCATCATGTTATGATGGAGAGTGATATAAAACATGATTAGTTGATAGTTAACCACTAAAAAATCACATACATCTGGGGGGGTTAAATAGTCTTTGATTCCCAACTAAGAAAATTTAACAGACAATGTTTTTGTTTTATGTTACTTTTCATTGAGTAATTTATTTATGAGATTAACAAAAAACATAAGGAAACATAATCACTTGTCATTTATACTTATACACTTTACTAAATTTCTACCACAAACTCCTCATTTCTCCAAACGATGAGTATTCATACTGACTTGGTCTCATTAAAAGCACTAGAATAAATTTCTATAGTATCACATAATCCAAAAAAGATTAACTGTATATTTCCCCTGTCATTAGACATCAACCAAAACAAAAAATGTTAGTGCGATATCAGATAATACCCAAAAACGATAATCCTTTGTAAATAATAAATACAACACTTAATCTCCAAAATTCAACAAACAATACTCAAAGTTAAACAAAGACCATCTAATACCCAAATGTCCCTAAAATCCTTCAATGAAAACCAAACTGACATCGAACCCATAATTCAAAAGAATTTGATCACATATTCTTCCACAAAATCTTAACATTTATCTCCAAAAACATCGACTTCAATTAATGTCTCATACTGATGTGTAATTCACCAAATCACATATTCTCTATGATAGGTTAATAATTTCCAAAGATAATCCCAAATAAACTTATTCTGGATTCATATGATTATTTAACTAAAAATTATTAGTCATACTAACCAGGTACATCACATAGTTCAGTGGTAGGTGATAAATCACAGTCCCACATTGGTTGTGGGTTCGAATACCACAGATTTGTCCACCGTGATGGGTTGTCATGTGGTTTGAGTTGTCCTTTTTAAAAAACTATATAATTTTATAACATTACAAAAAAGATAAATTCATCAAAACAACCATAACATATTATAACCACAACGGTAATCTAATTACTTTCATTTTGAATGCCAAAATGTATTAACCCTTATTTACCTCAAAATCAAGGATCATAAAAACCCTAATGGTTCATTATAACTATATACAAAAAAGAAAAGATAATTATAACTTGAATAAAATTTTCATATATCAAACATCAGGGTTACACATACAATAAAAATTCGTCTAATGTAATCCCATCATCAAAAGAGCCTTAATACATTTAAGCATTTAACGATCCTAAAATCTACCATTACACATGAATCCCTTATATTTGGACTTATTACTCATTAAACATTCTTCATTATCCATTAATAATTCCTTTCCAACTTAATAAGAAATAATGTTTTCCTACAAACAAAATAATTAATCATATCATAAGATACAATAATGTCTAAACATCAGTTAGAAAATACTCCCTACCTTTCTTTGGTCATTGTATGTTTCTTCATCCTAAATTGGAATTGAATTTTTTTATTGGTAAACAAATATTTGTATGATCCTGGTGATCCTATTCCCTAAACTTCTTTGTAGGACATCTTTTTGTATAATTACTATGCACACCACATTAAATTAATTAAACAGATCCCTCGTGAAGAAATTATATCCCACTACTAGAGTCAACTAGATGATGCCTTTTTACATAGTAGTTTCTTGTTTTATGACCTTCAATTCTACATCTACAACATATTTCCATCCCATTGAAACATTTTACAATGTGTTTCTTTCCACCTCCTTGACCCATATATTTTTGAATATACTTACATTTATGTTTATTACCTAAACATCTGTTGGAATGTTTCTCTCGCATATATGATGCCTTATAAAAATAAACATAGTTTAGGTGGTCAATCATGAATCTAGATAGATAGTTGAGAATAACCACAAGAGTTCTCATTTCAGCTCCCATTTCATTCAATTGCTCATTCAGAAAACTATCAGAGTTTTCTTCACATCTTATATTACTTTGGTACTTCCTAGATCCATCCATTTACTAAAACCAAAAATTTCATGTGATTATATCACTAAAATCATCATATAATATCTTATGAGGAGGGTAAATAATAATATATACTTATTCAAGTTATCTTTAACTCATTAAATTTTTGTAAAATAACTATGTCTCTTTCAAAAATCCTAAAAATTATGGTAATGTCACTTATGCTTAATGAAAACCCTAACATCTAATGTTATCTAAACCGACCTAGGATACCAAATATGGGGACCCTGCCTTAAACAATAAATAATGTTGAATAAAATGAATAATTCACATTGGGAATCTTTTCAGGTTTGGAGTGTTAGAGAATTAGGCCATATATAATACATATGAACATAAAAATTACATGTAGACACTACTACTCAATATCCATTTCATTCATAAAATAATAACTCTTAAAAAGAAACATTATTAGATCCATGTTTTAAATATCTTGACCTTTCTTTGATCACATCCATGACCATATTCATCTTTAAGTTCAGTGGAATTTTTTTTAAAATCATGGGATAAGAATAAAAATCTCTATAAGGGTTACTAAATAAGGAAAGGAAACATTATCCCAACAATAAATACAAATTAACGAATCCATGATTTTTTATCATAACAAACCTCATGAAATCATTTGATTTATGAATAAAATATAGAAATCATAAATCATAAAGGTAACTTATGGAATTCATAACATTCATATTTTTTAGTGATCAAAACTATATAGGGAGTCACATTTGGATTACCCATCACAATATATTCATTAAATCTCATAGGATAAACATTAAAGTTTCCTCCATCATGTTACCTAATGCATTGGAGAGCTATCTTAGACTCACCCACCCTAGGTTTATCATGGAACCACATATATATGTTAACAGTACCTAATAACCATAAAATATTCATAACACATAAAACCAGAATAAATGAAATATAAAACATCCACATTAGAATCACAATGATATACTTTCAAGATATAGACATAATTAATGCTTTATCAAACCATTTAAAACATCTAATAATGATGTATTGGAATCAATGTGTCCCACAACTCTTTGAAACATTTAAATAAATTATCATTTGAAAACATTAATTTTCTAATAAATATATCCTTAAAACCATTTTCAAAACACAGACATTAAAGATAAATATTTAGATGAATAAGTCTTTAAAATATTTAAAATTTTATTTTAGTTAAAGAGTTTTTAACAAAATGAGAGACTCTGGAATACAAATAATTATGTAATTAAAATGAATCAGAAAATTATAATATCATGATTATTAACAGGATCATGATGTAATATGTCAAAGGGAATTATATTTACCAAATAAGAGTGAATTGGTGTATAATGACCATGTTGTCTCAATGCAATGTAAATTGAGACGAAATCCCTTATAAAAAATGGTGTCATCAAATAAGGATAAATCAATTAAATAATAATATGTGACAAATATAAATACACTCAATATGATGGGATATTTAGTGAAAATAAATCAATGGATATTCACACATATTTTTGTAATAAAACATCAATGACATGGATGATTAACTCCATGAATAGAAATAAAGTTAAAATAACTTTTATCATGTTCATATCAAAGACATGAGAATTTATAAATAGATTAATTATGTGTATTTGAAGTCTATCCACCCAAAGGGGAGTTTAAATTACTACATAAGTAAATAAATATTTATTTTACACATGATATTGGAGTAAAATAATCATTGAAGTATGCATAATGCCTAATCAGTGGAAATTGAAATTTAAAATTCCCTTACTGATTTGGTAACGTACAAAAAATAGACCCCAAGAAACAATAATTGTAAAATGAAGATGAAAATACCCATAAATTAAATTATATTACACTAATAATACAATCATGGACATTACATATATCACAGAAAAGGAAATAGTGGCTAATATAGCATGAATCTCATGGGAATAAAAACTGAGATTAAAAACCCTTACGACGTTGTAATCAATGAAGTTGTATAACAAAATCTTAATAACCACTAGATGAATCACAGAATACCATGAATATAAATAGAATCATTATAATATATATATTAAATTTTAGTCCACAATACACCATATGTAATTAATAAGTGTTGAACAATGGAAATATCATGTAATTAATTGTTAGATAAGAAACCCCTTACCTCATGGACGACATGACTTGTTTGTTCCATATTATTACTGAATAATAAATTTAAGTTAATATATACTTGATAAGAAACCATTTTCAATTTTATTACTCCTTTTATATAAATTATTAGCATGTTGTAAACATTATGAAATCATTTAAGTAAATAATGGTTTTTTTTACGATATTTGGTACTTGAGTCAAAAATGAACACCTTATAATTATAAGTTGTCTATGTGGTCAAGATTCCATTATATGTAGAATTATATTCATGATTTAGATTCCATATACATCATATATATCTATTATATATATGTATTAATAAATGTACAAAACATTTGGAGGAACAAATGAAATACATCGTTCATGAAGATGGTAAGTCATACATATGCCTGAATTACACTTTAATTATAATTTCATATTTTAATCGAATGAAAAATTTAGGATACATGTTTAAATAATAATTACAGTATAATATTATATATAATTTCAATAACTCCATCCTTTATACATCCCACGTATGGTATGGACGAGTCATGTCACTTTGAGGGGGCTGTAGTCCACACATCCTCAAATAAATTATCACATTTACTCATAATGGAAACCATAATGGTTAGCTATAAATTATAAATACAGAAGAATAAAAAAACATAAAC
Organism: Viscum album; assembly: GCA_963277665.1. Classification (NCBI taxonomy): domain Eukaryota; kingdom Viridiplantae; phylum Streptophyta; class Magnoliopsida; order Santalales; family Viscaceae; genus Viscum; species Viscum album. The sequence continues at coordinate 1,017,918,079 of OY728131.1, forward strand.
ATAATATATATAATATATGAATACATTTCTATCATAATGTCCACCATAAGAGTCGGTAGGAGATAATTGAACAATTATCGTTTCGTGATACGTTAGTTTTCCATCCACATAAACAATATTTAGTTGGAGGTGTGTGTAAGTGTAGTTCAAATAAATAACATAACAACAACCTAGTATAATGATGTTAATTTTTTTTATCAAATAAAGAAATAAAAATTTTTTAGGGGGTTGGAGTTAAAAGAAGACGGTACCTTTAAATTGGGTATCATTCTTTGGATTGAAACAAATGGTATACTTGTAGAGCCTTCTTCCTGTGTAATGAATTCTATAAGGAAGAATGAGATATTTATAGATAATATGGACATGGTTAGGATGAGATAATGGGCTTGAGTGGTGTGTGGAATGGGTTAGAAGTGAGTGCTTTTTATAAGGGGGGAGGGGCTCTTAAATAATGTTTAAAAATATTATTTTTTTAAATAATTATTATAAGATTCTAAAGGTAAAAAACATATTAAAGTATAATATAAGATGAATCATGGTAAAAATACAATCACAAAATATTATTTGAATAGTATGTGGATATTATTTTGATCATCATAATCTTATTTATTTAAATAATTTATTAATGAAGTACATAGTGCCTCAATATTTTGTCATAAATAATTTAATTTATATGAGGGTTAAAATTATGGAAAAAATACCATGATGTAGCAAATATTTTTATCTTTACATATATTATTTATTTTCAAAATTAAAACATAAGTAGACCCATGTAAAAATTGATTTACTAAAAGATATATGTTTATTTCATTTTTGTCTTTACATTAAATAAATTAATATAAAGTGTCATTATCACAACTTGGTGGCTCCATGGGGTCCCAAAATCGACCCAAGGATGCTCATGGTCGGACATGTATTAACCGATATGATTAGGACACATGTTAGTGTAATTTTATATTTTTATAAAAATATTTTTTTACCCTTATTTCGCATATTTAGCCTTTAACAATGGTAAATAAATTTTTTCATGAAGTAAATATTCAAATTGTCTAAAAATAAAAGTTAATTATTTATAGAATTTAGAACTTTTGTTCACAAATATGGAATCCATTTTTACAAATTCAAAACATAGAAGTAGAAAAAATTAATTTAATATTAATTCCCGCCATCAAAACAAAAAAATTGTGTTTTTAAGAAATAATAACTATCAAAAGATTGACACTTATTTATGTCCAATTTCAATGTAAAAGTATTTCCAATGACAAAAATTGCATTAAATGGTAAAAAAATTAATCTAATTACACTTTTAAACTAATTAAAAAATATAATATAACCATATAAATGAATTAGATTAAAATTTAGTTTTGGAATTAAAATATAGTATTTTTACTATTCATCAAAAAAATGAATTTTATCAGAAAAATACCAAAATTTTACCTAAAGTGAATTTAGATGTCACAATTATAAAAAAAATTAGTTTTGTCAAATAAAACATATGAAAGAGACCAAAATTAGATTTAATGAGGGTTCTCCATTAGAAAATATTAAATCAACCTTTTAAAGTAAATTATGCTTAATATTAGATTCATTCACATTTTAAGCCTCTAAATTTTATCGAATAAATGTAAAAACATTTAACAGACATGTATAATCGTATTGTAGTTATAATTTTTCATTACCACTAATACAACGACTATGCGTTAACTACAACTTAAAATAATAATATTATATTATAATTGTGCAACGTAAGATTTCAATAAAATGTGTTGATGCGTAACAGGTACACCATCAATCATAGAAACCCATTTAGAGTAAAATTATTATTTAATTCACAAAATATTAATAAAAAGGATATTTTTTAATGTCTTTATTTACTTGGGATGTTACATTATAATTTTCAAAAAAATATTTTCTAGAATGGTTTCATGATCCAAAAATCATTATTAAGTTTTTGTGGAATTAATTTGGGTATTTAGTAATGTATTGGATGATAAAAAGGGATTTATAGTTGTGAATAGGATAGTAGTGGGGTGTCCTTTTATAAGAAGGGTATAGGTCACCGTTAAAATTTTTTAAATGAAAAGGTGATAGAGACATTTTTTTATTAAAAAAGGATAAAACGAAATGATATTTTTACTAATATGTCTTAGGGCCAAAATATAATTTATATAACCTTATATGTAATTTTAGTACTTATGTGAGTAGTTTAACCCCTTGGTAAATATGTTATTACGAAAACCACATTAAATATTTTCACTATTTTCACTATTTATTATGATTGATAATTAAATTATCATTATAATATATTTAAATAATTGACAACAGAAATTATCTAATCCCTTTTACAAAATTCAATTCATTGATGTGGAAGAATTTATATTAAATTAAAATGTATATATGAGATAAAAATGGGTTTTAAAAATATATATTTTTCAAGAAAAATATAATTTTAATTTAACTCCATGAAATGTAATAACAATTAAATGAGTTTAATTTTTTATTTATATATTTCTTATATACATTTAATTAGTCTAATTCCTCATTAGATGTTTTTTTAATTAAATAAAAAGAAGAACCTTATGTACTTTGAAACAGTTATCATAAAAAATGTTTTTTCTGCATAACTGAAGTTATATTAAAATAATATGTATTAATGAATAAAAAATAATTAAGGGAATTAAATATAAAAAAATAATATTTATTTTACCCGAAATCATATTCCAATTGTAATTCCAGTTTAAAATTACATAAATTTTTAATAGATTTTTTTATAGAAAATCATTATTTTTCTATATTCACAGAAAATTAAATATTTGTTAGAGAATTCAAAAAAATCCCATAAGTTAAAATTGTTATAATAATTTTAAAAAATATTTTCATTTCATCAAATAAGTATGCTAGAATATCTATAAATTAGTAATAACATTTAAAAAAAAATAATGAAATCAGTTTTTTATGAATATATATTTTTGAAGACTAAAATTACATTACTATAAAATGAATGATAATTTAATATGAATTTATAAATAAATTTATAGTTATTGGGAAATTTATATACATATATATATATACATATTTCATTATTTTTTAATATTGTTCACAAAAAACAATTTATTAGCTAAGTTACAATGATCATATATTTCACAGGTTATTTATGCTTAGTGTTGTCTATCATATACGTTATTGAACAAAATGTTCTTCCAATAAATATATATATGTATGTTAAATTCAACATTTTTAATAAATTCGTTACACATAATTTAAACATGGTATCAATAATAATATTTTCAAAATATGAAAACATCATTTTTTTGAAAACCCACATCATAAAAACGGTTAAAAAATAATTCTTTTAAAAAGTGGGAAATAGATAAATGATGGTAATCTAAAATAACAAAAAACTAATTTTCTATATCATTTGATCATTATTGAGAAGTGAAAACATGGAAATTTAAATAATATCCACTTATTAAATAATGTTTTTTTGAGTGGAAAAGTGAACATATATTCAATGAATAAAATTTTAATTTCTTTTTCTTTTTCAATGAGGTAAGGAATTCCTTTAAAATATTGAAAAACAATATAAGGGGATATAATTTTATGACAATTAGAATATATTCCCTTTATAATTTTCAATAAAAATCAGTATTCTGTTGAGTCAACATGGTTTCTTTATGATTTTTTTCATCTCTCTATGATTTGAAAATAAAAAACACCGTATCTTAAGGAAAATTATCATTCCCTAAGGATTAATTTCTTATGAAAAATTTCATTTCTCTTAGGAAATTTTTTATCCTTACCCTAGTATTAATTGTCTCTTTTTATGTCCTCCCAAAACCAAACTCGGTTTATTACTATGCCAAAAATGTGAATCCTTATGTAAAACCTCATATACATAAAATCCCTTGGATAGAGTCTTCAATTTTTAAACATTTTATTATATGAAAATAATACTTGGAATTATATGAAATTCAGACTCTAAATTATATGAAATTCAGACTATAAATTCTATGAATTTCAGATTCTTTATTCTCTAAAAATCGGTCTCTCAATAATCTGAAATTCAAAATCTGAATTCCTCAGAATTCAGCATCTGAATTCCTTTGAAATCGGACTCCAAATTCCTCAGAACATAGATTTTGAAATCTATAGAATTCATACTCCAAATTATTTGTAAAATAGAATCTGATTATCCATGTTTTATAGAATCTGAGTGTTTATACATTTATATTCCAACTTCTATTTTTTTCTAGATTCCATATTTTCATATTTGGTTAAGCTACTTCATTTTCCTTAAACATGTTTTTATTATGAAATGATATCGTAAAAAATTTTTCTAACTAACTATTGGTTGAGTGACACATTTTTAGGTCCCTTTGAAATTCACGAAAAGATTTACAACTATTGGAGTAACTAGTTGATAGTCGATGTTTTTCTTATAAATAAGATCTCATTTGAATGATATCATTTTCCGTCTAGAGATTACATGATGTGATGCTGTGAGGAGATATCTAGAGAGAGAAAGGCTATCTAGCCTTGTGCCTTTTAAGAACAACTTGTTCAATAGTGAACATCTTGTTTAGCTTGCTTCCTACAACTCCAATAGATTGTGAGTACAATCAAGAGATTTTAGGGATAGTATGATTGGGGTGCTGAATACCTTTTAGTTCATGGTATTGAGAGGATAGAACTAAAAATTATGATATTTTTATCAAGGGATTACCTTAGTGTGGGTATGACAGACTTTCTTGAAAGTACAAATCAAGGGAACATTGTCCAACGTTGTTGAATTCTCTACAATATGGTTTAAAATATTTCCTACCGGTAACTTGTTTGTTCCATGTTTTATTTCTGTAGTATTTTGATAATGAACGAATATATAATATAATTATAATTTCATATAAATTACATTCTATGATAAATAATTTTTTATATGATTTTATGTATAATGATTCTTTAAGAAAATTATTATGAAATAACTTTTAGGGATCCCATATTTCCAGACTATAATCATGTTTTTATAATAGAACTAAAAGAGGGTTTGTGAATCTAACATATCTATCTTTGTTATAAATAGTTTTCCTTATGTTCAAAAACGAATGTTATTAATCTTACAACTCACCCCTAGTGTAATTGAGAATCTATACAAACTATTTTGATCCAATAATTGGTATCATATGATGATTTTGAAATACTTATACTCACATATATGTTTTCTGGATAAAATATTCTTTGTTCTAAATCCTCTTTCTAAAAATTTACTATTTATGTTTTTGTTAAATATTTTTATCATTTCTTAGAAAATTTTACTACTAATGAGTTTTGTGGAAAAGTACATTATTATATAATTGAAGGCATAAATGTCAGTTACGATGAAAAAATTAATCCTACCGGACCACAAATATTTAATGGTATTTATTTTGACTATTAGAGAGATAGGATGAAGAATTTTTTTTAAAACTTGATTAGACCACATTTTCTTGGTTACTAGAGAATACAAAATTCTAGAACTGGATGTTAGAATAGTCATCTTCCAAGAGAATCAAGAATATCAACCAAAATACAAGGTAGAATATAATTTTCTATGTTCTATGACCCAGAATATATATAGTCAAAAAAATTCTTGTTATGTGTCATGTTTTAATTGAATGAAACATGAAGTCACACATTTTTGGACTTTTAAACTGATTGAAACTAGAATATTTATGTTAATAGCTGAATATAATGGATTTTTATCCCATTATAGTGAACGAGTTTGCAATGTAAAATAAATATTTATGACCATTTCCAATAGTCTTCAATCTATGGGAGATAATGGTATTTATGATGATGTTATTATGGATAAAATAATTGACATTATTCCAAATGAGTGAAAATTAAAAAGTAAATCTATAGATGACAATAGAAATCTATTTATTATTACACTTGATGAGTTATTTAGAACACTTATTTAGCATGAAAAAATGATAAAGAGAAATAAGGATTTTAAAATAATTGATGGTAATGGATGAGTATCTTTCAATACTATATATAATGACCAGACTCTGTAAAGGGTAAGTAGATCTAAATCTAAGAAAGATGCTTTTGTATCTAAATCATCTAATAGTGATCCTTTAGATAATTATTTATCCAATCTTTTTTGAGGGCTGAATAAGATTTTGGGAAAGAATGTTTTTCTCTATAGAAATAAAAATAAAGATAGAAAAGAAAATTGATGATTCTAAAGTTACCTATTATGAATGTAAAAGGGTTGGAAATAGTAGACTAGATTGTCCTATGCATATGAGAAAAGATGTGAAGGAAAATCAATTTGAGAAAAACATAAAGAGTTACTACAAATATAAGGATAAAAAGTTATGAAATTAATTGAAACCTAGATTTCCAGTGGTGGTTACTCTTTATATGAATAATAATATTTTGAATCTTCTGGTCCGAAGAATATTGAACTTATAGTCAGATTACCTATTGAATTCAATGAAATATGGCTGAGGTAATCAATGTTGAATCCTTAACCAATATTTCTTTAAATTAATATTTTCCAAAAGAAGAATATTATGAATCATCAAGTGATTAATCTTCCTCAGTAGAAGATAATACCTTACCTTCACTTGATGAAGTTTGTAGATTTTCAAAATTACTCGAAAAAGAATATTGAATGATAAAAAAGAATTTAGAGAAATAAAATTCTAGAATTGTTTTTTTAATAATGATGTAGCATATATCTCTAAATATCATGATCAGGAAACATGCGATTTTGAATGTGTTTCTAAAATCCTTATGGTTGTTAATTCTAAGAACGATAAACATTGTAATGATTTTTTATATTTTATTTCTATGAAAAATATTTTAGAGGATAAATCATGTTCTTAAACTAGTAACATTGAAGATAAAATTTCAGTCATCAAAATAAAATATGAAATTTTTTCCTTAATAAAACTTTTATCAAATTTTAAATTTTGAAAGAAATAATTTGATATAATTTATTCACAACTTCTTCCTCATGGAATAGTTCATCATTTGGTTATACCCACTGAAAACATATTTTTAGTAATAATTATTTTATTCCACAAATTACTCCCTTTTGTACTAAATGTTATACTGGTGGACATCGGGGGGAAAAACTATTCACTAAATAAAACCCAATCTTTAGAATTTAATAAATCTTATTTTTCTATGAAAAAGTGGATTCATAATAATTTACTTTTTGAAATTTATTTATCCAAAAAATATAGGATTCTAAAATTCTAACTCTTTTATTTCCACGAAAATAAAGAAATCACCCACTAAAATACCTGGTACATTGATAGTGGATGTTCCCATCATATGATTGGTAATAAAAACATCTTTGAAAGGATTATCAAGATGAAAAGAGGAAAAGTATCTTTCATAGATAATTATTAGCAGGGAAATTGTTGTTATAGGTAACATTGTTATTCTGGGAAAATCATTAGTTTCAAATGTTTGATTTTTCAAAGGTATTAATCACTACCTCATTAGCATATAAAAATTATGTGGTGATGGTTACCATGTGAATTTTAGTAATGAAAAATGCTTAGTATAAAATTCCATGGAAGAGTTTAATATTTCTGCACATAGGCATGAGAATGTTTCTCCAATAAACATATAAGACCTTAGGATCCATGATATACCTTCCCTTTGTACAATGGAATATCAATCATGGTTATGGAATAGAAGATTCGGACACTATAACTTTATGATACTATGAAAAATATCGAAGAAAATAATTTTTAAGGATATATCGGAGCTTAGATTTTATTCTTAAAAAGTTATAGATCCTTGTCAATATATCATGTAACATAAATCATGTTTTAAATCAATTAGTGAAGTATTAACTTTTCTTTTATTATGATTAGTGCATATGGATATTTTTTTATCCAACAAAAAATGGACTTTTTGGAGGAAAATACAATGTATTTGTTTTAGTTAACGATTACACCATAGTTATATGGGTCAATTTCCATCCAAATATAATTGATGATTATTTTAATTTTTAAAATTTGAGAGCTAATGTAAATATGAGAAGAACATTCCATTGATAACTATTTATTGTTTTCAAGGAGTAGAATATCAAAATTCCAATTATGAATATTTTTGTAGTAATAAAGGCATTTATAATATCTTCTCTGCTCTAAGAACTCCTCAATAGAATGGATTCATTGAAATATGAAATTTAATTATTCAAGCTATAACAAGAACAATGTTTAGTGAATATTCTGTTGCTAAGCACTTTTGGGATCAAGATGTTTTTACTGCTTGTTATACTATAAATATGTTTTAAATCACACCATTTCATAAAAATAATTATGAATTTTGGACTGGTAGAAATCATAGACTATCATACTTCAAACTATTTGGTTGTAATGTATTTATTCTGAATATGAATTATAACTTACATAAATTCTCACCCAAATATGATGAATGAGTTTTCATAGGCTAGAAAACTACTTCTACGTCTTAATGTGTTTGTAAAAAAAATTAGTGTACTTTTGAAGAAACAATAGATGGTAAATTTGGGGAAAAAGATCCTTTTATTTTTAAACAACCCCAACCTACATCATCAGTTGTGTATTCAAAAAATAGAAATCATCATTTGAAAGATTATTCTTTTTATAATGGAAAATAATCAAGAAAATGTTTTTAAAGTATTTACCCTAGATATTTTCTATCATATGTTGATAAACATGTTTTAGAAAACCCAAATCAGTTGATTCTTAAGTATTAACCTAGGGATAGTATCATTATTGATGTAAATAAACCTATAAGGACTAGAATATCCTTAAGAAATGAAGTAGAACATCTGGCATTGTAATGACCCAATAATTTATTAAAGAAAGTTCCTCTTAATCTAATTTAATGTATTATTATGTAAATAGGTTTTATATCATATAAAATTCCTTGGTTTTTTTATTATGTATCTTAAAATACCATTATTAATTGTAATTGTTGCTAATATAGATATTAAAGTTACAACATGATTAGTATAAATATAGGGCTTTAATAATTCCAATTTACTTAGAAAATGGAAGTGATGGCCTCATCTAGTAGAATTTCTCCATTTGAAGCCCATTTTTCAGAGCTCTGAAAATAGGTAGCATCACGGGTCTTCTCTCTTGCCTGTTCACATGCTAATCATCAACACGGTAACCTTGAATGGAACCACCTATTGGAGAAGTGGATGTTAATAGATATTACCACTGAAGTAGTGTTATTTGAGTCTCCCCAAGGGTCTGTCACCAACAAACACCCTACCCTAAGGTCATATGTGGGTGTTATAAGTGTTTATGTAACCATTATCTAGAACTATGATTATATTAATTATTTTTCTGTATATAATAATAAATATACATTCATTTTATTATAGTTAAATTGAGAAAAAATTTTATTTTTTAATATATAAATTCATTTATGAAATTTATTTTGATGACTTAATTTATTTTTTAAAATAGATAACATTTCAATAAATATTATTACCAAATTTTATTTTTTTTATTGATAATATAATATTCTAGAATACAATTGTAATATTTTTTGAAGATTCAAACATGTTTCTGTCAAAACGCATGAATTTTCAATAAATGTTAGTTTTGATTTTAAAAGTAAATCTCAAAAAATTTAGTATATTATTTACATATTATGAATATTATTTTTGGAATCATGACATAGAAATTATCCAATTGAGTAATTTTCATAATTTTTTGATTTTAAAAGTACAAATTAAAAAATCAAGTATATTATTTACATTAAATGAATATTATTTTTGGAATGAGAATGTCAAAATTATCCAATGGAGTATTTTTCATAATTTTCTGTAACAGTGTAATTTTTTTGGGTAAAAATTAGATACTATTTAAATATATATGTTGTTTTATAACATCATAATGACCAAATAGTTATGTAATAAAATACTATAAAAATGTTTTCGGCCAAGATTTGTTTTACCTTAAATATAAATTGATTTTAGTTTTTTTTATTACTTTTATGGTGCTTTAGTTAACCCTCCAAAACATATAAATAATTTTAACTTTTAAAATGATTTCTTTGAGAGTCTGACCCACATCTAAATAAGAAAGCCTAATATTTTAATATGATCAACCATTTTAATTATAAAATAATTTCTTCCACTCCCCTTTAGAAAAACCCATGGGAAAAAAAATTTGTTAGATTTTATTTTTGATTGGTTTAATGTGTAGTGTTAATAACCAAAATAAAAAAAATTCCCTCTCTTTTCCTATATAATCCCACCCATGATCCAACTTATATTCACCAAACACCATTGGATCACGTCCCTACTATGTCCCCATTTCACTATTATCATCCCAAAGCACCCCAAACTCCCATGAAGCCTCTCTCAAGACACTCCCAATCATTTGGGATCACACATCCAACTAAGGGATTTCTTCCTTTCTCATTTTCCCCAAATTTCATTATGTTGTTCTACAATTTTTTTCAATTAATAATATTGGTGTATGATTTATATCCTTCAATATACTTACATAATTATGTTTTAATGATGAGATATCTCTTTATCTCTCATTAATTCACCCATGTACACCTGTTACCATGCTAAAATTATCTAAGGAATTTCTCTCTTATCATTTACTTTCAAGAAATTATTTTGGATTATGTATCTAAATATGATTAAATATATTGGGACATGTATCTATATGATCCAAATTACTTTCTATTTCATGTAAATATGATGAGACACCCTATTCTTTCTCATCAACCATTTTATGAATTCTTAGGTCACATCGTTTTGGTGCCGAAATTGCACCGCAATTATCCAAACCAAAGTCATTGTGTAGTGAATACCATGCTCAATTATCTTTCAATGGTATTCACCATTATTCACATTTACTTATTGAATATATAGTTTCATGTATGAATTCTACATTCCATTATCTTGGATTAAACAATTATGTAAAATGAATCCATGTCATATGATCAATGTGGTACACTTATACATGAAATCAAATGATTAAGAAGGGTGTTCCCAAATATCTCTCCAATGAAATTGGTAAATATTAGTATCATGATATTTCAAGTGAAATGAAGGTTTATTCATGTTAATTCAAGTTCCATGGGTTTTTATTTATTATACATTTTCAATGATCCTTGGATGCTATTAGTATCATGTTAAATGTTGATGCAACATTTACAGGTTATGATAATCATGCTATATCAGGCCTTTAGGTTCATGTTTCTCTTATACTCCATTGATATTCCCATTACCTAACTTGTTCTATATTATTCATGTTATTCCTTTTTTACTCCCATATTGGGCTTTAGAGCTCACTGTTTTCTTTATCATGTCATTAGGTTATCCTATGAAATGCTAAGTATGGAGGAATGTTATGGTCATGTAAAAGAATTTTTCAATAAAGATGTTGTATTTATGTTCTATGTTGTTATGTATGATTATAATTTATATATACACTATACATATCGATACATAGAGTTGTATTAAGTGAAACATTATGTAATAAATCAGGTTAAGGTGTCTAATAAAGATCATGGTTGTTATAGAAGGTAACACAGGATAAGTTTAGATATATTCTGGATTGGTATTAGAAAACCCTTGTGAAATACATAGGGATATGACTCCTTATCATAAAAACATCCCTAAAGTTTGGTGAATATTGAGTGAGTGGTTTATCATGAAAATATATCCTCGTATAGAAACGAATAAGTAGAGGTGGCTTTGGAACTTATGTATATTGGGGGTAAAACCCAAAAACACCGAATTGAGCTAAATTCTAATGGGAACTAGTGGATGAAAATGGGCCTTTCTACACTTTTGGTTGCAAAACTCCTGAGGTATTTTCTTGATTGAATTCATAATATTATTATGAACCATTGTTATGGAAATTAAAAAAGTTCCCCTATGAATATATGATGGTAGGTTGATCATGGAAAAAATATATTAATGCCTATAAATTCATTTATTAAGGAAATAAAAGTAATTAATAAGATATCAATTTTTTCTTTTGTATTACCTTTTATGTGTTACCCCTAATTTTCATGTTATTCCAGCCAATGGCTAGTTATAGGAAGACTCGGGCTAACATCCAATGCGAAGATCAATGTGAGGATTGTTCTAATTTGATTACCTATCTGATTGGAGTGGGAATTGAAAAATTTGTCCTGATACTCACTTTGTTAACTCATGTTTTGAATAAAAACATGTGTCAAGGTGAGTGTTCAACACCCATAAGAATGAACAAGTTGTAATAGAGAGATTTATAATACAATGGTAATAACATCCCTGGTAAATAATGAAATATAAAATTATCATATTTATTAATATTAGTGAAATAAATATTATTTTTATTTTAAAGGGGATGATATGTTCAATTGTGTGCCCGATACACAACAATGAGTTTAATTTGAAATCTTACGTTGCATAATAATAATATAATATTATTATATTAAATGGTAGTTAACACTTAGCCATTGTATTGGTGGAAATGAATAAAACTAACTAAAATACTATTATACATGTTTGATAAATGATTTTACATTTTTCCAATAAAATTTAGAGTCTTAAAATAGGAATGAATCAGATTTAAAACAGAGACACTCTAATATTCCTTAAAGGGTACATTTACTGCCTTTTGAAGAGAAATTCCTTTTAAATATATTTTATCACTTTTTATGTTATATTTGACAAAAAAAATTTATTCATTAGAATTAGGAAATTGAAATATAATTTGGATGAAATTTTGGTATTTTTATGATAATGTCCATTTTTAATGAATAGTGAAAAATATTGTATTTTAATTCAAAACTGTATTTTAATTGAATTTATTTATATGGATATATTATCTTATTAATTAGTTTGAAAGTGTAATTATAATAACTTTTTACCATTTAATCCAATTTCGGTAATATAATGTAATTTCAAATTGAAATTCAACATAAACAAGTATCAATATTTTGATAGTTATTTCTTAAAAACACGCTTTTTTGTTTTGTCTGTCGGAATTAATTATAAATTAAATTCCCCCAGTTATATGTTTTGAATTTTGAAAAATGGATTCCATATATAGAATCAGGTCGTCCTAATTGTGTAAATAAGTATCTTTTATTTTTATACATTATGAAAATTTACTTCATTAAATATTTTTTTCACCATGGTAAAAGGTAAATCTAGTAATTAAGGGTAAAAAAATAATATTATAATAATATTAAATTATCCTAACATGTTTTCTAATCAATTTGGTTAATACATATCCGACCATGGGAATCCTTGGGTTGATTTTGGGACCCCATGGGGCCACTTCAGAGTGATAATGACACTTTATTTTAACTAAATTAATGTAAAGGAAACAACGACATAAAAAATGTCTAATAGTAAATAAATTTTTAAATGGGGTTATATAAGTTATATATTTGACTATAAATATGAATTTGAAATATAAACCGATTTTCTATATCATAGTATTTTTTTATAATTTTTAAACATCAAATAAATAAAATTATTTATGACACAATAATTTTGTAGTGTTTACCTCATTAATAAATGATTTAAATAAATAACGTTATAAAGATTGATGTAATATAAAAAACTTGGAAAATTATAATTGGATGATTTTATTTCAACCATGAGTCATCTTATCTTTGAATTTATTATTTTTTGGACATTTAGAAACCAAAATCCATTATATAATAAAATAATATTCTCACACATTCTTAAAGAGACCCTCCTCCCCCTTATAAAAATCCTTCACCTACAACCCATTCCTTACACTTCTCAAGCCACTTATATCATCCACTCATTTCTAAAATAATCTCTCAATATCCCTCTCTTCTTCTTAGAAGACTTAACATAGGCATAAGACACATTAAAAATTCATTTTGGTTCAATCAAAAGGGAGTTTCCCGAATTAAAGGTAACGATGTCTATTATATTATTTTCTTTTATTTTACTTCTCCAACCCCTTAACTATTTTTATTCATTTATAATAAAACTAAACTAGTATCTTAAATAAACCAGAATGTTTTATGAGAAGAATTCGAACTACACTTACACAAACATATGTCTCATGGGTAAAAACATATTGTTTCTGTTGACGGTGAACTAAGGCCTCATGAAACGATGGTTTTTAAAATATCCCCTACAATATATTATAGTGGCAGTTAATATGGAACTATATTTATATGTGATATATATTATATTTATATTGTTTCTATGATTTTGTATTTTTCGTTTCTAGAATACCTTTATTGTATCCACAGTGAGTTAATACAAAAATTTCATTTAAGGTAGTGAAGACTACCGCCCACTCAAAGTGATATGACTTGTTCATATCTTATGTGGAACATATAAAGGATAGATTCAATAAAATTATATGTGATATTAAACGGGAATTGTAATATACCTATGTATTTTTTTTCATTCCATTAAAATATGAAATAGAAATGAAAGTTGTGTTCATCCGTACGTATGACTTATCATCTCCATGAATAGTGCATTTCATTTCTTATCTCCAAATGTTATGTAATGTTATAAATACACATATATATTGGATATATAAGATATATATGATATCTAAATCATTAATATCATTATGGGGATAATGGTCTTTTGACCACATAAACAACTTGTAAATATAAGATGTTTTTTACTCAAGTACCAAAAAATAAAAAATGACCATTATTAACCTAAATTGTTACATAATTTTTAAAACATGGTATTAAGTAATATAAAATTAATAATAAACTTGAAATTTTTTCTTAAGAATGTATAAATTATGTTTAGTTTATTATTCAAAAGATTAAAGAACGAAAAGGTCTACTTGCACCCGAGATGAGGGACTTTATCTCAATCTCCATTCATTGAGGCATATTTTGTTTTCATACACTAATTGCAATTATATGCTATATAAAATCCACTTAAATAGGGAATCTTTTTCTATGAATTTTTTTACTAAAAAAAAGAACATTTCTTTTAAACGTAAGCAGTGAAAACGAGCTTTCGACCATCGTGAGTATTATTTGATATTTTTCCTTCCTTAACATGACGTAATGTTCTTAAAAGGAAAATAATTATCATTTTCTCTTTCAAATATTTTGGTATTGAAATTGGTTTTGATAATGGATATTCTATGTCAATATATATATAAATGATATATTGTGATTGAAAAGAGTAAATGTTATCATTCCATTGTGTTTGTTTTATGTGTTATGAATATGTTATGGTTATAGGGAATTGTTTACATATACAGGTGGTTCCATGATAAACCTATTGCAGCTGAGCCTGATATAGATCTACAATGCATTGGGTAACACGGCAGAGGTATACATGAAGGTCTCTTATATGAGATTTAGGGAATATACTTTGATATGTATTCCAACTTAACATCCTATTTTTCTATTATAGCTAGAATGTTTGTATGATATGAATTCCACAAGTTACCTTTATGATTTATGATTTCTATATGTTATTCATAAATATTACGATTTCATGAGGTTTGTTAATGATATTATGTTATGTATGTAGTGATGAACTAATTTTTTCCTTCATTGTTTTATAACCCTTACCAAGCTTTTTTTCTCATCCCATGTTTCGAAATGCTTTTCGCATGAGTTAAAGATGAATAGGGTTGAAGGAAGGGTTAAAGTGATAGTCAAGCTATCTAAAACATGGAACTAGACAAGACTCTTATTTTCATGTGTTCTTATGTTATGAAAAAATTGAAACTGATTCGAAGTGTCTACTTTGTAATTATTGAGATGTAATTTAATAGTAATGGCCTAATTATCTAAAACTCTAATCCTAAATGGATCCTCAATGTGAATTATTCATTTAATTCATGATTATGAAATGTTTTAAGTTCCTACCCTTATAAACGGTATTAAAGGTCCGTTTAGACATATTTTGGAGTTAAAATATTGTTAAATTAATTTATGGTCAAATAGAAGTGATATAGAATTTACATGTTACCATGTTTCTTGGACAAATATATTTCTGGGTACCGAATGGTTTTCCGCTGAGGAAACATGGAAGCTGTGATAGGATGACATCCAGAGAAAGAAAACCTTCCAAATCATTATCCTGAGATGGTCATAATATTAATTGAACAGTTTGTTATAGATATGGAACAATTCAATCAGGCTATAAATAGAGAAGGTATCCATGCACTAGATCAGCTAGATCATCCATAGAGGAACTTTTCAGTAGTGGATCATTTCATGAGACAACATCCCCATGTTTTAGGGGATTATATTTCCTTTTTCTAGATTAATGGTTTATTAATGCACTGGAGATGATTTTTGTTGTTATGGGGTGTTTATAACATCAAAAGGGTATTCTTGTTGTTTTCCATTTTTAAGGTGAAGCTGATCAGTGGTGGTCGATGGTGAAAAATATCAGGGATAGTGAGGAGATCATTTCTCTTGAATGGGATTAATTTAAAGGTATCTTTCTTGAGAAATATATTCCTTAGACAGTTTGTCTAAGGATGGGAAAACAATTCCTAGAATTCAGGTAGGAAGATGACTTAGTGGCTCCTTATGAAGAAAAATTCACTTGACTGGTACGATATTCTCCAAATTGCATATGATATTTAGATAGTAAAATCAATTGTTATTACTCTGTATTAAATCCATAGTATCAATGTTATTTATCTTCCCATGAGGTCAATGTTATTAAATACAGGTTTTATGTGTAGAGAAGGTTGAAGTGGTGTTTGTTGATGATCATATGTTCTTTGAAAAACAAAATAATAAGAGGTCTAGGTGGCAGAACAAATGGAATAACTCTTCAAAAAAGTATGATGGTAAGAATATTAAGTTTACAGTTTGTAAAAATTGTGGTAAGAAACATGCTGGGGAATCTCATTTGAATTTTGGTAAGTGTTACCCATGTTGTAAAATGGGGACATAAAGCTTATAATTTCACTGAAAAAGATCAGGTTAATAGTAAGACAAAATCTGATTTATAATCAGTAAAAAGTATTAAGTGTATTGAAATGGGTCATTATACAAATGAGTGTCTAATGAAGAACTAAAATGTGGGAAATCAGCCATACTACAAGTAGAAAGGGGTTGTGAAATCATTTGCAACTACTTTAGTAGATGTTAGGCCATTAAATAATGTAGTATCTGGTACACTATTTGTTTATTCATATTATTCCAATGTGTTGTTTGATTCATGGTCTAAAAATTTGATCATTTCGTATAATATTTCTTGTAAATTGTGAACTCCATACCAAGATCTGAATCCTGAACGTATGGTAAAAACAACTTGAGTAAATAATGAGAAAAAAATGAAATTATAAGAACCTTCTTTTCCTTGTGTCCGGAATGAATCTACCTGCAAACCATGTTGTTTTTCCTCTAGTAGAGTTTGATGTTATTATAGGTAAGGATTGGAATTCTGTTTATCATGATACAATTGACAGAAGAACTAAAGAGGTTACCTTTTATAATGAATTTCAATTTGTGTAAAAGAATGAACCATTACTTTTGATAACATTTTATGAAGATGAGAAACTAGTAAAAGATGGAAATTAATTATACCTTTCACATATTGTTAAAAACCATGTAACTATTCAGATTAATGATGTGCCAATTGTAAATGAGTATCTTGATGTTTTTTCTGATGAGTTTCCTAGTATTATACCTAATCTGGATGTTGAATTTACTGTTGACTTAGTTCCAGATGCTAATCCAATTTCAAAACTACCTTTTCAAATGGCTCAAATTGAACTTTTAGTGTTAAAAAATTAATTCCATAAGTTATCAGATAAAGGATTCATTCGACCTAGCACATCACCTGGGGTTCTTATGTCTTGTTTGTTAAAAATAAATATGGTTAAATGAGACTTTTCATTGATTATAGAGCACTGAATAGCATCACTATTAATAATAAGTATCCTTTTCCTCCTTTCAGTGATTTGTTTGATCCGATCCAGGGAGATCAGAATTTTTCAAATATTAAATTGAGTTTGGGGTATAATATGTTGAATGAAAAGGAAGAAGACATTCCAAATACTGTATTTCGAACTAGATATGGACATTATGAATTTATAGTTATGTGTTTTTTGTTAATAAATGCACCTATTGTATTCATGGATCTTATGAATAGAATTTTCTACGAGTTCATGGATAAGTTTGTGGTTGGGTTCATTGTTTATATTTTTATTTATTCTAAAAGATAAGAGGAGCATGAAAGTATTTTAAGGGTAGTCTTGAAATCATTAAAAGAAAAGAAAATATTTGGGAAATTCAGCTAGTTTGAGTTTGGGTTGCAACAAATCTCTTTCCTTGGTAACATTAGGTCAAGAAATGGCATAACTGTTGATCCAGGTAAAACAAAAGTTGTTAATGAATGACCAAGACCCACAAATATTACCACGGTTATTATTTTTCATGGTTTGGATGGTTATAATAGGAGTTTTTTTGAGAATTTTGCACGGTTATCTAGTCCAATAACTAAGTTAACTCGAAAAGGTGTTAATATCATTTTGAAAAAGAATGTGATTATTATTTTCAGGAATTGAAAAAAAATATTGGTGAATGCTCAAGTTTTGTAACCTAATTCTATAAATGGTTAGTTTGTTATTTACAACGATGATTATTTTAAAGGACATGGTTGTTTAATTATGTAGAATTATCAAGTAATTTTTTAAGCTTTATGTCAGTTAAAACCTCAGGAGTTAAATTACCCTACACATGATTTGGAATTATTTACTATTGTTTTTACTTTAATACTCTGGAGGCATCAATTGTATGGAGTAAAATGGGAAATATATACTGACCACCAAAGATAGAAGTATATATTTAATAAAAAATAGTTGATCATGATACATAGGATATGGTTGAAATTAATCAAGGATTATGATTTCACAATCCTTTACCGTCTGTGTAATGCAAATAATGTGGCTGATGCATTGAGTCAAAATTATAATGCTTCATAAAACAGTCTATTTTGGGAAAGAGATCCTTTTGTTTTTGATTTTATGAGTATTAATATATATGTTTTTGGTGTAGGAAATTATTGTTGTTGTGATTCAGTCGATAGTGAAATCATCTCTATCAGACAGAAAGAATCAAGCTTAGAAGGAAGACAATGAGTTTCCTAAAAAGATAGAGTTGGTTCAAATAAGTTTGTTTCCTGAATTTAACATTGATAATGATTGTTTTTTGAGATTTGGAAATAGATTATGTGTGCCTTGTAATTTAGAGTTGATGAATGAGTTGTTATGTGAAGCTCATAGTTCCCCATTTTTTGTTCATCCTAGCATTAGTATGATGTATTGTGATCTTCGGGATTATTACTGGTGGAATGGAATGAAAAGATATATTATTGATTTTATTGTGAATGCATTGATTGTCCTTAGGTTAAAGTATTGTGACAGTTACCAAAAGGGACACTTCATCCATTACTGGTGCCAAAGTGGAAATGGGGAAATATATGCATGAAATTCGTTGTGGTATTACTAAAGAAATCTCGAGAAAATAATGCAATGTGACTTATTGTTGATCCATTGGCTAATTCTACCCAATTTCACCCTCTTCGAGATACATTGTCTCTAGATCAACTTTGTCGGTTGTATTTTAAAGAGATATTCAGGTTACATGGTGTTTCCCTCTCCGTTGTATCTGATCGTGATGCTATGTTTAGTTTTACCTATTGGAAAGGCCTTCAAAATATGATGGGTACTGATTTAAATTTTGGTAGAGCCATTCATTCTCAATCTGATGGGAAGTCAAAATGAAAAAATCATACATCAGTGGATATGTTACGTGCTAGTTCACTAGATTACCAGAGAATTTGGGAGCAACTTATTTCTTTGGTTGAATTTTCTTATAATAACGATTTTAATTTTAGTATACAAATGTCCCCATTTTAGTCGTTATATAGTAAGCTGTGTCGAATGCCGGATTTTTGGGATCAAGTAGATGAATGGAAGTTGATGGGGCCAGAATTGGTAGATGATATGGCAGAAAAACTTCAGTAGATTCAGAAGCACATGAGAACAACTAAGAGTAGGAAGAAACGTTATGTGGATAACTAGAGGAAGGATCTTTCTGTTGAAGTAGGTTATCATGTCTTTCTCAATGTTTCTCCATGGAAGAGTGTGATGCGTTTTGGTAATAAGGGAAAGTTGAGTTTGAGGTTCATTGAACCATTATAAATCCTAGAGAAAGTCGGATAAGTTGTGTATAGAGTCGCGTTACCTCCATGTTTTTCCTATGTACACAATGTTTTTCATGTTTCAATGTTGATAATGTATATGTAAGATCCATCTCAAGTTTTGAGCCCAAAGGTTGTTTGTTTGGAATTCAATCTCTTTTAAGAGGAATAAAAAATCCAGATTTTTGATCGAAGAGAGAAACTGTTGTGGAATAAGTTAATTCATCATGTAAATGTTTTGTGAGAAAACCATATGGTTAAAGAGGCAACATGGGAATGTTTAAATGCTATGAGGGATAAATTCCCCCATTTATTTGATAAGTGAATAAAATTACAAGGATGCAATTTCAAAAATGGGGGAAGGATGTAACATCACACGTAAGTAAAGAAATAGAAAATTTTCATATTTTTTAATAGTTGTGAGTTTAATATTAATTATACTTTAAAGGGGATGTTATGTTCGATGGTGTGCCCGATACGCAACAAGGGGTTTCTATAAAATCTTATATTTCACACTAATAATATATTATTATTATTTTAAATGATTGTTAATGCCTAGCCATTGTATTAGAGGGAATGAATATAACTAACTACTAAATGATTTAACATGTTTTTTAAATGTTTTTACATTTTTTTCAATAAACATTAGAGTCATAAAATGTGATGGTATCTGATTTAAAGCATAAATACTCTAATATTCATTAAGAGGTCTATTTACTGCATTTTGATGGAGAACTCTTTTAATGCTAATTTTATAATTTTTTATTTTTTATTTTAAAAAATTAATTATTATTTAGAATTGGGACATCAAAATATAATTTGAATGAATTTTTGGTATTTTTCTGATAAATTTTATTTTTTAATCAATAGTGAAAAATATTTTATTTTAATTCAAAACTCCCTTTTAATATAAATTATTTATATGGATAGATTATCTTTATAATTGGTTATAAAGTGTAATTAGAAAATATTTTTACCATTTAATAAAATTTTGGTCATTGGAAGTAATTTCACATTGATGTTGGACCTAAACAAGTGTTAATCTTTTGGTAGTTATTTTATAAAAACACACTTTTTGTTTGGAAAGCTGGAATTAAATTATAAATAATTTCCGGAACTTCTGTGTTATGAATTTGGAAAAAGAGATTCCATATTTGGAATCAGGATATCCAAATTTTGTAGATAGTTATATTTTATTTTTAGACATTATGAATATTTACTTCCGTAAATATTTTATTTACCATTGTTAAAAGGTAAATCTGGTAATTAAGTTTAAAGAAAATAATAATATAATAATAATAAATTACCCTAACTTGTGTTTTAATCCTATTGGTTGATACATATCCGACCATGGCCATCCATGGGTCGATTTTGGAACCCCATGGGGCCACTTGGGAGTCTTAATATCACTTTATTTTCTTTAACTTAATGTAACGGAAAAAATGACATAAACAAATATCTATTAGTAAATCATTTTTTACATGGAATCATATAAGATATATCTTTTACTATTAATATTAATCTGATTTATAATACAATTTCCTACATCAATGTATTTTTTTATAATTTTTAGACATCATATAATTTAAATTATTTATGACACAAAAATAATGCAGTGTTTAGCTCATTAATATATTATTTAAATAAATAAAATTATTCATATTAAAATAATATACAAAACATATCCAATTCTTATATGATGATTTTATTTTGACCATTATTATTCTTATCTTCTACTTTAATATGTTTTTGAAAATTATAAACTGAAAATAAGTTTTTAGAAAAATTATATTTTCACAAATTCTTAATGTTCCCCTTCCCCCCTTATTAAAAGTGATAACCTATAACCCATTCCTCAGACATCTAAATACACTCAACACATCTAAACCGTACCAAAATAAGCTCTCAGGATCCCTATATTTCTTCTATAATCCATAACTTAGGTAGATTTCACTTCAAGAAGTCATTTTGGTTCAAAACACATGGAGTTACCCTAATTAAAAGTAATAGTTTTTCTTAAATTATTTTCTTTTATTTTACTTCCTCAAACCCTAAACTATTTTTATTCATTTTTTATAACCAAAACAGTATCCTCAATATACTAGACTGTTGTTATGAGAATTATTTGAACTACACATACACACACCTCCATCTAATGGGTAATGAACATACTGATTTTGGGGATGGAAAACTAACGCCTCACGAAATGATGATTGTTCAATTATCTCCTAACACCTCTTATGGTGGCCATTAAGATAGAAATGTAGTTATATGTGATATATATTATATTTATATAGTTTCTATTCTTCTTTATTTTTCATTTATATAACACCTTTATGGTTTCCATAGCGGGTAAATATGATCATTTAATTAGAGGAAATGCGGATAACCGACCCCTCAAAGTGATATGACTCATTCATGCCCTATGTAGAATGTATAAAGAATAGAGTTAATGAAATTAAATATGATATTAGGGTTGAATTATAATATATCTATGTATAATTATGTTTTCAATCCATTAAAATAAAAAATATAAATGAAAGTATCTTTCATGCGTATGTACGGCTAACCGTCTCTATGAACGGTGCATTTCATTTATTATATCCATATGTAATGTAATGATATAAATACATACATATATATATATATATTGGATATATAAGATATATATGATATATAAATCATGAATATCATTTTGGATATAATGGATATTTGACCAAATAAACAATTTGTAAATATTAGAAGTTCAATTTTGACTATAGTACGAAATATCGACAAAATTCCCATTATTGACATAATGTTTTACATAATATTTGAAAATGGAAATAAGTAATATAAAAGGATTAATAAACATGATAATGGTTCTTAATAATGTATAAATTTACATTAGTTTATTATACAGGAGATTAAACAATGAATGTGTCAATTCAGACACGAGTTAAGGGACTTCATCTCAATCTCATTTCATTGAGTCATATTTTTTTTAATACACCTCTTTATTTTATAGATTGTATAGAGACATTTTAAATTTCATTTCAATTAAAGGGAATTTTTTTATGAAGCGTTTTACAAAATGAAAAAAATATAATGTTTATTTTTAACTTAAGGAGTATCATCAAAATTTCCACCGCTGCAAGTATTATTTGATTTTTTGGCTTCATTAACCAGCCGTAATGTTTTAAAAAGAAAATAAAAATCATATACTCTTTTATGAATTTTGGTATTGAAAATGGTTTTGATAATGTATTTGTTATTTCAATATATTTAAATGATATATTGTGATTAAAATGTGGAAATTTTATCATTCCTTTATGTTTGTTTTATGTGTTATGAAAATGTTATAGTTCTTGGGTGTTGTTTATGTATATGAGTGGTTCCATAATAATTCTAGGTGGGTGAGCCAGAGATAGATCTCCAATGCATTAGTTAACATGATGGAGGTACCCTAGAATGTTTCACCTAATAGATTTAGGGAATATTCTGTGATGGGTGTTCCAACATAGCTCTCTATGTAGATGTGATTGTTACAATGTATGTATGATAGAATTCTACAAGTTACCTTTATGATTTATGATTTCTATGTGTTATTCATTAATCATTTGATTTCATGAGTTATGTTAAAGAGATTATGTTATGTATGTATTTTTGAACTAATTTTTTCTTTCTTTGTTTTATAACCCTTACTGTGAATTTTTTTCTCATCCCATGTTTTGAATGTTTTTTTATAGGATGTAAAAATGAATAGGGTCAAGGATGGGATAAAGGGAAAGTCATGTTATCTAAAACAGGGAACTGGACATGACTCTTATTTTCCAGACGTTATATTTTATGAAAAAAATGGAAACTGAATAGAAGAGTATACTTTGTATTTTTTGAGATGTAATGTAATAGTTGTGGACTAACTCTATAATACACTAAACATGAAAAAAAATCAACGTGAATTATTCATTTAATTCATGAGTATGAAATGTTTTTAGGTTGGGTCCATATAATGGCCCCCATATTTAATGGATCATCTGATACCTCAATTTATGAACAATGGATAAACTCCATTGAAACGACCTTCAACATCCTTCAATATTACTAACAAGAGAATTTTATTCCAGATGCTTATCATATAGAGGGTGATGCTGATGAATTGTGAAAATTGATTAAGAACACAAATCTTGAGAAGGAGATCGAGGCGTTGGAATTTAAGGATTTTTGGAAAAAAAATCGATAAATACTTCCTCGTACCCTCTGACATAAGATGGAAAGGGACATACTTACCCTAAAAAATGACAACGAATCCATCGATGGTATAAGGATGACTACAAAACGATTGCATGATACACCTCTGAATTTTCTATTACCCCCAAATTCAAATTTGGCCGCTTATTTTGTGGGATAAAACCTTACCTACAAGAATCCTTAGAAATCTGTTACTTCGATAGATATGAGGAAGTTGTCTGATGTTCCCTCAAAGTAAAAATGGAGATCGGTGAATATTAGGGATATCATGAGGATAATAAGAGGAAGGATTACTTAAATTATGTCAATATATTGGATAAATCCAATGGCACTAAGAAAATCCAGCACCCCACATGACAAAGGTGTGAAAAGAAGCACCCAAGAAATTTTCTAAAGGGGATGAATAAATGCATTAGGTGTGGAATAGAAGGGAACCATAACATTACATGCACACAAGAAAAAGACACGGTTGCGACAGAGGAGAGGAATTATCGATCTGACCCTCAATGCATTGTTCATTGCTTCAACTACAATGAACTAGTGCACATTGGAAACCAGTTCCCTAATACAAGTGCTATTGGAGGAAACCAACAACATCCTAGGTATCAAGGAAGACCTTTTTCCATCACTACTTTCGAAGTCAATCATGACAATAGAGTGGTTATAGGTACACTATTTATTCATTCACTAATATTGAACAATCTTTATTATTATGGTTCTATTCATTCTTTTATATCCCAATATATTGTAGAACAATCCCAACACCACCACAAATCATGGATGTAAAGATGTTGGGGAAAATAGAAATGGGGAAATTATTGCATCCCATGAATATTACTCCTCCGCTTTCCAAAATTGAGTATTAGACATCCTAGAGAACCATGTCATACTCCCTCTGGTGGAATTTGATTAAATTCTTGGAATGGATTGAATTTCACAACATAAAGTTGACATAAATTGTCGTGAGAGGTAAATAACTATTCATATGGAGAAACGACCCCTGATTTTTTACAAGTTCAAAGAGGAGGACAAATCCTCATTAGAAATATCATCTCAATAGTGGATATTACTGCCTTATGAGCATTAATATCTTTCTTAGATGATTATGTCTATGGAAGAAACCATCCATGAAGATATTCATATTGTGATAGAATTCTCTAAATAGTTTCCCGAGGAATTTCATGGTCTTCATCCAAGAAGAGATATTGATTTCTAAATTGATCAAATACTTGGGTAATTTACAATATTCAAGAATCCTTATAGAATATCTATTGTGAGGATCGAGGAGCTGAAGAAACAACTACATGAGAATCTGAATAAAGGGTTTATACACCTAAGTGCTTCACCATGGGGTGCACCAATCCACTTCTCCTGAAAAATAAATTGGTTAATGAGCCTTTCCATTTATTATCATGATTTCAATAAAATAAAAATAATGAACAAGTATCCTCTACCATGAATATATGACTTTTTCGATCATCTATGAGGGGAACAATACTTCTCGAAGGTAGATCGATGGTCGGGATATTACTATGTAAGGGTGAAGAAGAAGGATATACCAAAGAATCAATTTCATACAAGATACATACACTATGAACTCATAGTACTTCCATTCAGGCTCACTAATCCTACAACACTCTTCATGGACTTGATGAATAGTTTCTTTAGTGATTACATTGAAAAATTTGCGGTAGACTTTATCAATGATATTATAATATACTCCAAAACCAAGGAAGATCAGAAGACACATATTAGCAATATACTAGAGACCTTGTGATAAGCGAAGCTCTATGAAAAGTAAAGAAAGTGTAAGTTCGGTTTGAGGAAGGTCTCATTCATAGGTCCTATCATTATAATCAATAGGATATATATTGATATCTACAAGATAGCTACAATTGAGGGATGGATGAGGCCAACATTGATAAGAGATATTCGTAGCATCTTAAGGATAGCTGTATATTATCACTGATTTGTGAGAAATTTCTCACAATTGTCCAACCATCGTACAAATCCAGATCAAAAGGGATAAATTCTTTCTTAGAGTGATGAATACAAAGATAGCTTCATGGAGTTAAAAATGAGGCTTATTACTACACCCATTCATAACACTACAAATATGTGGAGATCATTTTTTGGTATTCAGTGATTCATTGAAGAAGGGTATGGGTTGTGTGTTGGTGATAAATAGAAAAGTCATTTCTAATGCATCGAGGAAATTGAATGTTCATGAGAAAAACTATCCAAAACATGATCTAGAGTTGTATATAGTAATATTCACATTAAATATTTGGCAACAATACCTCATTGGGGATATGTGTAAAATATATAAAGATCAAAAAAAACTCATATATATATTCACACAGAAGTAGTTGAAAAAGGGCCAACAAAGATGGTAAGAGATGTTAAAATTCAATGACTACTCAATCCCTTACCTCCTTTGGAACATGAACAAGGTGGAAGATTCTCGATGAATAAAATACCCAGTGATTATATTATTGATCAGAATTGAAAAAGATCCAATCTTCGTAGATTTGATGATGATGGACTTGCGAATTATATAGAAGGGAACATCATCAATCATTTAAAAAATGATTTCTCAATCGTATCTATAGGAAATTGTAAGGGGAGATCAAAAGGATGATGTGGGAATTTATAAGAAAATAAAAACTATCAGAAAAGGTAAATCATTGATGTTAAATGTCACTGAAGAATGGATTGTGAGATTTGGGTCACGACATTATGTTCCATAAAATCCAGAGTTGAAGAATTAACTTTTGGATGATGCACATAGTTCAAATTTCTCCAATCATCCAGGAAACACAAAGATGTATCAAGATCTCTGAGAAACTTTTTTTGTGGGATAACATGAAGAAGGATATAAGTAAGTATAAATTAAAGAGCTCGGTATGTCAGAAGGTTAAGGATGAGTGGTAGAAGTCTAAGGGGGTGATGCAACCGTTATACATACTAGCACATAAATGGGACAACATCACCATAGAGTACGTCACCAGACATCCGAAGACATCCAAAGGAAACAATGATATCTTGGTTGTTGTTAATCATATTAAAAATACTTCACACTTCTTGATATTCATGATGATTTCATATTGAATCAACTGGAAAATATATATATTAGAAGAGTCGTAAGATTTCATGGAGTACCACTATCTATTGTATCTGATCAAGATCCAAGATTCGCCATTATGTTCTGGATGAGTCTTAAATATTACCTAAATACTAATTTTAACATCATTAAAAATATATCATCCTCAAACTAATGTCCAATACAAGTGTACAATCCACACACATAGACATGTTGAGAGCATGATCAATGGACTTCAAAGGAGGATGAGATCATCATCTTTCTTTGGATGAGTCCTCTTACAGTAACAATTTCAACTCAAGAATCCAATTGGATCCTTATTAGGCCTTGTATGGGTACATTTATAGAACACTGATATGCTGGGATTAATATGGGAACAAAAAACACATAGGTCATGAAATTGTAGAATAAATGGTGGAGACGGATTGGACCATCAAGCAGCACAGTAATGATTCTCAAATTTGAAAAAATAGTTGTGATTATAATCGTCATCAAGACAAACTGTTTGATGTTGGAGACATGGTATTACACTACATATCACTGTGGAAGAGAATTATGAGATTTGGGCTGAGGGGAATGATTATTCCAAGGTAATAGGCCCTTTTGAGATCCTTGATCGACATGGATCAGTGGCTTATCGACTAGCACTCCCACCGAAATGATCTGAAGTACATGATGTATTCCATGTATCATTTTTGAGGAACTACCCACCTGACCCATCACATGTACTCAATTCGTATGTGTTACCATTTGATAATGACCTCTCATAAGAAGATAAGTCAGTTAAGATCATATATCGTAGGGAAAAAGTTCTACAAAATAATTCAATTCCCCTTGTCAAATTGTTGTTGAGAAAAAAAAAAGTTTCAAGAAGAATCATGCTAATCAAAGTAGTTGATGAAGCATAATTATCCTCATCTATTTTACTCTGGGAAAATGAAATTTCAATGGAAAAACATTATATAGATGGAATATTGCAATGACACAAACATTTATTAATAGAAATTACTATTGATCTAATTAAATGTTTTATTATGTAAAATGGTTCTATAAAATATTCACCTTCATGGTTTTATGTTTTTAGATTTAAAAATACTATTATGATTTGTTACCATTTCTAATATATATATTGAACTATGACCACAATAATACTATAAAAATTGCGCTTTAACAATCCAATTTACTCTTATAAAGGAAGCGATGACCACATCTATTATAATTTCTCCATATGAAGCCCATTTTTCGGAGCTCAAAAAGGATGTAGCAACATTGTGATTCGCACATAACCATGACCACGATGAGATTCGACATTTTAAAATTGAAAGAAGATACATATGGTAGAAGTTGATGTTAATAGAGATAACCACATGAGCGATGTTATCTGAGCCTCCCCAAGAATATGTCACAATGTCACACCTTACCCTTACGTCTAATGTGGGTTTTATAAGGAGTTGTGTAATAAGACCCTATCACTCTGATTATGTGCATTATTTTTTGTATAGAATAAAAAATATTCATTCATTTTATTATTGTTACTTTGAGCATAAATATTAATTTTTAGTTAATATTTAAATTCAATTATGAAATCTATTTGGACGAATTGATGTATTTTTACAATTAAATAATATTTTAGAAAAATATTAGTACTAAACTATTTTTTATTAAATGATCATATATTCTTTTATGAATACAATTGTATATTTTATTAAGGATTGAAAGCGATTTTAGTCAAAAACTAATGAATTTCTTATAAATGTTGGTTTTTATATTAAATTTAGAAAATTATCTAATTTAAAAAATAATTTAGAAAAATCTATATTATTTTTGAAATCATGATGTTTAAATTTTCCAATGGTGATTTTTTCATAATTTTCTGAGATAGTATGGTTTTTGTGTAAAAATTAAATACCATTTAATAATATATTTTGTTTTATGACATCATAATAACCCAATAGTGATGTAATAAAATACTATAAAAAGTTTTTTCATCCAATATATGTTTTACCATTAATATTATAAGATTTTATATTTCATTGATTATTTTTATGGTGCCTTAGTGTACCCTCGAAGACTTATAATATTATCTTTGGAGACGATTTCCTTGAGAGTGTGACTCACCTCCACCTAATCATGCCTAATATTTAAATATGTTCAGGCATTGGACATATTAAATAATTTTTTCAAGTACCATTTGGAGAAAATAATAGAAAAATTAATCAGTTGGTTTGGGTTTTTTGATTATTTTAATGGGTGGTGTCCAAAACCGAAATAATAAAGAATTCCTTTTTATTTCCTATATAAACCCACCCAAGATACAACCTATATTAAATAAAACCCCTTGGATCCCATATCTACTTTATCATACTCTCTCTATTATCCGCCAATGTCACCCAAATCTTCCATGAAGCCTCTCTTAAGTCTCTCCCATGCTTTTGGGATCACATATCCAAGTAATGGGTTTCTTCAATTCTCATTTTTTACGAAATTAAATTATGTTATTACACAGTATTGTATTCATCTAAAAATGTTTCGGTATAATTTATCACCTCCCCCATATTTCTATCATTATGTTTGATGATGTGATGCCTTTTTCTTTCTTAATAATGCCTCCCATGTACACCTATTACCATGACAAAATTCTGTAAATAATTTCCCACTTATCATTTACATTCAAGAAATTATTTTTTATTATGATTCCAAATTCAATTACATATGTTTGGAAAAGTATATATATGACCCCCATTACTATCCACTTCATTTACATATGACGAGACACCTATTTCCCTTTTATCAACCATTTTTATGAGTTCTTAAGTTAGCTGTTATGCTGCTGAAATTGTACCATGATTTTCATGATAAAGTCATTGTTTAGTGAATACCGTGTTCATTTATCAATAAATGATATTGACCTTTATGAACATTTAATTATTGTTCATATAGTTTCATGTGTGAAGTACACTTTACTTTATCATGGAATAAATGATGATGTATAATGAATTCGTGTAATATCATCCATGTGGCATGATTATGCATGAAATGAAATGATTAATAATGGTTCACCTTGATAGCACTCCAATGCATTGTATAAAGATTATTATCTTGATAAATCATGTTCATTTATGTTTTAATCATTAAAATTAAAACTCATTTAGGGTTTACTCATTCTTGATGTGAAATGATACTTGGATCAGTCTAAAATCTTGTTAAATGTTGATACAACATTTCCTTGTTATGATTATCATACCCTTTCATGCATTTATATTATTGTTTCTCTTATGCTCCATTGATATTCCTATTTACTAAAATGTACTTTATTATTCATGGTATACCTTTTTAATCCCTTACTGTGATTCATAGCCCACCCTTTTCTTATGAATGCCCTCATGTTATACCATGAAATGTTGTGTACGAAAGAATATTGTGGTCACGTAAAAGATGATATCAATAATGATAGTGTATTTTATGTTCGAAGTTGTTATGTAATGTTTCTAATTTCCCTCAACACTAGAACTCTCAATAATCATTGATTTATTAAGTGAATGTTTATATAATAAATCATGTTAGGGTGTCTAATAAAGATAATGATCGTTATAAAAATTCCATTAAAAATTAAAACAAAAAAATGATGAAGCTTTAAGTGATGACGATTGGATTAATACTATGCATGATGAGTTAAATGAATTAGAGAGGATCAAATTCCGGACGTTGGATGAAATACCAAATGAAATTTTTTAATTGGAGTAAAGTGGGTCTTCAGAAATAATTGTGATGAAAATGTAATCATTGTAATAAATTAAGCTAGATTAGTTTTTAAGAGATATTATAAAAAATAACGAATAGAATATGAAGAAACCTATGATCAAGTAGATAGATTTGATTCTATTAGTATTTTACTTAGCTTGACTGCATTATTTAATTTAAAAATTTACAAATGGAAGTAAATTGTGCCATTCATAATGGATATGTCGAAGAGGATGTTAATGATGAAAAAACACTTAGATTTGAAGACAAAAAACATCATGAAAAAGTTTTAAAACTTACCAAAAAATTATATGGACATAAACAAGCCTCTAGAGCTTTGTATCATATAATTACGTGGTTTTTGATACAAAACAATTATATATAGGGAACTGCTGATCCAACTCTTATTATAATGAATGATAATGAATTTTTTATTGTCAAAATATATGATAATGAAATTATATTAGGATAAACTATGTAGTCATTAGATTATTAGTTTTCATATCACATTAAATATAAGTTATAAATGACTATGATGGGTGAGTTACCATATTTCCATGATTTTAAAATTTCTCAATAACCTGAAGGAACTTATATATCAAAACATATGAATGTTAATGATAATCACAAAAATTTTGCATATGAAAACAAAAAAATTATAAGCACTCCAATCAGAACCTCAAATTCATTATATCATGATGAATCCGGGAAACCAGCAGATAATACATCTTTTATAGGTATGATAGTATATTTTCTATACAAGGAAGCTAGTCATCAAGAATTTTTGTTTCCAGTATTATGATGTATATTATATTGATCTAATACAATTTAATCTCATTTAAAAGTAGTGAAAATTATTTTTCACTATTTAAAAGGAACCATGGATTTATGACATTTAAATTCGTCTTGAAATGATTTTGTTATAAAATTTTTTTGAATTTAGATTTTTTGGATGTATAATTGATAAAAAAATTAAATCTGGAACTTTTAACTTCTTATAAGATTCATTATATTCTTGGTAAAGAAAGATGAAATACACATTACCAATCTCCAATTCTAAAGATGAATATATAACATCCAGAAGTTCTTATTCCCAAGTGTTGTAGATGCATCACACACTCATAGACTAAGAAATTAGTTTTACCAAAACATAGATATTGTGGGATAATACATGTTCTATTTCCCTAATAAAAATCCATGCACATCACTCTCATCAAAAACACATAGATATTAGGAATAACTTTTTAACAGATCAAACACTAAAATTAGTATTATTCTACAATTTATCATAACAAAATATTAGCTTGCTGATATTTTTACGATATCATTACCCTCTATTAGATTTGAATACATTAAACAAATAATAGAAATGATAACAAAAAGGTAATCCCCTATATTAACTTTTTTTGAAACCTATCTCCATACATTACGAATATCTTTTCCACAGGGGGAGGACATTATCTTGTTTTCTAAAATTTTTCGTTAATAAATTTTTTAAAACCAAAATTTTTTCTTAATCAATTTTTTGGTATCAATTTTCAATCATAATCAACAATTTTTTCTTAAAAAATTTATTTTTTCTCCCTCATTTTTTTATCAATAATTTGGTATTCAAAAATATTATATCTTTAATAATATTTTCTTGAATCTATGTACTTTAATATAAAAAAACATTTCATTACTGATTTTTTTTTAAAATGTGGATATTATGCTTCCTCACTTAAATCATCAAAATAGTATTTACATATTGGTACTTTTGTCCTATTTTAATAAAAAAATTATCGGATTAACCTTCCTGAAATCTAATGTTTTCATTAAAATCTCAAAACATTGGAATCTACCAAATCCTACTTTAGAATTCATCTCAATTGTCAGATCAGATCATGATTATTTCAACCATTGGATCATTTTGGGAATTTGAACCATTAATTAGGAACCTATATAGAGGCCCTTATTTTTCTCATCCCAAATCAGTTTTGATGTATTTTTGTGTTGAGGATCTACCCCTCTTCAAAATGGTCATTCAATTTTTTTATGTTTTCATAGAATCCAGATGTCGCAAGAAGCTTCGCTGTAGAAACAAATGTCTTCAAAGAATGAAATTAATCATTAGAATAACTGCAGAGAAGGTTAGCTGATACATAGTTCTTTTCTATGTATAATTCCATTATTACGAATAAAAATTAAGCCGAATGGATGGGAGAATTTATTGTAGCCAGGCCAAAGTGTCAGGATCTAGTTTACCGTGACTTCAATATAGAAATCTTTGATTTAGAAAAACATTATGAAGAAGGTAAAATGGATATGTTTTTATTAAAAATATATTGGAAAACCTATTCCCTATTTATAATATAGATACAACTATTTTTAGAACATCATATCATCGTTGATGGAGAACACAACTACTGGTCAGGATGAAAAAGGAAGGGAGTTCCCGTTGGGAGGGGCAAAGAAGGTGTGCGGAACAAGTGGTAGTTTGTTCAGTGAGGTGGTACAGAGTGAGCAAACCCCGGTTCCAGTCGGAGGACCTGACTCCCCCTCAGAAAGACGTCGGTCATGGAAGGATTACTCCCATCTCCCGCGGCCTATGCAGACTCGTTCAGCATCTAGGAAGAAAGTCAAGGTCGCTGTGCCTTTTGTGAATAAAATTGTGACTGAGAGGATTTCACCGGACCCTATTCTAGAACTTCTCAGGAATTGGGTGCAAAGTCCTCAGTATTGGAGGACACCAGGTTGGGAAACGGCCTCGGCCACTGGAGAAGATGAGTATGGCAGGGAAAGCAGAGAGGAGTATGCCATTGATGATTTTTACTAGTGGTTTTGTGTTTTGATTGCTTTTTCTGGGTTTAAGTTGTGGTTGTATGCTTGGGCACCAGAACCCATTAAACCGACTATTGAAAATAAATAAAAAAGGATTTCCAGCAGTATATCATCGTTATACAAAATACTGTACTCACAAGTTTCCAGATCAGTCAGGATGTTTTGAGAAGGAAAAGGTAATAGAGTTCATTGGAATATAATGAGTAAAATCACTAATGATTAAACATATTTCAACAAATTTTATAATTTTATCCTTTGGAGTACAAGGTTTTATCATTCCATGAAAAGGAGACAAGGACCCCTTAAAAAACTGATATAATAATTCTGTAATTTCCGGTAAACTTTATAAAGGTAAACCTGGTGAAGTACAATCATCTGAAAATCAAAAATATTAATAATATATCTCTCAAATCCTATATAATAATTAACCCAACTATATTATCTAATATTATATTTCCCTTTGTAGAATCCTTCAAAAATCACTACAGTTCAAAACCAACAACCATTAAGATCTTGTTACTAAGTGATGATACCTTGAGGAGAATGAAAGTAAGTTTAAATACTAGGTTTAGACAGTATTATGATATTTTCTAAAGGGATATTTATTCATTATATAATAGAGATGAAGTAGTATAAATGCCCAAGAAACCATAGAAAAATATAAAATAAAACGAACCTGAAATCAATGAAAAATCTATAGTTCTGGAATGTCAGTCAGCAACACAAAAACCATAAAAGAAAAATACATTCCCTGATGAAGTGGTAGTAATGTGGAGGGAATCTAAGAAGAACAACAAATATGGAGATCCATTTTTTTGACTAGATAATGTTAAGGAAAAATCATTGAAAATTCAAATAGTTGAAGAATATGAAAGGAATGAAAAATAGAAGAGGTTGAAAAAGAAAATATCTGAAGCTGAGAATGTTCATGAACCTCTAAAAGATATAGAGGAATCCCTCAAAAATCTTCAGTTACATGAATACTTTATATAAAAATCAATGAAATTAGAGACTTCGGGAAAAAAAATTCCAATTCCATTACCTGTTGTGGAAAAAGAGATAGTCCTAAAATAATAAATAAAATAAGATTAACAAGAAGAAGACGAGAGTGATGATGTGATAAAGAATGTGGAAGAATATCATGAGTAGGAAAGTCATTATGACAAACATTCAATCTGGACTTCTCAGGTTGAGTAATAATAAATTATTTCCATTGGAAAAGAGGCTGAGGGACTTGAAAATGTTAAGGAACCTTATGATGATGAGATTAACAACCATGATTTCAACCAACCTGGTGATGTTAAGAAAGATTCTAAAAAAAGGTTGATGAAGATAAATTCGTCCAACTTCCAGACAGTGAGCATGAGTCTCCTAGGGCTGAGAAGATTATTTCCAAAGTCGAAATAGGAAAATATATGGTTATTGATGCTCCTAAAAAGGATGTGGTAGTCAATTATAATAAGTATTATGGTGGTTCATCCAAGAAGAAAGATGAATATATAAAGAACGAATCATATCCTTCAAGGGAATCCAATTCTGAATATTCATCTTGGATGTGTTATGATTTTTTTGGATTAGTATTTAAAGAAGTTATGGAACCCAATACCCTTATTTCTGGTTATTGATTCATGATTATAGTTTCTTCGACACTATTTATATTAAAAATAAGATTCATTATGTATGATCATTGAAAAATTTATCATGCTTGAGGCAGATTTCCTGAAAACATATATTGGATATGATGATCATAAGATATCATGTAATTAAACTAAAAAGTGTTCTAAATGAACGATTGAATACTTTATAATTCTTGAAGAATTCCAAGATTCAGTGAAAGATGCTTTTTTTAAGTCAGATGATTCAAACAAAAATCATGCAAAATGTTTTTTCAAAAATATGAATAATGAAAAAGTTTCCCAGAATAAAAATGAAAATGATCTAAAAGGGAAGATAAATTTAGTTGCTATAAATTCTAAGAGAGGCAGGGAACTCAGGGAAGAGTTAGAAGAAAAGTTCAACCAATAAAAAGAAGTAGTTATGTCTGAGGAAAAAATTTATAAATATCAAGATGAAAAAATCATATATCTAGAAAAGGAAAAAAAGGATTCAGAATGTTTTCTCAAGAGTTTTTAAGAATATCATAAATATCTTAAGATGTTAAAGGATATCCTGAATAATATAATTCTGATGAAAAATAAGGATAAATAAATTCTTCCTATCAATCTAGTATTTGGTTGTATTTTTACCCTGTATTAATTTTTCATTTCATACTTATTTTTTATCCTAAATTGTTTTTGTCCTAATATTTCATGTACCATTTCATTATCCTCATTAATCGTTTTTGAAAAAACCAAATGCAGATAAAATAATAATCAAAAGAATACAAAGTATAGAGAATAAAATTCATAAATATAAGGTAGAGTTTACATAAAAAATATTATCATAAAAATGTAAAAGTAAATATCTATATAGATATCATGAATTAAATCCTTAAGGATTTTAAAAACCAATGTGGGTTAGTTGTATTCAATATTTTTCATAAGTAAATAGAGATATGTTTGTATTTTAAAATTCAGAATTAAATTTTTATTCTTTATATTCATTTTCAAAATGGTTGTATGGGATTTCCAAAAAGGGAGATATTGTTAAGATAATAATATTTTATTATTAATTTTATATTCCTATATGTTTTTAAAATCACAAAAATATTTTCTTAAAGAAAATTATAAATCCATAAGGATTATTTTCTTATGGAAATTTTATTTTTTCTAAGGAATATTTTTTTCCTTACCCTTGATTTCATTGTCACATTTTATGACCTCTCAAAACCAAAGTCATTTTCTACTACGTCAGAAATTTGGATCCTTATGTAAAACCTCATATTCATATAACTTCGTGGATATAAATTCCCTTATTTCTAGACTCCGAATTCTCTAAAATTTATGATCCTATTTCATCAAAATTCCGACACTGAATTTCTCAAATTTCAGACTTCAAATTCCACAAAATTGTGAAACTAAATTCCTAAAAAATTAGACTCTGAATTCCTCAGAAATTTGACTCCATATTTCATAGAATTTAGACTCTGAATTCATCTAAATATAAACTCTAAATTACTCAGAATCCATCCACCAAAATCTATGAATTCAGACACTGAATTCTTTGTAAAATAAAATCAGATTATTCATGTTTTCTGAAATCTAGTTGTTTATGCATTTAGTTTTTAGATTAGATTTTTTAATCTAAATTCTATATTTTAATATTTGGTTATGTTACATAATTTTCTTTACACATGTTTTTATTATGATATTATTCCATAGAATTTTTTTTCTAACTAACCGTTGGTTGAGTGACACAAATACAAGTCCCTATGAAATTCAAGGAAAAATATGATAATTGGAAGAGGGAGTCAGGCATTGACTTTTTTCCCAACAAATAGGGTCTCATTTTAATGATCTTATTATCAATATATAGATTACATGATGTGATGCTGTGTAGTGATTTCCAGATAGAGAAAGACTGTTGTGCCTTGTGCATTTTCTGAACATATTTTTCTACCGTTAATGTCTTGTTCATCTATCTTCATGTAACTATATTTTTTGCTAAGAGGAATTGAGGGATTATAGGGATATGATGATAGAGGTGGTGACAAACTTAATGTTCATGTGCTTTTGGGGATAGTAAGACAAATTCAGATATTTGTACTGAGTGCTCACCCTGGTGTGGGTAAGATATAATTTCATGAATGTATAAATCAATGGTCCTTTAACCAAGGTTGTTGGAAAACCTACACTTTATGTTTAAATATTTCCTACTTTTTAATTGCTTGATTACTGTTTTATTTCCATTATATTTTGATAAATAAAAAACGTAAAACTTTCCTATATTATCCAATACTTTAATTACTCTAATAAATAAGATTCTATTTTCAATATGGTATAATTTTTCTTTAATAATATTATTCATAAATTTCTTTTTTGGATTTATATTTCCATACGCATTTAATGATTGTATGATATAACTAAAATATATTTTTTTAATATACCTCTTATTTGTTTTTAAACATTGTTTTACATTAGGAAAAAAGATAGTTTTTAAACATAAAATTCACCCACTCTTTTAATTGAGCATCTAAATACACTATTTCAATCTTGCATATTCATAATAAAAAAATTATGCCTGAGGTATTAAAATAAACATTTAATGGATCAGAAAACCCTTTGGGAATAGCAGGATATACCCCCTACATTTATTCATTATCCAATATAATAACTATTAGAACATTTTACGATAAGTTTTAAATATAATAATGCATTACATGATGAAATAATACATTAATCATAAAAATTATTTTACAAAACTCTATTTTTAAACTAAATCATTCCATTAATAAATAACTCAATTCCCAAATAACTTCAATAACCATAACATTTATAAAGTATTTAACATCAATATATATCTCATAATTATCAACATAGAAATAAAAAATTAAAATGAGATTCATATAAAATAACATTAATCACCTACCCACTGAATTACATTTTAATCTCATGGTTATCTATAAGATAAAAAATGTGTTCAAATAATTACCACAATATCCATGATCATTGAATAAATATTGGTTATTAATACCATAATACATATTTCCACAAAATTTAGTTGAATATTTTGAAATTAACAAAATCCTTATATATACATCATCCCAATATAACATATCCTATTGTATCATTAGTTTATTTATCATCTCATCACTTAAAAACATTAAAATGGGTGACTAGTAGATTAAACAAAAGATCAACCTTATTCTTGTAAATTCATAGAGGTATCCTTAAATCATAATATAAATTCCCAAAAAACATATGAATCTCCAAAATTATCTAATCCTTGGTTAGATAGTAAATATTACAATCTCAAACCCACTATCTTGGTTCAGGTGGTAAATCCATAAATATTACATTACTGCCTTGTTACCATAAAATGTTACCCATTTGTTTCAATCTAATATATAAAAAACATCAAGAGAATATAATAGATAAATTACATACCTAAATACAATATAGGGTTATTGTTTCATATAATTAAGAAAAAATCATTCATAAAAAATACCCACATATTCAAGTGAATGTTCCTCCCACTAATCATAGATTTTCTTATCTCACATTAATTTACCACCACCATCTATATTAATCGCATCTATAAATAATTCATTTACCACCATTATTTATAAATTTTGTGAAAATTAAAATATTACGGGTGAGGTAAAATCTTAGTAATGGTAAACATAATCTTTAAGAACTTCAAATTAGAAGTTAGAATAGGATAAGAATATGTGAATTAATAAATAATGAATATGTAGTAGTTTAACATAATAATTTTCAAACACATAAGTACCAAGTCATTACATCATGATACATGGAATTAAGCTTTATCAATGTGAAGATTACTATGAATCTAGTATCATGACCCACGAAATTTAAATCTTTATTAAAGGATCCATTAAAATATTAAAATATCTTAATTAAAATGTGTTAGTATCGTGGAACCTTATATTTATTGAACCCATGTAGTTATAATTGCTATATGGATTACATCTGTACAAAATGAATTGTAGAGCAATTTGGTTTCACCCATCGTATAATCTATTTCATGGTTACCATGTTCTATCTGTGTTTACCCAATATATATGTTATATCAAGCTCCCCAGTGTTCTATAAAGGGGATCGAACCACCATATAAGCCCTATTGGGATCTACTCATGAGATATAATGGGTTTCAACACCTTCATATAAACATTGTACAAAACCCATAATAATAATAAATTTCATAGAAATTTCATATTACCATAATACTAATAAAACAATTCACTATGGATTTCATAACATGAATAACCCATATAAAAAGAATGGGTTCCATGAAAATCACATGAAACAATCATAATCCATTTAGTGAAAGAATGAGTATTGTTTCATTACAGATTTTACTGAGTAGAGAAAAAGATACATATTTAATTGTTTGATATTAATGAATAGAAGTGCTATTTAAAGATATTAAAAATCATTTTTTAAAAAATTATTCTTTTTATACTATGTAACAACAAAATATATTATCTTTGATGGATAATTATTTGAATTATCACAAAAAACATTTTATGAATAAAATATTATTTATATTTTAAAATTATTATTTAAAATATAAGACCTTATAAAAAATTATAAAAACATATTTCTTTTAAAATAATAATTGAAACATAAAAAGGATTCTAAAAAATTGAATTTTTATGATGGTAGGAAAATTTATCCATATTGTAATCATTAAAAATACACAATCATTCAAAGAATTTATTAATTTTAGTCCATGAGACCACTATGGAAAATGTTAAAAGAATTAATTTTAACAAAATTAAAATAATGTCAAATATAATGAAAAATATCTTTCAGAAAACATTTATTTTTTTGAATGAACACCTTCTGAATCATTTGAAAAAAAAATTGTTATAGACGAAAAACATTCACAATATAAAAGTAATGATAATTGTTTGGTACCACATCAATAAAAAATTATTGATATTTATTTAATTAATAAGGTATTCAAGGGATATTAAACATGTGGAACACATTATTAACTATAGGTGATGAAAAAAATACATGTTCTAAAAAATTATGATCACATTATTTCATCAAAAAAACAGTTATTATAAACACTTCTGAAATGAAAGGGGACTCTAACATTAATCCTTTACCAATTTTTTAAA
Organism: Viscum album; assembly: GCA_963277665.1. Lineage (NCBI taxonomy): Eukaryota > Viridiplantae > Streptophyta > Magnoliopsida > Santalales > Viscaceae > Viscum > Viscum album. The sequence continues at coordinate 1,017,958,888 of OY728131.1, forward strand.
TTTTCAGTCATAAGCCCCATGAAATAATAACTTCATATTAAATAATAAATTCCATGAAAATAAATGTATTCATGACTTAACATGTCAATGGGGTAGAATATCCTCCACAAAAAAGAAGTAAGTGGTGAATATGACATATGTATAATGAAAGTAAAATTTAGTGAAGTAACCCATACATTGACTCCATAACTGAAATTCATGTCCATTAAATCATTTTTAGTAAGTGTATAGAAGTTATTTTATTTCATTATAAACATTTACATGTTTTATAACTTATAATTAAATCATAAATTTCATTTATTTTATTGATATATTAAAAGTTTTATTCAGTTAAGTGCACGTTAGTTGTTTTAGTGATATTTGTATTATATTTTAAATCTCTGTTTTCATTTTGAGGTTATTATTTTGTTAATTTTGGTATTTAATTTATATATTGGTTTCCATATGAGTTTTTGGGGTAAAAATTTCATATTCATCATTATAGTAGGTGGTTCACAATTGGAACATCATTAGGGGAAACTATGCACCCTTATCTATGAAGCTGTGAAGTCAAATGTCATTTTTGGATAGTGGTAACCATATGGTTCGAATATGGCTCTCAATCCATGTGCGAAAATCATGCATCTTGTTCTACTCAGATAAATAGGGACGCATAGTTTTGGAACATTTTGGAAATCGTGAGGGATAACCAAGCGGCATATCTGTGTCTTAAAAAATTGAGAAATAACTATATTTTCCTCATTGGATTTAACACTAATTATCCTCCTGTAACGACCCAAACATATGAATAATAATTTTTTTCTAAATTTGTGTATTATTTTAATTCATTCAGAACAAAACTAGATCCTTTTTAATGAATTTATTATAATTAAAATAAGACCACTGGGATTTGACTGTTATATGATCGTTGGTCAATATGATAATTTGAACTAAACTCCTAACGTTATGATTATTATTTATAATCCAAGTGATAATAGATAATTAATAAAGAGAGAGGGGTTTATAGATTCATCTAGTTGACTCAGTCCATACGAATCCCATCTATCTGAGCTTGGGAAGGTGGTTTCATCACAAGGCTTTGCTCTGGACTAAGCCCTAGATGAGATTTAACATATTAAGCTTGACCAAAATCACTAACGAGGGAAGTTCAATGTCTCGACCCGTCCTTGGGGCCCGTGTGATGACTACCCCAAGCCCGCCTTCCATAGGCCAGGGGCTGGCAACTAGCACTAAGGCGTAATTCCGGTAAAAAGGGAAGGTATTGCCTATGTAAAGAAAAAAAACACTACAGAGCAAGCAAGCATTAGAAGTAAATACTAAGTAGAAACTGAGTACAATAGTAAGTGCGGAAAAGTAAGTGGGCCAGAATACAAACCCAAACTGAATGTAAAGTACAAATGGAATGGGAAAACATCAACTGAAAAGTAAAGCCGCAGCGTCGAGTCATCCACTGGATGTTCCACCTGAAGGGTGAGTACAGATAGCCTCCACAGCTCCTCGGGTCCAACCGTCCACTCCGAGTACGTCCCACCCAGTGGTCCACCTCCGGTTACCAACCTGCTCCACAAGCCTCAACCGCGATCAGCGCTGTCCGTCATCTGCAACCAACACAACGTTGTGCGGGCATAGCCCGTGCAGGGGTGAGTATAAGCTACTCATTAGGGACCACGAGACCCCCGAAGGTCTCGCAGAATCCAAAAAGGATAATCCAAAAAGAAAATATTCAATCACGAAGTAACATTCGAAACTAATTAGGAATATGCTCATACATATACCTAAGTCATCAATTCAAGTTCGCTCCAACTCCGAGCTCAAGTACAACCTAGTCCACACAGGAAAACAAAACGTAATTCCACACAGGATAGCACAAAACAATCCACATAGGAAAGCAAAACAAGATTCAGCTCCCACATGTATACATTTTCATATTATGATAGAGATAATCAGATATAGCCACTGATTCATCTAAGTCGTCAGAACCACAAAGTATCGATAGGTACTAACCCCTGCAATGACCCACAAAGGATCTGACCCACACAGGATCGATGGGTAACTAACCCCCGCAATGACCCACAAAGGATCTTGACCCACAAAGGACCAATAGGAAACAAACCCCCACAATGACCCACAAAGTATCTGACCCACACAGGATCGATAGGTAACTAACCCCCGCAATGACCCACAAAGGATTTGACCCACACAGGATCGATAGGTATCTAACCCCCGCAATGACCCACAAAGGATCTGTAGGCACTGGTCCACACAGGACCGCTGAGAGCTGACCCACACAGAATTGGACCGACACAGGATGTGTAGCACTTATCCACATAGGATCGCTGAGTGTTGTAGTCTTCATCGTCGAATGCACTGAGGATCTTTGTACAGTTACCGTCATCGCAGTCGCAGCCAGCTCTAGGGTTCCCGCATACAACAAGCTCGTTCGGGAGGGTCTGCTCCACGAGCTGAGAGGCTGATACATCAACTGACACATAGTCCATAGTTTATGTATCCAAAAGGTCCGTATCTTCAACGGGAAAAAGACGTCACAGACAGCGCGTCAATCAGACGCCCGGTCTGAGAGTTAATGGCCTTTTCGTCCTAGGGGCCCTGTTGGTTTTTGAGTCAAAACCAACCCGACCGTACTCCACCTGCATCCAAGGTGCTTTGAAACCTTGAGCGCGATATACCTAAACGGCCTTCTCGATCGAAGGATTGCATCACAACTGAGGGTGCGTCGATCGGAGGCCCGTAGCTCAAGTTATGGGCAATAGACCGAAAATGGTCCGGTAAAAAGGGGTTCGACCCCGGTCCGACCCGGCCCGATACCCCCTAGGTCGGCCTGAACCGAGTCGACCCCAACCGGGTTCGGGTTTGGCCTTCTTGGGCGCGGCCCGGCCCAGCCTGGGCACAACCTGGTCAGGCGGACCGGCTAGACAGGCTGCCCGGCGCGCGGCACGCTAGGCGCACTGGCCAGGGGCTCGGCCGAACAGCCGAGCCGTTTCAGGAGCGGGGGGGGGGGGGGGGGGGGGGGCGCTGCCCTCGCATGCAGCATCTACGGCCCCATTATTGGGCCGCTCCGTCCGGCGCGGCCGAAGGTTTTCATACCCCTGGTTCCTCCATGGTCTGGCCGGCCCGCTACGGTCGGCCGGCTTCTGCCGCCACAGGACCAGCAAGGCCGGTCCCCTTGCTCCGACGTCGGTGGCCCGGTTCCGGCCGCCAGTTCCCCTGCATCTCCGCGGCCCGGAACCGGCTGCGGCCTTGGTTCATCCGGCGCCGCGCGATGGCGCCGCGCCCTTCCGTCGTGGCCCTGCTCCGGCCGCGCTGCTTCTGAGGTCCTCCGGTGCGGCGCGACGATGCCACATCCTTTGTTCATCTTCTATGGCATGGCGCGACGGTGCCATAGATTTATTGCTTCCAATGACGCAGTGCGGAGGCGCCGCGCTTCTCTACTCTCCCTTTTTTACAATGTCTGCGCGGTGCTTCGGCACCGCGTTGCCTTGCTCGCCGCATCAAAAATCAACAACCAAAAAGGGGAGGCGTGTCAACAGTGTTCGTGCTGTCCGACCTCCTCCCATTATCACGATAACAAGTGGTTCAAGGAATGGAAGAAAATGACGGAATAAAACATAAAAGAGAAACGCATAAAAACTCTACATCAATGTTGTCGTCAAACAAGCGTTCGTCGCGAAATTACCGTCGCGGAAGAAGAGGATCGCCGCAGAAGAAAAGAATCACCGCAGAAGAGGAGAATCGTCGTTGATGTGAGGTGATCTCTGAGGAAGGCGTCACTCGCCATCATCCTCCGTCGGAGATTGGCGTTCTTCGTCGGTGGTGGTGCGTTCTTTTCATTCTTCGTCAAAGAACGATGAATCTTCTATTTTTCTCCCAAAGGTTTAACACAACACAAACCCTAATAATAATAAAATAAGTCCCCCTGTTATTTTATTATCAACATAATAATATTAAATTAAAAAGATAAGAAATGAACAATTAATTCAATGAATTAATTTTAATGATTTAACTGCCCAATTTAATGGGGCGTTTCTTTACCAGAAAAAGGTAAGGTTTGAAATTCATTAAAAAGGGGTGTTGCGGGTGCGTTACTTAGGAGGGAAGAAATGGTGGGGCTCGTATGGGACCCACCTCACAAATATCCTACCAAATGGGTAGGATATCGTGGGTTCCACCTTATCCACTTAACTAAGCTTAAGCGGCTTTGAGTGGAATAAAATAAAATGTCGCACCACATTTATTTTATCTCCTAACTTAACTCCAAAAAAATTAAAAACCACACCTGAGCAAACACAACTCTGGAAAAGGCGTTTCTAAGAAAATATCGGCACTACGACTCGATCGGTGCCCTCAGAATTAGATTCCAAGCATCGGTTCAAATGTTAGAAAAACCCACTCGTTCGTTCACTAAACGTACCCAAGATAAACTTCGGAAAATGATTCTGGGCACACCGGGTCTTGGAATCAGGTTCCGTCAGAAACTGTGTTCTTGTAAAATTAGAACAAAAATTAAATAACATTCCTTGAATTTTATGGGACTTTACATTACTCCCACCTCAGGGCTTTACATCCCCGTAAAGATATATCAATAACTAGGGAAACAAAAGTGGGTACTCAGCACGCATATGAGCCTCCCGCTCCCAAGTGCTCCCCTGGAGGTTCCCATGCTGCCATCTGATGCACACTAGAGGAATCGACCGTCCACGTAGGACCTACTCATGTCGATCCTCAATCTCCACTGGGACCTCTGCAAAAGTCGCCCCATCATCAATGTCCAGCTCTCCATAATCAATGATATGCGTCGGGTCGGCCACGTTTCTCCTCAGCTGAGATACGTGGAAGACGTCGTGCACCCGGTGAAACTGAGGTGGTAGATCCAGGCGATAAGCCACCTCACCAATCCCGCTGAGGACCTGGAAGGGTCCGATGAAGCCCGAAGTTAACTTGCTGCCTCGGCCAAATCTATGTAATCCACGTTGCGGTGAGACACGCAAGAAGACGAGGTCGCCATCCTCAAACTCTAGTGGCCTCTGCATCCTGTCAGCATAAGACTTATACCGGCTCTAAGCTGTCCCCAAACGCTCCTGGATGACCTGGAACTTCTCTTTCATGTCCTGGACCATCTCTAGTCCCACAAGTGTTGATTCCCTAGGGTCTGTCCAGCACAACAGTGATCTTCAATTTCGGCCATACAACGCCTCATATGGTGCCATCCCGATGGTGGAGTTGTAGCTGTTATTGTATGCAAACTCCACCAAGGGTAGGTGGTCCTCCCAGCTGCCAACAAAGTCAATGACACATGCGCAGAGCATGTCCTCAGGAGTCTGAATGGTCCTCTCCTTCTGACCAACCGTCTGAGGGTGAAAGGCGGTGCTTAGACGTAGCTTCATCCTGAACGCCTCCTGCAACCCCTTCCAAAGTCAGGAAGTAAAGCAAGCATCTCGATCCGAGACGATAGATGATGACCCACCATGAAGTCGTATAATCTCCTGAATGTAGAGACGTCCCAAGCTCTCCACTGAGCCCTGCTCTCTGATGGGTAAGAAGTGAACCGACTTGGTGAGTCGGTCGATAATCACCCAAATGGAGTCGTGACCTCTGGAAGTGCATGGAATTCAAGTCATGAAGTCTATAGATATCCCGTCCCACTTCCTCTCTGGGACCTCCAAGGGCTGTACCAAGCATGCTGGTACCTGGTGCTCTGCCTTCACCTGCTGGCAGTTGAGGCATCGGGAAACGAACTCTTCCATAAACTTATTCATGCCCGGCCACCAGTGCTGTCGTCTGAGATCCTGGTACATCTTAGCCACTCCAGGATGTACCGCCAAAAGGGATGTGTGATACTCTCTAAGAACCTCCTCCCGTAAAGCAACTGGTACCAAGGTACATCCTCTGAAAAGGACGTCGTGCTCTCCTCCTAAGGAGAAACCATAAGGTGCATGTCCTGAGGATATCTGCGCATGCCGCGTCCCACAGTCAGCGTCCCCACGTTGTGCCTCTCTGACCCCCTGCAGTATTGGAGGGGTGACCGTGAGAGACTGAAGGAAGGCTGCTCCATCTCTATCCAGGAAGGATATCTGCAAAGCTGATAGCTACTTTGTCACCTCCTCAAGTAGCTGAATTCCAGCCCTCCTACTGAGATCATCAGCTACCATGTTCCCCTTCCCATAAGTATATACTATCTCAAAGTTATATCCCATGAGGAACTCGAGACATCACCACTGTCTCAGGTTCAGGTACTTCTGAGAGAAGATGTACCTGAGACTATGATGGTCAGAAAAGACTGTAAAATGCTCGCCAATTAGGTAGTGTCGCCATGTCATCAGAGCGAAGACCACTACGGCTAACTCCAGGTCATGATTAGAGTAGTTCTGCTCATGCGGCCTCAAATAGAGTGATCCATAGGGGATCATCGCCCGCTCCTGCATCATGACACATCAGAGTCCAGTCCCTGCAGTATCTCAGTAGACTACGTACCCTACTCCCTCCCCCGGCAACCTCTAGATAGGTGTGCTGGTCAATCTCTGTCTCAGCTCTTGGAAGCTCTGCTGACATCTGTCGGACCACACAAAGTGCTTCCGCTTCTTCGTCAAAGCTGAGAGTGGTGCCGCAAATCTGTGGAAGTCTGGCATAAATCTTTGATAGTATCCAGCTAGTCCCAAGAAACTCCGCACCTTCGTCACGCTCCTGGGTGGCTCCCAAGCTAGCACTGCCTCGATCTTCGCAGGATCCACCTCAACACCTCTCTAAGAGATGACGTTTCCCAAGAAGTGGACTTCGCGTATCCAGAACTGGCACTTAGAGAGCTTGACATAAAGATGGCACTCTCTAAGTGTGTCCAGTACATCCCGCAAATGGTAGGCGTGCTCCTCCTCTATCGTCGAGTATATCAAAATGTCGCCGATGAAGACCATGAAAAATCGATAGAGGTATGGATGAAAGATCTTGTTCTTGAGGCCCATGAACACTACTGGAGCGTTGGTTACACCGAAGGGAATAACCAAGAACTCAATGTGGCCATACCAATATCTGAAGGACGTCTTCTGCTTGTCCTCATCCCAATCTCTGAGGTGATGATATCCTAACCTGAGGTCTATCATTGAGAACCACCGTGCTCCCTTGAGCTGATCGAAGACGTCATCAGTCCTCGGTAGCAGATACTTGTTCCTCACTGTCACTTGATTGAGGCGACGATAGTCGACACAAAGTTTCAAGCTCCCGTCCACCTTCTTGGAGAACAATATCAGGGATGCCCAGGGTGAAACACTGGGTCAGATGAATCCCTTGCCCTGCATGTCCTCCAACTGTACCCGTAGCTCTCGAAACTCGGCGGGAGCCATCCGATATGTTGGGGTGGTTATCGGGGCTATCTCAGGGTACAGATCAATATAAAATTCTACCTCTCTACGAGGAGGTAGTCTTGGAAAGTCGTCAGGAAAGACGTCGGCATACTGATCCACCACTGCAGGAAAACTAGGACTCTTCACCTCAACTGCTCCGAGGATGAGGCTAGCCAACTGATTAGTGATAGATTATCCTATCCTCTACGATAGTCCATCCTGTGCTATGAAGGCTCCCATCTCTCTGGTGAAGGTGAACATGCTCCCATCAGAGCGCACACATCGCACCTTGCGCCTAATACAGTCAATCTGAGCATGGATTGTAGATAACCAATCCATGCCCATGATGACGTCGTAAGGCCTCAATGCCGCTACAAGAAGTTCCCAGCCGATGCTCTCGCCTCCTATAGTAACCTCACACTGCTGGCACCAGTTTTTAATTGTCGAGTCTGCTCTCGTAGGAGTCTCTAGCAGTAAGAATTGTGCCAACGGCTCTATCGGAATCTCAGAGCTCTGAAAAAAGGCATCGACTATGAAATAATGACTCGATCCTGTGTCTATAAGAACTGCAGAAAGGGTGGAATTGACATAGATAGTACCTCAAATCATCTCGGGCGCACCGTGGTCGTAGGACTCCACTGCCTGGAGAAGTGTCTGTCTCTGCCCGCCAGCTCCCTGTGGTCGGGGTGGACCTCCTGGTGGTGGTGGTGGTGGTATAGCCTCAAAGCATCGCCCACCACCTGCTACTCGGCCAGCTCCTCTACCTCGTCTGCCTTCTTCCTGCGGACCGCCACAGTTTACCCTCTGCCTCTGCTTGGGTTGCCCCTCAACCGTCTGCTGCTCCTCGGCACGGCGGGTAGGGCAGTCACGAGCCATCTGGCCCTGCCCGCCGCATGTGTAGCAATGTCTGCCTGTCAAAAGACTAGCTTCGTGTTGTGTGCCCCGCAGTGCAGAGCCAGTGTACTGAGGTCGTCTGCCTGAGGGTCTGGTCTGCCTGGACCCATGAGTCATCTGTCGACTGCCTGATGCAGAAGACTCTGCTACGTGCCGCCCCGTAGTAGGCCTCGCTGCTGAAGTAGGATCTTCAAGGAAGCTCTCGATCAAAAGGGCTCTCTCCAGTACTCCAGCCTGAGTCGGAATGCTGAGGGAGATCAGTGATGCCCTGATCTCATGCCTCAATCCCTTCTCAATGGTATGGTCCTGGATGAATGGGAACCGTACCATGTCTGTCGAGTAGCGTGAGAGATCCGTAAATCTTGCCGAGTACTGTGCGACCGTCAAGCATCCCTACCGCAGCTGTAAAAGCCCCTAGATTCACCCCACACGGAGGGTGGTTGGGACGATCTCCGAGCGGAAGAGGCTCTCAAAGTCAGTCGAGAGGGGATATACCTCATCGTGCACCTGGAGAATCAAGCTCCACCATCTTCATTATGCCTCGTGCAGTAGGCTCGCAGCGAGGATCACCATGAGGTCTGCTAGTGTCCTCACTAACCTGAAAACTCGTACCACTACCTCCAGCCAATCCTAGGCTGCCTAGGGGTCCGTCTCCCCGCGGAACATGGGCGGTCGTTGGCGATGAAACTCGTGTAGTGCACTCTGGCGACGTGCATCATCAGCGGCTGGGGCTGGTAGCATCGGTGGCACAGCTGGTAGCGGTACCGCTGATGCCTCTACTGTCAAAGGGCCCTGTATCGAGGCCTCATCGCTCTGCGGGCTGTCGTCAGGTACAACTCTCAGAACCCTAGCTGACTGTCATCGTGGAGCCATCCTGAAAAGAGACAGGTGCACCACGGTTAGAATTGTATACCTGGTGAGCATACACAAAATAATAAAAAAGAAAACATGAAACACACATGCAATCAATGTTTTCGTGCAGTAAGTCGGAAATCAGAAGTCAGGGTCCTAGTATACGGATACGTCAGCCCCCGCACCAACACTGGACTCCCTGGTCTGATAACCACACCCAATACACTTAAAAATATTGCATCATTTAGAAAAAATATCAGTGTTCAATGTTCTGTGGTAGAACCGAACTCCTCTGATACTAATTTGTCACGACCCATCCTCGGGGCCCGTGCTGTGACTACCCCAAGCCCGCCTTCCATAGGCCAGGGGTTGCCAACTAGCACCAAGGCGTAATTACCGGTAAAAAGGGAAGGCATTTCCTTTGTAAAGTAAACAAACCCCACAGATCAAGCAAGCAGTAGAAGTAAACACTAAGTAGAAACTGAGTCCAACAGTAAGTGCGGAAAAGAAAGTGGGATAGAATACAAACCGAAACTGAAAGTAAAGTACAACCGGAAATGGAAAACATCAACTGAAAAGTAAAGCCGCTGCAACGAGCTGTCCAATGGAATTCCCACCTGAAGGGTGAGTATAGATTGCCTCCACAGCTCCTTGGGTCCATCCGTCCACTCCGAGTACATCCCGCCCAGTGGTCGACCTCCGGGTTCTGACCTGCTCTACAAGCCTCAACCGCGATCCACGCTGTCCATCGTCTGCAACCAACACAATGTAGTGCGGGAATAGCCCGTGTAGGTGTGAGTATAAGCTACTCAGTAGGGACCCCGAGACCCCCGACGGTCTCCCAGAATCCACAAAGGATAATCCAAAATGGAAAGATTCAAACACGAAGTAACATTTGAAATTTCTTAGTTATAATCCCATACATATACCTATGTCATCAATTCCAGTTCGATCGAACTCCGAGCTCAAGTACATCCCAGTCCACACAGGAAAACAAAACATAATTCCACACAGGATAGCACAACAAAATCCACATAAGAAATCAAAACAGGATTCAGCTCACACAGGTATACGTCTTCATATGACGATAGAGATGATCAGACATAGCCACTTATTCATCTATGTCGTCGCAACCACAAAGGATTGATAGGTAATAACCCGCGCAATAACCCACAAAGGATCTGACCCACACAGGATCAATAGGTAACAAACCCCTGCAATGACCCCCAAAGAGTCTGACCTACACAAGATCGATATCTAACTAACCCCCGTAATGACCCACAAAGGATCTGACCCACACATTATAGATAAGTAACTAACCCCCGCAATGACCAATAAAGGATCTGACCCACACAGGATCGATAGGTAACTAACCCCCGCAATGACCCACATAGGATCGGACCCACACAGGATATGTAGGCGCTGGCCCACACAGGACCGCTGAGCGTTGACCCACATAGGATCAGACTCACACAGGATCTGTAGCATTGATCCATATAGGATCGCTGAGTGTTGTAGTTGTCGCCGTCGAATCCACTGAGGATCTCTGTACAGTCGTCATCGTCGCAGTTGGAGCTATCTCTAGGGTTTCCCACATATGGAATGCTCGTTCGGGAGGGTCCTCTCCATGAGCCGAGGGGCTGATACATCAAATGTCAAATAGTTCAGAGTTGATGTATCCAAATTTTCTGTATCGTCAACAGAAACTCGACGTCACAGATGGTGCGTCAATCAGACGCCCGGTCCTAGAGTTATTGGATTTTTCGTCCTAGGGGCCCAGTTGGTTTTTGAGTGAAAACATACTCGACCGTACTCCAATTGTGTCCAAACCTCGAGTAGAGTAAGCCAAAAGGTCTTTCTCACTTAGAGGAATCTAACAAAGTCGATGAAATGCCAATCAGATGTCCGGAGCTCAAGTGATAAGCGTTTCCTCTCCAAGGGCGCGGTTGGTTTAGTGTACGAACCAACCCGGCCGAACACAAGGTGCTACGAAACCTTGAGTTCAATATACCGAAAGGACCAGCTCGATCCAAGGATTGCATCGCAACTGACGGTGCGTCGATCAGAGGCCTGTAGCTAATGTTATGGGCAACAGACCGAAAAAGGTTTAGTAAAAAGGGGTTCGGGCCCGGCCCGATACCCCCAGGGTCGGCCCGAACCGGGCGACCTGAATCGGGTCCGAGTCTGGCCCGCTTGGTTAGGGCCCAACCCGGCTGGCGTGGCCCGGCCAGGCTTAAGCGTGGCCCGACCCGGCCTTGGCGCGGCCCGACTTGGGCATGGCCCGGTCTGGCGGACCAGCCAGGCAGCCGGACCGACGCATGGTGCGCCGGGCGCACTGGCCAGGGGCTCAGTCGAACGACCGACCCATTTCGGGAGAGGGGGACACTGCCCCCGCATGCAGCAACTGCGACCCCATTATTGGGACGCTACATCCGGCGCGGCCGGGGGTTTTTGAACCCCCGGTTCCTCCATGGTTTGGCCTGCCCGCTCCGGCCGGCCGGCCTCTGCCACCACAAGACCAGTAGGGCCGGTGTCCTTGCTCCGATGCCGGGGGCCCAGTACCAGCCGCCAGTTCCCCTGCATCGTCGCGGCCCGAAACCGGCCGCGGCCTTGGTTCGTCCGACACGGCGCTGCGCCCTTCCGCCGCGGCCCCGCTCCGGCCGCGGTGCTTCTGAGTTCCTCCGGTGCGACGCGACGGCGCCGCGTCCTTTGTTCATCTTCTACGGCGTGGCGCGACGGCGCAATGGATTTATTGCTTCCAACGGCGCGGTGCGGTGGGGCCGCGCTTCTCCGCTCTCCCTTTTTACAATGTCCGTGCGGTGCTTCGGAACCGTGTTTCCTTGCTCGCCGCATCAAAATTCAACAACCAAAAAGGGGAGGAGTGTCGGCCGTGTTCGTGCGGTCCGACCTCCTCCCGTAATCATGATAACAGGGGGTTCAAGGAAGGCAATATAACGACGGAAGAAAATAGAAAACGAAACGCATAAAACCCCTACCTCAATGCTGTCATCGAACGAGCGTTTGTCGCGGAATTAACCGTCGCAGAAGAAGAGGATCACCGCAGAGGAAGAGAATCGCCGCGGAAGAAGAGAATCTCCATTGGCGTTAGATGATCTCCAAGGAAGGCGTCACTCACCATCGTCCGCCATCGGAGATTGGCGATCTTCGTCGGCGGCGGTGCGTTCTTCGCGTTATTCATCGAAGAATGAAGATTCTTCTCTTTTCTCCCAAAGGATTAACACAACACAAACTCCAAAAATAATAAAATAAGTCCTCCTCTTATTTTATTATCAAAATAAGAATTTGAAATTCAACAGATAATAAACAAACAATTAATTTAAAGAATTAATTGTAATGATTTAACTGCCCAATTTAATGGGGTGTTTCTTAACCAGAAAAACGTAAGGTTTGACTTTCATTAAAAAGGGGGTTGTGGGTGCGTTACTTAGGAGGGAAGAAACGGTGGGGCTCGTGCGGGCCCCAACTCACAAATATCCTACGAAGTGTGTAGGATATTGTGGGTTCCACCTTAGCCGCTTAACTTAGCTTAAGCGGCTTTGAGTGAAATAAAATAAAATGTCGCACCACTTTTATTTTATCTCTTAACATAACCCCAATAAAATTAAAAACCACACCCGAGCAAACTAAACTTCGAAAAAGGCGTTTCTAAGCAAATACCGGCGTTGCGATTCCATCGGTGCCCTCAGAATTCGATTCTGGGAACCGGTTCAAAAGTGAGAAAAAACCCGCTTGTTCTTCACTGAACGTACCCGTGCTAAACTTTGTAAAATGATTCCGGGCACACCGGGCATCGGAATCCGGTTCCTTTAGAAACTGCGTTCTTGTAAAATTTCAAAGAAAATCAAGAAAAAAATTCATTGAATTTTACGGGACTTTACCTTAAAGATGATATAAATCACCACTCGGGCAGTGTTGTCTGAGTCTCCTGATATTCTATCACATTTCACACCTTAATTAAATGTCCAAAGCGGGAATTATTGTCACAACCCATCCCCTGGTGCCAGTTCTATGACTACCCCATGCCCTCCTTCCATAGGCAAGGGTCTAGCGACTAGCACCAAAGGTGTAATTCCCTAAAACTGGGAAGGCATTTCCATTATAACTTATAGTCACATACATAATAAAGCACCCATCTAGACAAAACAACAAGTAAACTATATAACAATGAGTGATCAAAGAAAAATGGGTCGGAATACAAACCCAACAGTAAAAGTAAAATTACACCTAAAAACAATACAACTGATGAAAAATAATGAAAAGCAGTTACTAAGAAGTCCTATGAGGTTCCTATCTAAAGGGTGGGTAAAGGTCGCCTCCTTAACACTCCACATATGTCTTTCTATTCTGGGTACTGACACGTCATATGGTCCACCTTCTGGTACCATCCAGTCCTGGTACTCTCAGCCTCCGTCAGTGTTGTCCTTCATATGCATCCGACACAACGAAGTGCATGCATAACCTATGTAGGGGTGAGTATAATGATACTCTGTAGGGACCCCGAGACCCTCTAGGTCACACAAAATCTACCAAGGATAAATCCAAAAAAAGAATGAAATCAATAGATAACCCTGCTTTCATATATTCCCATACATATACCTATGTTATCAAGTGGTACTTCTTAATGATGAGGAAAATAAATGAAAACTGACTCATCTCAACCATGATTTTCTTCTAGGGGTAGTATGAAGTAACATTCCCAGACACATTATTGAAACTTCGGCTACTGGAGAACTCCTCCTCTATCATGTACTATGGGAATGTGGCGATACCAAGCGCGATACCCATTAAACATGGACTGATGTGGTACCCATCCTGTCGTGTACCGTGGATCTGTTGCATCACCAATCACACTCCCCCTTGAGTTTCTTCCATGTCCCCAAGTGTGATCCCCCTCGTAGCATGTTGAGGTACTCCTACTATCCTATATTGTGGTTCTGTCATGACAACAAGGTGCTCCCTACTGGGGGTCTTCCGCGACACCAAGATGCCCCCCACTGGGATAATAGAGTCACTAAAAGTCAGTACGGTTAGAAATCATCAGGTCTCAGCCAGCTACTATGTATTTTCATTATGCTTTCTCACCTCAAAGAGGATATGATCCATGAGCTAATTTTAGATACTACAACATTCAATAATTCCCACGAAGAAGTATCTCAACGGTCTGCAACGTTATATGGGTCTCGACGCAACAAAAGACACGTCAATCGGACGCCCGGTCTGTGAGTTATTAGCCTTTTAGTCTCGGGGGGCCGGTTAGATTCGTGCACGATCCAACCTAACGATATTTCAACTATACCATAAACTCCATTGAGGTATATTCAATGGGACCATCATGCTCTATGATTTACAGCGCCACTGATGGTTCATCAAACGGACGTCTGGTGCCATTGATTTGGTCGAAGGAGCGTAAATGGGTCGTACTGGGCCCAGGTTTGGTCTGACACAGTAGGATAGACATGGCCTGACCTTGTGTCAGCTGACCTAGTTTGGGTGGACCCAGCCTGACCCGTTGGGCAGGCCAGCTCGTTCGGTTCAGCCTAGCCCGTTGGGCCCTGTCCAGCAGGCCGCGCGGGGCCGTAAAGAGCTGTGCGGGTGCGGACTGGCCACGAGGGCGCATACTGACCACTAGGGCATAGACCAACAACATGGACGTTGACTGGCCCTGAGGGGGTGGACGGAACCTGAGGGCTAATACCGGATGCAGGTCGGCGCAAGGGCGGGTCGTCCTTGAGGGTGCCACATCGGTGACTTGTCCCGAAGGGTGACGTGAGGGGGGCTTAGACCGGGGCACTATGCGACTGGGGCACAGCTCGACTCGGTGCCAGTTCCGCTAGGAGGCTAGAGCGCCACGGGGAGGCTCGTCTAGGGTGCACAACTAGTTCTTCCGAAAGGGAATAACACCGCGAGGGCAGTGCGGGTCACAGAGGCTGTGAGTGGTGGCGTCGTTGCCTTCTTACACTTACTATTTTATGAAGAACACCCCAAAAAAATAACGGGGGGGTGGTGGTGGTTGTTGGCAATGTTAGTTTGGCATGAACCCTCAGTTTTTAGATTAGTAACATAGGATTCACAAGAACAAAGAAAACAACGTCAACCATTATCTTCCGCAATTTAATCATTCCAAATCCTGCATAAGAGAATAAGGGAGTACCTGGATTCTGTGAAACAAATATAATTAAACTCCTACCTTGAGTTGATATGTTGACGGAGTCACGTGGACGAAGAAGAGGTTGTCGTCATTCGTCACATCTTCCACAAACCTCCAATCCTAAGTTCGTGCATCAGTTCATCATAGATGAGGACATCCCACTTCGAAAGAATTCCCAAGGATGAGAGTCAAAGGAGGTTGGTATTCTTCACTGGGGAGCACGTTCTTTTTTGGAATGCATAATCCTCAATGTTTTGGGTGTTGTGTCACTTTACCAGCGCTTCATTACTTAGTGAAGCCATCCCAAATCCCCTTTCCAAGCACCATATATAAAAGATAGGGGTTAGGGAGGTATAGATCGTGGAATATATGATAGATCATTTATTAGGATCCTTCTTAAATTCCAACGATGCTGTTACATAATTTAGAAAGGGGAAAAGCCAATTAACTCAGTTGGCACAATTAATGGTATGTGCGTTGGCAAAATTAATGAGGAGGAATTCAATAGTGTCCTCAAAATTAATTAATAAGTTGAAAGTTTATCTCAATTAAAGGGGGTTTTGTCCCGGGTGGTCACCACCACCAAAACCCTTCATGGGTGGTTATGGTTCCGGTGGTCTCCACCACGATAACCTCTCATGGGAGGTTAAGGTCTGGTGGTCTCCACTTCCAACATCCAAATGGAGGTTTAGTTCTAGTGGACACCACCTACCAACACCCACATGGTTGATGAAAATAAAGTTAAAAATGTCATATACTTTTATTTTTATTTTATTCTTACAGGAAAAACCAAAAAACAATCTTTCACTCTCGACCCACAGTCATCGAGGTGAAAGTCTTCTTAAGTGAATATCGGCGCTGCGAGTTCAATGGTGCCCTCAGATTTCAATTCTGAGCATTGGTTCAATAGATAGAAAAACCTGCTCCCACATTTACTGAACGTACATGAAATAAAGTTTAGAAATTTATTCTGGGCACTCCAGGCCTTGAATCACGTGCTGTCAATTTTCGCAGACTCGTAAAATTTGCATATATTTCAAAAAAATACATGGAAATTTCAGACCATTACCGTTATAATGGGCTATGTAATGAGGACATAGTTACATTATATAATACCTTCGTATAAATAAAATTTTTATTTCCTCATTCTTGTTTTAGGAATACTATTATTATATTCAATTTGATAAATTTATTTTAGATATAAAAATTTGCACTTTTCAGAGATTTTTCATACATAAAGAATTATTATGGTTAAATAAAATCATTTTTGAATTTAAAATATGAAAATTTAACTAGTCTGAATTTTTTAATGTTTTCTAATATGTTTCAATTTGATTAATAATAGTTTATGAATAGTGTTTTTAGGAGTAGTATTGGATGAATAGGGTTTTTAGATAAATATTAAAAAATATTATATTAAAAAATAACTTTTTCAGTGAAATGATTTTTAAAATTATGACATTCATTATTGTAATCCGAGTGAAAATTGTTGTTCAATCAGATCAAAATATTTTTTTTCTGAATAGTAACTTTCCCATTGGAATAGTCATTTAACCCTTATGAATGCTAATTTTACCAATGAATTATTAACTATAACTAAAGAGGTATAAATATGTTTTGGTAATCTTAATTGGTAATGTGACATAATTATTTCTTTGTATAAATAAGTAAATATTTTAGAAATTATTAATCAGGTATTAGTATTGTTTTTATTTAATTTAATTTACAAATAAAATAATTTTAATAAATTTTAGTTCACTTTTTCATTATAAACGTCAAAAAATGAATGGTGATTATTTTTGTGAATTTTTTGAAAGAGTTGAATTTTTTGTTAATAATAAAAATATAATTTTGAGTTTCTATGTGATTAATAGAGTCATTAAATATGTAATCATGATGTACTAATTCTAATCAAATTGGAAATATATAGATATGTTATTAGGTTTTCTACGTGGCCAATACTATGTTCCAATACCATGGGCAATCCCATTGTTTTGCAAATACCACTAATGAGGTGTCCCTAAGATATTAATATAACATTCCCTCACTTTCGCTATAAATACAAAGACATTCCATCATTCATTTTATTTTACATTCATCCTCATTGTATTTCTGGTCTTTTAAAATCCCAATGAGTCCTCCAAAGGATCCTTCATTCCCTGAAGGACCCAACCATCATGTTTTGGTAGTTACTCTTTAAGGTAAGAGAATCGTTCACCCTCTTCTTTTAGCCATGACATTCTTTTCGTTATGCCTTCTTGTTTCAATTTTATTGTGTGGGGGTATATTCATCTATATATTTATTGTTTTCCATTTCATTTACCATTTATTAGAGACCATTTTTCCCTCATCATCTGGTCTTCTGAAATTTTATGTGACACCGTTAGGCAACATAATTTTCGTAAAAGAAATCACAACTTCTCATTTTTTTCATTTTCCATTTTCATGTGGTATGTAATTCAAATATCCATATGATGATCAAATTTAAAATTTATTCTATACCTATACTACATTATGAGATATTTATGAGTGGGTAACCCTATTCCCCTCTCTTTTTAATTTTTTTCTAAAATCATTTTTTATGGTCGTTATTCTGTAGAATTTTCCTCTCCAATCTCTCTCTCTTTTCTTCAAGAAATTCACTTATTTTTAGTATGTGAATACCCAAAACAATTTAATTACTAGGTTTATTCATAAATACAGAAAATATATATATTATTCTATACTTGACATTCATATAAATCTTACTCCCTTTCCATTGGTTATAAAATACATAATGATCTTGTTTTTATGTACATTTTAAAACGTCAAAATTTAGATATAAAACCCATTTATATTATTATAATTTGGGTATTTATGAAAATTATTATTATGAACAATGTGACTCACATGAAAATATTTAAATATTATGGATTCACCTTGATAGAGATCCAATTCATAGGGTATATAATTAAATCTCTAGAGACGAAAAGTTTTACAATACCTTGGTAAATAACCTTAGTAATTTTTATGACAGCTTCAGGATAGACCTTGGTGATATTTTCATGAATATATAAATTATATTTTGTATCCAAATTTTAATGTTATTAATAATTTTTTATCTCTATGATATGCGTATTTATCATTCCATTACTATAACCCTCATCTTCTTAACGATGTCGCTCAAGATCACCTATTAAATGTTTCACTTTTTTCCCTTTCTAGACCTTCTACTCACCGTTTCCATTGATGTAAGTCTGAAGGTTATGAGACACAGTATTAGTACATATGATGAACCTGTGATGAAGCCTGACAATTGTATTAGAAGTATGTTTTATATTTTCATGTATATTGTTCCTTATTTCCAGGACACTAGACTTTAATGATATTATATTCGTAAAATTTAATTAAAAGTAATGTAATAAAAATGTTGGATTCAATAGATTTTGTCAAAAAATCATTTACTTATTTTTTTATTAAGATATGAAAAAATTTAAAAGAACCCTATAGAAAAGTTTAAATATATGAATTCATTATTGTATTTTTGTGAAACATTATGTTTTTGAATTTTTTTTAAAATGATTCCATATATGGATACGAACATGTAGATGTGGATCTGGAATATATGTACCAAGGAATGAATACTTTAGCAAGGAGTTTTAGGCATGACCCAGAGTATCCTGGAACTTGACAATGGGCATTGGTGCACTCCTAGTTTGACACTCCTAGGGGATCTTTTTGGTTAATCACATGATTTTTATGAATCGTTATGATGGATTTATAGAGAAATGTAATTTTTGTTAATAAATACTATATTTAAGAATAATGTTGTAAGACCTAAAAATCCTTTATAGTTAAATGATTCATAATTGAAATAATATTATAACTAAGGTTTTTTGTTCTATAAAATGGAGGGAAATAAAATGAATCATGAAAATGGTGAACGAAATGGACATTACACGGATGGCCCTCCGATGGAAGATAGAATGGAAATGTTCATGAGGATGATGAACCAAATTACTCAAGATATGGGAAATAACATAAATCAAATGGAGAGAATGAGTTCACCATGAAGGGAAAACCTTCTGTTTAATGCTTTATGTGTCAAAGACTATCCAGGTTCAGTGGTTCTCAAGACACATTGATTACTAAAGAGTGGATAAGATCTATAAAGACGATCTTTTATGTGATATGTTGTTCGAAACAAGACACGATCACTCTGCCTATTTATTGATTAGAGTTAGAAGTTGACCAGTGGTGGAAATTGATTAAAATCTATAGGCCAAGAGTAGAGGTTGAAGTTATGTAGTGGGAAGTGTTCAGAGAGATATTATTCAATATGTATTTCCCTCGTTCTATTAGAACAATGATGGAGAAGGAAATTCTCTAGCTGAAGAAAATGGAGAATGAATTTATGGGAAGCTACGAGATGAACTTCACAAGAATTTCATGTTATAACTTTAGATTTTTCCTATATCCAAATAGGATGTTTTATATATATTTTTGTATACTAATACCTTATCATTTAAAGAATCTATCTAATCGACACTTTGAAAACTATGAGGGCATCTTATGGAGTGCAAAGATAGTCGAACTCGAGTTCGGTGAGATGAAGTGGTCTCAAAAATACAAAGACATGAAGAGATCAATGAAGCCCAACATTGGGAGGACCTTTGATAACGGTAGAGGAGGCAAGAAAGTGAATCATCTAATGTATAATAAATATGGGATGAATAATTCTAGGAACTTCCTACTCAGGGGCAGGAAGTGTTAAAAGTGTGAAGAGATGGCCACATCACATAGAAATATTTGTAGTGAGGTGAAGCCTCAACATTTAAACTCTTATAAGCATGGAAAGATGGTACATTCCCCACCTGATGTCTAATTCTATAAGTATGGACAACTTGGAAGCCTTTCCAATTGTTGTCCAAATTCAAGGGTATTGGAGTGGAATCACCATTAACCTCTTCAAATTCCTTGTGAACAGGGTCATGATTTTTCTATCATTACTGTTGATGGTGAAGCTCTGAATAATGTGGTGGTAGATAATATTTTTGTTCTCTCAAATATAGAAGGTAATTTGTTTTTCTGGTTCTATGAAATCAATTATTTTCACCATGTTTTCATTGAAATTAGAATCACCCCCCAAATTTCTAAAAGTAGTTTTATCACTCAAGACTCATGTTGCGATTGTCCAATCATCATCAGTATTTCAAAACAATAGTATTTAATTTTGTGAGAACCAACTTATCACAAATGTAGTAGTCATTCCCATGGTTAAATTCAACACTATAATAGGGCTTTATTGGATCATAAATTATCATGCTAATATTAAATGTAAAATAAAGGAAATATCATTAGTCTTGATTGGATAACCAACAGTTATCTTTAAAGGAGACATATCTCAACCAGATCTATTCCTACAAGAACCTCATATATTTTTTTTGTGGAGTTGATCGATGAAGAATAAGAGTGAAATTAGAGTTTAAGGACAGAAAATGTACCCATCATCCATGAATACATTGACGTATTTACTAAAGATTTATCTAGACCTCCCCCCAAAAAGGTGGTATTGTTATCCATTTATCTTGAACCTAGATATCATCCAATATTAATGAACCTCTATAGTAATGAAAATTTAGAGATAGATGAATTGGAGAACTAACTCAAATACCTTTTTGAGAATGGGTTTATACAAACAAGTGTGTCTCCTTGGGGAGCACCTTCTCACTTTATGAAATAGAAGAATAGATAAATGCGGTTATAAATTGATTATATAGAACTAAACGAGATCACAGTGAAGAACAAATAATCTCTTATAATAATTGATCAATTATTTTTCCAAATTCGTGGGGCTTAGTTCTTCTCTTGGATTTATCTTCAATCAGGTTATCTCAAATTGATTGTGAAGAATGATGTTATTTGAAAAACTGCATTCTGATCAAGATATGGGAATTATGAGTTTTTTGTTATTACCTTTAGACTGTCTAATGCACCTATTATTTTTATGGATTTGATGAATATAATCTTTAAGGACTATATTTATAACATTGTTGAAGTTATTATTGATGGTATTCTGATATTTAATAAAGGTCTCAAGGGGCATGAAGATCAGCTAAGGGTTTTTTAAACCCTAATGAGGGACATGGTTTTGGGAAATTTCAAAAAATATGAATAATAGATAAAAAAATATCATACATGGGGAACATTGTAACCAATTAATAAATCAAATTTGACTCCACAATGACAATGGTTGTAGGGGAGTGGCCTCATCCTATAACAAAAACTGATATTTGAGGTTTCTTGGATTTGAAAATTATTATTGGTTGTTTTTGAACGAAATTTTATTAACTCATTCTCAATTAAAAATGTTTACTAAAAAAGGGTAATGTTCCTATCGATAAAGGATTGTGAGGAATGTTTCCAATATCCAAATAATAGATTTATTACCGCACCCATGCTATCTCTTCCATAAATTGGAAAATGATTCATTATATTTATGTATGAATCACTGAAAGTGCTCGGATGAGTCCTCATGAAAATGAAAAAAATTCATTTCTTACGCATCTCGACAGTTGAAGACTCATGAGAAAAACCATCCCATTCTTGATTTGGAGCTGGCTGCAGTATTGTTTTTCTCTAAAGAGATTAATGCACTATCTTTATGGTGATAAATGTGATATATACACAGACCATCAATGATTGAATTATATTTTCACACTAACAGAAATTGAAAATGAGATAAAGGATATGGTTGGAACTTTTTATAGACTATTATTGTTCAATTCATTATCATCCTGATAGACAAAACAATGTCACTGATGCATTAAGTAGGAAAGGCCCAATTTTTCTTCCAATAATTAGGATTAAAAGGGATCTTTGATCAATGACCTAATAAATATGTACATGGGAATTATATGGGACAGTAAATCATCAACTCGAACCCAAATTATTTTTCAACTGTCATTACTAGTGAAGATAAAATATGCTCATAAAGAATATCCTTTTTTATAGAAGAAGTTTGAGGCTGTGAATAATGGGATGTTTCCTAAGATTAATAATAATCTATAAGGTGTACTGAAATTTCATACAAGACTATGTGTTCCATATATTCTATATATAAAGATAGAGATTATGGATGAATCTCATAGCTCTACGTTCTTTATATATTTTGGTATTACAAAAAAGTATAGAGAAATTCGTGATCATAATTGGTGGGATAATATGAAAAGGGAGATTAATGACTACACTTCAAGGTTCCTGGTATGCCTGGAAGTGAAGGAATAGAGAAAACTTCTTTAATGGGCATTGAAACCCCAACCCATACTAGCATTGGAGTGGGAAAATATCACTATAGACTTTTTCACTAGTCTCATGGGAACATCCAAAGGAAACAATGCAATATGGCTTATTGTGGATTATCTCAACATTACATCCCATTTTATCTATATATGGGAAGATTTCTGTCTTGATCAAATTTCAACAAATCATGTGAAGGAAGTGGTAAGGCTGCATGGGGTTACACATTATATCATATCTGATCGTGATCCTAGGTTCATATCAAAATTTTGGAGAAGTCTTCAACATGCTATGTGTACTAAATTGAATTTCAATACAACATATCAAGCTAAACTGATGGAAAATATGAAAGGACTACTCAACCAATCAAGTACATGCTTACAAAATGATAAATAGACTTTAAAGGAGGATGAGATCAACATCCCCCATTAGTTGAGTTCTCATAAAATAACAACATTGAGTCAATAATTCAAATTCCCCCCTATGAAGCACTATATGGTAAGTAGTGTACAACTCATAGTTTTTAGGATGAAGCTGCTGAATGAAATATTCAATGTCCTAATCTTGTGCAAGAGATAACAGAAAAGGCCCATTTCATCCAACAACACATTAAGCCTTATCAGAGTTGTAAAAAAAGTTATGCCGACAACTATCGAGAGACTTACAGTTTGATTTTTGTTATATATTATTTCATTGAGATTAAATTGGAAGAGATTCATGAATTTTTTGAAGAAATGGAAGTGCAACCATAGGTACATTATCCCCAAGAAATTCTTGATCTTGTAAGATCAATAGACTATTTTATTGCACTTCCTAAAAATCCAGTACAAGTTCATGATGAATTCCCCGTATCCCACTTTAGTTTCTACAAACCTGACCCTTCACATTAAACTAAATCCATAGGTGGTCCAACTGGACCATGAAATCTATTATGAGGATCATCTGGTGGAGATCTTGGATCCTAGTGACAATGTTCTGCACAACAAGACTACCAACCTTGTAAAGGTTTTGTTGAGGAACTAAAAATATGAAGAAGTCAATTTGGAACCAGAGGAGTGAATGAGCTAAATGTGCCCAAACCTTTTCTCCTCTAAGGGTAAGATTTGAAATTTTGGGGACCAAATTTCTAAAGTGGAGAATAATATAATGAACTGATCTTTTGAATAATACTTGTTTCCTTAATTTTAGTATATTTTTATTTTATACTAAACAAATAATATTTTTTAATTATTGATGTGAGTATAATTTAAATAAAAAAGATGTGTTTTGGATGTTATATGTCCATTGGTCAATATGACTATTTGAAACTATACTCTCAACATTAAGATTATTTTTTATAAATAGTAGTGAAATTTTTTAATTAATACAGAAAGAGGAGTTGATGGACTCATCCAGTTGAATCGGGCCATACAAATCTAATTTATCAGAGCATGGGATGGAGGCTACATCACTAGGAATTTCTCAGGACTAATCCCATGTGGAGCATCAAAAAGTAATTCTTAAAGGGAATCACATATGGGAGAAGAAAAAATTGATAAAAATAACAACTCGGGCAATGTTGTCTGAGCCGCCCAAAGATTCTATCAACATTGCACACCTAACTCTTAGATCCTATGCAAGCATTATTAGTGGCTATGTAACAAGGCCTTAGTAACTATATTTAATCCTATTTTATAAATAAAACTATTATTTTGGAATTCCTTTATTAAGAATACCATTTTTAAGACAAATTTGATAAATTAATTTTAGATGTAAAAATAATAATTTTCAGTCATTTTTCATACATAGATAATTATTATTATAAAATAATCATCATTTTTTATTTTCATATTACATAATTATCCCAGGATTAATTTTTAAATGTATTCTAAATAGGTTCAATTTTATGAATAGTATCTTATGAATTTATTTTGAGGAAAATAATCTTTTTAAATAATAGTTAAAAAATATTTTATTATCAAATAACTTTTTCTGTGAAATTATTTTAAAAAATATGGAATACATGGTTGTAATCAGGGTGAAAAATTCAATTCAACAACATCAAAAATATTTTTGTGAATAGTAACATTACCATTTAAAATAGTAATTTTACCCTTATTATTGGTAATTTTACCAATAAAATAGTAACATCACCTAAGGAGGTATAAATATGATTTTGTCATGTTATGTGGTAGTGTGATTTAATTATATCATAATATAAATAAATAAATGTTTTAAAAATTTTAACAATGTATTAGTATTTTATTTATTTAATTTAATTTAAAATGAAATTTATTTTTTTTAAAAATAGTTCACTTTTGGATTCTACACGTCAAAAAATAGTTAGGATGAATTTTTGGGATTTTTCGGAAACAGCTTAATTTTTAGTAAATAGTAAAAATATAGTTTTGAGTTTATGTGTGTGTAATGAAATCATTAATTTTGTATTTTATATTTAGGAATTATTGTTAACTTGTGAAAATTAAGATATGTTATAAGGTTTCCCAAGAGGCCAATGCCCTGAGAAAATACACTAGGAATGCACATGGTTTTTGCAAAAGCCACAACTGAGTTGTCCTTTGAAATTAATAAAATATTCCCTCACTTTTTATATAAATAGAAACCCATTCCATCATTCCATTAATTCCAAATTCCTTTTCAAAAAATATATGGTCATTTTACCTCCCATTTAGTCCACCAAAAGTTCCTCTAATGCCACCAAGGTCCTGACCTTGGTGTTTTAAAAATTACTCTCCTAGGTAGGATAACCATTCACCCTCCTCTTTTAGACATGACTTTATTTATGTTATATCTTCTAGTTTCCTTGTTATTATGTGGGGGGTGTATTCTTATATATCCTTATTTTTTCCATTTCATTTCCAATTTATGAATGACCCTTTTTGTTCTAAGGAACAGATTTTTTAAAATTTTATGTGACACATTTAGGCTGTCGAATTTTGGTAAAAGAAATCACATCATCTCTTTACTTTCAAGTTTCCTTTTCATGTGGTATGTAATCAAAACCTACATACCATGATCTTATTTAAATTTTATTATTTACCTATACTGAGTTATGATATATTAATGAATTTTTAACCATTGTACCCTATCTTTTAATGTTTTCTAAAAACTTATATTATAGCCTGTATGCTGCAGGATTTTCCTCTCAAAATATCTCCCTTTTCCTAATGAAATTAACTTATTTTATTTTTGTGAATAACTGAGCCTATTTAATTTCTATTGGTATTCATGAAGACATAAAATTGATATATTTTATTCTTGAATTAACCCCAATATATACATTCCTCATTTTCTAGGGGTTATAAATGACATAATGATCTCATTTTTATGTACATTTCTAAACGTCACGATTTTTATATGAAACCCATTTCATTGATTCTATTTAGGTTATTTATGAGTTGTATTATTATGATCAGGGATTATATCTTTAAAATCAATAAATTTTAATGATGAATCCTGATAGGTCTCAAATTCATTGGTTAAATTATTAAATCTCTAGAGATAAAATGTTTTACGATACCTTGGTAATTTTTATAACACCATGGAGAGGGACCATGGTGATATGTTCATGAATGTCTAAGTTAAATGTTAAATCCAAATATTTGAGTTATTATTCATGTTTTTATTTATATTATATTCCTCTTTTTCATTCCATTATGATATCAATCATATTCTTATGGATGTCGCTCAAGATCCTAGGTAAACTTTTTCACATGTTTTCATTATTGGGACTTCTAGTCACCCTTTCCATTTATGTATGTATCCAGGTTATGATATGTAGTAATTGTACTTAGGATGAACCTATGATGAGGTCTTAAATGTGTTTTATGATAAAATTTTCTGTTTTCAATTATACTGTTACTATTTCCCCAAACACTATACTTTAAAGACAATATATTTGTAAAATGTAATGAAATTTTATGTAATAAAAAGTTGCAATGAAATAACTACTATCCAACCAATTCTGGATTTTCAACCATGGGAGATCCCTCTATCTTTCTGGAAGCCTTGGTACTATAATCATTGGGTTTTTTTAACACCGATTTTTCATGGAGTCATCATGTAAGTCTGTTTCCTCTTGTTCTCTCCATGGTTTTAGGTTTAATATTTTGTATTTCTATGGTTTATATTTTCTAGAGTTGTGTGTTACATATGAAGGGCATGAACATAAGATTTTGGTGGAAAATATTGAAATTTTTTATTGATATTTTCTTTAAATTGTCTTTGGGTGGTGTAGTTGGGGTTTCACACCGATATTTTGAAGTATCCATTTGTGAGGTAGGTGATTTCATGATTTCACATTATAAGATGATTTTCATATGATTTAGTTTACTCCAAAATGTAGTCTATGGAATGTGCGTGTGTTGATAAGTTTTTTTCAAAGGATTTTATGGTGATAATAGACTTGAAAGTGATTTTATAAATGAAATTAGTTTCATTTCATCAGGGATTTCATGTTATGTTTTCTAAATGTCTTGGATGATATGTGAATGTTGTGCGAATGGTGTGTAAAAATGGAATTGATGTGAAGTTTAATTTGAAATAGAAATTTCTTATGATAAGTGATGGTTTTATATATTTTTTTTAAATTTTCATTCATGTTCATCTGAATGTGCTGATCTATGTGATATGCTAACTAAGAATTGGGAATAAAGATAATACTATGTATCTAGGGGGCTTAATAGAACTATTTTTTTATCTATATAGAATTGGCTTATACTAGACTAATTTATCTATATTTATTATTACAAAACTAACTAGATTAAGATGGTTATTGGTTACCACAAGAACATTGGATGGATTCATCTCTAGTGGACCGTGCAAGAGAATACGTTTGGTTGTTATACCATGTTTTCAATTAGATACAAGGTTTTTTTTGGGTCCCACTAGATCTCGTTGTTGGATAAAAATAGTTTTTGTAGATTCTTAATTACAAAATGGGTTAAATTAAAAGTTTAAAAACAATAATTTTTTACTATCTGGAAATGGTTTTATCAAATTTAAACATGTTAAATTTATAAAACCACTTTTATTTATATGAAACAAACTTACTTAGGTTCCAGAAATAAGAATCCTGAAATGAAACATAAGAACAAATTTCTTAAAAGATGATTATACATTAAAGTATATTGAATATTATTTATCATAGTACATAATGTACAAGAAATTATAAGAAATTTATACTTTTTTATCAAAATACAACAAAATTAAAACATGAATAAAAAAAGTAAAATTTGTAAATCTTTTATCCCAAAGATTTGTGCATCCAAAATCCTTGGAAAAAGGTTCCTTTATTTATATTTCCAAGAATTTTTGTCTTACCCACACTAGGATAATCCCTCGATAGGAATATCATACATTGTCTTGTTATCCCTGCAATCCCTCAATCATTACGTTATTTGAAACCTCTATCTTCTAGTCTCCGGAATCCCTCGATTGTACACATCAATAATCAAAGTTGCACAAAGCCAGATGTATAATATTTTCAAGGATGATCAACATGTTCATGAATCACACAAAGAATTAGATTCTTCCACTCTCTAGAAATAACTTCACAGTATCAAAATATGTAATCTCTAGGGTGATCAAAATATTATGAGATTGTTCAAATAAGCTCTTATTTATATGAAAGTCTCCAAAGGTCAGCTCCCTCATCCAACTGTAATATTTGTTCTTGAATTTTCAGAGGGACCTGTACACGTGTAACTCAACCATTAGTTAGTGAGAAACAAATTGTACAACATCATTTCATTAAAATAACATGTGTAAGGAAAATGAATCTTCTTAACTGAATATAAATTTCTAGTGTCTAAGAAAAATAAAATTTGGAATATATTAATATTAAAAATTGTAATTTATAAAACATGGATATTTGGATTCTGTTTTACATAGAATTCATAATCATAATTCTATTGATTGTGAAGTCTGAATTCCAATTTATTTGGAGTCTGAATTCCGAGGAATTCAGAGTTTGAATTCTAAGGAATTCAAGGTCTAAATTCATATTAATTTATGGTTGGAATTATAAAGAATATTGAGTATACATTTTTTGTAACTTTGAGTCTAAATTATAAATAATTCATATCCTGAATTTCATATAATTCAGTGTCCTAATTTTAGAGAATCTTGAGACTTCCATTAAGAGAATTTGGAGTATGAATTTCAGGTAATTTTGAGTCTAAAAATAGAAGACTCTATTACCAAGTAACTATAATATTATGTGGTTTTATATAAGAATCATTATTTTTGACTTTGTAAATAAATGAGTTTTTTTGAGAGATTATAAAATGAGGTAATGAAAACAAAAGTACGGATAAATGTTTTCTTAGAGAAGAAATTTCTTTATGAAAATAATCCTTAGGGAAATATAATTTTCCTTAAGATAATGTTTTTCTGATTTTCAAAATGTAGAGTAATGAAAACGGCATAAGGAAGCCTTATTAACTCAAAAATCTTCCCGTTTTGAAATGCACAAAAAACAATTCAAAAAAATATGGAATAATAATTTTCATTATTAACATTAAATGAAAACTTATCTCCCTTTACGTATGAATCAGGATTAATATAACTAAATCCACTTTATGCTTAGTAATCCCTATGGATCATATTCATGACTTTATTAAAGAGATTTACATTTCCTAGTTTAATAAAATCATCATAAGTATACTCCCCTTACATAAGCTCCCACTCTCTTATGAAAATATCTTCATTATAATTAGTATTATTTTTTTATCAATCATTTATCCTCATTATTGATTTTCAAAAAAGAATGATGGGAATAGAGAAAAATGGTACCTGAAATATGAGAACAATACAAAAAAATCCAAATTAAGGAAAACAAAAATTCTCAATATCATTGGAAAAATTTTTATAGAGAAATATAACCAATGATCGGAAGTTCATTCTCATTATTCGTTATTTTCCTTTTTTGTGATCTTATTTAAGGTATATTTCAACTTATTTATCTCTTTATGATCATCCTCAAACCTCTTGAGAAAGAATTAATGATCCTGGATTTTCTTATCTAGAGCCATGATTTTTTTCCTGATACAAAATAGTTTTTTTCTGAGACTTTACTATACACTCTTATAGGTTAATATTTTCTTCAAACTCTCCTTTAATTTACCTTTCTCAATTCAAATTTATGGTAAGCTAATTCAACATCCCATATATAACTTTGTCTTCTTCCTTCTGGGTTACTTGTTAATGGTTCAACTTCTCTATAAATATTGTTGTAAGGTTTTTGTCAAGTAATCTAACTTATAAAAGGAATACTTCACTGAGTCTAGGAAGTAATTAATGATTACAATGTATTAAATCATTATATTAGACCATTTTTAAATTTCTATAAATGATCTCCTATAAAAATTATAACTGATATATAGGGTTTTAAAATCAGCCTCATGTTTGATGAATTTTTCCATGAGCATGCTTGAAGAATCTGACATCTGATTAAAGGATATATAAAGAAGCTAACACCTAGAATAAATACTTAGAAACATGGGTATGGTGTATACTAACTTATTTAGAGATTGCACCACAAAATCCAAAACCATGGAAGATAATTTGGAATATTATTCCCTTTCCAGAGATAATTCATTTCCATGATCTTGAGCTTTTATCTTGGATGATCCATTAGTATCT
Source organism: Viscum album (assembly GCA_963277665.1). NCBI lineage: Eukaryota > Viridiplantae > Streptophyta > Magnoliopsida > Santalales > Viscaceae > Viscum > Viscum album. Next base: position 1,017,989,077 of record OY728131.1, read on the forward strand.
TTATTAACCACCACATTCTTCTCAGGTGTATCATCAAGCACCTTTTTTCATTTTTCAATTTAGTAAATAACCTCATCTACCTTAGAAGACTCATGTTCACTATATTAATGTTGATCTTATTTATCTTCATTAACCAATTTTTTCTTACCATCTCCCTTTTGATCATTTGGTTTGATAAAATCATTGTTTATATATACATAATAAGTGGGTTTTTAACCTCTTCATGAAAGTAATCAACTTTTCCTTGATTAAAAAATTTAGTTGATTGAAGAATGGGTATAAAAATATCTCACGGTTGATATGAAATCCAAAATATTATTTGTTAGGCTCTGATATTTTTAGGTTTTATAAAAAAATTCAGATTTAGGAAAACTGAATCCTATAAAATTATTCTTAAATACCAACAAGTGAAAGATTAAATTAAGAAAAATTATTTAGGGAAATAAATCTTCTAGATTTATGAAAAAAATTTATTCAATGAATAATATTATTCATGATGTAATTTATATTCCATAAAATTTTATTAAGGAAATGATATTTTTTATTCTGGAACTTTGGGTTCCAAAAAAAACATGGTTCCGAAATAAATTTGCTAAAAAAATTGGTTACAATAAATTTTATTATGAAAATAAATTTTAGAAATAAAATGTACTCTGTTAATGAGAAGCAGCTACTTAATGTAAGGATATAGGTTTCAACAATTTGTTAATATGGAATATTACCATATAGTTATCATTCCTAAATTTTTTAATCTGTTCAAATCTATTAGAGGGTAAAATTTTTGTAAATATATCAGCCACATAATATTGTGTTCCGATAAATTGAAGAATTATTTATCCTTTAATTGTGTGATCCATAAAGAATTTATGTCTAATATCTATGTGTTTTTAATGTGAGTTATGGGAAGGAATTTATCATTCTGGAATGGAAATACTATTGTCAATCAGTAACTGTGTTTTGGTAAATCTCAAGCCTTAATATGTGAGTGTGTGTTGCATCCACAAAACTTGGGCACAACCACTTACAACTTCTTTATATTCAGCATTAGGAGTAGAAATTGAGACAGATTGTTGGTTATTACATGAACATTAAACTAACTAATCTCTTAAGAAATGTCACAATCTAGATGTACTTTTATATCCAATATGCATCCACCAAAATCAGCATCCAAAAATATTATTAATTCAAAATCATTTCCTGATGTGTAGAAAATTCCTAAATCCTTTATTCCCATTAAATAGCGAAAATAATTTTCACTAATTTTAAATGATATTTCATTGGATTAGATAGAAATCTTTCCCATAAGAAAACTAAAAACATTATGAATGGATGGGTAAATATTCTGTATTGTAAACATCCTATCATACATCTAAATTATGTTTGATGAACTAGTTTCCCAACATCATCATGATTAATATAATTTGACGTACCGATTAGAGTCCATATACAATTAGTGTTTTCATATATATAATTCTTAAGAAGAACATTAATATAATTATGTTTTGATATATAAGATCCTTTAGGTTTCTGGGAAATTTGAAAAGATAGAAAAAATGTTAACAAACCCATCATACTCATTTTAAACTCAGATTTCAATAGATTCACAAATGAATCAGTTACGCATTGCTGAGATTAACCAAATATTATGTCATCACCCTAAATTTAAACAATAAAAACCTTTTTCTTATCATTTTTTAAAGAAATATTTTTATGAGAGGTTCCCTTAACATAATGGTTTTGTAACAAAAATATTATATGTCTATCATTCCAAGATATAGTGCCTTATTTAAGTCCATATAAGGCTTTCATATGTTTGAAAACTTGTTCAAAATGTTTTGTGTCCTCAAATCTAGGAGGTTGTTCAATATTAACAACCTCATGAAATATCTATTAAGGAAATTAAACTTCACATATATTTAATTTTTTTTGAAATTAATGAATGCTGTAGCGGAAAGTAAAATGTGAAAATATTAATGTCTAGTTACTAAAGCATATGTTTCTTAATATTTTATTCCTTCTTGTTGATTATAGTCCATAAAAACTAATCTATATTTACTTTTTAATATGATTCCATTTTCATCACATTTATATCTAAACATTTTACTTCAATTACAGATTTTATTTAGGTATTTCTACCAAGGTCTAGATTTTGTTCTTTTTGAACTTATTTAGGTCATCTTGCATGGATTTTATCCAAACATCATCACCTAATGATTCATTATAATTTTTTGTTATAATTGGGAATGAAATGATATATGTTCTAATTCATTTCACAAGAAAATTCTAGTTCTTACAGGTTAATTTACATCACCAATGATATTATCACTCATATGATACTTATGAAATAATAGATTTGTGTTTTTTAAAACCTATTCATCAACATTTAGTGGAAAATCATAAAAGGTAAATGATTCAGAAATTTTTTCTTGAAAATTTTATTTATTTGAAGAATATTCTATCGAGGGTTGAAATCTTGTTTTGAAAATAAATCAGTGGAAGAATTTTTAGGTTATTTAAATACAAAAGGATCAGTTTCATCAAATTCAGCATGCACTGTTTCTATAATAGTACAATTTTTCTTATTAAAAACCACATAAGCCATAGATGTAGTGGAATGTCCTATGAATATTTCTTCATGATAATTGGGTGGGATTTTATTAATGTTATCATTATTATTATGAATGAATACTTTTCAACTAAATATATCAATGTAACAATGCCTAGGTTTTTACCCAATCCACAATTCATAGGGTGTTTTTTTAAGAAAAGTACTGATTAAAACACAATTTATAGTGTAGTAAGATGTACTAATAGATTCAGCCCAAATGTCTTTAGAAATAGTATATTCACTCAACATGGTTTTAGTTATATCTTGAAGAATTCTATTTCTTCTTTTAACAACACCATTCTATATAGGATTTCTTGGAGAATAGAAGTTATGTTTAATTCCTTTATTACTATTAAAAGTTTCAAAAACTAAATTTTGAAATTCACTTCTTTGATCACTATTAATAGTTATTAATGGAAGGGTTTTCTAATTTTTATCAAGGGCTCTAAAATTTTGTAAATAAAAATTGTTTCAGATTTATTTGTTCGAAAATATACCCATGTAAATATAGTGAAATAATATTCTGAAACAAATACATATTATTTTTATCTAATACATCTAGTTTGTGTTAAACCAGAAAAAATCCATATGCACTAACTATAATTCATTAGAAGTTGATAGTTCACATATTTATATAATACTTTATTTATGTTGGTTGATGTATTGACAAGTAAAACACACTTTTGATTAGTCAAATCTATGGTAGTCCCTTAAAAATTATTTTCTTTGACAGTTTGAATAAGTTTCAAAGGTTATAATTTCCTAACCATCTATGACATAACCCAGATTAATCATTAATTTTACTAAGGAAAGGTATACCTCGGCTTCTAGGGTATTCTATGTTTAGATTGTGTACATTCTATAGCCAATATAATGAATGAAGAAACTCTTCCTTGGAATTTTGTAGTATGTATTTATCATTCCTAAAATTAACAAGGTAAAATTAATCACATAAATGAATTATGCTAATGAGTTTGTTCTTAATACCGTTAAAAAATAAAACATTTGAAATTAATATTTTTCCATGATGAAAAATTTTATATGCTCCAAGAATATTTCCCTAGGCATTATATCTGAATGATACATTTCCTCCGTTCATCTTAATAATCAATTCAATGATGTTTTTTAACTTTAATATGATGTAAACATATATTGTCTATATACCATGTATTGTGGATATTATTTTTATTATTTTAGTGAAAATTTAAATGATAGACTTTCGAAATCCAAACATTCATGGATCTAGAAATTTCAGATTTTAAGAATTTAGGAATCCAAATTTTCTTGAAAAATATAATCTTTATGATAACGTAAAAATTGGGTTTTGTTTGAAGAACAATTTTTCACCCAATGTACTCAAAACCGACACTTAGTACAAAATTGAGCACTTTTGGGAACAAAATAAGTATTACTAAAAACTTGTATTGAATGAGTATAACTGAATTTAGAATAATTATTAAATGAAGAATTTGGGAATTCATCTTTTCATTGTTTTCCTTACCATAGTTAATGATTGATAGTAATTTTCATAAGGAAAATATTTTTGACTTTAGTTTAATAACCATGTTCTTCTCCTCAAAGATATTATTTTTTAACTATACTTATCTTCTAAAATATCATTCTTAGAAATAAAATTTTTCCGATAATTAAAATGTATATCCTTATGAATGTTAATTTCATTATGTTTCTTAGAAACACATTCAATGTCAATAGTTTTATGATCATTATGTTTGAAAATATTTCATACTTCTTTTGATAAAAATATATTATATAATTTACTTTCCAATTTTTTTAATGTGTTTTTAATTATAATTTTCATGTTGTTTAGAAAACCTAGAAACATCATCATAGGAGGTAAAGAGTTATCATCATCAGAATAAGTTTCTTCAACTAAAGAATTATAATATTTATCAATAGTATAATTACTATTCAGTAATACATTAGTGATAGATTTATCATTGTGTACCTTGGACATTAGAAATTGATATTGAATGGCTAGTTTGGAAATTAGACCAATATTCTTCTAATTGGAATATAAATACTCTAAAGATTCATAAAATGAGTCACCACCCCTAGCACTCCATGTATCATTAGCCTTTATAATTTTTTGGGATTTATATTTTTAATACTTCATTCTATTTCTCTCCAAATGATTTTCTTTTCTATCATTTCTATTATGCATGGGAAAATCTGGCATGATGTGTCCGATACTTTTGAATTCATAGAAAATTACTTCTAAATCCTTATTTTCATTTCATTATTTCTTCTTATTTCTATACTAAATATATTTCATTTCCACTTTCTTGTTAATCCTTCGATCCAAATTAGCTAATTCATTTTCAGAATGTTCACTTTCACTATACTCAGATAGAATAATGACTTTATTATACCTAAATACTTTAAACCTTTCTGGAGTCTTAACATTAGTTGTTTTGAAGGCCACACTTCCATTGTAATTATTCTTTTTATTCTTTCAACTTCTCTTTTAATTTTTTCCTCAGGTTGAAGAAGAGTTCCAATAAGATCATAAAAGGGAAATATTTGAAACATTACTATTTTAATCACTGGTTGTTCTTTTTTATTCCCACTCATTAGGAAAAATATCTATAATATTGTCCATACAAATTTCATCATCTAAATTTTTTTTCTCTTATATATTGAATACTGTTTATAATGGTCATAAATATTTGCTGAACATTGCAAACTGGTTCTCCATAAGTAAATAAGAGTCTATGATATTCTGCACTTAACACTGGTATTCAGGTCTCTATCACTTTTTATGTTCCCAAATGTGTAACTTCACATTTCATTCAAATACATTTGGCATCTTCCAAACAATATATTTGACTATATAACTTCCTAGTCTTAAAAAACAATAGATTATTTTTTACCATGTAATTTAGTTGATATTTTTATTTTTCCTTCATGGTAATAGTTATGACTTCCTTTTCAGGAATTTTTTTCCCCAATTAGCATAAAAAAACTTCTACTATAATATTAATGAAAAAATACATCATTATATATCTCAAATACTCATAATCCTTACTATAAAAATGTTTTAGTCTGGTAGGATTAATATTATAATTGGAACCAATATTTATACCTTCAATTCTATAAGAAAATACATTTTCCACAAAAACATGCTAATATAAAAAGATTATGAACAATAATAGAAATCATTAAGAAAAACATTAACAAGAAAATTTTAGCAAGAATATTTAGAACACAGATCATTTGACCAAAAAACATATTTTTAAGTATAAGTATTTTAGATACCTCCTCAAATTCCAATTGAAGGATCAAAATTGGGTATGCAGATTCTCAATGACTAGAGGGTTAGGGAATTATAAGTTTACAAACATTTGTTTTTTACCTTAAGGAAAAATATGTTTAATAAAGTTAAATAGTGTAAATTCACAATTCCCCATTCAGTTATAAAAAACAAACTTGGTTTGGATTTAGATATATGAAGTCATAAATAAAACATAAGATCAATTTTCATAACAGATGACTCCACCTTAAAGCATATATAATATCATTTATCCGATTAAGTAATGTACAAGAAATTATATGAAAGATGTGGATTATTTATATATCAAAATACAGTGGAAATAAAACATGAAAGAAAAAAAGTAACATGTTTGAAATCCTTTAACCCAAATCATTGGGTATCCCACAACATTGTATAAAGGTCTCGTGATTTATACTTTCAGGAATGTATATCTTACCCATTCCAGGGTTATCCCTTGATAAGAATATCAGACTCTATCTTTCAATCCCCACAATCCCTAGAACGTTAAAGTAGTCAACACCTCTATCTTCCAATCTTTTAAAGCCCTTTTTTATACATAGCAACAATCAATGTCACACAAAACAATCTGAATAATATATTCATGGTAGAACAAGCTGTTCATACAACCCAAAAAGTATGAGAGTATTTCCCTCTCTAAAACATTCTTTGCATAATCACAACATGGAATCTCTAGGGTGATAAAAATATAATCATCTCATTCAGATAAGATCATATTTATATGAAAAACTATAACGAAAAACTCCCTCCTAAAACAGTCATATTTTTCCTTGAATTTCGAAGTGACATGTACATGTTTCACTCAACCAACTATCAGTTAGAAAAAAATTGTATGACATTGTTTCATAATAATAACATTTGTAAGAAAATGAATTGGCATAAAAAATATGAAAATATGGAGTCTATGAAAAATAACGTTAAGAATCTAATCATATTCACAATTATATTCTATAAGACATTGATATTTGAAATGTGTTTTTCACAGAATTATGAAATTGAATTCTATAGATTATGGAATCTGAATTCTAATGAATTAAGTGTCTAAATTCTAAAGAACATAGAGTCTGAATTCTATGTAATTCGGAGTCTGAATTATGAGAAATTCATAGTATAAATTCTGAGTAATTCAATGTCTAAATTTCATAGAATTCCAAGTCTGAGTTTCCGATAATTCAGTGATTGAATTCCAAAGAATTCAGAGACTGAATATCAGAGATATCAGTGTCTGAATTTCAGGGAATTGAGAGCAAAAATTTCTGATAATTTTTAGTTTAAATTTAAAATTATTAGGATTCAAAAAATATAACAATATATATAAAAGTTACTATTATATTCCTAGGTTTTAGATAGGAATATGAATTTTTGACATTCTAATAAAATGGAATTTGTTTTGAGAGATTATAAAATGAGTTAATGAAAACAAAGTTAAGGATAAACATTTCCTTAGATAAAGTGTAATTTACCTATGAAAATAATCCTTAGAGAAATATAATTTACTATAAGATAAAGTGTTTTTTATTTTCAAAACATATATGAATGAGAAATTCATTAGGAATACTTATTGAATAAACACTAGAAACCTTAGAGATTTTATGTGGTGCTCTTTTGATGTTTTTCATACCATCATCATATGGTGGAAATTACACTTACCTTAATTTTCTTATCATATTTATTGAAATAATTTTCCTTAATAATATTCTGTTAAATGAGTTTCCTGTTATTTATTAAAAATTTCATATTTATTTATTGTCTAATGTTATCCCATGGATTCTTTCTTTTGGAAGGCATCCTACTAGGATTTTGCTCAAACCCAAAATACACTTTGGTGCGTATGTATATTTTTTATGTATGACCTAGGTAAAATAAAGATGTGTTATAGTGGAGGTGGTGGATCCTATTTCTAGTGTTCCACTTCTTATAGGTTTTGGTGGAGGTTTCATGAGGGTGATATCCGTCTTGTTACATGGCGGTTTTTCGGAGAGTTTGTTATTCTCAATAGGTGGTATAACCTTTTTTGGTTTCTGATAAATTAGTAAACCATGAATATGAAAATTATTTTTTCTCATTTAGATTTTCATATATATCATTCTAATTTTTATATATGTTTGTTGTTTATGACTATGAAAATTAGTGAAGTCTATTCAAAATAATACTGTTGGTACTGAAGCACTAGTTTCCATCCCTTGTGGGTCAAGAATGACCCATAGGCCAGTTTCTAACCAGACCAAATGTTGGTTTTGATGGAATCTTTGCTTGGTTACTATGAAAATGGTATCATAGAGTATAAACTCTTTTTTTGTAAAGTTATTTCGGGAAGAGTCTATATATATAACAATCATTACTATAAAGGGTTGAGGTTCTATTATCGACTAGGGTTCATATCTAGTACACACAGTGGGAGTTCTCGAGTCTCTATAGGATGTGGGGAATTTATTTGACTTCTCATCATAGAGAGACGTACATTATTTAGACTGTAAATTGACATGGGGTGGGGTGGAGTAGTCTGCTTAGGATATTAATATAATGAATATGGTTTTTTATTGATTTATGGAATTTACTTAGATTTTTTGTTATTGATGAATTTTTTTTGAACATTGTATTAATGTGTATTTCCTTATTATTTTTTCTTAATGTAGATGAATTCACTTTTAGATAATTCTTCTGCAACTGTCAGAAGATACTGAATATTTTCCATCCACTACAATTTATTAGAGATTAGTGAAAGAAGTGGTTTTTGATATCCATGATTATGGACAACGAGAAGCCATTGGTCCTACATTGGATGAAGAAGTTGAATGGGGACCTGGAATGTGAATAGTTCATGATTCCTTCTAGAAAAAGAATTTTTCATTGTGAGTTATCATAGATCCTCAAGAATAATAGGAGGGCCATGAGAATATATAAAGGATGTTTGAGTTCTTCAATAATCATGAGGCTGCTTGTAATGCCCCGACCACAGTTACCTAGAGTCGGTGCATTATTATATAACATTGTCATGATCACAAAAGATAAATTCTCAAAAGACAGATTAGTTTAGTAGCCTTGGAATCAATAGATATATTCATAAATTTTACATTACATCATAATATAAAAACTACAACATTATAGTCTCCATAGTCCAAACTCTTATCCCCTCATACTATCCCTGCAGGTCATTCATAAAATAATTCTTCACATCCTGGAAAAAATAAAACAGAGAAAGGGGTGAGCCTAGATACTCTGTAAGGATAACAATATTGCGGAAACTTTCATAAATAAGAATAAACTTTTAAGGTAATGTATAACTAAAACAAAAGCTTTTTAAACTTGAACTTCAGTATAATATGGAAAAGATAAAATTAAATAATTCCATTTACATATTCACATTGATATTCCACTAGTTGAATAATCACATGCAATATCAATAACCACTTTCATAATGATGAAATGCATAATGCCAGACTGTCATAACCACGTATCCAAGGCCTCGTTCTAAGAATAAAAATAATATTTTGTCAAGGCCTCGTGTCAAGACACTAGTTTGTCTCATGAGACCTACCGATGCATCGAGGAGCTATAGCGGGTTCCACCCATCACTTATTAAGTCCAATTCATTCCTCATATGAAGAGGATTAAACATAACATAAAAATTCGTATTAAAAATAACATAATAAACGTCAATACTTTTTCCCTAAACCATAAATGGTATAAAAATGATACTCTCAAAGTCAAACATAACACAAAACCTTCAATACAATATGAAATTTTTGTATCATAATAAATAAACTTTAAATAAGCTTAAAATCCATTAAAGGATGTTGACATAGAAGAAATCAAAACTATTTGATAGAAATATATATCTTTTTTGAAATCATTTAAAATCACATAAGTATTAAATAAAACTTTTAATTTGAATATATTCTTATAAGATTGTATGGGAAGCTTCAAAGATTTTATAATGGTGGAAAATAGCCACACCTGCTGTATATGTTAAAAAAAGACATTCTTCCCTTAATTCTATCAAATAGGTTAAAAAGCACCTTGATTAGAAAATGACAGAATGATTCTTTATAAACTTCTTATAAAAATTCAACAAGGGTATAAATGAATTTAACCCATAGTCTGTAAAATAGTAAGAAGGATTTGAAATAAATTTTTACGAAACATGGATGTTGATGATAAAGCAGTCCCAGTAGATAATTATGTAAAAAAACCTCGGATAATGAAGATATTGTGAAATAAAAGCATACCTTGTACATTTCATTGGGTGGGGGTAGGTTAACCTCCTGTATAATGGAGAAATAATTGTTATTAAATTATAAAATATTCATATACATTAATATGATATCATATATGATCTTTTAACATTGCTTTGTTAATAATATCTTTGTATTATCGTTGTTTCGGGTGTAAACTAATATGTTTTATTACATAAGTCTGGTTTGTTATGGATATGTTGTGTATTATTCATATCCATAATGATATATTGTTCTTAAATATTACTTTTAATCATCAAATGTGAATTAGTCTTGAATGGATATGATGGGGAATGAATCTCATCGCGTTCGTGGAGATGGTAGTCCATACGTACGCACGAGTGACAATATCATTTTTTTGATATTAAAATAATATATAATTGGATGGTATATCATATATACAGAATCATTATCATTTTATATTTATTATTTACATGTATTACACCTCATTATTATACCCATACATATAATAATATATTGAATGACAATTACACCACGACGTGGAGACGGTAAGCTGTACGTACGCACGTATGGTGACATGTCATTCAATGGATGGATAGAATAATGCATATGGTTTTACCATATTTATAATAACATAATATTATATAGAAGATACTGGAGTTATTATTTTAGAATGGAAATAACAAAGAAAGAAGAAGTTGTAGAAGAAAAGAACTTGAAAGAGGTTGGTGAAAACATTACCTCTTCTTCGGGTTCTTCCTTTTGATTTGATCAAAAGGGCTCCTTAGGTTGGCTTTTTGACTAAAGGAATGACTCTAGGATGAAGGGAGGTTATTTTAGAGGGTATTTGGGTAGATATTGGCCGATCCCAAAGGCTTTTAATGTGTGAATTAGTGATAAGGGGGAGTGCCCTTTTATATGAGGGGTGAGGGGCACCTTTGGAAAAGCTAGAAATATTATTTTATAATAAATTCATATTCGGTTTCTATTTTCTCCGAAGTATATTATTTAAATTATAAGGTGGGGATGGGTCGAAATAATTTCAACCAATATAATTTTGATAGGTTTGGGTCATTATATTAACCTTATCATTTACTTTTAAGTCTTGGATAATTAGTTTGACAGTTACCATGTCACTTTGTATTTTTATATTACATAGTTTATAAACATACTATATACATCCAAACGACCCCCAAGTGGTCAATTAATAATAAAAAAATCATGATATATGTCTTTGGACTAACTTGAAGATTTAAAGGAATAAAGTATCAAATAATAATAAAATATTTGTTTTAAAACTCATTTATGTCAATTTTGACACTATTCAATAATTTATTTTTGTAAAAATATTAACAAAATTATTAATTCGAACCAAATTCATTTAAGAAATAATATAATTTCATATTAACCAATAAAATTCATGTATTTCATCGAAACCTTCAAATTATATTTATTTTAACATTTATAACAACAATTATTTAATTCTTTCATTAATAAGGAAAATACTGCATCATTATTGTCTCATAAATAATATTAATTATTAAATGTCCAAAAATTATAAATAAAATATCATTATGTAGTAAATAGTTTTAGGTTTCTAAGGAATATTTATGATATAAAACTAATATATATAACCCTATGTAAAAATTGTTTTTCTAAAAGATATATGCTTATTTCATTTTTGTATTAATTTTACATAATTAATATAATGTGTCCTTATCACTTACAAGTGGATCCATGGGGTCCCAAAATCTACCCAAAGATGCCTATGGTCGGATATGTATCATCCAATAAGGTTAGGACACGTTTTAGGGTAATTTAATATTATTATAATATTATTTCTTACCCTTATTTACCGGATTTACCCTTTAACCATGGTAAATAAAAAAATTACCGAAAAATAATTCAAAATGTCTAAAAATAAAAGTTAACCATTTACACAATTTAGACATCCTGATTCCAAATATGGAATCCATTTTTCCAAAAAATCAAAACACAAAAGTGGCAAAAATTAATTTAAAAATAATTCTCGTTGTTAAAACAAAAACCGTGTTTTCAAGAGATAATAACTATCAAAAGATTGACACTTGTTTATGTCCGATTTAATTGTGAAATTATATCCAATTACCAAAATTTTATTAAATGGTAAAAATATATTCTAAATATACTTTAAAACAACTAAAATTAATATTTTATCACTATTAATTATTTTGATTAAAAAAGCAGTTTTTAATTAAAATTTAGTAATTTTCACTATTCATCAAAATATAACAGTTATGTGAAAAGTACCAAAACATCACCCTAAGATAATTACGATATTCCGAATCAAAAAATGATGTCCATTTTGAGAGATAAAATTTATAAAATTTCAAAAAGTGAGTATTACTATTCATAACAGTAACTTTTATTGGTCGTAGTGTGTTAGAATCGCGAAGTTGCGTATAACACATGCTATTGTGTTATTCAAGGAGAATCATACCGTGAAAGCTTGAGGTGTAATATTCACCCCTCCTTAAAATAATTTCATCCTAGAAATTTCTATAATACTACTGCTTGAAAGGACTCGGGTGGTTCTTCATCATAAGTTCCTCAGGTTCCCACGTTGCCTCTTCGATTTTATGGTTCCTCCATAGAACTTTTACCAGATGAGTCATCCGGTTTCCCAGCACTTGCTCTCTTGTATCAAGAATCTTAACAGGCTCTTTGCAATAAGACAGATCGTGTTCCAGTTCTAATTCCTCAAAAGTGAGTACATGCGTTGGTCATGCATGTATTTTACCAACTATGATACGTGGAACACTTCATGGACATTGGAAAGACTTGGCGGCATTTCCAAACGGTAAGCTATAGGCCCAATTCATTCTACAATTTCGAGAGTCCTATATACCTGGGATTCAATTTACCTTTCTTTCTGAAATTTATAACTCCATTCCATGGAGATACCTTAATAAAAACACAATCTCCTACCTGAAATTCCAAATCCTTCATTCAGTTGTCAGCATAGTTCTTCTGCCTACTTTGATGTGCTTTGATGTGGTTTTGGATTACCTTCAGCTTCTCCATCGTTTCCTCCACCAGTTCTAGGCCTACAAGTTTTCTTTCACCAACGTCATCCCAACAGGTTGGTGTACGAAATCTCCTTCCATATGACTCTTTATATGGTTCCATTTGAATACTAGAATGGAATCTATTGTTATAGGAAAATTCCACCAGAGGTAAATATTTATCCCACATACCCTGAAAGTCTAGTGAGCATGATCTCAACATGTCATCTATGGTTTGAATAGTTCGTTCTGATTTTCCATCAGTTTGGGGGTGGTAGGATGTTCTCAAACGAAGTTCAGTATCAAGGGCTTTCTGAAGTCATTTCCAGAATCATGAAGTAAAATGGGGATCACGATCAGAAACAATCGATAGGTGTACTCCATGAAGTCTCACAACTTCATTAATATATATCCTTGCTAGACGTTGATGTGGTAAATCTTCCCTTATATCAAGAAAATGTGATAACTTGGTAAGATGATCAACAATGACCCATATTGCATCGTTCCTTCTAGGATTCTTTGCTACTCCCATGACAAAGTCTGTCGTGATATTATCACATTTCCACTCAGGTATGGGAAGAGGTTTCATGAATCCTCAAGGAAGATGCCTTCCAGCTTTCAATTGTTGACAAACCATACATCTTGACCCAAAATCAGCAATCTCCCTCTTCATGTTGTCCCACCAAAAACGTTCCTTCATATCTCTATAAATTTTAGTGCTCCCAGGGTGTATAGAGAAACTGGAACTACGAGCATCATCTAACAATTCACTTTTTAGATCAGGTATATTGGGAACACAATGTCTCTTCCCAAATTTAAAAATTCCATCTTCATTCACAAAGTCACTCAATCTCCCATCATTCACAGCTTTAATTTTCTTCTGAAATTCTTCATCATCAGTCTGAGAACCCTTAATCCTTTTTAGTAACGATGGTTTGGCAACCATTTGAAAAAGAATTGATGTTTCTCCTGACATGGTTATTCCCATGTCCATCTTCACTAGATCTATTAAAATTGGATCCCTTTCAATTATCATATTGTTCAAAACTCCACGATCTTTTTTACTCAAAGAATCTTCCACCTTGTTTGCCTTCCTTGGGTGGTAGTGTATCGTGCAATCATAATCCTTGTGTAATTAAATCCATCTCCTTTGCCTCATGTTGAGTTTTTTTTGTGAGAAAATATACTTCTAACTCTTGTGATCAATATTAATCTCACATTTTTCACCATATAGGGAGTGTCTCCATATTTTCATAGCAAAGATCACAACTTCTACGTCGAGATCATGAGTACGATAGTTTTTCTCCTAAATTTTCAACTGCCTTGATGCATAGTCAATAACCCTATCACTCAGCATAAGGACACAACCAATTCCTTTCTTCGATGAATCATTATAAAAAACGAACCCATCATTCCATGATGGTAGAGTCAAAATATGGGAATTGACTAATATTCTCTTCAATTCATCAAAACATTCTTCACACTCTTTTTTCCAAACAAATTATACCCTTTACGTGTGAGCTTCATTAATGGGTTAGCCAATTGGGAAAAATTCTTGGCGAAACATAGATAATAACCTGCTAAACCAATAAAATTGCATACCTCAGTTATACTCATTGGTGAGGAAATTCTTGGATTGCCTTGGTCTTAGAAGGTTCAATAGAGATTCCATATTTATAGAAAATATGTACATGAAAAGAAATCTCTTGAAGCCAAAATTCACACTTGCTATACTTCCCATGTAATTCATGTCTTCTCAGAGTCTTTAGGATAATGCGCAAGTGATTTACATGATCTTAATAGCTTTTGGAGTATTCTAAGATATCATCAATAAATACAACCACAAATTCATCTGGATATTCCTTGAAAACTCTATTCATTAGATCCATGAATACAGAGGGTTCATTAATCAACCCAAAAGGCATTTCTATAAACTCATAATGCTCATACCAGGTTCGAAATGCTGTCTTCAGAATGTCTTCCTTCTTCAACACAACTGATGGTATCTTGATCGAAGGTCAATATTTGAAAAGTATTGAGCTCCATACAGTTGGTCAAATAAATCATAAATGCGAGGTAGGGGATACTTGTTCATTATTTTTATAGCATTGATCTCCCAGTAGTCGATTCAAAACATCATAGATCCATATTTCTTCTTAACAAAAATAAAAGGGGATCCCCATGGAGAAACACTAGTGTGAATAAATCCCTTATTAATCAATTCCTCAAGTTGTTTCTTTAGTTCCACTAACTATAAAGTGGCCATTCTATAATGGGTCTCCGATATGGGCCTTGAACTAGAAATTAAATCAATGGAAAACTCTATTTCTCGTTCTGGAGGATGTCCAGGTAAATATTCTGGAAACACATCTACATATTCGTTCATAATCGGTACATACTCTATTTGAACATTCCGTTCCTCACCCATAGTCATTTCATTATCATCCACCCCAATAATTGAAATTAGTTGAGCTACTAGGGGTAGATCTTGGTAATAATTTGGTGGTGATGATTCCACTCTAAAGATAAGGTGTTCCTTATTATCATCATCAAAAATCTTAACCTCCTTCTTCTTACAATAAATCTTCGTATAATGGTCTGAAAGCCAATCCATACCAAGGATTATATCAAACTCAATCATAGGTATAACGATGAGGTCAGCAGGAAAAGAATATTTATGTCCTCTAATAGGTACTGATTCAAAAAACGTTGTTTCAATGATACTTCCCTTATGAGTTTTAACTGACAACTACTTTGTTAAATCAAAATGGAAATATCTAATTTTCTTAGAAAACTAGGATGACATGAAATAATGCGATGATTCAGAATCAAATAATGCATTTGTTAAACATGAAGAAACCATTAAATTACGTGCCACCACATCTTTCGGAGCTTCTACCTCAGCAGTAGTGATATAATAAGCATGGCCTTGATCCCTTGTCCTTTTTTGAGATAAGTTCCTCTAACGCATAGGAATTTCATTTACATAATGACCCATCTCTCTGCAGTTGTATCATTGAAAATCGATAGCTTCATTCTTCCCCTTGCAATCATGAGCTTGGTTTCCTTTTTCACCACACTTGTAACAAACTACCATTCCCTTCAAGAAAGTACCAGGGTGTTTCTTCCCACATTTACTTCACGATGAATATTCACATTTTCCCTTCTTCCCCTTATTTCCATTCCCAGTGTGATCAGCTGATCTCTTCTTCTCTAGCTTTTCTTTAAAGTAATAAGACGTAGAGAATTCTTTTTCTATCATGATAGCACATGAGATAATATCTTTTTATGATGAGATGGATTGTGACACAAATTCTCGACAAAGAAATGGTTTTAACCCATCAAAGAAACGACCATTCTTACTTCTTGGGTTATGTATATAATTTCCAGCATACTTTGCTAACCTTGTAAAGTTAGCCTCATACATTGGGACATTTTCATCCTCTTTTTGTCTCAGACTCAGAAATTTCCTTTCCATATCTGCCTGATGGTCATGAGGAAAGTAATTTTCAAATAAAAGCCCTTTGAACTACCAACATTCCATATTTGATACTTCATCATCTTCCTTCATGTTTTGAATCAAAGACCAACATTGATCATTAACTCTAGTGAGGTGATAAACTACCATGACAACATTTTCCCTTTTACTACTCCCCAAAGCCTGAAATATTTTTTCCAGGGAACTTATCTATTGCTCAGATACTAATGGATTTGTACTCCCATTGAATGTTGGTGGTATCTGCCTCATGAAGATATCTATCATTGATCCTCCATGTTGTGGATCAGGGTTCTCCATATAGGTAAGGTTATTATTCATAACCTTAGTGAGTTGTCCCAGTATGGTAATTAGTTGATCAGCACCAGTTGCATCAACAACTCCACTATTATGACCTTGAGCAGGAGGAAAATCCCTATATGGAGAGCGTGCATTGATACCATTTCATTTCTTTCAATAGCCACCATTTATAAACAATTTCATAAACTAGATCAATTTTTTAATCAAAATAAATAATTCCATACTTTTAAAACACTAAACATAAATTGAACTATTTATCGATATAATCCATAATCATAAAAAAAAATTCTTTGGGGAAGTATATACTCATAAAACCTTCATAATAGTTGGCAAAGAAAATGAGAATTATCCTAAGAAAATCCCCTAGGAGTGTCATAACCAATAGTGCAGCACGACCCGTTGTCGTGCACCAGTTCCCATTCGAGTCTTGATCAAAGCGGTGTTTTCAGGTTTTACCCCTTGGTACATCTATGCCAGAGTTGCATCTACCTGCTCATATCTAGAAATGGATGTATATGCTCAGAAAAATCACAAAATTTATACAATACCAAAATTCTAGGAAATTCTTCAATACTAATCCTCAAATTCCATCTTAGGTCTATGTGCTCTAATCAGAGTTTATCTAAATCTAGTTTCCAAGGATTGTACTAAACATCCTCAGATACCAACTATAATGCCTCGACCCCAGTTACCCAAAGTCAGTGCATCATTACATAACATTGGCATGATCACAAAATATAATGTCTCGAAACACCTATTAGTTTAGTAGCCTTGGAATCACTAGATATATTCATAATGTATACATTACATCATAAAATGAAAACTACAACAATATTGTCTCCATAGTCCACACTCTTATACCCTCATACTATCCCTACAGGTCATTCATCAAATATTTCTTCACTTCCTCGGGAAAATAAAACATAGAAAGGGTTGAGCTCATATGCTCAGAAAGGATAACAACATAGCAGAAACATTCATAAATAGGCATAAACATTTAAGGAAATGTGTAAATAAAACAAAAGGCTTTTAAAAATTAACATCAGTATAATATGGAAATGACAAAATGAAATAATTCCATTTAATTATTGACGTTAATATTCTAGTTGTTGAATAATCACGTTCAATATCAATATCCACTTTCATAATGATGGAATGCATAATTGCAGACCATCATAACCACGTAGCCAAGGCCTCGTTCCAAGACTACCAATATGATTTTGTCAAGGCCTCATTCCAAGACAGTAGTTTGTCTCATCAGAGCTAACGATGCAATGAGGAGCTATAGCAGGCTCCCCCGTCACATATTAAGTCCAATGCATTCCCCAAATGAACAGGATTAAACATAACATAAACATTCGTATTAAAACTAGCATACGCAATTTCAATACTTTCTCCCTAAACCATGAATGGTTTAAAAATAACACATCCACAGTCAAACATATCACAAAACCATAAATTCAATATGGAAGTTTTTTATCATAGTAAATAAACTTCAAATAAGCTTAAAATCCATTTAAGGATGTTGACATAGATGACATCAAAACTATTTGTTAGAAATATCTCTTTTTTGAAATCATTTAAAAGTCACATTATTATAAAATAAAACTTTCACATTGAAAATATTATTATAAGATTGTAAGGGATGATTTGAAGATTTTATAATGGTGGAAAATAGCCACACCCGCTGTATAAGTTAAAAAAGACATTCTTACCTAAATTATATCGAAAAGGTTAAAAAGGAAATTGTTGGTAAAACAATAGAACTATTCCTTTAAAAAATTCTTAAAAAAAGTCAACAATTGTATAAATGAACTTAACCCAAAGTCTTTAAGATTTTAAGAATGATTTGAAATACAATTTTAAGAAACATGGATCTGGATCATAAATAGGTCCCAGTAGATAATTAAGTACAAAAAACCTCGGATAATGAAGATATTGTGAAATAAATTTTTACCTTGTAATTTTACTTGGTTTGGGGTAGGGTAAACTCCTATATAATGGTGATATAATTTTCATTAAATTATACAAGAATCATATACATTAATATGATATCATATATGATCTTTTAACATTGATTTGTTAATAATATCTTAGTATTATCGTTGTTTCGGGTGTTAACTTATATGTGTTGTCACATAAGTCGTGTTTGTTATGGATATGTTGTTTCTTATTCATATCCAGAATGATATAATGTTCTTAAAAATTACTTTTAATCATCAAATGAGAATTAGTCTTGAATGGATATGATGGGGAATGAATCTCAACGCATTTGTGGAGACGGTAGTCCATACGTACGCACGAGTTACAATATCATTCTTTTGATATTAAAATAATATATAATTGGATGGTATATTATATATACAGAATCATTATAATGTTATATTTATTATATATATGAATTACCCATCATTATTATACCCATTAAAATAATAATATATTGAATAACAATTACACCATGACGTAGAGACGGTAAGTCATACGTACGTACGTATGGTGACATGTCATTCAAAGGATGGATAGAATACTGAATATGGTTGTACCATATTTATAATAACATCATAGTATATAGATGATACTAGAGTTATTATTTTATAATGGAAATATCAATGACAGAAGAAGTTGAAGAGAAAAGGAACATGAAAGAGGGTGATGAAAACATTACCAGTTCTCCGGGTTCTTCCTTTTGATTTGATAAAAAAGGCTCCATAGGTTGTCTTTATGACTAAAGGAAGGCCTTTAGGTTGAAGGGAGGATATTTGAGAGGGTATTTTTGTAGAATTTGTCTGATCCCAAAGGCTTTGAATGTTTGAATTAATGATAAGGGAGAGTTCCCTTTTATAAGAGGGGTGAGGGGCACCATTGGAAAAGCTAGAAATATTATTTTATAATAAATTAATGTTAGGTTTCTAAAGGATCCAAAGTAGATTATTTAAATTTTAATGTGGGTATTGGCCAAAATAATTTTAACCAATATATATTTAGATAGGTTTGGGTCATTATATTAACCTTATCTGTTAGTTTTAAGTCTTAGTTAATTAGATTGACATTTACCATGTCACTTTGTATTTTTATATTATATAGTTAATAAACATACTATATATATCCAAGAGACCCTGTAGTGGTACATTAATGATAAAAATATCATGATATAATTAATTTGGCCGAACCTTATATTTTTAAGAATATAATATCAATTAATAATACAATATTTCTTTTAAAAACACATTTATGTCAATTTTGACACTATTCAATAATTGATTTTTTTTAAGTATTAACAACATTCTTAATTAGAACCACATTCATTTAAGAAATACTATAATGTCATATTAACCAATAAAATTCATTTATGTCATCAAAACTTTCAAAAAATATTTATTATAACATTTATAATACCAATTATTTGATTCTTTCATTAATAAGGAAAATACTGCATCATTATTGTGTCATAAATAATATTAATTATTAAATGTCTAAAATTTATAAATAAACAACCATTATTCAGGAAATATTTTCATCATTATAATTAATATTTATGGTCGAAAATACAACATATATAACCCTATGTAAAAATTGTTTTCAAAAAATATATATGCTTATGTAATTTTTGTATTTATTTTAACTTAATTAATATAAAGTGTCCTTATCACTTACAAGTGGATCAATGGGGTCCCAAAATAGACCCAAAGATTCCCATGGTCTGAAATGTATCAACCAATAAGCTTTGGATACGTTTTAGGATAATTTATTGTTATTATAATAATATTTTTTTACCCTTATTTACGAGATTTACCCTTTAATCGTGGTAAATAAAATATTTACCGAAAAATTATTCACAAATTCTAAAAAAAAGTTACCCATTTACACAAATTGGAAATTTTTATTCCAAATACGGTATACATTTTTCCAAATAATCAAAACACAGAAGTGGCAGAAATTAATTTAAAATTAATTCCCTTTGTTAAAACAAAAACCGTGTTTTCAAGAGATAATAACAATCAAAATATTGACACTTGTTTATGTCTGGTTTAATTGTGAAATAATGTCCAATTAAAAAAATTGTATTAAATGGTAAAAATTATTCTAAATATAATTTAAAACCACTCAAATTCACATTTTATCACTATTAATTATTTCGATTAAAAAAGTTGTTTTTAATTAAAATTTGGTAAATTTCACTATTCATCAAAATATAAATGTTATCCGAAAAGTACCAAAATTTCACCCTAGGAGAATTTCGATATTCTGAATCAAAAAATTTAGTCCATTTTGAGAGATAAAATTTATAAAATTTCAAAAAGTGAGTAATACTATTCATAATGGCTGGTTTGATTGGTCGTAGTGTGTTAGAATCTCGAAGTTGCGTATAACACACGCTACTGAATTATTCAAAGAGAATCATACCGTAGATGCTTGGGGTGTTACAATACCATGTTTAAATGTGCATCGTCCATATTAGAATGTTTGTGTAGGATGTGGCATGACTCAGTGGTGAATGTTGGAATGTACCAGCATATGGGTTGGAAAGTCATTATGGTTGTTTTCAATTAACATTATTATATTGAGGTCTTTGCAAATTCCAGATCCTAAGAGCTTATGGAGTTTTAACATGGATATCATTCTGTTATGTAATACACTAACCACTTCACATATCTAGTTCGATACGATCCCACACACATTTACAATGAGAAAATTAAAGTTCCTAGGTTTGAGAGGGGGTTGTGGCTAGAGATCTAATCTCTGACACTGCTGGAAAATGGGTCTATACCCACGGTTTTGAAAAAAAATGTGGGTATAGGTATAGTGAGTGAACCTATACCGATGGTTTTGGAAAATCGTGGGTATAGGCGGCCTATACCCACAGTTTACCAAAACCGTGGGTATATGCCTTATATACCCACAGTTGTGCCAAAAATCATGGGCATTGTTTTCTTTTAAGACCCATACCCATGGTTTTGGAAAAAACGATGGGTGTATGGTATTTTTTGAAGACCTATACTGATATTTCATAAAAAAACGGGTATTCATTTTTTTTTCTGAAGACCTATACCCACGGTTCTGAAGAACCGTGGGTATAGTTTTTGGCGGGGAACAAAAATTAGGCGGGACACGAAAAAAATTGACCGGAAAAAATATATCGACAGTTTAGATTAGTATATTTACATAAATATAAATAAATATATTTAAAAAATCTATAGCTTGGTTGGTAAAGGCTAGTCATCACATGTTGTAGGTCGCATGGTCAAATCCCGCTATTCGGATTTTTTCGAAATGCGCATAATATTAATATTTATACATTAATGTATATTTGTATAAAAAATAAAATTGTTAGCCTAGTTGGTCCCTTGGTGATGCGCAATGTTGAGACGAGTTGTCAGGCGCTGTTCGAATCCTGCTGCCTACAAAAATTTCCGCAACACGGTTTATTTTAATTTTCGGAACGCAGTGTATATTACTATATATGCGTATATATATTACATATAACAAATAAAATGGGTGGCTCGGGTAGTTTTCTGGTGAGGTGTGGCTGCGAGGCGCTCTTTGGGGCGTGGGTTCAAGTCTCCCCATTGACAGATTTTTGGAATTTAAATACCCCACTGTTTTAAAACCATGGGGTCTACTTTGTGCCATGATGGAACAGTGTGGTCTACCATTCGAGAAACCTATACCTACGATTTTAGAAAAACCTTGGTTATAGGCTGAGACCCCTATACTGATGCCATTCCATCCCACAGTTCCCAAAACCTTGGGGATAGGATATACCCACGGTTTTGAACCGTGGTTATAGGTCATTTTTCCAATTGTCCGAATTTTGTGTTCAATTTTTAAAATTATACTGACTTCGTAAATCAATATTTGATGGTAGAAAATGACTGTGGGAACACGTCTGGCTTCCATGGAGTAGTACCTGTTATGAGAAATGATAGTTCCTGAGAGAATAAGAGGATCCATGATGAGATGGAGAAGAAATAATGTTGTAGTTTAGACCATCATTCTTGAATAACCTACTTTTGGGTTTCCAATTCTATTTTGGTTTTGTGAAATTAATGTGGTAATACATGGCACATATGACTTGCTTACACATATCCTCATATACCTTGTCACTAATGTGGATCATTGGGAAACATCTCGTAATTTTTAAAAATGGTGGGCCCATATCAGAGTAGTGAAAAATTGCTATCCTTTAATGGAATGTCAGCTCAACTAGATATAACCATGACATCAAGTTATCGGTTTGGGAGTTTCAGTGGAATGGGATGGATCATCTTCTATGATGATTATGTTTAGGGAAGAACCATCAGCAGGTATGCATCCTCTGGCTAAGGCTGAGATGAGACTACATCAGGAAGTGAATCATGCTGTATTGGAATCAGATGAAAGGCCTATGACTGTTTGAGGTACCCTTCATTTTCTATAATCATTATCTATTGTTCTTCATGATATTAGTGCTTCATTTTCTTTTATTTTACCCACATAGTTGATATATTAGAGTTGTAAATTGGTAATATGACTAATGTGATAGAGTTGGTAATATTGCATAGTAAGAAGTGAGAGTATATTTTTAGGGGTCCTTTTTGTGCACTCAAAATGTTAGGTGTTGATCTGGAATGATATTTTCTCATTTTGGATATGGAAATATTTGATGTGATCCTAGGTATGTATTAGATGGTGCATTTTCAAGCGCAAATCAATTGTTATAATCGACGAGTCAATTTTTTGTCATGTCATGGGAGAACTAGGAATTTTTGAGGGTGGATGGAATCCTCGATCAGGATGTATTAGACCATAAAATTTATAATTTTAAAACCATTTTTATTATATAGTTTCTCTCATACATGAGTATGAAGTTAGGGCCTGTAAGGGTGGATATCCACCTGTGATGGAAGAGTTCCCATAGGTTTTTATAGACGTTTTTTCATATGAATTTTAGGTTTCCCTTTATAGATCGATGTGATGTTGTCCATTGATTTGTAACCAAGAACATAAATGATATATATTACCTAAAAACATATTTCCCTCACCCGGTTTATAGAATTAACGGTATAGCTAGAATATTTTTAATCAAAATAATTAATTCTCTCGATCATCTCACCTTGGACCTCCCAAATTCTATTTGAAAAAAATGTATGTGGATCTCTCTAGTTGGGAATTTATTACTTGAAATTTAAAAATGTAAACATTAAAAACATGTTTCCATTTCATCTTATTGATGAAATTTTAAATTATATTAAGAGGAAAAGTGGTTTTATAAGATTGACATGTATTCTGGTTATCCCAAAATCAGTGTTGGAGAGGCATATCTTCTTAAAACCTCCTTCTTAAGTAGGTGTGTCCATTTTGAGTACTTGGTTATGCCTTTCTATATTACAGATTCTCTATCGGTCCTCATAGATATTATAAATAAGGAGTTTCATGAAAATCATGATTCATTTGACATGGTATTTGTAGATGACATCATGGTCTATTCCGGATCAGAAGAGGGGAATGAGAGTCATTTGAGAAATGTTTTGGTAACGCTTCTGGATCCTTTTCTCTATTTGAAGCATTCAAAATGAACCTTATTGATTAGGGATATAATTTTTCTAAGCTATGTGGTCTAGAAATAGGTATTTTTGTTGAACCTTGAGATGATTAGGGTAGTTATTTCATGGAAGTATATGAGGAATTTTTTTGAGATCAGTAACCTTTTTGGACTGGTGTGGTATTATTTGTGTTTTGTTTGATATTTATCTTAGCTTACATGACCCAATATGATACTCACATGAAAATTGGTAATGATTGAATGGATCCCATAATTTTAATCATCCTTTAAGGAGATCATGTAGAAATTGTCCATAGCTCATGATAGAATCATACTAGAATCTAGAATGGGTTTTGTGGTCTATTATGATGCCTCAAGATTAGGTACTGGGTGTATGGGGATACAGGATACCATTGTGGTGGTGTATGGTTCTCGCCAGCTCCAACCACATGAAAAAATTACACAACAAATGTTTTTTAGCTAGCAGCGGTGATGCATTCTTTCAAGATGTAGAACCATTAATTTTTTGGATTGAAGTCTGTAGTATATTATAATCATAACCATTTCGCCAAAATTTCCTCCTAGAGTAGACCTGAATTTGAGGCAACGTAATTGGGTTGAGTACCATTACTGTTTTTTAATGTAGTACATACTATATGTAATGGCAATGTTTTGGATAATTTTTTATTTAGTAATGTGCTAGTGTAATAATTGTAAGAGTTTAGTTGTGAGTGGACTGTGATTTGACTATTTGATCAAAATCATTTGGAGTCCAAGGAGAACAATAGAGGTTTTTTTATGGAAAGTGTTCATAAAACTCATTCTCTTTTAGAACTAATTTACTGTTATTATCCAAAGGATGGGTTTTTCCAGTAGTCTATACTATTTGTTAATGGTGGAGGGATGCCTTGTGATTAGTGATTTTCTCATGATGGAGTTTTCTTCATCATAGGTATTTTTGTGATTCCATTTTATATAAAGAATACGGCCATGAAAGAACGTCATCAGTCCAAGTGTCTCATTCATCCTAGTGCTACCAATATATACTATGACATGCATCAGAAGTCTTGGTGTCCAGGTTTGAGTCAAGATGTTGCTATCTTTTTTTGTGCGGTTATACATGTCAATAGATTAAAGTAGATAATTAATGGCCCTCAAGATTGTTTCGAAACTACATTTTCCTACCTGAATGTGGTATGATATTTCCATAGAATTTATTATCATCATTCCTCATACACCCAGCAAACGGATTTCAATTTTGAAAGTCATCGATCTCTTAACCAAATCATCTCATTTCATTATAATCGGGGATGCAACCAATGTGGGTGAGTTGGGATAGTTTTATGTTCTTGATAGTGTGAGGAGTAATGGTGTTCCATTGGAAATTGATCTTAATAGAGGCCTGTGTTTTACATCATGGTTTTGGGAAGGCATTCAGAAGGAGACATGGTCTCAGTTCATGTTAACTACATCATAACAACCTAAAATGAATGGTCAAATGGAGTGGGAAAATAAAATGATGGAATAAATGATCCATGTATGTGTTTTGGATTTTGGATATTTTTAGGAAATGAATTTGGGATTGGTTGATTTTTCATATATCAATATTTATCAATCCAAATTTCGAATGGCTCCTTTTGAGGTTCATTATGGTCGACTATGTCGATCAACGTTCTATTGAGAGGTGGTGGGTGAAACCATGCTACCGGGAGTGATCCTCATATAGAAGACATCTCAGAATGTCAAGTTGATCATATAATGGTGGTTGATAGCTAAAAGTCTATATAAGTCTTATGCTTATCAAAGGCACTATGTTTGGTGTTTTTTGTGGGTGTTCAAGTGTTTATGAATGTATATCCATGAATAGGTCATTGTCTTTTGAGTTTTAAAGGATAAATAATGAAAATTTATTTTGGACCTTTTGATATTACCATGAATATTGGTATTGAGGAATATTGGTTAGAGTTTTCGTCGCATTTGAATTCAACTCATGACATGTTCCACATCTCTCAGATGAAAAATTACAACTTAGGACCATATCATGTTTTGAATTGGGAATAATTAGAATCTTGGAAGGATTTTTCAATACATGAGTAGCCATTACAGAATTTAGATTCATAGAAGAAAGTGTTTCATGGGAATCGTTTTCCATATTTCGACATTATTTGTATTTATGGACATGATGTGAATGAAACATGGAATAAAAAATCACGAATTTGAGGAAGTTTATTTGTTTTTATTCATTGATTAAGCTTTGACGTGACTTTCCAGGGTGAAAAGATTACATATCTGGATGAATTCAGAAATCCATGTTTTTAATGTAATTATATTTTTATTTAGGTATTTAATTTATCCATTGGGTTCTGCATGGCTTTTTGAGTGAAAACTAATGATTTGGGGCTGCACAGAATGTGGCACACGGTATGTTCATGATTAGATGAAATTGTGCTTCCTTCTCAAGAAAACAATGCATCCAAATGTCATTTTTTAAAGTGGTAACCGCACATTTCACACTTGTCTTGTCAAACCATTCAGGTTAAACATGTTGCTTGTTCCACTTAGTAAAAGATGGTTGCATTATTTCCACACTATTATTTGACCATGAAGGCTAACTATGTGTCATGTCAATATCGTTAAAAATTTATAAATTTCATCCTTCCCCTATTTTGATTTAACACTAATAATCTTTTTACACACCCTATTTGGGATTTCCAACCATGGGATCTCTTTTCAAGAAATCTTGAATCCCTTTAACTCCAATACATGGGTGGTTTTTACACTAATTATTCATTGGAACATCAATTATATCTATTTACAATTTTTTCATCTGTCTTTTTTGGATTCTTGTTCCCTCCTTCTTCGATTTCTATTTTTCAATAGGTTGTATGACATAAGGATGCTTTTAATAGTTATATTTAGGCTAAAATATTGATGTTTTTCTGTATCATACCTTTAAGGGTCATGTGGTGGTGTGTTTGTGGTTTCTCACCAATTTCTGAATTTTTGTGAGTGTGAGGTAAGAGATTCCATGATTTTACATTATAATAAGATTTTAATATGCTTAAGTGTCTTCCAATATGTAATCTACGGAATGTGTGTGCTGATAAATGTGTTTTCAAACACATTCGGTTAGATATGGACTTGAATATAGTTTTCTAATTGAAATTTGATGGATTTCATATGAGTTTTCCTGTTAATATTACTAACAGTGTGTGAAGAAATCGAAAAGTCGGTTAAGTAGTTTTTTCAAATGGATTTGATTGTTGTTTGAATTTAAAATATATTTAACATAAGATAAGTGTTGATTTTATATATGTGTATTCACTTTTCATGGGTGTTCATGATAATGTAGTAATGTAGGTGATATGTAAAATGGTAATTGAGCATAAATATAATCATAGGTATCAAGGTTGGTGAACAAGAATAGTGTTCTGGTTGAAACAGAAGTAGCTTGAACCAAATTCATCTAGAAGTATTTACGATTAAAACACTAACAAAATTATGATAATGATTGGATTCCACAAGAAACTTGGATGTATTCATTTCTAGTGCCTCTAGCATTGAAATGTCTTGGGTTATTGTTTATATAAAAATATTTCACCATGATACGAGGTACCTAGTGTTCCTATATTGCTAGTAACATCAAGAATTCCCTATAGATCTCATATTATGTGGTTCATAACATCATATTATGGTGAACCTTGCTCTAATGTTAATTTTCTAATCATGTTTCTTGAATTCCATTTATTATAATGATTTGATAAAAATGATTACAAGTAATTTTCTAAAAATTACAGCGTGATTTGTTCCCAAATATATTGGGATGAAATTATTAATTTTGGTAGAACTATATTGGGATTCAGATCACACCCTACATTCACCTTTGTGTGTATCTAAATATTGTTATGTATGACCATGGTAAAGGAAAGATGTATCATAGTAGAGATGGGGTTTCTAGTTGATATATTTCAAAATCTTGAAGGAATTGGTTGTAGTGGCTTGAGGGTGATTCTCCTCTTTTTTTCACAAAGGTTTTGGGGTTTATTATTTCATTCAAATATATTTATCACATTTTTGGGTTTTCGTTAATGTCCTAAACGTTGAATATGAAAACAGTTGTGAATCATTTGGATTTGGTTATCTATTATTGTGTTTTCAAATATTTTGGTTGTTTACGTATATAAAAATGGGTTAAATCATTCCAAAATCATTTTTTTGGTACCCTAGAACTAGTTTCTATCTTATATATTTTGATAACATCCTTTAGGGGATGATTAAGACTAGATTGGGTGTTGGTTTAGAAGGAATCCAGGCCAGGTTCCTGAAATTATATGTCAGAAATAACCTCAGTAGGCTGAATATTGTAAAAGAAGTCATTATTTAAATATCTATAGAATAATAATATTAACATAATTATTATTTTTATACCATAAATTATTATTTTGAATACCAATAATTAATGATTTTTATGATAAATTCCATACATAATTTTGAAGATGGAAGACCCTACCAATGCACAAGTACCATTTTCATTTTTCCTAAATCATTATGAAAAGAAGGTATGTTTTGTTTTATAAATATTTAATGATAATAATATCCTAAATAACATATTATTTATTAATTATACTTATATTTATCATCCATGTGATTTTTATAAGAAATGAGATTCATATCACTTTATAAAGGTGGTGGCCCACACATATACATAAATGACGCTATCATTTTTAAGTGACAGAAAGAAAATAATATATTTGAATTTCATAATGATAAAATTTACATCAAATAAAATATTATTTTATATAAATAACAAGTACTATTTAAATTTATACTTATTATTTTTCATGTAATGTGTTACGAAAAAATGATTCTCGTCACTTCGTCAGCTGATAGTCTAATATACACACGTGTGATGTCACTGTATCCCCAAAGAATAGATCCTAATAAGGTATAAATGATATAATAATTCTATAAGTCTAATAGTCTTAAAATTATCATATATATATATATATATATTAAATCCATCATTACAACCATCTATAAGAGGAGGTGATGGAAAATGATTTATATTAGTTGACAATGTAGTGCTCTTTTTTACACTCGTACAATAGTTTAATATCAAAAAAGATGGAGGATGATATGAATATAGGTTATTAAATTAACATAATAATATATTATTATATGGGAGATAATATTTTTATTATTTAATCCTCGGTAAAATGAATTTGTGTGGGTGGAAGAAAAAAAAACAAAAATCTTGGTTAATAATTATACTTATTCATCGAACATCCTCTTATATGAATCACCAAATTATTTCTTATATTGATTTTATGAAAAAAAAATATACAATTTTTGGAGGTCATTTAATAAGGTAATTTTGATTGTAAATAGCCACCAAATTTTTCAGAGGTGTGAAGAGGAGAGTGGATAAGGTGTAATATTATAAGTTGGGTACACTTGAGATTTATTAAATGAAAAATTTATTCAAATGTTTTTCAAATAACAAAAATAAAAAATAAAAAATATTAATAATAATTAAATGATTTGGGTTATGTATATTTCTAGTCAATATAATTTATACATGTTCTTAGGTTATATTACCTCTTATATATTTAGTTTATCCCCGATGTAAATCCATTTTTACCATAACCATTATTAAATATTTATTATATTTTCAATATTGTTAATGAGAAAAGAATAATTTGAACTTATTGCATAATATAAATAATTACTATTCCTAATAATTAATCTATTTTACTAAATTTAGTTCAATAAATATTAATAATATTTCGTAAAATAAAATAAGGGAAAGTGATAAAAATCAATTTCAAAATAATTAATTTTTTTCAAAACAAAAGTTAATACTATACTAGATCTATGAATCGTAATAATAATTATATTGATTAAAATTGATAATTGTTGATATATAGGGTAAAATATTAATATAAATAATTCATAATAAAAAGTTATTATAAATATTTAATGTTGTAAATCTTTGGAACATTAAAACAGTTTTAAAAAAGTTGTATTTAAGACAAAAAAATTATCTTCTACGAAAAACATGTTTAATGATTATTAAAAAGTAATTAGAGAGGCTAAATAGAAATAAATAATTAATAATTAACTATAAATAATAATCAAAACAAAATTTTTCTTTTTAATTAATTAATTAATTGATATGTAATGACATTTTTATAAAATTGGCATCTTACACTATTTAAAAAAGTCAACATATTTAAAATAAAAAAGATTTAAACCTATGTTATAGTATAATTTTTTTTTAAAAAAATTAGTGTTAAATTTTAAAACTAAATATTCTAAAAATTCCATTAAATTCATTATAATATTTTTTACAAAAATCAATTTAATCATTTTTTATGAAAACATATTTAGAAAAAATTGAATCATTATTTCAAATATTTTATCAATAAATTTATATTTATTAGTAAATATTTATATATCAAATTTTTTTAAATATTATTCATGCCTTAAAATAAAAACATAGAGGTTATAATTTTTTTATAACTTGTGGGTCGTTTACACTTGGGGTTTTATGTAATATACATTATCCAAAATAATTATCTTATTTAAAAAATACTAGGGTGTTAGAATTAAAATGAGGATTATCATATAATTTTTAACCAATAATTATAAAATTTTAATCCATGCTCATAAATGAAATTCAATGTGCGGAAAAAAATTAACCCAAACCCAAATAATGCGTAAAACAACCTTTTAACATTAGACGCCGTAATTAATTTTTTTTATTTTTACTATTCAATATGAAAAAATATTATTAAAATATTACCTAATATTATTTATTATAATTAAATATATATAATCCATAATATAAAATTAAATTAATAACAAGGATATATTTTAATTTAATATAATTTTTTAAATCATTTGGAAAATAATTTTTCACCAAATATTTTTTCCAAGCATAGGATGATCCTATAATAATTTTATGAATAGTAATAATAATTAAATGGATTTATGTTCATATATTTATATATATAATATATAATTATATTTTAAATCATTTATCATTATATATTCTCTTAATTAATAATAATTGATTGACATTATGCTTTACAAAACATTTTCCCCAATATTAACTCTTTTTACTTCCAAATTCTTTCCTAATTATTTCTATAAAATTTTATTTAAATATGTTATTATATTAAATATATTATAAATAATTATTATAAATTAATATAACAATAGTTAAAAATATTGTATTTAATTATTCACAAAGGCATATTTCTATGGGAAATTTTGGAGAAATCATTATTTTCTTATATTACCAAGTCATTTTAAAATTGATATATGTCCAATCAAATTATATTTATTTCTCTATTAAAGATTATATTTTTAATTCAATTATTTCATTATTAAAATATAATTTTCACTTACAATAATAGTTTTTTGGGTGTAACAATTAAGTTGTATATCTGTTACATGATTTGACATTAATTTTACCAAAGCACTGACAATATAAAGAAACTCATTCTCAATGGATGTTTAATTCACATAAAAAACATTGATTATGAATCTATAATATTAGTTTTTTTAGAATATATTCTAAAAATGATATTACATAATATCCCCCTCTATGAAATTGTTGATATAAAAAACATGTAATACTTATCCCCATCCAGAATAGCATGGGCTTCCTAAAATGAATTATCTTAATACTATGGTATGTTTATCAAAATATGATATGTAAGTGGTTCAATTGTCTTAGTAATTTAGATAATAACTATATGGAAATATATCATGGGTCCATGGATAATTATTTTCCCATGAATATTGTAGGTTTGGGAATGTACTTTAACATGTTGAAATTTTACCGATCAACATTTATTAAGATGTTTGAGATATTTCTCTCAAGAATAAAGAATATTTTACAATAAATTAGATAATATAGGAATTAAATAATAGTAAAATTACACTACATTTATTATAAAATAAATTTGTTTTAAACATAAAAATATTGATATTCACCCATATAGATAAACAATCATAGACATAAATCTCTAAGAACACCACCAAATCATGAAAAATGTGTGTCATGAATTGTTGGAATGTATATGGTTCCATACACATTTCAAAATATATATTATTATTGTAAAAGATAACATATAGTAGGCTAATGTGGTATTTAATTTAATGAAAGGTCCATCAATATTTGTGTTTCACTAGAATATCAATCTAGAAATTAGTGAAACACATTTATTAAAAATAATTCGAATATCTAGTTTATAAAAGGTATTGGGAAGTGATCCTTTCATGTGTATACCTTAATCATTCTATATTAATCACATACTTGATATTCTTTTATTATTATTGTGTTGCTAATCATATTCATATAATTTTATACCACTATCAACCCTCCATTATAATGAACGACATGTAATGATCTCACCTTGTCACTCTCTAAAATGGAGAAATTTTTTAAATAATCAAGCAAGATAGAGACCATAATTATGACAACATTAGTCATTATTAAAGTTAATATGTTCTTTTTTTGGAATATTTGGTACACTCTTTCTGAATTTAATAATTTATAGGTACACATCTTTGTAATTATTTCTATTATATCATATATGATCCTTGAAATTTATTTATTTATTATTCTCAAATTTTCTAGTAGTTTTACTTCTTGATTTTCAATCAAATTTGTGTTTATAATAATTAGTAACATTTAATATACTCCTAAATATAATTATCTAATTTTACTAGGTACTTGAATCATTTATATCACTTGTGTATGTATAATAGAGGGCTTAATCATTGGCCAAGAGTCAATGATCAACAGTATTGTCCACCAAAAATATTGAAAACATTCATGTCATCCTCATGAGGTTTCTTTTATTTGTTTCAAAAATATCATATATAATAGCCATAATTTTTGTGTTCCACTTATTATTAAATTCTATGTAGAGAGAATTCACAAATGATCACATCTTCATTACAAAAATTGACCGGTTTTCAGTAAACTAATTTTTTTTCCATTTATTATTACCATTAGTAAATGAAACACAAATTTCTATTCAGTGAATCTAAAGATGAGTCGTGATTGATTCACATAGATCACCCCCTTATCAATTGTGATGAATGGTATCTAATGCATATTATGTACTTATCCTTCCTCAATGCTATCAAATCAAAAATATATTTAGATGCTGAATCACCCACGATTCACAAGAACACCCTCCAAAACTACTTCGGGGAGTTTCAAAGTGAAATATATTTATTTTTTCACATTAAACATCATCATTTGAATGCAATTCCTCTGCATGATGATTTTACATTCAATGAATTCAAAATTATGTTTCAAAAAATTAAATAATTTCTCAGTTCATGGTAAAAAATAACAAATACTATCTCTCATTTTTTAAGGGTTTATTTTCATACTACAACCAAGAACTCCTCGAAAAAGAAGATAACTCCAAAATATTGATTTATCATTTTATTAAAGATATGTTTTATTAATATTTTGGTATATTTTACAACTGATAAATAGCTTCTATTGAATTGATGTTGATGTTGATATGATTAAAAATGTTAATGAATTATTATATTGATATTCCACCACCCCTTTCATCACACTCAATGAAAATTGGATAGCTCTATAAGTTTAAAAAATCATATATTATTTATTCTATTTTCATTCTTAACTTGTACTAAAACTCCTCATTAAAATTCATTACTCGATAATTTCTCTTGAAACAATCATTGATCTCTATTCAATTTGATTCTAGATCTTCCATCAACCCCATTTTCATTCGTTTCCATAGTATTTCCCACTCATTAGTTATTCCTTTATATGTTATTCTCATTAACACAATGAGTTTTTAATCCATATTAATTCCACTTCTCAAATTCATGTGTTTGGCCTCCTTTTGTAATTCGACTATTTAATTGGGTTGTCTACCTGGTAATCGATCTAATAGAATCTGAGAATCCCACCCACATGGTTATTGAGGATATAGGTGGGATATATTTGTTTCACATTCGTTTCATTCATATTCATTCAATAATTATCATTGTGAATAATTATTGAAAAAATTACACTGATTGAAAATTTATGGGGTCGATTATGTCGGTTTATTAATGGAATCTATTGGTGGTATAGGTTGTTAGGTGGGTATTTTTGAGATATTTGCAGTGTAAATGGTTGAAATGGAAATTGGTTTTATAGTTTATGTAGATTTTCCAATGGAAAATTATTTTTCACATATTTTTTGTCAGTTTATTACTAGTTCTAGTTAGTTGTTCCCACATTTCAAGGCTAAATTGGTCTTGGTTAAGAGTTTTTATTTTGGAACATTTATGGGCCTTAGTTATAATCATGAAATTATCATCATTTGTTTTATTAACGTCTTTTTATTCTTGGTAATATTTATTTTTATTGAACCAATAAAAATATTGGAATGTTAAAATTCTTAATGGTGCTTTATTTGATGGTTATTACAATGAAAAACATAATATTAAAATATTATTCTAGAGATATATTACATTTGTAGATAAACATATGGTTTTTCCCACTTGGTTCATTCCTCAATATAGAAGACCTCATTCAATTTTACAAGGGATGTAAATCTGGGATATCTCATCATGGAGATATTTTTCAATATATTGTTTCCTCGTCATAAGGCCTTATATTTTTTAGGCATAAACCACTTCATGAAATATGGGTAGTAAGTTCATATATAAAATCATTATATCAATATAATTGTCATGTATGTTGTCATTAAATTACCTTATTAACTTATTGAATTTAATAAATGAATCCCTTGTAGATTCTTTATAATTTTTTGTGATGTTATAGATGACTAAAAACTGAATTATTTTTAATAATAAAATATGAAATGGAATCCAAGATTAACGGTTATCATAAGTGGTGACGTCCAAGATATTCCCCTTGGATTATTTTTTTATCCAATAAATGGAAAAATAACTAATGAGCCCATTTAGTATCATTTCTTATTTACCATTATTTGGATATATATATATATATATATACATGCCACCATCATGCCGAGTTTGAATAATCTATGTGTTTAGATGGAACAAACATTAATATTTTTTGATGGTGTAGAAAATTATTTAGGGATATATAAAAGATTAAAAAATTCCTTAATGAAAAAATAATAATCACATACAATAACTCAAATAAAGTTGTTATTTAACATGAAATGGTTGATTCTAGTGAGAAAGTGGAGGGATTCCTTTTGATGAGATAATCCTACAAAATAATCCTAGAAAACCATGAAAACCTATACTCTAATTTCTGAAACAAAGACTCTACCGGTCAAAACTATTTGAATGTATGATCCATTAATATTGAGTTTGAGACCCTATGCATATGCCTTTTAATTTACCCATACACCATTGTGACTTGGAATATTAGAGTGGGATGTGGGTTCTACAAGGGGAAAATGTAATTTGATATACAATGGAAATTTGGATTCCTTTTACAGTAACATGAGAATTGGTAATTTCCAAAGTGTTTTGTATAAGAGGTAACTATTTCTTTCGATGATTCCATGATGATGGGTTGTGTTTCTAGTTTCTTAGATCACTGATAAGAAAACTATAATAATGACACATCAGTCTTGTGATTTCATGACAACTTGTTTTTTAATGATGAAAAAAAATATACAAACTGATAAACAAAAACATAAAAGTAAATATTTTTTATAGGGTGTCCCAAGTTAATCATTTCTGGTCACCCTACATAAATATATTAATCCTCGATGTCATATTTGAACTTTTATAGCCAAAACGCATTAAATAATGTAGAATTTCATTTCTCTGAATTTCCAAGCCTATGGGTTACTATATGGTTACAGAGGTAACCTAATTGAATATTAAATTCAATTGGTATATTCTTACAATATATTTTACTACATTGATATTCTTGATATTGAGGAATATGAAAAATCTCATGATAAATAACGGTGAAGATACATTTTTCTGGAATATCAACTAGTTAAATACCATTAACGAATTTATTCAAAAATAAACATCATATATAAATCTATAAGTTCAGGTAAGTCAATAACTTGGATGAAAATGAGTTACAACCTAATACAATTATGGAAATTGAGCTGGGATACATTCTTACCATTAGTACAAAAATAAATGTCACATCTTCAAATAATACCGCAAAAATTGTATAAAATTATTCTTATATTATATTATAGTCAATGAAAAATATGATATCCCATGATTACCTTATCCAATCACATTTGGAGATGATGATACATTTTTCATAAGAATGTGACCTAGGTAGTTTGGCTAGAAAATACCTTACAAGAAATCTTGCATTACATGAACGTAATGGTTCAATGATAATTTTATGGTTTAAATCCCCTTAATTTATATGTTATTAAAGTCATTAATAACATTAATAATGAAGAAACACATTATTATAAAATTTACAAATGAAAGTGTTAATATAAATTTTGATGTTCTTGATAGAAGTCACGATAGCCAGATTGAAAAAACATGCTATGGAATAAATGAAAAAATCACTATCAACCATTATTATTCTTCCTGTAACGGAGTGAAACACAATTTTTTATTTCTTTATCGTTCTCATGATTTTTTTTTGAATAATGTAAAAATTATGGTAACAAACTCTCCCATTAGATAATGGGTAACCAAGATAATGGAATGAAAATTTCCCTTTTGTAATTTCAGGACTCCCCTATATACTACTAGAAGAAATGTTAGAACATATTTTGAGATGAAAAAATTGATTTTGTTTAGTTTGATGTGTTTTCTACTCCTACTATAATCAATCAAAATTAGACAGAAGTTATTAATAAAATTTCATTTACCATGGATAAATAAAAACATGTCATTTGTAATGATTTTGTGAGATGTGACTTCAAAACCAGGCTGGGCTCTAAATGGATGCACAAGAACACTTCCAATCCCTAAGATAAGATTTTTTCTAGTAATTTATTTTTAATGAATGAGAGGACACATTGAAATAGGGTCTCTGTGATGATTCACCAGATTTTTTTAAAAACCAAACCTTCTCCCAATTATATCCCATTAAAATACCCAATGTTCCGATTCATCTGTATGAACACATGTTTAGTCTCACTTTAAATTTTTAAAATATAATGAGAATATTCTCAATGTGACTACATTTATATATGGTAGACCTTTGTAAAATATTATATTACCATGATGCAGTAGTTTTCCTTTATTTTCTTGTTCAACGTGAAACCATTTTGTATGGATAAAATTAACAACATGGTTGAATTTCTCAACCATGTCAAACCAGTTTCTTGATGACAAAATACAATTGTTTTATTATTTAGAAGATAGTTGATATTAATTTTCTATTATCATTGAAATAGTGTCTAGGTTATTTCATATATAATTGAAGTACTATAGTGATAGATTCAAAATACATGTGCATGAAAATAGAAAAAAAGAAAACTGTGTTGGGAAAAAGTTCATATGAATAGATCAACCCAATTTATGAGTTTCAAAGCATTCCATGCCTTCCTGGTAAGGGATTCAAAAAAATGGTTCTTCCAAAATAATCAATACATCCGATAATATCTATGAAAAATTTTCAAATTAAAATATAAGGAACAATAAAATAAACTAATAACAATGAATATTGTAAATTATTTCAATACCTATGGCATAAACCAAATATAGAGGTAGAGAACACAATAATAAAATATTAATAACATACAAGACATTGATAAATAAAAATCAATATCCTCCTAAAATTATAATGTTAATAAAGGTTAAATATTGATTGTAAATAAAAATGTGAATGTATCGATAAATTTTGAATTTATGTTCATAAAAATAGAATTTTGAAAAAATGACTTGAAATTTATGTAGTTCCGAGATCTCAGATTAAGTGTGTCATCTGGTCTCGATAAAGACCTTATATCTTTGACACATGATTTTTGTACTAGTCATGTTCACTAGTTATTTAATGTGACATGTGACACAAAACCATGTTTGAAAATTTGAAATAATAAAATTTATGACCATGTTAGATATTATATACTAGTTTGATTATTAATAGTTACTCCAATAATCATTGATAATGTTGTAAAAAACTATCTTGGCCTAAGTGTGTCCTTAATTTCCCTTGCCTAGTTTTATGTTTATTAGATTAAATTATGGTTTTATACTCTATTGTTTACAATATATTAGATTGTTTATAGTATATATCATTCCATTATAATGTTTCAATTTTGACCGTCTGCAGTCAGTTATATTAGATGTTGAAACGATTGTTATTGAACTATCTAAAATAATTATTAACTAGATTTTTTTATGAAAAATAATCACTCAAAACAGAGTCTTGTGTTCATTTTTAAATGATATCATAAAGAAAATTTATCTATCTTTGTCATTGATTTGTCAAATTGTTGGCTATAAAGCCAATCATAATGTGTAAACATTGTTATATTCAAATTATTTAACTCTACCATATATTAAAAACATCCCATTTTTATTATAAATTTAATATTGTTTATCCATTATTGATTAGAACTAAAATTGAAGATAAATATCAGTTTCATGATATAATTCAATTAAATCAATTGATTTTAATTTCTTACCCTTACATTCTTCTTGTTCAGATTTATTAAAGGACATGTGGTTCAAACTAAGTATGAGAAGCATTTATTAATAAAAAGATAAATTACTATGGCTCAGATAGATGATTCATTATGACCTCACCCTTTTATAATTTACCCTTATCCCCTTGAGAGGTTTACCCATGCATGATGAAAGAATGTTCAATCATTCATGAAGAAATCATTTTTCAAATAAATTCAAATTAGGAGGTAATTATGTGAATAAATTACATCAAAAAAGAGGGAACATAATTAGAATAAATCTATTGAAAATAGACTACTAAAATGTAAAGATTTAACAAGGACCATAAATTCCAATGAATATCAAGAAAAAACCACACACCACTATAAAATTGATAGAATATATTATTTATTGGGTAACACTCACTAAGTCCTAAAAGATGAGAAAATAGTTTGTGTGATGTCAAAATTAATGAAATACGATGAATCTATATACCGTGACATTGAAACTTTTTCAGGACTTCTTATCATGAAAAAAAATAATCACCAAAATTTGTGTGGTGGACATGGTCTCAATGTAGTGAGAAAAAATTCCAAATAGAATGGAAGAAGGTTAAGTGTTTAAAAAAACTCACTTTTTCATATCCAATTTCATTTAATTAAAACCATGATAAAAATTTTATCACAGCAAATCCCATGTCAAAGTCCATCATGTGCCACAACAAGATAAGACTAGCAGAGGTTCTAAAATAATGTCCTCAAAAAACAACTTCCCATATTACAAGTTCTCCTCTTCATAAATTTTGAAAATCCACCTTTAAAATACAATAACAGCTCCATGTCATAGAGAACCTCCATTCCCCATTATACCTTATCCATTATTGCTCCATGTGTTTCATCGAAGCTTCAGAAAATTATTTACTCCCACATTGCTCATTCTCTTAGAGGTTATTTTATTTATCCCCAATAAAAAATAATAGTTAATATTCCATGAAAACACTATCAATCAGTCACAGTTTACATAATAAAATTGTAAAAATAGATCGATAACAACATATGAATATTTTATAAATGTACCCATAAATAATTATATATATATATATATATATAAATACTTATAACTATCTATAAACATACATAGTATAAATACAATTAAATAAATATATTTTAATAGATATACATTCAAATATAAATTAACATAATTATATATTGATATAAACAAATATATATATATACATATAAACACATACATATATATATATATTCCTAGAATATATAATTAATTATATGTATGTATGTATGTATAAATACATGTAAATTTATTTAAAATGATATGAATATAAATAAATAAAAATAAATAAATGTAAATATATATAAATTTACATAAATATATATAAGTAGATCTATATATATGTGTGTGTGTGGGGTGGGGGGAATTGTATATAATATATATATATATATATATTTTATGCATATGATTATTTACATGTTTATATCTAACTATATTTATTTATAAAAATTTCTGTTCAACCATAACTAATTAAAAATTCTAAAATTTTAAATTATTAATAATTACCTAATAATAAATAATTAATATTATTTTATGTAATTACTAGTCAATATTTTTATATAATTTCCAAATAATAACTAATAAAAAATTAAAAATTGATAATAATTATTAGATATTAAATATTAAATAATTGTTAATTGTTAATTATAAAATGAATATTAAAATTTTAAATAATTCTTTATTATAATTAATATCATGATAGTTTTAAATAAACTTATCTTAAGATAAAATAAATAATATCTTTATTATTATTTTTTTATTTACTGACTTTTTTAACCACCATTGAAAATCACTGTTATATATAAGATATTACTATTAAACCACCATGAATTAGTGATTCTTTTCTAATAATACTATTAACAAATAAAAAAGAATAATTTATCTGTGATTTTCCAGACAATCGGTAAAAATTCATAGTTAAATATTATTTTTCTAGTGCCATATCTTATACTTAATTTTGAAGGTAAACCAATAAAACAATTTTCTTTTTTTTTCTCTTGCATTAACTTGTAGATCATACAAGATAGGTATTTCTACACAATGATACAAGATCAACAACATAAACCAAACCCATTATTTAAAATTAACATACTCATGATTCACACCTATTCATTATCGTAACATTTATATAATCATTGTAATACCTCCACCACATTATCAGCTGTATTTTATTTCTTATCTTGATAAATACAAATGTATTATTTCATTCTAGATAAAAAAACATTTATTAATTTCAAATTCATTGGATATATGAATTCCTTATATTAAAACACTATAGATTGAATTTTCGATAAAATCATTTAATTATATAACTAATTCCACCCAATTATTCATATATTTCCACATAGTGTTTTTTATGAATTTATTACTCCATAGAATTATAAACTTTTCTCTTCATAAATTTTTTTTCTATCCTTTGTTTGTTTTAATAGCCTTCTAAAAGTTCCAATATAAATTCTCCTGATATTTTTGTTACATTTTCTAGATTGAAAACATCCATATTATTAAATAAATGTAAGGTAAATCATTAAATTATGTTTATATAATCTTATTATTATATGAATATAATAGTAACGAATCATGGGTCTGAATGAAAAAATAATTTAAAGAAATTATATATTTGAATTAAAATAAAGTATATAATCATATTACAAGAGTGTTTAGATGTATTTTTGAAAGAGTTTTTTAGAACTTCCCAAATATGATATGATAAATAATATATTCAACTCGTTCACATATACCATTTTTTATAAAAACACTCCTAAATAATTCTTTTATTTGAATTTGGGATTTGAAAAAGCATATGTAATATGTATTAAAAGATATTTTATTCCTCTGAGTATAACACCTTATATTGATCATGACCTTTTATGAACAATAACTATTTTCTGGTGTGATTATGTATTAACTAAAAAATCTCAACAAATTTATTTATAATACTAAATAAAATTTATAAGTAATAAATAAATTATTAGGGTTAGATCTTAATTATTCATAATATGACCATTTTATTAATAAAATAACATTATAAATGTTTTCCATAGAGATGAAAATATAACGATTCCTAGAAAGATAAAACAGATTAAAGAAATGTTATTCGCCCATAAGACTGTAACACAATTGATATAAATATTATTATATTCTATAAATACTATTCTTATGTATCATCTCATTTGGAGTATCTATTTGATGAAAGAGTCTATAAATTTTAATCATATACACCTTTATAATTTAAATAATTAAAAAACATGATTCTGATGTATATCTCCCACGTTTGGTATGGTTTTTGATTGTTTAATAAAAAGTATTATTTAATCATGTATATTTATGAATATCTCTAAAAATCATTAAAATAAATTGGAGGAGTCAAGCTTTTTTCATTAATAGAATCATATAACAAAATTATACTTAATATTCAGAAAAGTCCTATTATTGTTTCTATTTATGTTATTATTCCATAGAAATTAATGGGTTTCATTGGAAAATCATGCATGATGGGATCATTAGCTATTAATAGTTCCCTCCTTTTTCCTTTATTGTATATATTTCATGTCCTTTTTTGGTATGATTGATAAGATGTGTGGTCATATTTTTTTTCTATGTTTCCTTATTTTTTTCTTCCATTATTGAAAATTCTTATAGTTTGAATTTTTTTTCCACGTTAGTTTCTCATAGAAGATGCAATCCAATGGATTTTAACTTTCCCTAAATAATTTTATGGGATTCAAATTCTTGTTTGGGTGTTATTTATATAAATTTTTATTGATTTTAGTAAACTCAAAATTCTTCCACGTATTCCAGAAATGGTCATATAAGAAATTAATTAGATATCAACATACAATTCATGTCAATTTTAAATTATATTATATTAATAAACATATTGATTAATTTTTTATATAAAACATGATTTCTTAAGTTTTTCATTACGGGTTTCAAAAATATTATTTAGTATCTTATGTTCTTATCATCATATATGCTAATATATCTCTTCCAATAGTATATTTTATTAATTTTTAAGTTTTATATTGAATAATTAAATACTTTTATATTATATCGAAGATAAATACTTATTTTTTTACTCGTTATATCACTTATATGGTAAATAATTAATGAAAATGTTAATTATTTATTTTCATTATTTTTATATTGAATGAATGTTCATCAATATGTGTTGACGGTCCACTCGACTTTAGGATTTTTAACATAGAATAGATTTTAG
This sequence comes from Viscum album, assembly GCA_963277665.1. Taxonomy (NCBI): domain Eukaryota; kingdom Viridiplantae; phylum Streptophyta; class Magnoliopsida; order Santalales; family Viscaceae; genus Viscum; species Viscum album. Next base: position 1,018,032,436 of record OY728131.1, read on the forward strand.
ATATTATTGGCACAATAAAACAAATCCCTATCATTTGTGTTGATGTATTTATTGGAAATTTTATTATTACTCTTTAGGTTTTGATTCTTTTTTTATTTTTAGAAAGGAATTTTTTTTCATATTATTCTTTTTTCGCAAGATTACAATAATTTGGGTAGTTGTCGACATTATTTTTAATCAAGATTATATTTATTTTGAATAATATATATTTTATTTATAGATTGAAAATAATGTGTTTTAAAAAACTCTTTAGTACTCACTATTTATCTAGTATTTATCATCTATATAGGTATAAAGAATTTAAGGTAAATAATAAATACATTCATAAAACAATATTTCAATAGGGTTATGAAAAAAATAAATTTTTTATGATTAAAATTGGTCAAAAAAACTCCAATAAAATTAATATGGATTTAAAAAATATAATCATTAATATTTACATTTACTAAATTGTTGTAACAGTAATGGATTTTAAGAAAGAAATACTTTGTTTGATAATGTAAAAGATAGGTAACACAAAGCATAAACGAACTATAAAATCATATTATTTCAATATGAAAGTTATAAACATGAAAAAAATTTATAGGGGATGAAGAATATTAATGAAATATTGAAATATATATATTCTATATTCATTGATAATTTAATAATTAATACATTGATAATAATCACTGAAATTTTTAGGAATGTACTATTATTCTTTAAAAAATAATTTTTTTCTAAAATGGAATTCCTATCATTTTATGTGTGAATATAATAATTAATTTTTGGAAATTTTCTAAAATGAATTGAATAATATCAAATTCATTTGTCAATAAAAATATCTTGTCTTATCGTTGGTTAAATTTTGAGATTTTTGATAAAATATTTGGTTTTTTTGTTAGTTGTAAAAATACTGATATTTGTAAAAATTACATTTATCCAATTAATTAATCAATATAAAAGTCCCCTTATGTTTTCAGTATGTTATAATGTAACATAATAGAAATTCAGTTATATTTTACCTTCTTCAATTCTTTACAATCTACTTGATACTTCATTTTAAAATAAATTTACTTTTAGATTTAAAATTGGGGTTTTCTGAATAAAAATTTATAGTAAATATTGATTATAATATTATACTAATAAAAATAATCTATAATAAGGGCTATATTGAATTATATTTATAGATTTTATATTATGAAATATTAATTTAGTTTCAGAAAATGATAATTTTAATCACAGAATTAAATAAAATCATCTTCTTTATAAAAAATACACATTTTGAAAACCACAATTTTTCACATACGTAGGTTTTGTATTACATTTAATTTTTTAAATTATTCTAATTGAATTTGGAAAAATTAATCCCATATTCATAATCATGTGGTCCAAAATATCCAGAATTTCCATTCAATTTTTTGGGCACAAAACAGTTACCATGGTTAAAATATATTTGTCATGGTATATAGAAAATAATAAAATAATATAAAGTTAAAAGATTAAAGCTTAAAGTACCTAAAACTAAAACATTAAATAGTTGGTTGATTTGTTTCTTAAAAATAACCATCCATTAAAATATTTATTACCAATATAAATCTTTGAAATTAGTTCCACCCAAATGTGGTAGGCATTTAATATTAAATAATCATTACATAATCACATAAAACCACTCACTACTAGAAATCAACCCTATACACATAGACCTATCCCAAAGGGGTTTCCTAGACATTGGGATATAATATTTTATTATAGGTTATTCCAATGATTTTTAAAAAACCATTCAGCTGTCTTACTTATGAAAATGATTTTTTAAAACCATTAGCATATGTATTCACTAAAAACACACTATGGGTGCCCATCCCCGCCTCCCATATATATGAAATCACAAGCTATCCCCTCATCCCATCATGACCCAATGTATCAATACCAACATGATCATTATTATCACACCCATTTAGATCTATGTATATATATAATCCTGAGCTAAAATCGGTGTGTGACCCTTTCCTCCTATTTTTTCAGAAAGATACCACTATAAATGCTTCCATATTCTTCAATAGCCATAGTGACCCATCCACAAGAATCAATTTTCATCTGGTTTTTATTAAATATCAAATAAATGTTTTCTAAATCCTTCATTTATTATCCCCCTTATATAGTTTATCCAATTTTCTTTATTTTTATAAAAAAACATGTTATTTTTAGATTGGCGATGAAAAATATTTGTCCAATATATCTTTTGAAAGGGACATAATCCAAGAAAAACCGTAAGGGTTTAGATTAATAGGGTCAAATATATGTTTTTAGTAAATAATTTATCCTTGTAATGTATCATACTAATGGTTATAGTATACTCACAATGTTCTCAGTTATGTTTAAAATTCACTATCTCAAGAAATACCCTTTATATAATATACTGATAATTATTAATTGTATATAATATTCCATTCTTATTTATTATATGAAATTTAAATCTAAATAAAAGTATCAAATATTCATTCTTTATTATATATTTATTTATTACATACCATAGTTTTAATATGTTGTAAACATATATTTAGTTTATTACTTTAAAATAAAATTTATATTTTATAAACATTAAATTTCACATCAAGTGGAGTATTCTATGAATTTATAATACATTTTTATAAAAATTTACACATATATTTATTATGATTATAATAGTATATTTTATAGTGACACAACATCAATAGTAACTATATGATTTACTGGATATAGATTAATAATTTCAAACAAATGGATTCTCATATATGATTAAAATATGACATATTATAGTATGGACCTATAATTTAATTATAGGATTATATATTATAATCCTACCATTTTGAATCTATTCATACAATGTTATAGTCCTCACAAAATAGCTAGAATTTTACATTATGACCATTTTTACTCTTCTCGGTGACTCATATAACTGCTGTGTGTAATTGTTAATTGGGACTGATCCAATCTACCTTAACATTCCAAAACCAAAAAAAATTATCATGGGATCATCAGTATCAAAAAAACATTGCCTTTATAGAGAAGTATACATCATTGTGGTGTGATACTTAGTTAGTTACTCTCATATACATTGAATTTATTAGTAATAATGAATAATTTAATTGAGGTTCAATCTTGCATAGAATTTCAATACTCGTATGAAATACTAGTTAGAGAATCGTATCTTCCATCATATTGTATAAAATCATCAAGCACTCCATATTATTATAACATTCAATATGTTACGATGTGTTGTATACTCTAATGATGTGGTCTCTCTATATGTAATCTAATATGGAATGTGATTATTGTTATATGATTTTTGTTTATTGTATTCATTACATAATGTAATGTAGAAATGAGATTTATTTTTGTAATTAATCCTCCATTTCCAAAATTTTATTCTTACATAATAAATAGAATTTCGTGATAATCATTATTGTAACAGGTTGTGATATTTCTTTTCCATGGTTTCCAATATAGTTATCAAAATATGATATGAGGGGATATTAGATAATAGCATCACCTTGTGAATTATATAAATGTGACATGACATATGATTTAACTTGATATAGTTTAAATGTGTCATTTAATGAAATTCTTATCTCAAAATTATGAATGTGATCATGAATGATTTAATAAAAAATATAAATCCTAGTGAGACTGTAAACAAGATATATCATTGAATTAGTTTTTAAATGATAACCAAACCCTAGTGTATATGTGATATATATAATAGACTTGAATCACTTTTTCTCCTAGGATCTCCCCTCTAAACCGTAATGAAACTAGTACACATAATAAAAATGACACATTATACCTCATGTATAATTATTAAATGAAAATTTTAAAAATTTTCACTAATCATAAAAAATTGGAACTTATAAAATTCAAAAGAACAATGTTATTCTAGGATTAATAAAATCATATCAAACAACATGAATCCAACCAAATATAATTGATTTGACATAATATAAATAGAATCGATTTTAACCAAACTAACCCACTTTGAATCAAACTATTAAAATTTGAAACAAATTAAATTGAACAAACCTATATGCACTTGAACTAAAGACACACAACCCAAACCGAATGAAACTATTACAAAAAAACAAAAAATAAAAAAAACCTAACCTAAAAAAACTAAATTTAAATGTTATAGATAAAATTTAATTAATCAAAAATAATCTAATCAAAATTAAAATAATGTGAACTATACCTAATTAAAGGGGATAGTCCCTAGGGAAACTATCTTATGTCCTTTATGCCTTATGAATTTTTTTACTCAATTACATATAATTTAAATAGTACCCCAAGGTTTTTATATTCTATAAGAATCATTTTCATAATTAAATCCTTAACCCTCGATGGATTTTTCACATTATTACTCAATGATATACTGGAATTAAATATCATGGTCTAATATTTATAGTATAGTGCTGTGTATATATATATATATTATTATTTTGTCATTAATATTATGATTCACATATAGAAAATTGTGCTAGTAATGGTTTCATATAAATTAAATTGTTTTCTCCTAAAACTTTATTTATCATTAAACAAAAATCATATTTAATTTCTTTCATGAAATGACATATAACAAGTTCATACAAAATTGATTGAATATTGATGTATGAATCAGATCGGATCAAATGAAAATTTAAAAAATGTGGGTGATATTTTTAGATTCTTTATTTTACAATCCATATAACAGTGCTCACACTCATTTCCCATGTTATAATTGTGTTGGAAGACCACTATATATCCATGAAGAAGTCAAGTACCATAAAAACAGAAATTTTTTCAAATAAACTATAATGTGTAGATTCATGATGGGGAGAAAATGCTGTCTAAAAATTCTCATTATCCAAATTAGAGGACTGGATTGGAGAATATGTTAGATGACCAGTTTATCTTTATTCATAACAATATAAAATAAGGTATCATGATCCATGAAGGCTTTGATATGAGAACACAATATGTGTCTAATGAAAATGATTGTTTTGAGAGTATGAAAAAATTGAATGATGTTGTAATGACTCCAAAATCATTGAAATGTGGTAAAATGAATAATCTATAATTTTTAATCTAATATTGTTTCTTTAAATTCTTCTAAAAGTTGTGGGAAAAACAAAATATGATTTGTGATCATAGAATGACATTGTGGATTGGGAATCAGGCCAGAATTGCATCTTGTGCGAATGAATGAAAATAATTGTATTGCTTAGTGTTCTTGTTATATGATAAAAACTATAGAAAAAAACAATTTTTTGGAAGTACTATTATCTATTAATATTCTCGATGGATATTCAAGAAACATATATTAACGGGTTAAATATAATATATTTTACACTAAAATAATTGATGAAATGGGATTATCACATCCTTTTATATGAGTTGATTTCAATAATAATATGTCATCTTCATTGAAATAATATATGGGTGTTATTTATTAAGTTGTTTTAGTTATTTATAGATCATTGTTCTAATTAATTTGCAATATATTTCATTAAATAATAATTGGAAGGGGAATCATTAATTGTGACCGAGTTAGAGAAAATATTTCCTCTGCCATTTTTTAGAGGCATATTTCATCTAACTGCCCCTATTAAGAATGAAATTCTTATAAGAGTGCATGTTTCTTTTCCTTGGAAATATCAAACTAAGAGAAACTTTTCCACATTTAAGTGTTATGTCTAGAATACAAATCATTATAAATTTTCAATCATCAATGGTTACTTCTCTCAAGAATGTACTTAATTTTATTCAATGTAATTTGATTATATGAGTATGAGGGAAAATAGATCATTGAGAAATGAATAACAAAATTATGAGAAAATTTAACCTATATTTTCATCTATTCCAAAAATAGGAGGAATTATTAGATCATATACATTGAAAATATTAGGCACTGAAGAGTAGTAGATGTCCCATCAAATAGTTTTCTTTAATTGGGATTTGTTCTATTAAAACATTAAATAATTAAATAGAAAATTTATATCTTTTTTTGTCTCATGTATTTTTACAGATATGTTAAAAAATTTAAATTTTTTTAATAAGGGACATAAGTACTGATAAATAGAATGAATAATTCATTTCCATTGAGAAATAGAGAGACCTTTCATTGAAAATAGTTTTATTTTTGGTTGAAATTGGTGGTAGATATATTACTATATTAAATAAGTAAAAAAATTAAATATTTTTAATATTAATTTTTATTTTATGAATTCAGATATCTTGTGGGATCTGTCTATGAGGAAATGAGAGCTTTCGATTTGGTTTTAATATTTTGGTACGTGAATGAAAATCAATTTTGATCGATGTGTTCAAATTTATTATCACTAAACCAAAAAACAACATGAGAAAAAAATGTGATGGTATTTTTTTTAATTCCATAATAGACGGTTATGAAAATACATCAGATAGTAGACCACTATTTTAAAATGTACGTTATTATAGAGTCATTGAGAAAGTAATGATATTGGTTTATTAGTCTCTAGTTCTAGTCACTTTGATGAAATGACAGAGTTTTTGAACGATAATGAGGCATGTAGTATTTATTGATGATTGTGAATCTTGGGTTGTTGACCTAACTCTCATTATTTCTACTAATGAACCATATGTATTGTGATCAATGGTGAAACATGTTATTTTATGTCAAATATTATATTTGAACTAAATTTTGTGTCATTATTGATGTAATAAAAATAAATATTTTTTGTGATGGTGATAATGGAATTGAAGCCATACCTACTCCATTAGCCTTAATCCATTTATTACTTATGGTGACTCCAATAATAAAATTTTCAATGTTGATTGTGAAAATAAATTTATGGTGATAAAAATATAGAATCATCCATATATCTTTTAAGTTATTTTGGGTGACCCCTACTTGGGTTATTGAGGTTGGTGACATAAAAATTGATATAATTCATATTAAAATTTTTTTTTTATCCAAATAGACATTCATGTTCACTTTCAATATTTACTAGCTGAAGTTTTCTTTCAGATTCATTTTATAATATTTAATTGATCTTTATTTAAACATACTAGATATGAAAAACTAAATGTGGTCAATTGTAATAAAAAATACTAGATGAATTGAATTTGATATATAAAACTAATTAATTTGAAAATAAAAACAAATAAAATAATGACATAATAAAAAATGAAAAAATCAGCTAACTAAAAATATGAAACAACTGAACAATGGAAAATTAAAATGGATTAATGACCTAATATATTGGATTAAAATTAACCAAATGAACTATAAAAAAACGAAAAAACGACCTAATCAATTGACCATAATGAACCAAATGACCTAACAAAAATTGAATTACATAAAATTGAAAATAAAATGAAAGTATATCATACCCATGATAATCATGCTAATTTAACACGTTATTTTTCAATATGATATTTATTATGATATTATATTATTCACACTAGATATTAAATTATTTTTCATAACATTTTGTATCCTATATTTGTTTTGATAAGTGGAATTCCTTAATAAATTCATGTAAAATCATCTTTCTTGTTTTGGATGTAGATTAGTTATGGATTTATGATTAATTAAATATTTTTTTTAAATGAAGGAAATTAAAAACACTCAGAAGAAATGACAAAAAAAAGGAAGGTAACAATCACCCAATGAGTGAAATGGGAGTCCTTCCTATAGTGCTCATTATTGGTATTTTATTTCAAAAATATATATCAATTACATATAATGTAATTCATTAGAAAAATTTACATTTAATAATGATCCAAAACCATGGATCTAGTTATTCCCTGACCATCATAGTGATTCCAGTTATTATAATGGATATTTCATCTCGTGGTACATCAGTTAGGCGCTCTAGTCGGCGTGCCTGATCACACCCCGCCACTCCCCATGATGTACCATAAACCAAAATTTCTGATTCAATGGTGTAGTTATAGAAACATGAGTTATTTAGGCTACCCATGTTTTCACCAATAATTTCATTTGAGCATCCTCACCTCTATTTCTCATATCTGATGATGATTCTCACTCCTCATCCTTAATTTTCATTTGTACAAAAATCTATACAATTTAACCTTTCATTTATATTATTCTCACCAGGATACTAAATTTTGGCTTTCTGTCTTCTTTGACTATTCCACCGACACCTTTTGAGCTTGTCGAGTAAACCCTGGGAACCACAACATTTATACAGGGTGATTTTCCTTTAGTTATTAGAGATGGAGGTAAGCCCACTGATCTGACTACATCATGTATATCTATAGAACCCTAGAATTATTTTACCATAATTTATATATATATATATAATATATATTGATATAATTTTTGATTTTATTCAATAATAGATGTATCTTTTGATAAGAGTCATAGGACTACATGCATGCTTGAAGTGTGGAACTGCTAGACATAGATAATGGTGGAGTAAAATGAAGACAAAAATATTATTGGAAATATAGGAAAAGAATATAAGAGTTTTTTGGAGATGCATTCCAAATACTATTACATAATTCTCTTCTATCCACTCTCTTGTAGACACCTACCAAATTTTGTAAAGGGTAACACTTGGAAACAAATATTTGTAAATAAATTCATTGGATATAATGTAATATTATTAATCCGTTTATATGAATTAAAATTTTGGTGCCAACTTTAGTTTAATTTTCCTAATGGCGAGGAATTAAAGACCGGAAAACCTAAAAAATTTGGGGATCTCTAGAGTGTCTATAAGAATGCATTGTATAGTGGATGGCATGCTAGAATTGGCATGGATTTAGAGGTCATGACTTTCATGGATGACTATTTGGTATATTATTATTAGGGAATGATTACTCATTAGATGAGTAATGAGGTCAAGGTGTTATTCAAATTTCAGGTTTTAAAATTAAACCATGATGTGAAATAATATATACATTTTTATTATTGATTTTTTTAAATATGAAATAAAAAAATAAAAAATCAAGGATGTTATGAAATACATGTACACTTTGGGATGGAGTACAATTTTAAACCATAAGGATATATGGTACGGCACTTATTTAATTAGAGTAAATTACTTTTCTAAATCTCATTTAAATATGGGAATCAATCATATTAAAAATACCATTTCCAAAAAATAAAACATTGTTGGATAGGTTCTAAGGGTACCCCATAAGTTATACAATTAATGAAACCCATCTTCATAAACAAATATGAACATTTATGAATGTAGTGGTTTAGATTTTTTTAATTCAATGAAATATATGTGAACAAGATAAAAATAGTGAATATATTGAAGAAGATATTGTTAATGAATCTAAATTTATATCCTATTTTTACATTTTAAATTACATTATAAGGATAATTTAATCATTTTTATTATAATTGTGATGACAGATTAAATATTTGTTATATAATACACGGATGTTGTTTCTAGTTAGTCCAAACTGATGTTGGAAGAGTACATAAATTGGAGGTGTTTCAAAAAATAAAATTTTAGTGTTTAATATCTTTCATATACATAGTAATATATCTCAACCAGTTATGCATAGTCAATCTTTTATGGGTTTTAGTGGCTAATTAGTCATTATCAAGAATTCCGTAAGCATATGTAAATAGGATTTGATTTTATGTAATGTTAGAATTGGAATAATATAATTGTGAACCTATAATTTTATTTTCTTTATAAATATCATTAAAAATTTAAAATTTCTTTGTAATTTTATATTTTATTCTATGCAAAGGTAACTGAAATTTCTATTTACTGAGGTAATGGTATATTAATACTTAATTATATATCATCTACGAAAACTATAACCTACAAAAATGTAAATATTGTTTTCTAATGGTTAAATAGAGATATATTTAAATGTATATAAACTATTTTAATATATTTGAGAAAATATTTAATGACTCTATGGAAATTGTTAACAGTTTATTTAAAAATATGGCTTCCAGATTTAGGGATATGTATAAAATCGGTAAGCATTTTAACAATTGAATTAATGTTAGAAATCTGAAGAAGATGAAGATTATTGAAATACTAGGATTTACTATTTATATTTTTCAATTAACATATTAAATGATCTAGATGGGATTATAATTATTCTGATAAATCCTGGATTATTTGTTATCATTGTATAATGATTGTATGTTATTAAAAAGTATTATAGATAAATTTATCTGACCACTATTTTTCTTAAGAATGATTGGAATCTAATGTTGAGGATGTATAAATTTTTATGTATTGATTTTAGTTTGAGTCACATTTGTATACATACTAGTCAATTCTCACTCTGTGTGATCCATTATAAGATAGTCCATAACCTATGAATGAGTTATTTCAATCTGTATATAAGTCATTTAAAACAAATAATATGTAATTTTGAAATTTTTATGACTACTCTATACTCATTAAGAATTCATATATCATTTCTTATAAGTTATATCAAGTTATGAATGAGTCACATAAACATTCATATGAGTCATTCTGGAAAAAATTATGGTTTCTGTATATTAAAATTTTTGTTTTCCGAAAAAAAATCAGATGAATCAATAATTAACAATTATTCCAATTCAATCCTTTAAAGTTGTTAACATAAAATCACCGAAAATTGTATTTGAATCCAGATTTATATTTTTGAGATACAGATCATAAATACATGACATTAATATCAAACCATTAGGATGTTTGAGATACATTCATATCTAAAAATTGATTTTTCATAGTTGATTATTTTGATTTAATATATATATATTATTTTTAATGTCATGATTTCGTATTTAATATATCATGATGATTTAATAACAAACAATACATGAATTATACAAGGTAGAAATGGAATATTTAGTGATTTGTAATTTTTTCTAATCATATCCTGAATTCTCATTTCAAAAAATAATTCCAACCATTTTAGAGTGAACCGTGAAACACCTTGAAAGTAATACAAACTCATCAATCAAGATAAAATCACAAAATTAAAGGGAAAATGGGAAATTAATAATAAGGGGATATTTATTAGATCTTTATTTTCTGATATACAGAATATCTTGATTAAAGTATTTAATTTGAAATCCTTATAAGTTATTAGAAATTAATCATTTAATACAATAATTATAATTTAATGTTTCATTTAAAATATTAATTTTCTTGTAATGGGTGATAAGGTAACATTTTTTTTAATATATAGAGTCATTATTATGTTTTTTATAAAGAATGTATTACACAGAACTAATCCATACCATGTTAATGAAAAAAATGTACCATATCAATCAATAACGAGATAACATATAATGAATGAAACTAGAAAAATCGATATTATTGTAATTGACCTAAATATATCCTATAAAAAATTGAACCAAATGAAAAAAAAATTAATTATCCAAATTTTAATATGAGATAATTGAAATGAACTAATATGAGATGAACTATATCTAACAAAAAATATAATAGGTAAATAAAATTTATGTTTACTCAACCAAAAGTATCCAAATTTAATTAAATTAAAAAAAGTAATATAATAACTAGAATCAAATATTAGAGAAGATATTAAATTGGAATAAAAATAAACAAGACCAACCTCAATAAAAAAGAATATTATTGAACTAAATAAAGAAGGCAAAAAAATACAAATTGATGAAATGAAATTTAAAAAAATCCATAGAACCAAATTAAACTAGGACAAATACAACAAATTTTAAATAAATTAAATCATATTGAAATCAAATAAATCTGAATCAATTAAAATAAAATATTAAAAAAATTATGTGATATGTAATGGGGTGAAATGATATGAATTTAGTCTCAGTGAATCAATATAAACTAAACTAAATTTAATAATTAAAAATATAAACCAAAAAAACAAAAAATAAACAAATATAATTAAATTGGTTAATGAAATGTAAAATGAACCAAAATATTATTTACCAAAATTAACTGAAGCCAACAATTTTAAAATAAAAATTAATTGAAGTAATGTAAAGTAATTTATATTAAATAAAATCAAAATAAAATAAACGAATTATATGAAAACTAAACTAGATTGAAAGAGAAAGATAAAAGTAATCCACATAAATATAAATAAACCTTACTATAAATGTGACAGCCCCACCTATTCTATGCTCATGATGTCCCCTAAATTAATCTCATATTAGGGTTTCATCTTCTTATTTCCCATCCCCCAGAAATCCCCTTCTTTATCACATGGATTCTCCATGGGATCATTCCTTGTTTCTCTTTCGTGGTTGGACAACTCTTGGTTTTCACATTGGTTCCAACCCAGAAATTTCTCTCAGGAAGGAAACATAGTTCAATACACGACCACCTTAACTATCCTATGGCATCATGTTCCACTTCCCCTCCCCAGGTTAGATGTGATGTAATGGATTCTTAGAGATTTTGTGCTTTAAGAGGTTTAGTGTTAGTGGGTGTTCCTGACATATCAATTCATCCTCATTTGGGTGTAATAACCTTTTCCTCTTTTCATTTTCTTTTATCTTGGTTTTAATTATTTTTATGATTCATTCCATATTTACAATATGGTTTAATCCCCAATTTCTACTTGTTTCATCTTTCTTTAGGGTTTCATCCCTAATTCTATTTTTCCATCTTATGTTTTTTCATTGATGGTGGTGGTTTTTGATACATTCATGGTGTCTTTTATCAAAGGGTTTGGGGCATGTGTTGTTTATGGTGCAGATGGTTTTGTTTTAGAGGGTTTGAATAAATGGCGTGAGGTCTGATTTCCAACATCTCGACGATGCCATATTCATGTGGGCCTCACCTATATTTTTACGTAGAATTATCCCTCGTTTCACTACTCTTGCTCTAGGACCCCACCAACCGCTCGAAGGAGAATGTGGGGTGTGGTTTCTTGATTCCATGAGATGCGATTTTGGGCGGCCAACTCTTGGAAATTGACTATGATGGATCATCAATATGTGATCTAATCATCAACTCATCAATGAAGTTATGATGGTGATAAATATGTGGTTTGTTGATGGCGTTGATCATCAGAGTGGTGTATAACAATGACGAGCCTATGATGATGTTATAACGATGATGATTCAATGTGAAGGTAGTGATGATAATGAGAATATAAGGTTAGATAGTTGATGGTGGCTATGATGGGGACATGACATCTCTTGTTTGGGGACTTTCTGGTGTCTTGTACTTTCCATTATTTGATATTTCTAAATTTTTTATTTGAAGATTGAGGAGTTTGAATCTTGTATATGGTGTTTGTAAGGTTCCCACTCAACAAAAAAGTTGTTTATTTTAGAAAAGGAAAAATGGATTTAGAGGAATTGAAGTGATCCAAATTTACAAAACTCAAAAGTTGAACTAACCCAAAAATTATCCACATCATTTCATATCTTAAATGTTAAAATAAGATATCTAAATTTATCTATCTCCATTTTTAAAAATGAGACAAAATCCAAACAATGTTTCTACTTATTTTATGGAGGAATGTTTTCAAGAATTCAGTTAGCATAATGTTATTTATATCTGAAATTTCTGTAAATTTTTCATCATGTTCATCAGTAATTGTATATTGATTTAATTTTGGTCTTATATGGGATGATTCCACCTTTAATATATGTTCATGAAAATATTATCATTATATTCCTTCAGTATCATTTCCATTCATAGATGTGATGTCAATGAAACATTATATTGGATAAATTTTAGATAGTATTTTTATTTTATCATTATTCCTCTCATTATTCTAATTTACATGTATCTCAACCTAGAAATAAAAATTATTTATTCATGATTGGGATTTTTGATTTAATTTATTTTTGATGAATTTAGATTAGTTTATGATTGTTCAATTAGGATCAGATCTGGTTGAGTCTGTTAAGTTAATTTAGTTTGATTTGGTTCAATTCAATTCATATAGGTCAACTTCAGGTCAATATAAGAATGCAGATGTGTGTCAGTTATCACTATATAAATTAATTGATGGTGACGAAACACTATCAAAACCATATGTGCCTTATTAAATATTATGAAATTATTATTCCATTATGTTATAATGATGATTAGAGTTTCAGTAACCCCTTAATGCATATTAATTTTATTATAGTAATATTAGTTCATATTATAATTAATTATACTGATCACAAAACCACCTTATTGTTGATTATTTTCATGATGTATTCACATATATATATATATGTTATATTTATTGATAACCTATTATTTTACACTAATGATCTTCATCATCAATATAGTAATTAAATTTCTTGAAAGGAAAAAATCCAATATAGTCACAGGGTCTTAAAATAGTGTAGTCTGAGTGAATCTCATCTGAACAGAAATTTTCCTTCACTGAAAAATCAATCCAATCTATGAATGTAATGGAAATTATTTTCATGAGAATATTTTTATGTAAGGAAATTTGCAAAAAATTTCACCTCGCAATAGGTTTGGATCACACCCATGTGGTTGTTGATATACATTATGCACTTAAATATGAAGAATTAAATAGAACAATTTGTATTGAGGAAGCCACAAAGAGTGCTATAAAAACAAATTGGAGTCAGTTTACACAGTAGAATGTTTGATGTTGATCTGCAAAAAAATGGAGATACCAGTCAACACTGCTCGAGTCTTTTCCTGGAGAGAGTCGCCACTCCCAAAGAAAGTCGTGGATGAAAAAATAACCACCCCTGGATTCCCAGACCACACCTCCCACTTTCATAGTTCATCAACTACAAGATCCTTTAGTATTTATTTTGAGTCCCAGATTTGGTAGGATCCATTGGATACACGTACCTAGATGATTAGTAGGGTATAAAGGAATAATAAATCTGTTGGCCAAGATGGGTCTGAATGATGAAGTGTCAACAAATCCATGTGTTGTTGAGAGATATAAATATCTAGATTTCTTATTATAATAACAAGATCCAGATTCAATGTAGCGACTCCCTCATTCGTATATTTATTCATAGAAATCTAGATCAAACAACACACCATGATTATGATCAATGCATGTGCCTTTATCTTACTACTGTTTTTCATCACATCATGAAAACATAGGTCGAGGAAGGATCCTCCCATAGCCGGGTGTGTGTAAATTGAAGTAAAGTCAAAAAATTAATTTCAGACCATTTGAGTTCATTATCCTTTGGAAAATAACTATGTGATAGATTCTTCCAAGAACATTGTGTAGTATTAACACCTAGAAGCCAGTTGAATTTTCATGTTCATTATTTAATTATTTGTTGTCAAGGATTTGTTCTGTATGCCCCATACATGAAATTTTATTTTTGGGTGCACATATATGAACCATATAAGCTCCCCCAGGTGTTAGTCTCATTGAGGGTGGACACCATCAGATGGTAGTCCTTCCCAGAAAAAATAGCATATGTATAACCTATAAAAACAAACAGATCAGGATCAATTGGAAGATCAATGAGGTCGAACAAGGTATTATAGTCCTTGTCGAATATAGATTGAGTGATTTTTTGATTCCCTTTTGTAGTACTATAGAATTTATTTGGAATTGGTCATATAGGGAATCCAAGAGGTACCCAACCCAATTTTCACTCCAAAAGCTAATATTGCCTCGACAAACTATCCACGAAGTGTTATTGTACAAAGTCATTATGTATGGGTGAATCATATTCCACAGAACAAGAATAGTTCTTATGTGACTCTATGTATCCCTATATTTTTTCCCATGAAAATACCACATATGGTTAGGCCCTCTAAAACCACCGATTATAATTTTTCTTGAGCCCTATACATATCACTATAGATACTTATGATATTAATACCACCCTCCTTCACTGATTTAGACCAACCCCACGACACCCAATAGGGTTTCCCATCAAATTGGGCCTCCCATATTAATGAAAACATAAATTTTTCAATTCCTTCGATCACTGCATTGGAATCTATTATGGAATAGAGAAATATAATTAGAATTTATGTGACTACATTGTAGACTAGGATGCTTTAGTTATTGAAGGATTAAAATACATTCTCATAATTATTTTTCCACCTAGTTATCCTATCAACCACCTTGTTGAAAAGGTGAATGTGTAGCCAACTACGGGTGATTATGGAACCTATATATTATAATGGAAAACATCACATTTTAATTCACAAATCCCTTTCTATAATTATATAATTTCCATTCGTACACCATTTTGAAAGGTATAAGCTAGATTTATCATGATTCACCAATTTACTACAACACTAACTATATTACCCATGAATTTTTTTGATTCCAAATATTTATTTCATTATACCATTGATAAAAATAATAGAATATTACTAAAAGATGAGGTGTGAGTTAATTCCTTTTCAATGACCGCCCAGTATGGTAATGTTTTTCATTTTATTACTCTTTTTATTAAAATAAGATAGTGGTTATATGGTGCGAAAATAGGAAGACTGGGAGAAAATAGGTCACCTTACCTCATCCCTATTACCAATATTAAAAAGATTAAAATAATCCTCATGAGGGATATAGAGATCCAAGGAGAGATGAAACACCTCTTTAAAATATAAAATGGCCTATTGGAGAGGCCCATACAAGTGAGAAGGAGATAGGAAGGGAGGGTTGGATCTGACCAAATACCCATGATCCAAACATCCAATTAAATTCCCACATTATGATGTAAAAAAGGCTCTAAAAGAATAATTCCCTTAAACAACATAATTTAAATCAGCATAGGACATGGATTAAGTCAATTGGAGGACATCGCACTCTGATCAGGAAGAGGAGCTATATAATGGGTAGGTAGATCCTATGGAACTACCAATACTCGACCTACACCCTCTAAAGAGGTCGCTATGACATTTTAATTGGAGATTGGAGATATGCAGGTGTTTTGATTATAACATCTTTTTAAGAAAGAGCCAGTGGAGGAGTTGTGGCCTCCCCACCTTGTATAGGATCTGGAATGGCGACCTCTTATGAATTTGGTTGTTTCTACAAGCCCAATGATGAGTACCATGGTGGTATACAATGAGAGTATATGGAATCACAAGGTGTAACTATTGACATTTTTTGAAAAGGAGGGGGCACATACAAAACATATATGTGAGCTGAACTAGCCTTTGTTATCCATTAATTTATACATATTTATAATTCATTTGTTAAATGTTGTTTCATCATATTCATATATAATTAATATCCATTTGATTTTATTTATGAAAATAATTAGTAGTTAATTCTTTTAAATAATGGATACCTACATTAAATTTCACTGTAGAGGGAGGTGTTAAATGTTGATGGACTTGTGCCTTGAAGAAAACCAATTTTTCAAGGAGAAATAAAAATTATAGGAGTGATGTAAAAGAATAAACATAGTATCAAATTATATGTTTTACTTTATTGATTTCATTTTTAAATATATATATTTCAAATTCATAGTCCATTTACATTTTTATAAGTCTTATTTGGAGGAAATAAATTACAAGTATCTTGACATTCGTTTCCCAAACAATCACTTACTTCATGTTTTGTGAGATGAGAACCACGGAAGAATACCCTACCTATATGAGAAGTGTGTTGTCCCAGTGAGGTATTGGACCACTAAATGTGTAGGTTATAGTAAAACTGAGACGTAACAGATATCATATGATGATAATATGTTACAAAAGGTTGAAAAAAGGTAATAAATGTAGAATAAAGTGCTCAAAGGGAAATCCCTGAATTTATGAAACTAATCGATGTTTTATGTTTATCACTTCTACAAGAGACCACAACATCTTGTGATACCTATATGTTCAATATTTTTACATTACTATGGGAAAACAGAATCATTCCTTGTGGTGGTTGGGATGATGATGATCATGGTGATGTTGATTGGAAGGATTACATTGAGGAACATGGTAGTGGTGATGATGAGGAAGAGAGTGTGATGTTTTTTAGGAAGGGTGTGGGAATGATGTTGAGGGAGAGGGATGGGGATGATGATAATGATGAGATTGAGGATGATGCTTAGGGGAGGGTGAGATTGACCATGATGATATCGATTAGGATGATAGACATATTCATCAGTTACATTTTTTCATATATTTGTGACATTTATTGGTTGATGGTTTGTTGTAATTAAATATATGTGATATTTTTTATGTTTGTTTTATCATTGGATAAATGCATCAATGGATTTCTTCTATTATCATTATTTTAATTTTGGGTTGTTTCTATTTGAGTATTCTCTATCAGTTTAATTGTATCATCTATTTGTTTTGTATGTTCCACTATTTTCATTACAGGTTAAGGATATTATATTTTCATTGTAGGTGTTTTTTATTGTAGATGATGTGGGAATTTAATTTCATTATTTCATGTGTTTTTTTATGATTTTATGATGATTTTATTTTATGTGCAGTGTTCTGTTGGATTCAGTATTTTCTGGGTTTTATTTTGATGTTTTGATTGCAGGTGAACTGAGTAGAGGGTATGAATATGGATGAGGAGTTGGGGGGTCTAGACAAATGGTTTCATAGCAGTTGGCAAATCAATATTAAAACAATTCAAAATTAACTGTTGTAAAAATAAAATTCTAGCCCTTAATACTAGTGATTAATTACGAACCATTGGTATAAGAATATTCCCATAGTTCAAAACCATTGCTATATCTCTATCCTAATGATTATATCCATTGGAATCTATTTATTACAACAGTTCCGAATAATAAATTTGTAACATGAAACTCTAACTACTATATAAAAACACTTCATTGTAATCCATTTGTATAGTGTTATCTCAATATCCCACATACCAGTAGTTCTAGTAACCAATGGGAATGCCTATCCCAATTGTTTCGTTGGTTATCCTAACTGTTCAATAATATTTGGATATGTTAAATATTTATTAGTGACCCCTCCTTGAGTACAAATACCACTCCTCACTAAACCATTTCTCCATATATGACTTTAATCTCTAGAAATATCTACCAAAACCACTCCTCCCCACTATCAAAACATCCATGTTTATATGTTCATACAAATATAATAAATAAGTGTTCATTAATGGATCCTTCTAAGAGGTTATATTTCAGAGATTACATTCTCAAACCATCTCTCTTAATTTCCATTTTTTCATCTTCCTTCTCCACACCACCTACATAAATAATTGAATGATAACTCCAGAATCATGTATATACATGATTATTATGTTTAATCGAATGTATTATATTCATTCCTTCTCTTTTCACCAATTACGTAATGATTAAAACCATTGTCCAAATGATGCTAATTAAGTGTCCCCATGGATAATGATTATTCATTTTCCATTAATCCCTTTAATGCCTTTCAAAAAAATATTATTATTGTTAAATAATAATTTAATTGGTATATTATGGCCTACTTCATATTCTAGACTTAATATATAGATATAAAATTATATAATATCAATCTAGTTCGTAATGTTTGGAAAACCCTCCAGTAAAACTAAACATTTATCATTAATGTCTTTAAAATGAAACATCTTCATGTAAGAAATAAAATTTATATATTGGAAAATTTTTACATAAATAAGTTAATTAATTCCATTTCATTCGAATTATGGTGTATTATTTCAATTTGAAAACAAAATAAATAATTATGCAAAAATGAACCGACCATGAATCCAAGAAATAAACGCACCTAAAACAATGAAAATAATGACTTATAATTATTGAAAAAGTTTATAAATGTTACTAAATGATTATATAATGAATTATAAATATGAATAATTTTTTTTATTAAACTAAAGAAATTATTTAAACCATTATACAATATATTTCCACACGTTTTAAGGAATTCATACCCGAGGTATGGGAATTCCAAACCCAATTTCATTTCATTGGGTTAAACACCAACATAGTTGATAACATCTTTATAATATTTTGTGTGAAATTAATTCATTCTTTGTTTTGTAATATTTTCCCTCATTATATATTTATTTATAGAGTAAATATATAATCAAATCACTCTATTAACACTAATTTCAATTATATATACATTTATTTTTTAATTATATTTAAAAGGGGGTGAACCTCTTCTATCACCCTTATATTTTTAAAATACATGGGAGGAGGTGATGGAAGTCATTCCAATACCATAAAATTACCTTAGATATTATATATTAATTATTTTTTATATTTATTCTTTAGTTTTATGTCATACCAGTAAAAAAATTTAAATTTTATGTGATACATAATACGACGTATGGTTTGATGCAAATTTAGTAAAATAGTGCGGCTAACAAAGAATAATCCATCAGTTATTAACAATTCTATGTTGAATAGATTTTTAAAATTTGATCCAGTTATTTGAGAAACCAATGAAAGGGTTTAATTCAAGTATAATTATACACATATATTAGAAGCATTTTATGAAAAAAAAAGTTTCAAAATGAAAATGCTTCAAAGGTTTTAAAAATAGAGAAATTGTTTTTCCACACTAGCCAATTTATAATCACTAAACCATCTATATATTCCACATATCAATAGAAAATAAATTGTCTCCCCTATCCCTAAATTATCCACTCATATAAAGATATTTTATGGGGTTTCTTAATAGATCAATAATATTTCTACATGGTAAGGCCCAAATACTTTTCAATTCTATCATTAATTCTTTTTTCCTCATATTTTACTACCCTCTCCTCATTAAAAACTGAATTTTCACAAATATATATAAAATGAGGTATCTCAAAATTATAGTTTTT
Organism: Viscum album; assembly: GCA_963277665.1. Lineage (NCBI taxonomy): Eukaryota > Viridiplantae > Streptophyta > Magnoliopsida > Santalales > Viscaceae > Viscum > Viscum album. Next base: position 1,018,053,082 of record OY728131.1, read on the forward strand.
GAAATCTAGGTCATGTACATATAATTTTGGGAAATTTTTTATATGGATTTGTTAAAGGATGTTATTTATTATCGATTAAAAGTATGTTTCCCCTTGCATTGGATTTTAAATGTTGGAAATATAATTTCTTGTATGTATAAGATAATTATTTTATTATTTGATAATTTAAAAAAGGTGTGAACCTCTCCTATCAACGATATGTTTTTTAAATACATGGGAGTAGGTGATGAATGCCATAAAAAGACTATAAAATTTCCTAATATTTTATATATTATTTTTTTATATTTGTTATTTAGTTTTATTTCATACACGTACAAATTTTTTAATTTTATAAGTTACAGAATATGAAGTGTGGTTGATGTAGAGTTAGTAGAATAGTGAAAGTATCTATGTATAATCCTTCAGGTAATACTAATTCTATGTTGAATAGATTTTTAAAATTTGTTCCAATTATTTGAGAAATTAATTAAAGGGTTTAATTCAAGTCTAATTATTCCCATATGGTTGGTGAATTGTATGGAACACTATGTTTCAAAAAAAAATTCCAAGGCGTTAAAAATAGAGAAATTATTTTTCCACACCAGCCTATTTTTAATAACTAAACCATATATATATCCCACATATTGATAAAAAATTATTTGTCTCCACTATCCTTAAATTATCCACTCATATAAAGATATTTTAGAGGGGTTTTCAGTATATCAATATTATTTCCACAAGTTAAGGTCCACATCCACTTCTATTCTATCATTTATTCTTTTCTCCTCATATTTTACTCCCCTTTTCTCATCGAAAAGTGAATTTTCTAAAATCAATATATAATAGAGAATCACTACATTCTAGGTTTTGAAATATAAGGCATGTACATATCATTTTGGGGCTTTTCTTATATGGATTTGATAAAGGAATTTTTTTTATCGATTAAATGTATGTTTCCCCTTGAATTAACTATTAAATATTTAAATTACGATTTCATGTATGTATAAGATAATTATTTTATTATTTAATGATTGTATTATGTTTTTCATGATTATTTAGAATTAAAATCATGTTCTAAATTATTTCCCTTTAAAATAAAATGATTCATCAATTTAAAATTTTATTTCAAATATATTTTTTTCATCTATGAACACGAAGTGTGTGATAAAATTCATAATGGAATTTATAAATTATTCTTTAGATTTATTAATTTTGTTAGGAATTGAATTTGGTTTCTATTTTGTTCATAATTTTATGATCAAATTCATTATATTGTAAATGCTTCTCACATGGATTATTTATAAGTTAGGTTTTTACAAACTAATTTGCACTATGAATGAAAAAATTTTATAGTTAAAAAATCACATTCAACATTGAAAATTCTTTGGTTAGTTTGAAAATTGACTAACTATCTGTTATATTGTAAACATTTTAATTAGTGTTAAATTTGTGAATGAGGGGTTGATTCTATGAAGGTTAATGATGGTTTATTCATAGTTTTGAATTGTTTTATTACTTAGAGATGATTTTATTCATATATTTTTGTCAATTTTTTTATTTTTTTACCCACATTTTTTTATCATGGGAATCTATGATTATCTTATGAAATTTATTAGCAAACATGATTCATTAATTTATAATCATTCTATTAATAGTGACACCTAGTGTGGTATTAAAACTTATTTCATAATTTTCCATTCTATTTAGGTTATCCAAGAATGAATGTATCTTAGGGATATTATATAACATGAAATAAACCAATTTAAATGGATCATATTTTAGTATATTCTATAATTTCCCTTAAACTCTTAGATTAACATTATCACTAGATTTTGTTATATTTTTCTATTTATTTTTTATTATTTCTATGGTAAAGAATTATTTTTATATGTTTCCCATGAACTATTATTTCTATTAATATTATTTAAATTTTTCCATGATTATTTCATATTTATTTGGTAAAGAAGAAACTATTTATTTAAAATTTTTCAAGATGCATTTGGGAAAATTTTAGGTTATATGCTTTTGGGACTATCTATTTAAAAAATATAAATATTATGTTTTCAAAAACATTACATTAATGAAAATGGGAAATATACTATTATTGAATTTTGAATTAAAAGTTTGAAGCAATTTTTTATATTCTATTTATAAATTATTAAGAATTTAATATTTTGTTAAAATTTAATTCATGGGGTATGAATTACATCTAATTACTACGAATATTTATGCTCAAGAATATATATAATTTGTTCCATGTCATCTAATGTTATAAAACAACATCGTACTAGATTTACGCAACATACGTATTAGTTTTTAGCATATGGATTACTTCTTCCTCAGATCCTTGGTTATGCCTATCATTGTTCAATTAATGTGTTATCTGTATAAATTTATTATGTTTGTGGAATCTGATATAAAGAATTTTCTTGTATGAACTCTAAGGGAAACACTAAATTCTTCTTAGATATTGGTATAAATAGTTTATATGAATACATATGTTATTTCCCATTTTCATGTCAGCAACTTATGAAGATTAGGAACACATAAAGTGTGTATACTGGGTAGCATGTGACATCCAAATCAAGGGTGGCTCAAATTTGGTCTCTAAAAAAATGGAATCATATCATTGTTTCCCAAGAGGGCATAATTCAATGATTTCCTACTATTATTTGTTTTTTCTTGTACGTTATATCCAGGACAGTAGGATTTCTTGTTTTATGTTTGAGAAGAGTCTTGATAACTATTACTCACTCTGAACCATGATCTCACATGGTTTGTTAGTATTTGATTCTAGTATTTTTTATATTAATTTATTTTTATTAATTTTTAATAAAAAATATTTTGTTTGATATTATTCAGATGTTTTATTGGTGATTAATAATTTTTCAATACATTTATTTTTCAAAGAAGAAATAATATGAGGTTTATTGTTTTCCATCATTTCTTGAAATCTTATGTGGGTCCCATGTAATTTGTTCATCTCAACATTCCCAACAACTATATACCTTAAAATTTTATTATTTTAATTTATTATGATCCTGTTTTCTTTGGATTATTATTGGATAATATTTGTTATATATGGATGGGGGTTTCATTTTGATTAATGTTATCTAATATTATTTGTAAGGGGTTTATTTAATGAAATATGATTTTAATATATATAGGGTACAGTTTTGAAGTATTTAGATTTTCTCTAATTATTTTATAATTTAAATTAATGGTGATTAAATTTTTTACTAGGGATGTCAGTTTTAAAACTAATGCAGTGTAGTGCTATTTATGTTGAGGTGTTTATTGAAAGGTGAAATTAATTATTTTAAAATTTAAGCATTATTTTAATAAGGAATAATAATTTTTGAAATTGATAAAGTGGATTTGTTTATTGTTTTGTGGAAAATATAATGATATGTACAATAAACGTGATATTAAATCATATACTGGAATTAAATATGGGATTTAAAATTCAATAAAGTCATCTTATATTTGAAAATTGAGGATGATGTAGTGATTTTAGGTGTTTTGTGAAAATTAATTATTGACCTTAAAAATTTATCCAAAAATTAATTATTATTATTTATTAATTGAATTTATTATTTTAGATCATTTATTATATAAAGGAATTTATGTATGATCATAACTTATTAAATGTTTTGAGACATAATTGGTCATTATAAAAATAATTATTTGAGGCATATGTCCCAAAATAGTCTAGATGGGTCTTTAATAGTACAGAAATTATTATTTTCATAAATATGGTGTCTCTTATGGATCGAACATAATCATTCCAATTATTTTTCACACCAATAATATAATCAAAGAAGTAGATTAAATGGTCCTGATTATATATCTCTCTCTATTCCATCATCATGTTTTTTATTAATGATATACTGTATTTATATTTTCCATATTTTATGCATGTTTGGATATGGGTATACTTAATTAATGAGATAATGAGTACACCGTTACTGTGGTTATGTTTATTCTGGGTTTCACATGGTTAGGGTCATGGTGAAGTTATATTGTAGTACTTTTAAACATAGAAAACCTCTATGTAATGTGATTTATGTGAATAGAATGATTATTTGACTAGTTAATAGTCTATGAAATATGGAATTATTTTGAATTAATTTGAGACTTTTATGAATGATTCTATTATAATATTTTACAAGGTTATCTTTTCTACTACTTCATGCCAATTTTACAAATATCAATATCTGGATAAGGATTGATTGTGACTTATTCTTTATCCCTTTTGTTCTTGGTTGTAAGGGTATTTGTGGTTGTCTTGAAAATATTTTTTGGTGAATTTTATGGTGTTCTATATTATTACCTCACATAATAATTCAATATTGTTTTCTGAAGTCATTTCTATTTTCCCTATTTTCCCATTAATCGGTGATATTATTATAATATCATGAGAAGCAATAGATTATATTAATATTACGAGATGTGTTTTTTGTTTTTTGAGATATAGTGGAATTGTATTATTTTTTTAATTCTATTTGATATCATTTTCATTGGATGACTGTATTAGATTTTATAGTGGTCCCTTTGTGATATCCTTATCATGATGATCCACCATGCTTGAAGTTTTTAAATAGTGAGGAAATCAGTTATACATCTCCTAATAATAATATCCTAAATATAGTGACAATGTGGGAGTTATATGTTATAGAAATATGTTTGTGTGGGAGTTATATATTATAGAAATATGTTTGTTTATGAAGACCATTTATCAAAACTAGATAATTATTCTGTAATAGTAATAGTGAAGGGTGCTCGAGGGTGGGTATTTTTTTGTATATTAAAATTTAGTTATTTCAATATTTCTATATTTTATTATTATTTTATAACCATTATTTATGATTCACAGTAAGATAATATTATATAGTTCAATTTATTAATAAATATGTTGTACATGTTTTGAAACATGATCTAGATTAGGACCAATAGTATAGTGCATCCATTACCATGGGAATTTATCCCATAGTTAGGGAATTTAGTTAAATATTAAGTGTTAGTGTTATTAGAATGCATCGTGTGCACTAATTTGGATAGTTCATTTTTTATTTTATTCATGAATTTAACAGTACTCATAGTCTTCTATGACCATTGGTTTTGGATATATTGTTTTGTTATGTTTCGTTATTATTATGGTGATAAGAAATTATTTTCATGTTCCCCTTGTACTACAACTATTATGATTGTTATTATTTGGATTTTTTATGATTATTTTTATTTATTTAAATAAATACAAATGTATTGATTAAAATTTTGGGAAAACACCAATAGAAATGTTTTTTATAAACATTTTATGGAAAAAATATTTGAAATTTTTAAATCAACGTGGTTAATAGAGAAGTCACTTTAATGGGAAATAATATACACAATATTTTGAAATCCATTATTTTGTAAATTTTACTTCAAGATAAGCATGAATTTAATATTTTATATAAATTTAATTCATGGTGTGCAGTTTTATATTGAATTCCATAAAATAATTATTCTAAAATCTATACATAGTTTAATTTTTTTGCTCAGGTTCTGTTCAAGCCTCTCAATGAGTGTTCATGGTACTCATGTTAGATAGTGACATTCAAATCTAGATTAATATTTGGATTGGTGTTATTTATTTTTATTTTGTTATTATATTTAATATGTCATCATTATCATCCAAAATTATAATACTACTTGTTTCCATATTTATTCATGTTTTGGATTAGATTTATATTTATTGATTATTTTTACCTGAGATTTACCCAATTGTTATGTCCTTATTAATTGTTTATGTGTTGTTTATTATCATTTATTCTGCGCATGGTATTTGATATATATATATATATATATATATAATTTTCAGATTTTATATTCATGTGGAAGTATAATGTTTAATTATTTATTGGTTGAAATCATAATATTGTGTCCATATGTGATTCCACATGTTATTTTCATTAACCATGGATGATTTGGATCATGCCACATGTATTTCATAATCCATCTCATTTGCATAAATTAAGTGTATCCTAGAAATGGGTGGGAAAGATTATCTATCAATTCCCATATTCTCATTCATACCATCACTAATGAATGATTAAATCTTGGATAAATTGTTTCTTTTACTTCTCTTAGTCCACTTCACCATCAAAAAACACCCCAACTCTATTTATAATAAGAAAATAAATTTTTCGACTCCATGAGAAAAAAAGTTTTTTTTGTATCATAAAAAAACCATTGAATATTTTAGGTATTATCATTTTGGAGAGGAGGGAATACTTATATAGGTCTAACACACACCATTGGGAGTCATATCACCACTCAATTAGTTGTTGACAAGTGTCCATCATTATGTGGTTTTGACTTATTTTGTGAAATTCATTTTTTAAATTTGATAATTTCTTTTATTTAATTAACTATGATCTAACAAAAAGTATTATTCCCATTAAAATACACTAATTCTATCATTGAGCTATGAGTTACGATATTTTAGACCACATCCATTATTTGGATATTGATATTTATTCTTGTGACTGTAAAATTAAATATATATGTGTTTCCATTTCTAATAATCAATATGGTTAAATTTTTAATCTATTATTGTTTCAAAATAAAATTATTTATATTTACATACCATCTGTTTTAAAAAATTAATTATTATAAATCATTTTTATGATTTATAATGTTCTTTTTAAATAACATAAAATTATTTTCATAAACTATGACTTATTTTGATTCAATTTTATTGGGATGTAATTGAAATCATTGATTAATTTTTAATTTCTAATATTTTTTTATATTTTATAATGATTAATTGATATTATACTCATTCTAATTTTTTTTAGGGTAATTTAAATTTTTTACTTATAAAAATAAGATATGATTCAAAGTAACATGAAAATTTTTACTCATGTGACTTAAATTAATGAATTGTGATAAATTTTCATGTCATTATGTTTTTCTAAGAAATTATATGAATTATTTCCATAAAGATATATTCTCTTTATGATGGAGTTTTTGTATTAAAACATGTTCATCATTAATATTAATTGTATTTGATTCTTATATATATAATTTTAGAGACGTATTATGTTCTTGTTGATATTTTCATATAATTACTCATATGGTTATACTTAGACCATGAATGTTAGTTATGTTCCCTAGATCATAACAATATAATATGAGTATGATTATGAGATAGGATAAAATTACTTCTAAAATGGTGGTTCTATTATGAAATATTATTATAGGGCGCACCCATTAGAACAGACTAGGATTATACAATGCAGATGGTATTTATAGTTTTTTTATTTATATTAATGAATGTATCTATTTCAAGATTTAATTTCATTTACATAATCCTAATAAATTTTAAATATACATATTTTTTAAAATGAAAATGGAAAATATGGCATTTTTATTTATAAATATTTATTTTAAATTAAATGAAATTATTTATTCATTTATTTTCAAACTATCACGTGGGTTATATTATAGAATCCTTAATGGCATATTACTGATATATATAATCTCTCCCTGCATGTAATTTAGATATATATATATATTATTTATTTTTTACAACATATTGATATGGGAAGATGTTATGTATTGATAGGATTTAAATAATTGGTTACCTATATTGTCATGTAAGTGGTGGAAAATAGATGATTTCATGTATCTCTAATAGTTTTATTTTAAAATTTATTTCATTTTAATGTTATCTTATGTAATTTAGCCAAATGATATTTTTTTCATTATCACATTTATAATTGAATAAATTTGTATGTTTTTTATATGATATTTTGTATATTTTATTAGAAATAATTTATTTTACATGGTATTTTTTTAGAAGGTACTCATCATATAGAGTTATAAGTCTAATATATGGTATTTTGAAATTGAATTTCAAGATATAAACCTTAGATTATAATTATCCTCTAAACAATGGTTAATGGATCCCAGATTTTATGTAGAATAACTTTGAAACTTGTAATTGCCTATAGAAATTGGAAATCATCCATAGGATTATAATGTACGTGTTAGGAAATTCAATTAAAGTATTTATACATGTTTTTAACATTTCAGTACTAAATTATGAGTACGACCTTAGTTTGGTTATTGGTGATTATTGGATTTTGAAGACATGAGATGTATACTACCCTTATAAATAATCAGCCTAATTATTTAAGAATATATATTTATCATGGGTGTGTGGGATTATTTGATGATATTAACCACTTAAATGAGTTTTTCTTAATTTATTTTACATTTGATATGTCACATGAATATTAAAATTCAAAATCGAAAATTATATTTTAATCTCATGAATTATAGTAGGTTTTAATTTATTTTATAATTAGTCTATAAATTCAAGGTATTATTGAATAGTAAATTTTAGTTCTCTAGTTTTTACAACATATAGGCTTTTGAATTTAGTATTAAATCATTACATGTTCCTATAAATATTAAAATTTTATATTGGATTAATCAATGTAGATATTTCATTAAATATATATAATGAGTGATTTCACAAAAAATAATAAATAATCATTGTGAACTAACTTATATGAATTATAAATTTTCATAAAAATGGTTTTTTGGAAATATATATATTATATCATTATCATTACTAGGTTTTCTCAACACAAAATGATTCAATTTCAATGGATTTATCATAATAATAAATAAAATGAATATTCTTTTCAATAATTTTGATGTTATTTAAACTCAATAATGGATGAATCAATAATTTCCTTCGAAGTAATATGTATGAAAAATGAATAATATTCTTTATTTTATGGAATATTTATTTCCAATGAAGGTTTTATGTTAAATTTTTTTTATTTGTTTAGAAAATTATTTTTTATTTTGGAATAATTTATGGTTTTATTTATTCGGATTATAAGGATTGATTTACACTCAATTTAAACAACTAATGTAATAAGAAACTCATTATCTAAGATCCACCAATAATTAAAAAAACAACGCAAATACATAAAATAATTAAACTACATTCATGTCACAATGGAAGATGAAAACCACAATTATTATACACATGCATAGGGCTGGTTATTCAAAGGTAGCCATTTTAATCCCTCCTCAAGCGTGTATCCATGAAATAACATGCATCACATATTTCTCAGGTGTGATTCACAAATAATTTAGAACATTATAGTGTCTCAAAATAAAAACGAAGTAATAGATAGTTGTTTCAGAATAGGGTGAATTAAAAGTAAACTATTCCATGTAAGAACTCAAACATCGCAATGCCATGAAATAATTTTATAGCCATCAATGACTCCCCATTAGTATGAATTCTATAACTCATACATTATATATTATTAAATTTATTTCAAAATGTTTTATCCTTCATCCATTAATATTTTCTCATATGATTCATCTTTTAAAATGTCAGATTGTAATGATAACAAAAATGTGGAATATTTCTAAATGATAACTCATATCATTTGACTTCCAAATAATCACATAGTGCTCATATGAACCATTCTATTCAATTATTAATTACCTACAATATATCCATATTATTCTCTAAGAATAGAATGTGCAGTTTTGAATATGTCATTGGTAAAATTAATTTCATAACACATGATGCACACAACATACTATATAATTTAAAAAACATGACATATTCATGGATTTTTAGAATATCTCTATTAGGTTCAAAATTTCACTTAATCCTCATAGAATTTCATCAATTAAACCATATATGGTATAATATACAACAACCTATGATACCATATCCAAAAAAACTAGTTCATTTCTCAAAAAATAAATATTTTCAATGATATTATCAACTTTACCTACTATAACATTAAATAAAAAACATTTTAAATATCACTAAAACCCTCCATTTGAGATAAAAAATAGACAATTAATTAAGAATATCATTGAATAAAATTCAATCCCAATTATTAAAATGAAAAAATTGAACCTAATGTGACATTATTGACTTAAAAAATATGAATTTTTAAAATTTAGATTGTAATCAAAGAGAATTCTCGGTCAAATAATCAATGTTACTCAATCTAGAAAAATATTTGTCTTTATTTACATTAAATACAAGTATAATTAAACCATTTTCCTCAAGATACATAATATAAAAGAATCAATTTATATATAATCCCTTTTTAAAATATATAATGTAACCATAGGCCATATAGTATGTTAATCCCTTATTATTACTCATACATTCTTGATTCTCGAAGTATAGATAGACTACATAAATGAATACCTAAAATTTTATTCTCCATTATGGATGATCACATCACATTCCCCTAACCTCAATGATAATAATATATCTTTTTTATCTATATACATTCATACATATCCATTAACTATCTCAATTGAGGACCCATAATTATTACATGTTATGTAATCTGATTAATCAAATCCGGGTTAATTTGTAATCAACTACATGATAAAAAACATTCAAAATAACACCCTGATTATGAAATCCTCAATGCTCATTTAAGAAAGTTATAGTTGGATAAAATATCTTATACTATATATCTTTCATAAAACATGTAATGGGGACTCCAATTGGGGACCAAACACCTATAGAATACCAAAGACAGAGTGTATAAAAATGTGTCTAGTTTACATTGTGGGAACTCTAGTATATAAATCATATTTTTTTCATTATTAGAATATTTAATTATCCCATTTAATGAATTATACTCATGATGATGTAAAGATTTAATCACATCCTTTAGTACTAACTGATTAACATTTTATAGTGCTAACAAAATACTCATGCATTGATAGCTCAATTATCATTTTACTTCATGAGTATATACAGTCAATATGAAACAGTGATAGCATGTATATTTCCTTTTTTATAACATGAAAAATAATTTATTATTAAACTCCTTTCAGAATTGTTAACAAAACCATAAATAAGTGTCTTTCTTAAAATTTAATATATGATAGACTTTTGGATCATCCATATGTTTTCTGCACTTATAGGGTGTTTTTTGAACTCATTACAACTTATATAACTCTTAAAACATCTCTATGTGACTATATAATAAAGAAAAATCAAAAAGGAATTACTGAGTAACATATAAAAAGTTTGGTAGTTAGGATCATTGGGTGACGTAATAATTATATTCATAGTGATAAAATCATTGAACATAGTATTAAAACACCTTATCTATAAGATAGAATATACATCTAGATTCCATATCATTTCATTCAATAATCAGTACCTATTTTACTATAGAAGATAGAATATACATCTAAACGATATTCACCTAAAATCGGATATTAGACCTGAGACCCTCATGTAATCATGTAGCCTTCAACATCTCATCACCCATTAGGATAGGTGTGATGTGATGGATCTCATTAAATCATGAAGAGTAATCCACAACTTATAGGGCACATGACGCCAGATGCAAAAACTGTTAGGCACTATCAGCCCCCAAAATCTTGTGATAAATGTAAACATAGAATATTGTCTAATACATTTCCCTGGACATATCACGATGAATATTTTTCTGAGTGATAACATCCCACCATCTCTTGAAAGAATCATTCAACATATATATAGTAATCATGACCCTCCACTCAGGTGGTGTCTTCATATGATCAGTGATCGAAAACATGGCCACCAACCATTGCTCAATAGCCTATGGTCCACTATCCCTAGAAAATGAAGGTGGATGCTACTAATGGAACACTCATGAAAGTTTATCACTAGAAGTGTCTAGATGTAGTGCTCTTTTTAAGGTCGGCATGATGTGTGTAATGTTTTCATAGAAATGTGCCTCAACACCTATGTCTGATACAACAGTGATCTCCTCAACTAGAACAACTAGAGGATCCACAGTTGAGTCAATATGTTTTCCTTATGAATTTTCCATTCCTTCATGTTTGGGAAGATTGAATGAGTTAATAAGGTTTCCTTATGACGTTACCATTTCTTCATGTTTTGAAAATCACAAACACCTTATCTTAAGGAAAATTCAATTTACCCTATGTTTTAATTTCATAATGAAATGTTTACATCCCCAAGAAAATTTATCCTTACCATATTATTTATTATTCATTTTGTCTAAGAATAAAATATAGTTTTGTATCCAAAAAAATCGGAATCATATATATACTTATATATAAAGCATTTTGTTTTCAATATCAGAATTCAGGTTCTGAGTTCTATGAATTCAGACGCCGAACATTATTGAGTTCTGACTTGGAGTACTCTGAATTTAGACTCCGAACACTTCTGAGTTCTGACTCCGAGTTCTCTGAATTCGGACTCAGAACATTTCTGAGTTCTGACTAACTGTTCTATGAATTTTGTCTCCAAACTCTTCTGAGTTCTGACTTTGAGTTCTTTGAATTCAGACTACGAACATTTCTGACTTCTGACTCCGATTTCTCAGAATTCAGTCTCTGAACTTTTTTGAGTTCTAGCTCCAAGATCTCTGAATTCAGACTCCGAACATTGTAATTTTTGACACTGAAATCTTATGAATTCAGACTCTAAACTTTGGAAGTTCAAACTCTGAAATCTTATGAATTCAGACTCCTAACATTATAAGTTCAGACTCTTAACTCTCATGAAATTAGACTCCTAATTATATTGAATTCAAGTCACCAAATATCCTGGAAATTCATTCTCTAGGATTCTATATAATTCTATCTTCGAATTCTTCTGATATACAGAATCTGAGTAACCTTTTATTATAGACACCGAATAGATTTTGGTTAGACTTGGAACTTTCATCATTTCTTACGCACCAAAAAATGAATATGCTTATATTACCATATTTTTTCATACTCATGTTTCGGTGAAAAAATTATGTCCTGCATTCAGTTACTAACTTACTTTTGTGTGAGTGCCTCATGTACAAGTCCCTTCAAAATTCAAGGAAAAATATGATCGTTGGAGGAGGGAGTCGATCATTGAAGTTGTGCCATTAAATATGATCTCATTTGAAAGAGCTCATAACACGTTATATCATTGATGAACTATTCTACTACTCTAGAGATTACATTCTATTTAAGTTATTTCTATAGAGAGACTCTCATGCATTGTGTGTACAGAACACCTTGGTCAGAATTTCTTCGTGCGACTTCGAATGTTGTTGAGTACATTTGAGGGCTTCTAGGGATAGGAAGACATAGGTGCAAACAACCGTAAAGTTCGAGGACTTCCTTTCTAAGGAAGACATAGGTGCCGATTACCTTGAAGTTGATGGCTTGTGGGGATAACAATACAGACTCTGATATTTGTATCGAGGGCCTACCCAGGTGTGGGTATGACAAAATTTATTGAAATTATAAATCAAGGGACCTTTATCTAAGGTTGTTGGATACCCTTCTCTTTGGGTTAAAAGACATTCTACTTGATACTTGTTTGTTTCATGTTTTCTATGTATTATTACTGTTGAATAAAGTATAACTATCATATACATCCTTATACTTGTACACTCTGATTTATTAAGATTCTATATTCTTTAGTTTATAATATTGATCTTTGTAAACATTCGTTAAGATTCATTTTCGGATTCACGTTTCTTGAATCTCTTTCTCACAATCATATTTCCGGATTCATGGATTTGTGTAGAACTAGAGGTTTTGTGAATTACATTATTTAACATTATTAAACAATAAAAAATTTCCTTACCAACTCTAATAGTTCCCAATGAATTTTTAAATTTTAAAATTCACCCCACTTGATTATTTTATATCTACATTATTATTTCAATCATACATTTGGAATCTTATGAGAATATCATTCTCTATACCATCTCAACAATTGGTATCTGAGTTTTGGTTCAATATGAATTACTCTCACGATTAGATTCAGAAGAGAATTCATCTTCTTCTTCTTATTTTTAGAATTAGATTTTCAGACTCACTAGTTCAGATTCATTTTTTTAAATATTATCCTCTTCAATATTTTCATTACTTAGGATATTTTTTTATCATTGTTTAAAAAATTATATTACTAATAAGTATGTGTGATAAGTTTCTTTTAAGATGGAAGAAATCAATGTTGGTTCCATAGACAACCATAATCCAACTAGACCACCTATTTTTTAGGGGAATGACTATGAATATTGGAGACATCACATGAAGCCATTGATTATCAATATTGGAGTAGATAATTTCGTTAAGCATACTGGAGTATATAAAATCCATGACTCGGAAGTCAGATCTTTCACCAACCAAGAAAAGCATGAATATCAACTGAATGATATAGTATGCAATAAATTGATTTTTTCCATGACTAGAAATATATATAGCCAAATTTCATTTTCTGAAGAAAATAATTGTATTTGGAAAAATCATGAAGTTACACACATTGGAACTTCAAATGTTATTCAAACTAGAAGATCCATGCTTAAAGATGAATATCATGGTTCTTGCTTTACTTAAGGAGAAGCCATATGTTTGGAGAAACAGAGATTCCTGACTATCATTAATAATTTACAATGTATGGGTGAGAAAGGATTAGATGATGAATCTATTGTGGATAAAATCATAGACATCATGCCGAACGAGTGGAAATCTTATTGGACTACTATTAATGAGAACAGAAAGGTTACTCAGATTTCCCCTGATGAACGTTTTGGAAATATTCTTCAACAGGAGACTATAATGAACAGATATGCTAACAATATTAAGAAAAAAATGGGAATGTAAGATTTTTTATAACTACAACATCAAATCATATGAATTCCATGACTCCTGAGAGAGTTACTAGATCTAAATCTAATAAGATGGTTATTCAATCTATATCTAGTGGGAATGAATATTCATAGAATGAATGAGCCATTCTTGCTCGAAGGATTAACAAGATTTATGGAAAGAAGAAATTTCAATACAGATATAAGAATAAATAATGGAAATATAAGAAAGATTCAGAAGTCATGTATTATGAATGCATGAGAGATGGACATATAAGTCCTGGTTGTCCTATTCTTAAAAGAAAGGAAAAAAGGAAAATCATTATGAGAGTAATACAAAGAAGTACTAGAAGGGTAAAGCTAAGAATGTTTTGAAAGTTAATGACACTGGGAGTGCCAGTTGTGGAGACTCTTCTGAGAATCATCAGATTACGAATGTTCTGGACATAAGAATCTTGGTTTAACAGATAGACTAACTATTGAAAATCATTGCTTAATGGATATGGTACACAATTATGAATCTATGACCAATGTATCCCAAAATGATAATTATTGTGATAGTAAATTTTATAAATCTTCTAATGAAGGATATTCTTATTTTGAGGATAATATTTTACCTACCTATTAATAGGTTTCTAAGTTTTCTAATCTTTTTGAGAATGAGAATTCAACACTCAAGAGAAATATTGATAAAGAAAATTCTAGGAATTCTATTCTTACTAAGGAAATATCAGATCTTTCTAAACATCTTGATAATAAAATTTATGATTACAAAAATATTTTTAAATCTCCTGAGGATATATATTCTAACAAGGATAAACTTTCTAAGGATCTAGAAAATGTAATTTCTATGAATAATGTTTTCGAGCCTAACTCAAGTGATGAAGCAAATGTTTTGGAATATAAGAACATAGTTATCAATCTAAAGTCAGAGATATTTTCATTGAAGAAGTGTTTTTCAAAATTTACATTTTTTAAAGAAAAATTTGATAAAATGATTATTCATATCCGACCTCTATGGAATACTTCTAGTTTTGGTTATACCAGTTCTATACAATTTTTTAGTAAACATTATTTTTCCCTCAAAGTGCTCCATTCTGAACTAAGTGTCAGTGCGGTGGTCATTGGGAAATATATTGTTATTTAAACAATACCAATTCCTTTGAATTTCATAAATCCGATTATTCTAATAAAATGTTGGTGCCCAAAAATTTTCTTTCTGAAATTTACAGATCCCATAATTTTTGGGTTCCAGATGTCTAACATTATTGTTTTCATGAAAATAAAGAACGTACCAACATCAATACATGGTACATAGATAGTGGATGTTCTTGGAATATGACTGGTAACAAAAACATCTTTGAAAAAATTATCAAGACAAATAGAGGGGAAGTAACATTCATAGATAATGCCCAGAGAGAAATTATTTGTATAGGTAACATAATTATTCTTGGAAAATTATTGATTTAAAATATTTATTTGTTAAGGGTATTAATGACAACCTCATTATCATAAATCAATTAGTTGATGAATGTTACCTAGTGATTTTTTGTAATGACAAGTGTTTAGTACAAAATTCCAAGGAAGAGTTCATTTTTTCTTCCAATAGGCAAGAGAATGTTTACACACATAACATAGAAGACCTTATGATCCAATACCTACCTTGCATTAGTGAAATAGAAGATCATTGTTGGTTGTGGAATAGAACTTTTGGACACTACAATCTTAATAAACTATGAAAAATCTCTAAGAAAAGACTAGTTACGGATTTATTAAGGTTTAGATTTGAATTTTCAAAAGTTTGTGATCCTTGTCAATATGGAAAGCAACATAATTCAAGGTTTATTTCTATAGGTGAAGTCTCAACCACTGATTCTTTATAGTTAGTAAATATGGATCTTTTTGGACCAACACAAACTGGATTCATTGGATGAAAATATTAACTATTTTTCGTAGTTGATGATTACAATAGATTTACGTGGGTTTATTTTCTCGAAAAAAAATCTGAATCATTTTATTATTTAAAAAGTTTAAGAGACCAAGTTAAAAATAAGAAAAACCTTCCTTTGATAACTATTAATAGGGATCATGGAGGATAATTTCAAAATTATAATTTTGATACTTTTTGTATTAGAAAAGGCATTACTCATTACATCTCATCACCCAGAACACCACAATAGAATGGTGTTGTTGAAAGAAGAAATATAATTCTTCAAAAGATAATAAGAACCATGTTGAGAGATTTTTCTATTGCCAAAAAAAATTTGTGATAATCCTGTAAGTACTTCTTGTTTTACTATAAATAGTGTTTTGATTAGACCATTTCTTAATAAAACTATTTTTGAGTTATTGAATGGTATAAAACCTAGACTTTCCTAATTCAAGGATTTTGGTTGAAAAGTTTTCATTCATAATAATAATGATAATCTACACAAATTTGAACCAAAATTTGATGATGGAATTTTCTTAGGATACCCCACAAATTCTAAGGCTTATAGGGTTTTCAATTAAAACACTTGTACTATTGAAAAAATAGTGCATGTCATATTTGATGAAAATATTCGCTTTGTTTCTAAACAACCTCAACCTACATCATCGGATGTGTTTTCAAAAAAAAATTATCAACGTTTGTTAGAAGATCCTTCTGATAATGAAAATTTCCATGAATATGTTTCTAAAACAATTACCCGTGGAGATTTCCTACCATATGTTGATGAACAGGTTTTACAAAACCCAAATCTATTGTTTCTTAAGAATAACCCTAGTGATAGTATCATTGTTGATGTAAATTAACCAGTAAAGACTAGATGATCCTTAAAAAATGAAGTAGAACATCTAGCATTCATTTCCCAAATAGAACCAAAAAGACCTGATGCAGCTTTAGGTGATGAAGATTGGATAAAAGCTATGAAAGATGAACTAAATGAGTTAGAAAAGAATAATTTCTGGACCTTGGTTAAAAGACATAAGGACACATATATTATTGGAGTGAAATGGGTCTTCAGAAATAAGTGTGATGAAAATGGAATCATAGTAGGAAATAAAGCTAGATTAGTTGCTAAAGTATAATATAAACAAGAAGGAATAGAATATAAAGAAACCTATGCTCTAGTATCTAGACTTGAATCAATTCGTATTCTACTTGCCTTTGCAGCATTTTTTAATTTCAAACATTTTCAAATGGATGTGAAATGTTCTTTCCTTAATGGTTATGTTCAAGAGAAAGTTTTTGTTGAACAAACTTCTGGTTTGGAATATTAAAAACATCCTGAACTTATTATTAAACATACCAACACTTTCTATGGACTTATGCAAGCCCCTTGAGCACGGTATGATATACTTATAGGATTTTTTCTTCATCATAATTATGTTAATGGAAATGAATACCCAACCATTTTTATAATGAATGATAAGAAAAATGTTTTGATTGTAAAAATTTATTTTTATGACCATATATTTGTTTCAACTCAGAAATATTTAACTGATTCATTTGTTGGTATAATGAAATCTTAGTTTGAAATGAGTATGACGGGCGAGTTAAAATTTTTCCTTGGTTTTAAAATTTTACAAAAACAAGAAAGAATCTACATATCCCATGAAAATTATATTAAATATCTTCTTTTAACATATGGATATGACCAAACTAAGAGTATTAGTACTCCAATTGTTACCTAAAAAACACTTGATCTTGGTGAACCTGGGAAACTAGTAGATTAAACATATTTTGGAGGTATGATAGGAAGTTTACTTTACATGACAGCTAGTCGTCCAGACTTAATGTTTTCAGTATTCATTTGTGTAAGATATCAATCCAATCTTATGGAATCTCATATAAAAGCAGGGAAAATAATATTTCTCTACTTAAAGAGAACCATGGATTTAGGACTCTTTCATACTTCTGGAAATGATTTTGTTCTAAAAAGTTTTTCAGATATTGATTTTGGTGGATGTAGAATGGATAGAAAGAGTACATCTAGAACTTTTTATTTCATAGGAGATTCATTAGTTTCTTGGTCATACAAAATGCAACACTCTGTATCACTTTCCACTACTGAAGCTTAATATGTAGCAGCTGGATGTTGTTGTGCTCAAGTGTTGTGGATGAAACACACACTCACATACTACTGTATGAGTTTTTACTAAAAATCAATTATTTTGTGATAATACAAGTTCCATTGCTTTATGTAAAAACCATGCAAATCACTCTCATGAAAAATACATTGATATTAGGCATCACTTTCTTAGGGTTTTCATACAAAAAGGGGATATCATTTTTCAATTTATCAGAACACAATATCAGCATGCTGATACTTTCACAAAATCATTACCCTCTGATAGATTTTAATAAATTAAACAGAAGTTATGAATGACAACCATAATGTAATATTCCATGTTAAATTTCTGTCGAATCTAATCTTTTTACAGTAACAAACTTCCTTTTCATATGGGGAGTACATTTTATTGCAAGATTTTTTAAATCTTTCATAATGGAAATTTTCATAGACATATTTTTCAAATATTTCATAATGGAAATTTTCATAGTTATATTATCCAAATATTTCATAATAAATTTTTTTAAAATAATGATTTTCTTAAATTTAAATAATGAAGATTTTTCTAAATTTTCTTAATGATGATTTTATTGAATTTTTGTAGTCTGTTTTGCAATATTTTTTCGAAATAATTTTTTTAGAATCTAATTTTCTTCAAGAAGAATTTTCCTCAACATGAATAATATTCCTCGCAATACGAAAGGTATTATTCTTTCTTGAATGTTCGTAATCATCCTTTACTAGTTGTTTTTTTTGGATTCTTTTTTCCTTAAATCCGGATGTTTTTATTAAAACCCCTCAAAAGATCAGATCCAAGATTTCATTGTGGCTATTCTTTCAACCTTCAAGTCTGATCAGAAATATTTTTAGCCATTGGATTGGGTTTGGAAGAGGAACAGTCGCTTCAAATTACTATATAAAGGACACCCTGATGGTTTTCCCACATCAAATCTCAAGCTCTTTCATGCTGAAGTTATGCCTCTGTAATTATGCTCATTCTGAACATCTAAGCATTTCTCAATACCGAATGCCTATGAGAGAATATTTTCAAAATAAACTGTCTACTATCAAGCCAATTTCGGAGTGGCAGGTCTATATAGAAAGGTTGGTGCATCCGAACATCATCAATAATTATGATTCGATTATCTTTAAAAACATTAAGTTGAATGGATGGGAGATCGTTTCTGTATCGAAGCCAGGGGCTCAAGACATAATGTATGTGTATTTTCATGCCGAGTTATATGAATCAGCCTGTTTTATTATGGAAGATGGAAGAGAAATTTTTTCCTTCAAGAGCTATGGAACGACTTATGCTCTTTTATATAATGAGGAAGCCATCTTAGTTGGTATTCTATATGAAGGGAATGCTGAATTCTGTTCCCACTAGTATTCAGATGTCAAAGGATGATTTTTAAAGGTGAAATATATACAGTGCCTTAATCTTATTGATGTCAAGTCTCCTAATATTGGTCACCTCTCTACAAAAAATCGGATCCTTGAATTATGGGTTCAATAATATTTCATTACGAGAAAAGGTGATAGGGACACATTGAAGAAGAGTGATATGTACATCATATATTTTCTGGGGAACATAAAGAAGGTTAATTTGGTTATGCATATTCTCATTACTATCGACAATATCAAGAATAGAAATCTGAAGGCTCAGATTATCATGTACCATGGAATTCTCTCAATGTTGATTATTAGAGGCTTAAAATCTTTTAAAATCCCTTACAGTTCAAAACATATAAATTAAATTGGCATTCTAGTCAGTGATGATACTTTTAAGAGGTTGATCATTGGTTTTTCTAAAGACTCTGGAGATTATTATGATCTACCAGAGGAGGAAGCTAATGTTTTTCTGAATAAACAAGAAGTGGTTGAACCATTAAGAATGTTTTCAAAGAAGAGTAAGTTGAGGGAAGTAGAAAAATAAGAGAGAACCCCAAAAACGAAGGAATCTCAATCCGCACCTCCAAAAACTAAGAAGAAAAATCATATCTGTATGAGGTTATATCTAAGTAAAGGGAAGATAAGAAAAACCAGAAGGAAGGAGAGAAAAAATTTGGTTTCGATCTTACTGAAGAAAAGGATTTTAAAGAGAAGACAACTGATGATATTTAAAATCAGTTAACTAAATGAAGTTAAAGAAAAAGATGACTGAATCCAAGATAGTTCAATCCCTTACGAGGGATACTGAGAAAGCATCAGAGATCACTCCATTACTAGAATCACTATTTGTAGAAGCTTTACCTAAGACTCTGTTTAAGAAATTTCTCAATCCATAAAAAATCCAAGAAATGATTATTGAACAAAAAGAAGATGAAATGGTTGTGGAAGAATTGGAAGAAGAAGAAAGTAGTGGGGACACTGAAGAATTAATTAATCATGTGGAAGAATTTGATGAGAAAGAATGCCCATATATGAATTTTTCAATCCGACTTTTTCAAAATGAATCGTCAAAACTTGCTACCCCTGGGATAGATGACATGATCGAATATGAAGTGAATAAGCACTATAAGGAAGAAAGGTTTAATCATTACTTCAGTCGTCCTGAATATGCTGAGGTGAGAAGGACAAGGTAGATATAGATATGATTGTTCAATTTTGTAACAGTAAACATAAATTTCCATATGAGGAAGCCATTATGAGAAGTGATAAGGGAAAATAGGTGGTTGTTGATACACCTGGTAATGATATTATAATGAAGAAAACATATTTTGGTGCTTCATCAAAGAGAAAGGCATATAAACTAGAGAAAGAATCCACACCTCGAAAAGTTTTAGATTTTGAATGATCATCCCTAGGAAAAGATTTTGTTGTTCAGTCACTGAAGAAGCTTGATGGGACCATTCTAATTTTTTCAATCATTGAATCGAGATTCCAAATTCTCCAACACAACTTGAAAAATAAAGCAGGATCAATATCCATTGTGATGGATAAATGTGTAAATCTTGAGGCTAATTTCATGAATTTTTCATTACCTATGAATCCCACAAGAGATCTCGCAAGAATATGACAACATGGAATAAGAAAACTATAGAAGATATGCAGATTCTTGATGAGTTCTAAGAAAGTGTCAAGGATTATTTTGACACTGAAGATGGAAAAATTAAGGATCTCACAAGTACCTTTGAGGAAAAGCTAACCCTTTAACAAAATTCTCGGATTCGAGAAGTGTGTATTTGAATGGGAAATATTATTATGTGGATCAACGATGGAAGAGAAAAAATGATGTTCAGATTGAGATATAAAAAAAGCATTTCAAGCAGGGAGAAGTCTTGAAGTCTATGGTAGAGGCTCTTAAATATCAGGATGATAGAAGCAATGATTTAGAGAAGAATGTTGAAGATAAGGATTAGATTCTAAAGTGACCAGAGGATGATTACAAAGAACTTAGATAGCTGAAAACCATTGTAAAGAAGTTGATGCCCAAGGAAAAGGAAGGATGATTACACCCAATATGATCATTTGTTGTATTTTCCTTACTTGTATAAATTTTTCCAATACTAATGAAATTTCGGTTGCTCATTTTTTGTTTGGATGTTTTGTACTAAGATTTTACATACCATATTATCTTTTCCATTCCATATATTTCTTCAGGAAAACCACAAAGGGGGAGAAAGGATAATGAATTCTAAGTAAATAGGATGTTTCCCTTAGTTATGGGGAGTGTTCATCTAAGGTGGAGTTTCATTACAATTATTTCTATATCCAAGATAATGAAAAATATCATTCTAGAAATCTTGAATATGGTCTTTAGTGTTCCAACGACTAAGGGAGAGTTATCCATATTCATCTATTTCCATTTGTTAAGGGAGATATGTTTTATTATCAATGTCTAGATAAGTATTATCTATGTCCTTATATTCATTTTCAAAAGGATGTTTTTTCTTTCCAAAAAGGGGGATATTGGTGGGTCAATAAGGTTTCCATGTGACTTTTCCATTACTTCATGTTTGGTGAGATTTATTGAGTCAATAAGGTTTTCATATGACTTTAGAATTTATTCATATTTTGAAAATCATAAACACATTATCTTAAGGATAATTCAATTTACCCAATGTTTTACTTTCACAAAGAAAAATTTTCATTCAACAAGGAAATTTATCCTTACCATATTTTTCATTATTCATTTTGTCTCTGTATAAAATTCGGTTTCATATCCAAATCATTGGAATCATATATATACATAGATATAAATCATTCTATTTTCAGTATCCGAATTCAGGTTCTGAGTTCTCTGAATTTAGACATCTAAATTTTCTGAGTTCTAACTCCGTGTTCTCTGAATTCAGACTCCGAACTCTTCTGAGATCTGACTCTGGGTTCTATAAATTCAGTCTCCAAAAATTTCTGAGTTCCAACTCTGTGTTCTTTGAATTCAGACTCCGAATACTTCTGAGTTCTGACTCTGTGTTCCATGAATTTAGACTCTGAACTTTTCTGAGTTCTGACTCTGAGTTCTTTGCATTCAGACTCTGTAATTTTCTGAGTTCTGATGCCGATTTCTATGAATTTAGACTCGGAACATTGTTTGTTCAGACTCCGAACACTGATGAATTAAGACTCTGAACTCTTATGAATTCAGACTAAGAACTTTGAATGTTCAGACTCAGAACACTAATGAATTCAGACTCTGAATTCTATTGAATTCAAGACTCTGAATTTCCTTGAAATTTAGACTTCGAGATTCTATAGAATTACTACTCCAAATTCTTCTTATAAATAGAATCTGAATATCCTTGTATTATTGACTCCTAATAGTTTTTTGTTAGACTCTGAAAATTCATTTTTTATTACACTCCGAAAAATGAATTTTCTTATATAACCATATTTTTTCTTACTCATGTTTTGTTGAAAAAATGTTGTTGGGCATTTAGTTACTAACTAACTATTGTTTGAGTGACACATGTACATGTCCCTGTGAAATTCAGGGAAATATATGATCGTTAGAGGAGAGAGTCGACCGTTGAAACTGTGCCTATAAATAAGACCTCATTTGAATGAGCTCATAACACGTTACAAATTTGATGAAATGTTCTATGATACTAGATATTACATGCTGTTGAAGTGATTTCTACTGAGAGACTCTCATGCTATGTGTGTAACGAACGCCTTGTTCATAATTTCTTCGTGCGACACTGAATGTTGCAAAGTACATTCGAGGGAATTCGGGGATTGGAAGCTAGAGGTTCCGACTACCTTAAATTTTGAGGACATCCTTCCCAAGGAAGATATAGGTTTCGACTACCTTGAAGTTGAGGGCTTGCGGGGATAACAATATAGACTCTGATCTTAATATCGAGGGAATACCCAGGTGTGGGTAAGACATAATTTCTCGAAAGCATAAATCATGTGACATTTTCCAAGGTTTTTGGATACCCATCTATTTGGATTAAATACTTACTACATGTTACTGGTTTGTTTCAAGTTTTCCGCTGTATTTTTATTGTTGAGGAAAGTATAAATATCATATACTTCCTTATACTAGAACACTCATATTTGGTAAGATTGTATGCACTTTAAGGTAGAATAATAATCTTTGTAATCATTTATTAAGTTTCCTTTACGGATTCAATTTTCTGAAATTTATTTCTCAGAATCATATTTACGGATTCAAAAAAGTGTGTAGAACTAGAAGTTTTTTGATTTAAATTGTTTAACCTTTTTAATCAATAGAACAGTTTCTTACCAACTTTAAAAGATCCCAATGAATTTTTAATGTATAAAATTCACCCCCTCCCCTCTTTTATTTTGAGTATATATATTATTATTTCAATCCTACATTTTGTATCATAGGAGAATATCATTCTCCATACCATCTCAACATCCACTGGTATCCCATGGACAACCATCTATGAGGTATGATCATCATTGCTCTGATGGAATATAATTACTAGTCCTCATGAAGTCATAACTCTTAAAGGGATTGAACACACCTCCGTTCAAGAGATAATTAACTAAATAAGATTTGAAAAACATTAATGGCTTCTGAAAATGGATTCCATTGCATGAATAAATAATACACAGAGTGTAACCTCTATCTTCTACCCGGGTGTGTACTTATGCAGGCCTTGTCACATAACCATTTAGGGTACACTGTTTGATTGATTGATGCACTATGTGTACTCGATTCTCCCCTCCTAGACATGTACTTTTACATGGACAGAACCACAATGGATCATCCTGAGTAACAATATATAGTGTTTACCAAAAGTAAACATTGTGCACTAGAAAAAAAGCATCATTCAATGTTCTCCATTACATGATCAGACACACGGCCAGTTACTACATGGAATTTTCTGGTAAAATATAGAGTTAAATTAGAAAATGTATTCTTACTATACTGAAGAACACATGGAATGTGATCATAGCATCAAACACTATGTTTTCTAGGTTTCTAGGTAGTAATCCTCTAAAACATCCTCAAAACACCCATTTTATCATATTCCAATAATGTTATTCCATATTTTTATTTTTGGGGGCCTATAAACCCCATGAATAAAAGTTTGGAATCAACATTTAAGACATTATATTTAATTTAAATCCAAAACATGATCCACCAAAATTTGATCTAAGAGGGCCCACACCCCTGGATGACCAAAGTTTAGTGTTCATACAATTAGAACCATAACACTTACCATAACACCAAACAAAATAGGAAACATATGTATCACAATATCTACCACAACATCATGAAATATGTAATGATCTATAAATGGAATGATATAAATGCAAGACTTTTGATTTCTAAAATGTGGCTACAAGAAAAATGGAATGGAATACCCTCATCTGATTAGGTAGAAATAAATAAAACCACTGTGATTTCAATTATAATAGAACAAAACTTGTGTGTCACTCTATGATGAAATCTAATAAACTGTAATATCATAAAATTTAAATATAAAAATTCAATTTCAGGAAATTTGGAATTTCTTGGTACCCAGGGTGGCTACTCATATTCACAATTTTTTTTAAAAAATCAACTTCTTTCCTATCCATATATAATATATCCAAACAGTAAGTCAAACAAGAAAAGAACATCACAATGATAACTCTTTATAACGACCCATATCCAAATGACACTAAATGGTGCCCCGTACTCGGTTGGCCACATGACCTCATGTTAATTTCCCCATTTCCAAGAGGCTTCCAACTAGGAGTGAGGAAATATGTTTGATTGTTGGAATTTTTCCCCTCATTATTGTTGTATAACATAGTGGAATCAATAAAAATAGAAAAACAGAAAATTTAAACAACATAAAACTGAAATAAATAGCGTAAGATTGATAAGATAAATAACAACACATCATTCACTACAATAGTTGAGACAAAAGTTTTAGTTCTAAGAAAACATCCAAAGAATATAAAATATAGAAATAAAAAATATATGTTCCAAAAGAACAAAATAAACAATGGAATCTATGAAGCATTCCATGCCTCATCTTGGTCTCATGCTCTCTTGCTCCAAAATAGCATACCAAGAACTAGCAGAAGGGTGCTTTACCTGATAAAAACATTAAATCATATAATCTATTTGGGGACAACAGAATGACACCAATAGGGTGTGAGGATAATTTATAGTAGTAAATCACCCTAGATCTATGATAATCAATCAATGATTATAAATATAATAAGAATGGTATATTAGTTAAGGATGTAACTGGAATATACAACAAAATTAAACTATTCTACAATAAAGAACAATTGATTTCGTAGGATACCATCTAAGCTATTATAAGTAAAGGAAAAATCCATGATTTCTCTTTGGCTTGAAAGTCAAATTATATTTCATTCCATTTCATTATTCTATTCCAATTGAGACTGAGCCTATCCATTACATCATGGTTCACTCAAAACGTAGTAACAATATGTTAACCCTCACCCTAAGGAATAAGAAGTCCCCACCCTCAGGCATTGATGAATCTATCCCTCAAGAATAGAAAAACCTATCCCATGGGAATAAAAAAATATTTCTAGTACGTATAGAAAACCCAACAAAAACATCCCATATAAAAAATAAAGGACCAACCTCATAAGGATTGAAATTTCAAATACTCAAAAGGGTTGGATATATAAGAAGAAAAATGTAAATTAAACTACTCCATGGATTCCTTAATAATAACTCATGCGGAAAGACCTTCAATTAACCAATTTCCCATTTAGAAAACACATTTTAGGGAATCAATGGAATTCCCATAGAATCATAGTCCAAATTTCTGACATTGGATTTCATAGATAAACACACTCTCACGGTGGCCCTTAATCGAGGTGATCAAACCTAGACATGGTTTCAAACATCAAACCAATTACCTAATCCACAATAGGAAATAATAATAGAAAAATATCAATCAAGTGACTCCCAAAAAGTGGTCGTGAAGAACTATAGAATATATATTCAACTCAACTAGAAAAAGTAACAAGACCACCTACCTCATACTCGTATGACTCTATACATCCAACATTATGATTCAAATTTACCTAGAAAAGTATTGATCTACCAAGTGAGAATAAAATAAAAAACATTGATACAATTTTAAAGATAAAAAATCTAGAAGGAAGGCTCAATTGGAATCAAGCACTAACAGAGGGGATTTCAAAGGATCTAATGGTGTTTGGATAATTCATCATATGACAAAACGAGTGGAAAATTCATAATCAAATTTAATGGGCATGTTGTCCATTGAAGGAGGGATCATTTCTGGCCATCTGAAAAAAAGTACACTACAACCTGATTTAATAAAAAAATAAAATTACTAAATATTTACTTGAAACAACATGTGGTGTTCATACATATATTATCTCATTCATTACAATTTTGTGTACTGGTATTATATAGCATGAAAACCTTATTATCTAGAATTTACTCGGAAATACACAATGTGTATATCCTAGTCATGTCATGTAATAGTAATGTATCCTGCCTTTAATATATTTTTTTCACAACTTTCATAAGTAAAATATGAAGAGGAATGATATTCACCAAAAAGGATGAACCCGGTTCATACATCTATAAAACGAAAGATTTTTTTATAATGATAGGATGTAGATGATGATTTTAGGATGATGGTTTCACAAACTGAGATGTGAATGGCAATGGTAATTCATCAAGAGAATGTATTTTTTGAGATCATGGCCAAAAAAAGTTTTTAGAAGATTAAATTTTCCTATATGATAATAGTGACAACATATAGTGATTATTAGTTAATGTTTTCATGATCAGTGATGTATAATAAATGAGAGGAGCTGATATAAATTCGATTTCTTCCAGAGGCATGGTCGAGATCCAATATCCAATGGTGTCATGAACCTAGTCAAATTTTTTGTGGTCATTATGGAATGATTTTATGATTAAATATATTAAATTGTATTCAAGGTCATGATAGTCATTTAATAGGATTATATTATATAAATTTTCTGACTACACAATATATGGTTTAGAAGAACAAAAATGTGTAATCTACATTCTATGACACAATGATTTCTGGAAGAGAATCATATATTATGTTTTTGTGGCAGGCCCATACATTGTGTGACCCAAGATAACTTTTCTTGGTGAATAAATTAATGCCACACCCTGTGTACCACCCAATGAATAAGAATTTGGAAGTGGCACGGGTTGAGTTCCAAACCCCAAACCTATATACCATGTGGTTTATTACACAAACTACACAGTATGCATTCTACATTATAGGTAGGGTGACGATATATAACATTATGGATTGCATGGGGTATCACATAGTGTAACCGTAGAAAAAGTCATATATTTTTCAATGTAATATAATAGTTCATACATACGTGTATTTCTCACTAATTATTTATAGGTGGGTAGGTATTTTACCTGTTTAGACTAAAATCCTCTAAGGGAGTGGGTATTTCCTCCATGTAAGCCTATGGTTTGATCATCTACCAATGGAATCCAATATTTTAGGTATTTCACATACAGTACAGGGAAGGGATCATATATCTAAATAGTTAATATTTATCCAATCTATAGAGATTATATAGGATGGGGATCCTCTACTAGAGTCATTATTTTACTCCATTTCATGGATTCAGGATATTGTTACATAATTAAATTGAAATACATCTTAGGTTTATAAATTATGTACTATATGACTTTTGTATATAGATAAAAAAAATATGTGTTTACACTTACTATTTTGTATATCATGTTACCTCATTGGTAAAATGAGCTTATGGTTTGAGTATACCCCATTCTTATCTTTTGGATGCATCATGGATTATAGATTCTCGTGGAATGTTGAATTCTACAATACATATGGTTTCCTTATCCCCCTAGATGTTTCTTTTCAGATTAGATATTGTGAATAGCTATCAATCTCGGTATTAACAGGCTATTTAGTGTTATAAGAACAATAAAATACTCATTCAAGGTGTATTTAAAGAGTTGGAGTTTTGATTACCAGAAATTATTACTCTACTAGGGTCATCTAGTTATTATCATATGAAAATAATTCTATATGATATACTTATTTTTAATATTTAGTATCAATTTCATTGAGTTATATTGATATCCTAATTTCTCAATTTGTACCTTACCATGGATATCTCTAGTGTAGTTTTCATAAATTATTCTAATTTCTCCCCTTGAAAAAATGGTGAATATGGTATTGGTGGTGTAATGGATGTACTAGGAGGTGATGGTATCAAGAGATGTTTAGCATAGGGAATAAATTATTGTGGGGGAATCCACATCATTGTTAGTAATCAATTATCCCTTAATTTTTTCTAATCAAATATTTTAACTTATTATGTTTTCTATTCATGTTGGTTATCTTATAGATTTTAGTACACATATCTTTCACGTGTTACATTCATTTTATTTAACAACCCTACATTTTATTACACAATTAATCAAAATTATTACATAATCTCTTTACCTGATACAACATGTAATATCAAGAGGTGTAATGTCATTAAAGCTTTGGAATATTACAAACTGTTATAAAACAATAAACATAACATCTTTATTGAAAACATCTTTTACAAGACCACAACACTCTGTCATACTTAGCATTTCGTGGGATAACCTGAGGACATTCATAAAAAATGGTGAGATATAAATACCAGTAAGGGGTTAAACAAAGAATATCATGAAGAATAAAATAAATTTTAGAAAATAAGAATATCAGTGAATCATAAGGGATACACAAACATAAAGGCATGATAAAGCATGATTATTATAACATGGAAATGTGGCAGCAAAACTTAACATGGTATTAACATGAGCCAAATATCATTGCACATGGAGGATGTGTAAACCTTTATTGAACAAGAATTAGCATTATTAAATCCTAATTACAATTTAATTAACAAGAGTAAAACCTTATTTTAAATGACGTATCATTATACTAATCTTATTCCAATGCATTAGAGTGCTATCAGGGCACACCCTTCTTAAACATTTCATTTCATGTAAAAGTGTGCTACAGGATCATGCAACATGGATTCATTAAACATCATAATTTATTCAACAATAAAAGAATGTAGAATTAATAAATGAAACTCTTCCATAACTATGTAATTGTTCAAAACATTGAAACCCCTTGATAGAGAAATGGGCATGGAATTCACTACACAATGATTTTGTCTTGGAAAATTGCGGTGCAATTTTGGCACCATAATGACGTGACATAAGAAACTATAATCATTGTAGATTAGAGAGAAATATAATTATAATAATATGTACATAAAATTAAAAGTTAGGGGGGCACATGGATACATTTCCCAAAATAATTAATGTAATATAAATTCATAATACAAAATAATTTCTTGAATGTAAATGAGGAGAGTAAAATTACTTATGGAATTTCTGCATGGTAACAGATATACCTAGAAGGAAATAATTATAGATAAAGGGGTATTTAATCATTATAACATAAATAATACAGTACAAGGGTGGTTCTAAATCATACCCCAACATTTATAATTGAAAATAATAAGACATAAAAATATTAAGAAACATGGATAAGATGAGAATAGAAGGAATCCCTTAATTGGAAGAGTGATTCCAAACGTTTTGGAGTGGCTTGAGAGAGGCTTATTACGAGCTTGGGGTGCTTTGGGAGGATTATAAGGAGAGGTAGTTATGGTTTGGTTGAGTTCCAAAGGCTTTGAGTAAATATAAAGTTGGATCCTGGGTGGGTTTATATTGGAAAAAGAGGGAATTATTTATTATTTAGGTTTGGCCCCCCACACATTAAACTAATCAAAAGCACAAACAAGAACAATGTTTGGTCCCATGGTTTATGCAAAAGGGAAGTGGAAAAAATTATTTTGTAAGGTAAAAGTCCGTACTTCTTAAAATATTTGGTTGTCTTATGTGAAGGTGAGTAACACACTTAAGGAAATCAATTTAAAAATGTATAATGTTTTATAAGTCTTGGAGGGTCCACTAATGCTTTTTAAAATAAATAAAATAAACCCAAAATCACATTATAAAAATGTTAGAACCTATATTTTCTGAATATAATGTTTATATTATTTTATTAGATCACTATTAGGTCATTATTATGTCATAAAAAACATTATATATTTTTACGATATATAATTTTAAACCAAAAATTCGACTTTCAATGAAAATTATAAAAAATTAACCATTTGATAATTTCATCTTGTTTATTCAAAAATAATATTTATTTTATCTAAATAATTTTATAAATATGTAAATTTTTGCATTTAAAATAAAAATACACATTTATAGACAATTCATGGGTTTTAAAAAACATAACATTCAAACATTAATAAAAATCACAA
Organism: Viscum album; assembly: GCA_963277665.1. Classification (NCBI taxonomy): domain Eukaryota; kingdom Viridiplantae; phylum Streptophyta; class Magnoliopsida; order Santalales; family Viscaceae; genus Viscum; species Viscum album. Next base: position 1,018,084,553 of record OY728131.1, read on the forward strand.
TCATATTCATAAAAATTATATGGTCATTTATATTATATAAAGAGTAATTTTGTAATAATATTTAACCAAAATAATATTTAATTCAAAATTCCATTAATTCATCAATATATATTTCTTTATTGATTATTAACTTAAATTACTATTTTTTCATTAAAAAACTATTTACAATGTAACAATACAAAAATGAATGTATATTATTTAGTATATATATAAAAATAATGCACATAATCATATTCTTGTGGTATTGCTACATAACCCTGTATAACAACCACATATGACCGAAGGGTATGGTGTGTGATGGTGAGAGACACTTAGGGTGGTTTGGATAACATCTCCTAGGTAGAAATCTCTATTAACTTCCACTTCGCTCATAGGCGGTTCTGCTCGAGCTTAATGTGTTGAATCCTGGCTTGGGCTTGGTCTAGAGAAAAGGCCAATGATTCTACCTCCTTTATGAGCTCCGACAAATGGTCTTCGTAAAGAGAATGTCTACTGGATGAGGTTATCAAATCCTTTGCCTGGGTAAATTGTATTTGTTAATGCAAAATATTTATAATAATCAGGTGATCACTAGTCAATGTCTATATTATCAATGGTAACAATTCATATTGGTAATTTGAAATACAAAAATCATATAACCAAGGAAGTTCATATTTTATATAACCATTTTTTTATAATAATAAATGTAATTAGATCGAGAAGAATTTTCATTGATAAAATTTTGGGTCATTACAATCCTCCCCCCTTAAGAAATTTAACCCTCTAAATATCATTTTCCCCCACTAAAACAGATGTGGGTATCTATGCTTCATCACTTCCTCTAATTCCTATGTCACTTCTTCAAACTTTCGGTTTCGCCACAACACCTTGATGAAGGAGATTATCTTATTTCGTAGAAATTTTCCACTACGATATAAGATCTTCACCGGCTTCCCTTCATAGAACGAGTCATTCTACAATGGTAGAAGCATTGTTTTGAGTACATATGAGGGGTCAGGTATGAACATCCTCAAGAGTGACATATAAAATGCATCATGATCTTGAGATAGGTTCGGTGGGAGTGCTAGTCGATAGGCCACACATCAAATGTGATCAAGGATAACAAAACGGTTGATGTACCCTGTAATAAGATTTCCCTTATTTGCAAAACTCATAACACCATTCCATGGTGATATGTGGAGTAATACCATGTCTCTGACATAAACTATAGGTTTCATCAACGATTAACAACATAGCTCTATTGTCAGCTCTGAGCATCTTTAATGTGTTGTTGGATGGGCATCACCGTCTCCACCATTTCTTCGACCATTTCTGGAACTATTAGTTTTCTATCCCCAACATCATCCCAAAATTATTATGTTCTGCAACTGTTCCCATATAAATCTTCATAAGGATCCATTTGGATTCTTGAGGGGAAACATTTTTTTATGAAAACTCCACATGAGGAAGATGATGATCCCATCCTCTTTGAATGTCCATTGAGCATGTTCTGATCAAGTCCTCAAATGTTTGGATAGTCTGGACAGATTGGAGATCAGTTTGAAGATGATAAGCTATACCGAAGTTCATCTAAGTATTCAGAGCATGTTGAAGTCTCTTTCAAAACATAGAGGTGAATCTTTGACCCCAATCAGATATAATATATAGTGGAACTCCATGCATCCTTAACACATCTCCGATTTATATATGTTCCAGTTGATCCAATGTGAAATCTTACTGAATAGCAATGAACTGCGGATTATTAGTAAGATGATCCACAACAACCTAGATAGCATAGTTTCTTTTAGATTTAATTGGATGTCCCGTGATAATGTATGCGGTCATGTTCACCCATTTCCATTCTGGTATAGATATTTGGGGCATCATCCCCATATGCATCTTCCAATCAACATTCACTTACTGAAATACCAGGCACATTGATGTATACACAGAGTTTTCCTTTTTCGTTTTATCCAACCAATAATGCTATCAAAGTTATCAATACATCATTGTGTTTTGTGGGTTAATGGAGAAATTTGAACTATGTGCATCATCCAAAATTTCATTCTATAACTGTGGATATGATGTAACACATATTCTTGACCCAAATCACACAAGCCCTTCTTTATTGACATTGAACAATGAGGGATTCTATTTTCTAATAGTTTCCACATTATTTTTAATTCCCACATCATCATTTTGATCATACTTTATCTTTTCAGAAGAGACGGTTGAGAAATAATTTGTGAAAGGATTGATGATGATCCCTTCTTAATGATTACCATTTCCATCTTCATAAAATCAAAAAATATTGGATCATTTTCAATTATCATCAATGATAGAATCGATGGGTCCTTTCTACATAGAGCATCCACCACCTTGTTCTATTTCCCAGGGTTGTAATAGACTGAGCAATCCAAGTCATTTATCATCTATAACCATCTTTATTGCCATATGTTTGACTCTTTCTATCTGGAAGTACAGTTGAGGCATTTGTCGTTTTTATATATTTAACAGTTCTCCCCAATGGGAAAATGCAGCAAAATTTTCAAGGTGAAGATCACTATTTCCAACTTCAGATCACGTGTTGGATAGTTTTTCTCACAAATATTCAATATATATGAATCTTAGGCAATGGATTTGTCATTTTTCATCAACACATATCACATACCCATATTTGAAGAATCACTAAATACTACAAAATGTTCTCCACTTGTGGTTAAATAGAGCACGAGCACAGTGATAAGCCTCTTTTTAAACTCCTTGAATCTCTTTTCGCATTGATCACTTTAAGAAATCTTGAAATCCCTTCTGAGTTAGCTTATTAATAGGGTTTGAAAATCAAGATAAATTTCTCAAAAATAGGTGATAATATCTAGTTAACCCAAGGAAGCTAAATATATGAGTTACAGATGTTGGCCTCATCCATACATCAATTGCAGTTGTCCAAGATGGATCCATAGATATCCCATTACTTGTGATGATATGGCCAAATAATAATACATCCTTAAACCAAAATTCAAACTTCATGTACTTTTCATAGATATTATACTTCCATAATATATATTGTATAGTTCGTAGATGCTCCCACAATCCTCTTTGGTTTTGAAGTATATTAGAAAATTGTCTATAAATATTACCACTAAATTATTTATTTATTATCTAAAGACAGTATTCATCAAGTCCATGAAGATTTCTGAAGCATTAGTGAGTCCAAAAGGCATTACAATGAATTCATAGTGCCCATACTCTATACGAAAAGTAGCCTTGGGGATATCATCTTTCTTCACCCTTACATGGTAATATCCTGACTGTAAATCCACCTTCGAGAGGTATTGTGATACACATAGATGATCAAAAAAGTCATCAATTTGTATAAAAGGATACATGTCTTTATCATGTTTTTTATCTCACAATAATCAAGGGAAATGTATATTTACCAATCCATCTCTTGAAGAAGTGGACTTGTCCACCACATGGCGAAGCACATGGGTATATAAAACCTTTATCCAGATTCTCCTGTAGTTGTTTCATTATCTCCTCAAAGTCCAAAACAGCCATTCTATACAGTGTCTGGGATATTGGAAACACCCGATGTATAAGATAAATTTAGAATTCAACATCTCTACTAGGAGGAAGACTAGAATATTAATCGAGAAACACTTCTAAAAATTTCATCACAATATGCATGAATTCAAGAAAGGTTGTATCCTTAGATTTAATCATCTGAGCCAAATAAAAATGTTCATAGGAATGTATTATCTATGCTTGAGATGACGGTGCTAATGAATATTCACCCTCCTCCTTGTTCTTGTATAGAATCAAGGGTAGATTCACCATATGGAGAGTGAATTCCCTTTCACAACAATTTATATTGGATCTATATAAGGAAATCCAATCCCTGATGAGATTATTATAAAATTACATGTGAGAGAGTATGATAAGGTTTTCCATTAATTTCACTCCAAAAATTATGAAGAGTGGAGTTATATTCATGGGATACAATGATTTATCCATTTTCCATACTCATCAACATCTTTACTTCCATGATTTTTGGTGGTGGTGGGACTATTCTACTAATCTTTCGGGATATAAAAGAATGTATAGAACCAGAATTAAAAAAATAACTTCACTATTCTTGAGTGAATAACTAGTTTACATTTCACCACATTGTTTGTAGGGTTCACATTGGCAGTAGTGATGAAAAAGCTCACCCAAGATTCTTTGAAAGTAGTTGGTTACCTCTAAAAACCCTTGGCATAGGGCACTAATTTGCGTGGTTCCATGGTTCTTTTCTATTGAATAAATAAACAATGTGTTTAGGTTCTAACGGATAATTAATATCCTCTATCGCAGCTGTAGATTTTTCTTGTAGGAAGTTAGTGGCCATGTGCCCATATCTTCCACACCTAAAGCATTTCTTCTCCCCCTTTAGAAAATTTAAGGGGTTCTTCCTTCCACACAATTTGTAAGAGGGGTGTTGGGTTTTCTTAGCACCAGTGGAATTATCCATCGGCATGCTAGAATTGATGTCTAACTTATGCTTATTATCCTCTTGATAACCATGAGATTCGACGATATCCATTTTCACCTTGAGGGAACATCTGAAAATTTCCTCATTGGTATTGAAGTCATGAATCTCCAGTGGTTTTCGTAGGCTAGTTTTTATCCCACCAATAAAGTGGGGAATGTTACATTCGAGGGAAACGACAAAGCCAGAGGAATATCATGCATGACTTGTGATGTTTTCCTCGCACTCTCTGTGAGATTTGTCATTTTTTTGGGAAAGGAAGTTCCTTTCTATCTTATGTGGGAGGGTTCACGGAAAATATTTTTTGAAAATCAACATCTGGAAATCCATACATTCCAACACCTCAATCAACTCCTCAGGCATAAATTTTTTTATCAATTTACACCATTGATTATCTTCACCCTCCATAAAATAATTATCTTGACGAACCTTTTCTTTTCAGAACATTGAAGGATGATGAAGATATTCTGAATGGATTTGATCCATTTTTCGGCGATTGAGGGATCAGATGATCCATTAAAAGTAGAAGGCCTTAGTCTTAGGAAGCTCTTGATCACGACTTGTTCTTTATTTGGTGGTGTTTAAAGTTCCTCTCGACCTAATTTCATATTCAATGCTTGAGTTAACTTTTATGGTATCCTGAAAAAGTTCACAATTCATTCTCCCATCAGATTGGGAATCTCATTAGAATAGTCGTCACATTGATCTTCACCTCGGTTGTTAGCCCAAGTCCTCATATTATCGGACATTGGCTGAAATAATTGGAAAGATAAGGGTAACACATTAAGGATATTCCAAAGAAAAAAATGAATGACTTATAAAATACTGTTATTTCCTTAACATAGTAATCTATAGATTTAATCTATGTTATCTGTGACCTACTCCCCAATGTATATTCATAGGGGTCTTTTTTTTATTACCATAACTAGGGTTTATAATATGATTGTGAATTTACCATAGTCCATCCACTGGGAGTGTCATATCCAAGAGTGTGGCAAGGCCCATTATAATGTACCAGTATAACTCGGGTCATGCCTTGAACTCTTTGTCAAATATTTCACTCCAAGGTACATTTGTGCTAGAGCCGCCTCTACCTGCTCGTATCCAGACTAAGATTTATTTTCATGATAGACCACATAATAAATACTCACAAAAACTTATGTGTTTTCTTACCATTCATAGTCTTATCACTAATACATTCACTAGGTTTTTCTAATCCTAATTCCCAAAACAACTAATCCTTTACAATGATACCATATATAACAACCATGTTTTCTTTACACAATTAAAAATTATTATTACAAAAAATCATCACATGGTAACACATGGATGATCAACATTTCAAGTGTCTTTGGCCTCAGAAAAATTACATGACCACTTAAAACCTGAAACACAACATCTTGAATGTAAACATCCTTTACATGATCACTATACTCCCCCATACATAGCATTAGATGGGATAACCAGAGGATATCCAAAAGAAAAGGGTGGGATATAATGACCTGTTAGGAGGAAAACAAGAAAAAACATGAATATTACAATGAATGCTATAAAATTAGAATATCAATGGATAATAATAGAAACATTGACACAAAGGTATGATAACTCTTGATTATAATAACATGGAGATGTGGAAACAACACTTAACATGGTATTAACATGAACAAAATCTCATTACACAAAGAGTATGGGTAAACCCTCATTGCACTTGAATTATCATTATTAAATCCTTATTGCACTTTAATTTACAATGATAAAACGCTAATTTCACATGAAGTATCATGCTACAAATATTAACCCAATGCATTGGAGTGCTATCAGGGTTCACCCTTCTAAAAGATTTCATATCATGTAAAGTGTGCCACAAGATCATATAACATTGATTCATTAAACATCATAATTTATTCCATGAGAAAAGAATGTGGAATTATTACATGAATATTTTATATCAATAATTTAATATGCATTAATGTGAATTCCATTGATAGAGAAATTGGCATGGTATTCATAAACAATGATTTTGTCTTGAAATTGTGGTGTAATTTCTACAGCATAACGACGTGACATAAGAAATCATAAAAATGGATAATGATAGATAAATGGGTGTATCATCCTATGTTCATAAAATGGACAGTATGAGAGTCATATATATAAATTTCCCAACATATGTAATGGAATATAGATTCATAATACAAAATAATTGCTTGAATGTAAATGAGGAGAGATAAATTCTTTATGGAATTTCATCATAGTAAAGGGTATACATGGAAAGGAACGATGAGAGTGAAAGGGGTCTCTCATAATTCAAACCTAAGAGGAAAATATATGGGATGTGTGAAATCGTACCCAAATTTTTTTAATTATATGTAATAGGTAATGACAATATTAAGAAACATTGAGAAAATGAGAAAGGAAGGAATCCCTTGCTTGGAAGTGAGATCCCAAAGGGTTGGGAGGTGTTTGAGAGAGGATTTTTGATAGCTTGGGGTACCTTGGGAGGATTATAGAGAATAGAGGTTAGGGGTTATTAGAGATTAAATGTCAATTAGGTAAGAGAAAATGAGATATTGGGTGGGTTTATATTTGAAATGGAGAAGGAATTCTTTATTATTTATGTTTGGGCCACCACACATTAAAATAATCCATACCACAAACTGACCCACGGTTTATGCTAATGGTTTTCTCCAAAGAGGAGTGGAAAAAATTATTATATAAGTCCAATAGACTAACTTGTCAAAATTCTAGGCTTGCTTCTATGGAGGTGGGTTTCACTTTCAAGGAAATCTATTTAAAAAGATAAAAAATTTTATAAGTCTTGGAAAGTCCATTAATGCTTTTAAATCACATTATATTAATGGTAAAACATATATTGTCAGATCATAATAATTACAATATTTTATTACATCATTATTAGGTTATTATGATGACATAAAACACATTATATATTTAAACAATATTTTATTTTTACCCAAAAATATGAATATCTCATAAATTTTTAAAAAAATTTCCCATTAGAAAATATCAACTTCCTAATTACAAATTTAATATTCATTTTATGTAAATAATTTTCTGATGTGGTGAGTTTTTACTTTTCAAATAATAATCATCATTTATCAAAAATTCAATTATTTTGACAAAAATATATTTCAAACATTAATAAATATCACAATTGTATTCATAATAATTATACTGTCATTTATATTATATAAAATGAAATTCAGTAATTATAATTAATTAAAATATTATTTAATTCAAAAATACCTTAATTTATCATAATATATTTCTTAATTGCATATTAACTAAAAATACCATTTTTGATTTAAAATAAATCTAAAATAAAACAATAATAAAATGAATGTATACTTTTAGTTATATAAAAAACACAATGCACATCATCGTAGTTCTAATGTCTTGTTTTATAAACCCTTAGAACATAGGCATAGGACCGAAGGGTATAGTGTGAAATGATGACATACACTTGGGGTGGCTCGAATAACATCGCCCATGTGGTAATCTCTATTAACATCCACATCTCCCATAGCTAGGGCCTTTTGAGCATAACATGTTGATGCTCGTCTTGGGTTTGTCAAGAGAAAATCCCAATGATGCTACCTCCTTTTTGAGCTCCAAAAATTGGGCTTTTTATGAGGCTAGTCTACTGGATGAGGCCATCACTTCCTTTATCTGAGTAAATTGGATTTATTAATTCCCTATATTTATACTTATCAGGTGATCACAGTTCAAGGACTATATTAGCAAAGGTGAAAATTCATAAACGTATTTTTAAATCCAGAAACATATAACCAAGTAAGTCCATATTTTATATAACCACATTTTATAATAAGACATTTAATTAGATTAAGATGAATTTTCATTGATTAATGTTTGGGTTGTTACATTTTACTTGTTCATTTATTTATAGCCTACTAATATATATGTTATTTGTTTCATTGAATATATATAGATATATATATATATATATATATATATATATTAGGGTACTATAGGATAAGTCCATGCATGTGTTCGATATGTCAACGTAGTTTTATTCTCCATCATCTAGTCTATTATTGGATGGAATGGGGTTGCACACTTTTCTTAGTGTGGGTAAATGTGGGTCCCTAGTGTGTGGTCTAATAAAATATGTATTTATACCTTAAATAAATACTATTTTGATTAATTTTTTAAAAAAAACACTAAAACAAAAAGAATTATTGGCCATCGTATGCTATCCATTGAATATGCCATTATTTGCAATGATAATAGATTTATTATAAATATATATACATATAAAGAAAAAATATTAAAAAGATCACATTAAATATCGAATCAATTAGTACCATGAAGTAACTAATAATATAATTATTTTATATGATGTATTTTATAAAATGTATATTTTCTAAGTCTCATATATTGATGATTAAAACAAATTTTATTAAAATTTTCATAATATAAAAAATTAATTTATTATAAAAATAATTTCTCACGTTATTTAATGATTTTATTTTATTTTTAATTTAGTCAGATTAGGTTTTGAATTCTAAAAAGATAAATTTAGTTTTGTAATTTTCATGTAAATAATTTCTTAGGATTTTTTGATATGTTTTAAAAAATATTCATTTTAGGTGAATATTGAAAAAGATAATTTTAACAAATAACATGTCTTTTATGAAATTATTCAAAAATATGAATGATTCGGGAATTCATAAATTAATTTTATGAGATAAAACATTTATTTGATAATTAAATTTATAGCTTTTTAAAATGATTTTTTTGTTTATAAAACCATATTTCTCATTTTTAGCATATGTCATACCTTATAAATAATAGTTTTTAATACATTATACATTGATAATTCTTTAATTATATTTTATAAATATTTAAAATTGAAATGAAAAAAATTGACTTCAAAATTGGAATCATTAGGTCTAAAATTTATAATAATGAAAATTTTATTTTTTGGATGAAATGAGTAATTAAATAGGTAAAAGTGTTTACCATTGTAAAAGAAATATAGTGAAGATGAGTAACATAAGAGGTAAATGTCTCAATATGTAAAAAATATATTATAATTTTTCTTTTAGGTGTTTCTAAGTCTTTTTAAATATATGTTCTATTATTAATAATTTTTTTAGTTACATTACATGATAATATATTCCCATTAATGATGATGTTTTGGTATTTACCAAAATCTCATCCATTTTCACTTAAAAATTGTTCCGTACTCACCTCACACACCTCACAACAGAAACCAATATTCTTAGACATGAAAACACCCAACCCTGTCCTCAACACACATAGACACCATTAATACATTATTATCTTCTCAAATGTCTATCCTTTAATGGTTTGACCCATTTTTAATGGAGATAATCCACAAGGATATCATCTTATAAAAAATCATCCCTATTTTATAGATAATTATATTCATTTATTATTCTTAAAAATGAATTTCACCTTCTTAAATTTATAAAATACGTATCATCAATATAATAATATATTTTTATATGTAATTTAAAATAATCATCTACATTTCCCTTCTCTATTAAGAATAATGAAGATGTTATTCTTGTATTGTCTAGAAAACTGACTCCATGATGCAACATGTTTTATTTTCCTTCACTATATATATTGGATGTTACAAAATATTAATAAAGTATATATTATGTTATATATATTATAATTATGTTAAAAATTTGTAAAACAAGTTAATTTTTTCATCTTCATTTTAAAAAAATTGATCATCATCAATGAATTTGTGCAGACTACCAACTCCATGGAAGATGGCTTTCAATTTATCAAAACCTACATAATGTTAGGTTTATGTTTATATTTTATCTATATATATGATATGTATAAGTAATAACTATCATTAATTAAGTTATTCATTTATTAAAAAATTGAGTATGCTTATATAGTAATTACATGATTTTGGTAAATAACACAAAACTAGTTCATAATCATATTCATCTTCTAAAAAAACGACTAGAATTCTCATTTATTGCTATTAAAAAACAATAGATCTTTATAAAACAATAATTTGTATAAAATTAATGATTGTTGAATTATGATATTTTTTGGAAAAAAGATCAGAACTTATTTTATGAACAATATAAAAAACATACAAGATTATTAACACTCGATGCTGAAACATGATTACAATATTATAATACATGAAGTTAATTTTTATTACTGAATATTATTAAAGGAAATTTATAAGAATTATGTAATTAAATAAGTGATTAATGTGTTTATATTTGTGATTGGAAAATATAAATTACTTCTATATAAATCTAGGAAAATCTTAATTTACTTAGTTTCTCAAACTTCATTATTTGATTTATTCATTTTATTCTTGATTGTATTTCTCCTTTATTCACAAAAAGAACTCTATTTTAAATGATATTATATATTTATTTATGGGGAAAAAATTTTGGTCTAAATTAATTTCTATGAATTATTGTCTTTTAAATAATTTTAAAAAAATAGAGCATAAATATTTGAAAATCAACTCGTATCTATTAATTAAAAAAATTAATTCTTTTAAAAAAATTAATTTTTATTATTTGGTTTTAATTATAATAAAATAATCTATTCCTATTATATCTTTATATTTTTTTCATGGTATAATTTATTTTATATAATGATTAATTTTTATAGAGAAATTTTTTTTATCATATGATCTAGCTCATTATGTAATTTAATAGCATTTTGTTTTTTAAAATTGATTTTATTCACATTGGTTATTTAGAAAAAGTGAAATATTTATCATTAGATATTATTGAAACTTTTTCTTATTTTATAGGTCTTTAAAATATGAAGATGGCATATTATATGTGGAACACATATGTATCGATTATGACTAGTGGTGTCCTATATCTCCCACTAATTGATTGTTTTATGGTTAATATGCATGAGATAGTTACGTCTAGAAATAATAAGTTTTTTTAGACATGTGTGTGGATGAGGTATTTTATCACAATTTGAGGCAAAGAAATATTGTTATTTTCCACAAAGGAATGTGAATAATGGGGTTTATCAAAACATTATTCATATTGTTATAATTGTTCCAAATTTTATATTTGTATTTCAAATTATTACAAATTTTAAATTTGGATTTCATTTAACTAAAATTACATATTTTCATCATTATTCCTTACTTTGATATAATTAGGAACATTAATTTCATAGTCGCATATATTTTAATTATTGAAATTTATTTTGTGTCATGTCATAATTTTTTTGTATTTTTAATGATCATTTTATGATCTTATATCACTATATCATGGTTTATTATTATCATATTTATTCATTTTAATGATATGTATGTCTTCTATATGTTCTCCTTTAGGTTTATAATCTAACACATTATGATATATTTCTCCATTTTTGATCATTTGAGCACATAAAATTCTTATGATTTCATACCCTAGGTTATGAGGATCATAATAACATTTCATGTTTTTAGAAAGGGTTTGGAGGAGAATAATTATTGAGGACTGTTTTCAATTTTTTTATAATAATATTCTTATATAGGTAATATTAAAGACCCAAAATCTGTTGGTCCTTTGGTTGTCACAAAATTTGTGAGAACAATTATCTAAATAACAAAATTTATGCTTTATTAGTGTTGTGTACATATTGGGTATATTTATATTGTATCATTGTAGGGGTTAGATATTTTAGGGGATTAGTTTAGTTAACCTTATTATTAGTGTCAAATAATCTTTTTAAAATAACTATAAATGAGACTATATATAGTTTAAATTATTAATAATTTTAAAGTGGATATTGTGTTCCTATTCATGAAATTATAACATGTTTTAGATAATAAATGTTAATACCTTCATCAGAATAGATGTTCCTATGTTAAATAACACCCAACATGTTTTTATTAGATATTAACATTATCATCCCCTAGATCATAATGAAGATGTTAAACTGTAAACACTATTTTAAATATCCATGTTTTATTCTTTGGTTAATCATGGTTTCAATACAAACCATTTGGATGGAATTTCATATAAATAACATGTTTAGTTTGAATGATTACAATGGAAAACCTAGAATGATATATAGAAAATCATAGAATAAATTATGAATTTCATTTATGTAATCCCATATATAATTTTATAGTTTCCTACAATACACATTCATTAATTTTATTATATTGATCTTCCAAATTTCCACTAGTAAAGTTAATTGTGAGAATATAAGATAATCGACTAAAAAATGTGTGCAAAGGAAAACGTGGAGATTGTAACATTGTGAGAACATTTTGGGGTTAGGATGGGAATGAAAAACCTCATGGAAATATAAACCCAATTATCTCATGAATCAGAAATAATAAAAATATTTTCAATATCCAAAATACTATATTGAATGAGTAGCTAGATTGCGAGTAATTTTTGAGGCAACATCAGCATTCATATAGTAGGACTTTTAGTCCATTTATTTCAATATAATTTCTTAATGCAATGAAAAATACATTTTCAATTTAAATATTATCAAACCATGAGACATTTATTTCATAATTATATCATCTATAAAGTGATAATGAGCATTGGTGGAGTGTCATTAAGAATACCACAAATCATGAGGAAGTGAACTCTATGGAATGGGATGAGTTCAAGAAGGTATTTTCATTTAATATTTTCCTTAAATTCATTGAAAAAAATTGAGTGGTATGTATTTTAATTTAACAACAAATATTAATAATCTATTGGATCATATGATGAAAACATTACTATACTCTAGAGTAATACCTTGGATTTCATCTATGGTAATTTGAGAAAAATATATAATTTTCTTACTGTCTTAAATCCTAGCCTTAAAATAGATTTATCCATAAGAGACTTCGAGAGCTATGATGTGGCTATTCGATGTGAACATTGGATGATATGGAACTATGAACCCCTCAGTATTACAGAAAAAAATTGTATGTGTATTATCATTGATACACTAATTATAATACATGTGGAGGAATGAAAATATAATTTCCCACATAAAATAAATGTTGTAGAAAGAACTCAGGTAATTTCCATAAGGGATCAAGGATAGTCTTTATGGGTGGTAACTTATGATTACATGCCTTAAAAAAATATAAAACTACTCCAAATAGAATGATTAATGAAAAAGAATAAAAAATATATAGAATGGTGGTCTACATAAACTACAATGTATAAAGTTAAAATAGTTAAAACATTATATGAATTAATGCCCCAACGCTCTAGATATTAAATTAAATTGGCCGTGAAAACCTTATAGATTGAGAGAATAAGTTTGGGAATACATTATTCCAATAACTATGGTAGATAATGATAATTAATTGACAATATTTACACTTTATTTATTTTCTAGATCATATACTATCCTATTTAATTTGAGTTCATATCAATAATTTTTATGACAATTTTTTTTTGAATATGAAATAACAACATTAAGAAATAGAAATTGAACTATTTTTTAACAGAACTTGTGCAACAATGATCATTTATAAGATTTATAAATTTACTTTTATTAAGCCTTGTGGGATGATAATTCCTTTAGATCAAATTATTCCTTAATTGATTTAATTTTATATAATTTTTTGTATGGATTGGCTATCCCTATAGAAATCCCATATTAATTATCTAGAGAATGTGGTCTCATTTAACATCCCAAATAATCCAATTATGAATTGTTAATTAAAGAATGTTTATGTACTCTCTGTAGAAGACCATTATATAATATGAATAATGATACCAAATAATGGGGATCAGTTGACTCTAATGATATAAGAGGGAGTCGATGTTTATTCCATTGCTATTATATGTGAAAATGCTTATTTATTTCTAGAGTAACTACTTATTCTTTTCCCAAAGTGTGTGGATGAGTTTCAAATTGACCACATACATAGATACAAAAATATCTCTAAGAGTCTATATTGAATAGATCCCTATGAAATAATGCAGTTAAATAAGTTATTAAAGAAGAATTTGGAAGATGGTTTTATATTCCATTGTGCTTCACTATAGGGTGAACCAGTCCTCTGGGTCACATAGAAGGAAGCATTGATGTGTCCTTTTATTGATCATCTTAATCTCAATAAAATCACCACTAGGAATAATTATTCTTGACCCCGTATCAATGAACAATTAAATCAACACAAATTAGAATGATAATTTATGAATATTATATTTTATATGGATATCATAATTAAGAGTTGAAAGAGTGTATATTTCTATGACAACATTTTATACGAAGAATAGAAATTGAGAATTAATGGTGATACCATTTTTACATATGAATACTCATGGTATCATCAAATATATAATTAATTGTGTATTTAGAGACTTCCTTGAAAAAAATTTAGTTATCTTTATATAGGGTATTATTACATATTAAATAAAAATTGAATATCTTGAAGATCAACTAGAAATTGTGATAAAGAAAAATAAGAATGAATGAATTTATTCTATATTTAAAATGGTTGAGTTATTTAAATAGCGTGTATCACTAAAGGGACATGTAATTAAATATAATGTCATATCTATAGATCCAACAAAATATGAAAATGTCTATAAAGGATCCATACAAACAATTGTAATGGAATTTCATCATTTTCTTGGGTTATCATAATATTACTGACAGTTTGTGATAAATTTATCATGGCATTCAAATATACTAACAATGATAACATGGAAAGGGAATAAAATTTATTTGGGCAGAGGATCATAAAGAATATTTTATGTATCTAAAAAAATTGACCAATGCTCTAAAATTTTCTAATAACCTTCACTATGGAAGGGTTTTTAATATATAGTTATGCTTTACAAAAGGGTTGTAATTTTTCCTCTAGTAGAATGATAAGAAAATTGGATATTCCACATTTTTATTAATGATTTATATTAAAAATTGCATCACACAAGATTTTGAGCTAGCGTAATAGATTTTTTAATTACTGATTTGGTAAAATTCGCTCAACAGATAAATTTTTCAAATATATATATATATATATATACTGATCATTAGATCATTAGATATATATTAACATAAAAGGAATTGAATATTAAAAAAATAATATAGTCTAATTTGATAAAATATTATGAATTCAAAATACATTTCTAGCCAGAAAGGAAAAATAGTTGGTTGATTATTTGAATAGAAAATACCACTCTACTCTATCAGCGATGGATACTAAAAAAGATCCAAAACATGTCGATTTCGACAGGGTGAAATTTTAATTCATAATGGTATGAGATAAATCATATCTTATCCAACATAATGCTTCACCATCCATTTAAAATAAGATCGATGAATCATAAATAGATAATGTGGATCTATAATAATAGGTAGAGAAAACTCAAGAGTTAAACTTTGATAAAGATAGTGTTATAATGTTTGTATAGAAAATATTTATCCAATCATATTAATAATTGAATAGTAATCATTATGATGATTCAAAAAGTTCATCATTATTTATAATTTTAGGAAGTTAGAAGTTGTATAAATATCAATAATAATACTTCTGGTGGGATAACATGCAGTGTGAAATTACAAAATATGTATGTCGAATATTGGTTTGATTGAATTTTAGGGAAGAATGAAAAAACCAAAAAGGTATGTCAAATAATAATCATATTAGTATGTAAATGTTATAAATCCATTATGCAATTTATCATGGAATTTCCAAAAACATATAAATTATATAAAAAGTTTTGGGTTGTAGTCGTGCACATTATGAGGTCATCACATTTTATTTTCATCAAATAAGAATTTCCCTTCATAAACTCACCAGTATATACATATAGGAAGTAGTAAAGACACATAGATTACCACTATAAATTATATCTGGTTAGAATCAATTATTTTTTAGGACTTATTGATATCTTTTTAATGATTTATAAATTTAAATATGGATTATCACTATATATAATCATTGGATTAATAATGAGTGTTTGAGGAATATTAAAACTTCATAGGATATACAAAGATCATACTCGATGAATTTACCTGTATTATTTGATCAACATATATCCAAATTAGATTTCAAAAAAAATTCATTATAACATTTAGATGAACCATGTGAGGATCTGTATTGAAAGTGATTCAGGATTCTAACATGATAGTATGAACATGGAAAGAATAAGATAATTTGTCCTAACCTTTTACAAGAAATAGATGATAAATATTAAACCATTTAATGACATATAAAATAAATTCAAAGTCAATAAGCGTGTGGTGTAGAAAATATATGATAAGATATGGATTTTAAACGTGGTGATAATGTGTTCCATTGAATATCTATATAGAATCATGTTATGAGATATAATGGGAAAGGGAAGCTAATAATTACATATATCAGTCACTTTTAGATAATTGATTGTGCTGGGATCGTATCCTATTTCTTAAAAAACCCATTATGAATATATAAAATGCAAGATGCTTTCCACATATCACTTTTGAAGAATCAAATAACAGATACGCCATATATACAATGCTATGAATTTAAAAAATTGGAACATAAAAATTTATATGAAGAACAAACTGTAGAAATATATTGTCAAATATACATGGCTATATAAAATAACACCATTAATAAATTCAGTGTTCTATATATAAATCATATGTTTTAGGAGGCCTCATGGGATCCTAATGGTATGGTGATCAAAAAGTACCCTCACTTTTTTCATCCATATATTAATGTTTCATAGAAAAACACTTTTTATCGGGATAGAATGTAACAACCCAACCTTTTAATTCATAAATAAATACTGTGTTCAAAATCATTCTCCACATGAAATAAAAATACCAAAATAATATAGACAATTGTAAGTAATACATGGAATTGAAATATATAAATACGGGGAAGGGGATTATGAATCCCATATATAAATTAGAAGATAAAATAATATAATTTTCACGTTAAATAACAAATAAATATTATAACTAATAAAATAACAAAATATTGTTTATCATAAAAATTAAAATTATAAAATATTATTCTTTCATGATTGATATATTTATGATTATCCCAAATCATTTAATAATAATTAATATTCTAGAAAATAATTTCATATAAAAAATAGTTTTCATGAAATTTTATGATTTTAATTTAATGTTATATTTATAAATATCAAGATGTGGATTTGATAAAAACTTCTTATATTTTTTATATGTAATGGTAATATTATCTTAAGATTAATTTTTTGGGATTTATCTAAAAAAAATTATTTTAAGGCGAATTGTGAAAAATATCACTTTTACAAATAACATGAACATGATGACATTATTGGTATATATATATGCATTAAAATTTCTTGAAAATAATTTCAAAGACAAAAAATATATGTAATAAGTAAATTTATAATATTAAACATGTTATTTAAGTTACATAACCATAATTATCATTGTATAACTTCTGTTATATTATATATAGAATATTCCACATATAATATATGTTTCATTTTTTAAAAAAAATTATCACTTTAAAATTTTTTTATAAAATAATTGGATTTAAATATTTAAAAAATTTGGTCAAAATTTTATAATGTTGAAAAAAAATTATCATCATAAAGGCTAAATTAATTTTGTAAAAACTAGTTTTTGGGGTGAAAAAATGGTAAAAATTATTATTCTAACATTTAAAGGGCTTAACTTGTAAAACATGTTTTAATTGATTGGTTGAGTGTTCCATGAAATTATCTCTTATATTATAAATTATTTCTAAATTTTGGATCTAAATTAATTTTGAGTGACATCTTATTATTGAAAATCTTTGGGTATTTTCAAAAATTCTCATCACCATCCACTTATAATAGGGGAACTCCTCTCCTCATATTCCATCAAAAATAACACCCTATATTCAGCCAAAAGAGTACCTTAACCTTTCCAAAAAACTATTATATACCCCAAAGTGTTTTAGGAATTTTTAAAATATCATCCCTCAAAGGTTTTAACCCTTTCTCAGAGGTTGTAATCTTAGTATTAATGTATAAATATCCTACTGCTCCGCCATCATTTCAAATTCATTTGGGGATTCTATTTGTCCTAAAATTTAATTTCACCTTAATAATATATAATTCATATAAATGTTATAAATTTAAGATATAATAATTATGGTAGATTCAATAACAAAAATTTCCTTTAATATTAATAAAAAATAAAATTTTTATCCATGAGTTGTGCAGACTATCGCAAGCACAAACCCACATTTTTAAATTTCCTTCACATCGAAATATAGCTAAAAAAGTGAAAATAAATAAATATTTAATATATATATATATATATATTATTTATTAAATTAAAAATTATAAATATATGGTACTTATTTGATTATCCTACTGAAAAATTAAATCATCAGCCATCTGTATGTCTAAACTACACCCTCTATAGAATGATGCTTTCAATTATTCACTATGGCCACCATGGATTGTTTAAGTTTATATATAAAATGTTTGTTGTTATACGTAAATAATATATACAATTATTATGTTTCTAATTTAATATCATGAAAAGAAACAACTAATATATAGTAATCCATATATACAAATAAATAAACCAAAACTAATTCGTCATCATTTTCACATTCACAAAAAATGAATATGACTCACATGATATATAACTGAAAAATTATAGTTATTTGTTGAAAATTAATTACATTAATTAAATGGTTTTATAAATTATTATTATTGATAGAAAAAGGAATATTTACAACATGGTTATAAACCTATTTTAGAATTATAAATATTATTAACAATTGATATTGAAATAATATGACAACAATCTAATATATTAATGGATTTTTAATTAATGATGAGTATAAATAGAAATGTATATGAATAAGGTTCATATATATTTTATTAATATGGTTATTATTATTATAAATAAGTTAAAATCAGATTTTTTAAATTCAAGGGAAATTTTAAGGGGCTTGGTACCTCTAACATATTTATGTGATTAATTGTGTTTTATTTTATTTCCCTTAATATCACTATATTTACCGTATTAAATATTATTCTTTAATTAGTTATAAGTAAAAATATCATTTTAACTTAATAATTTTCCATTAATGGTTTTATTTTCACTTATTTTCATAATAAAGTTATACTTATTGAAATTAAGAAGATAACTATGACATTTAAAATGATGAGTAAAAATGTTTTCCAAAAGTACTTTCCCAAATTTGGTATTTATAATCATAAAATGATCTATAAATAATTAATTTGTATTTCAAGATCCACACATTATTTACATTTACAGAGTGATTAATTTGGGGGATCACTTTTTTATATCAAATGATTTATCTCATGATGTTATTTTATACAATTTTTATTTTTATGAAGCTCATTTTATTTCCATTATTTCATTATAAAATGTGAATGATTTCCATTTGTTTGGAAGAAGACAAGTAGGGTTCTATATGACCATTAAATTCATTGATTTATGTTTATATCACATTAAATAGTCATATGTGTGCACGATGATCTTGTTCATAAAGTCTTCATAATGAGAGGTTTTCTCACATTTTATGCATTGAAATAATGAGTATGTTCACATATGAATGGGATAATGGGTATTCATACAATGTTCTTATTATTCTAATGGAGATTCTATATTTTCAGGTTTTTTGTTATGTTATACCATCTAATGATGAAATATTTTATTTTAATGAAATTACATGTTTTTAAGATTAGACCGTATTTTAAAATTATTCCACACATTCATATCATCCTCACGTAATATTTTATTATTTATATGTATTTTTGGAAGCATCAAATTTTTGACTTGTTTAATTATCTATTCATGGTCTTATGTTCCAAAATAATCTTTTAAAATTATAATATCTTGTATTAATAATTTTTTTATTGATTTATATTCTCCTCTTGTTTTTATTCATGTTTATAATCTGACACATTAAGTTTATTGGTTACCTTACTAGGTGTTTGAGATCAAATTTTTCTTACTTTTATAATCCCGTAATTATAAAGAAAATCATAGTATGCATTATTTTAAGATATAGTCTATAGAATAATAGTTGAAGAAAAAAAATTCAAGTTTTATAAAATAATATGTATAGGTAGTTTATCATCAAGAAATTGTACCATTAGGTCCTTGGGTTGTGAGGCTACATGTGAGATGTATATTCTAAATAATGATATTATTATACCATTTAATTTATATGTATTTTAGGTCACATTATTTGAGTCATTTAAATGTGGTATTAGAGTGGTATTGTCCAACAGATATTAACCAATGTAATTAATAATATAAGGATTTGATTGGGAATATATTGTAATGATGTTAACAGGGGTGTTGAGTTTGGTTAATAAAATTGGGAATCCAAATAATGAGTGGTATATTACATATCCATTCATCAATATTTTGATAAATTTATATTCTCTAAATAACCATGACACATCGTTTTAGAGATACAAGTAAATTGTTATATGAATTTCATAATATAAATTTATGATATTCCATAACTTTATTTCATTACATCATCTATATATTATATAACTCAATTTGGCCCAACATATTAATTTTTCTATTCATCCAATATATATTTGTCTTGAATATAAAGGTAGGTATTTGATAATCTAATGCATATGGTTGGTAATCTAACCATCATGTAGAGAGTTATGAGGTGTGGTGTCATGATATTTGTATGATATGTCTTCTAATCCCATGATTTGAGGAATCATAAATTCCCTTATATTTGATTTAGACCATTTTCAAGTGGAATATAATTATTTTATTGGGGTTGTAATAGAATATCGTTAGACTAGTTATGCTTTATACATTCTATAGAATATTAATCATGATTTTCTGATCTACACATGAACCATGGGTGATAGGGGGTCAACTAATATCTGGTAATCTCTTCATCAACATGTTTACAATTATAATACCATATTTTAGTTCATATATTGATATTCATATACAGAATTATATGATTTTAGTTTAATATTTATTCCATTAACTCAATATGGTAATACTCTAATGAAGTTGGAATTTGATATCTTATCTGATATGATGTTTCCATCTTGACATGATAAACCATTCACAATACTGTAAGAGAATGATTATGTATAAGTTAGATAATGCATGATTTGGGTGTTTTTTGCGAATTTTATATACAGTAGTTATCTGATCTTGGAGATTTTTGAGGACTATAGATGAATAATCATTGGGATATGGAAAATAATTATTAATACATAATATTTGTCATAGTCAATGGGGATGAACTTGGAAGATATGAAATCTTTCTAAAATTGCACTGTAATTTTGGGAAAAGGTTATGTCATCGCCTAAAGTGGTCTAGAGTGATGATCGGGATAGAAACATAATTTTATAGATTGTATAACCCTTCATATAATTATTATATACACATATGTTCTGTAGAATATTTCAGTAAATAAATAGGGGTATGAGGATCATTATCATTTAGTGATCAATTTATTTTTTCACATGATCACAAGCATTGGGTTGGATTCCAACTATTTAGAGTGTCTAACATCTTGATATGTGGGATTAGATTTATAGTGTAGGCCAACTGTTAGGTAGCAGTTAGTGTTAAATGGTTGTCACATACCACCTTTTTGGGACCATAATTTTCTTTTTTCCATCGGGATTTCAACATTGGAGTGGTCATAAGTTTAGTTGGTACATAAATGTGTCTCATATAGTTGAGAACACCACAAGTTGGTTTTTTATGTCTATCAATAATTTGGGAGATCTTGGAAGGGAACTGGAGAGTTTGAGGCAAGACATGAGACATTCGTAGCTTTTTTATTTCCCTTTGGCTAGATGGTGTATTGGTAGATGTTTTTTAAGAGTTTCATACTGGTTATTTTACCCTCATTAGCCCTCATAACATCCCAATTTTTAATTTTGAGACCAACATTATACATCTTGTTTCCACATGGAGTGATCATCTCTATATCAACCTTTCATGCTTGATCTCCACCATTCCTCCTCCAAATATTCATTAATTCAATTAAAAGAGAAGGAAAAAATACTAGTCTTCCACTCATATTCCCCCCTTCATCTATTTTCTTTAATATTATTTATGTTAAATACACGTGAGAATATATTAGATTATTTTATGGCTTCGGTATTCCCAAATAATGTTTCCCTTTTTAAATTGAACCAAGATATATTAGCATGTGAGTGAAGCTTCATATTCTTCAGGTATGTACTCAATGTTGTTTCAATTAATGTCATATATTTTCCTAAGATATATTGGTACTGTGTTATGATAGAATCTAATATTTTCTTTTTTTTTTTAAATTCTATTTTTATAATTCATTAAATTATTACCTTATTTTAATTTATAAATTCATAACTATAATTATATTTTATAGAATTACCTATGAAATAAAAATTGTATATTGTATAATTACAACCAAACACTAATTTTAGAAATCATTTGGTATAATTTAAGACATCCTTGAAGAGTTTTATTCTATTTTTTTATATAATTTATTCAACCCATTCTAAGGACAATGTAAGGTACATTAATGATTATTGAACTATTAAATAATTCACTCATGTGGATTACTTATTTTTCCTAAATTCATTAAAAAATATGTATATACTATATAAGTGCTAGGACCTAGGGAACTACTTATTTGAACACATGGTGAATCAATGTTTTTCTACAAGATTGTGAACTCTTTTTGATTAATAAACTAATAATTTATTTAGTTGAACGAAGTTTATGAATATCATGAAATTATTGAAGTGAACATGAGGTACTTGATTTATTATATTGAACATAACTTCATTTCTAGTGACTTGTCCAATCACATGGACCAAAAACCCATATTTCCTCCAGGATAAAGGGATTTTATTGGATGCTAGTTGAAAAAATGATAACATCAAAAATAACTTATTGATTAATTCAGATAATAATGTGATATTGATGAATTGATATGCCATGTCATTAATAAATTACGGTTATAGCCATAGGTATTTGGGGTATTCTTAAATAAAAATTATTAATTTTGAGATGATAAAAAGGAGCCTCATGGTTTAATGCCTTATGGAAATATTGGGGGAGTTTAAATTAATTTAAACAATATATGATGCTTTCTTGGCTACATAAAATTTTATTTCCCTCCAAAGGGGAATTATTTATTTTAATCCTTAATAATAAAATGAAAATTTTTATAAATTTAATTTTTTTCATGCAATGGGTTAGCCCTGTATTCAATGTTAGAATGTCAAAATTTAACCCAATAGATACCAAATTATTCAATTATTTATATACAATGAGATATTATTATTGTATTTAGTCAATGTATTGTATTTGTGAAGGTCACTTCCGAGAATCATGGATTCACATTGAAATTGTTGGACATTAGAATACCGAGGATGATCATTTAGATTTATCTTGATATCCTCGAACACTGAATTCCTTATAATACCTCCATGTATCCCAATGAAACCCCTTACTAAAACTATAATGGCCTCTATACATCAGATCAGTTAGATCCTCATAAAATGTTAAATGTATAGGGTTCATACCTCTAATTATTCTAATGAAAAATACACATGTTTTTATCACCATGTGTTGTATCGCTTGTTATTTCTATCTAATTACTTAATTATTTCCTTATATTTTCCTTGTTTTTTAGTGCAAAAATTCCCAAAATTGCTATATGGAACCACATTTACTACATGTTAATGGACATAAAGGATAATTTTCATGGGTCCTATGACCACAACCTTGGTCCTAGATATATTCATTTTAGGAGCAAGAGGATATAGTTGGCCAGGAACTACCAGTATTCACATTCTCTAAACCACTTCACAACATTGATTTCAATCATAAATATGTATATATATATTGTACAACATACATTTCCCAATCATAGACTAGAAATAAATTATACGATATTGGGGTGGACTATTGAGATTACTCACACTCTATTTGGCATACCACTTGGTACCCAAAGAGAGAACTTTTTTACAGATTATGCATTTGGTGGTTTCCTCTTTTTTTATAAATTCCATTGGATTAGACATGGATTGGTGTCATACATCAAGCACATTCTCATACTCTCTACTGAAGTTGTGTAATAATTTCTAGTTAATTATTTTTACCTATCCACATTTATGAATATCACCTAATGTATATACTAATTTATTTCTACATGTAGAAACACATGTTCTTGTTTGGATGGTTTTTAATTGAACTTTTTGGGGTTGTTGTTATTTTTACCTATATATGGTTCATTTGGAATTATTTTTTTGGTTACATGTAATATATTTTATATAGTCTCCTCATAATACAATAATTAGACAATCACTTCTAGTGGGTTGCCTCTGGAATATGTGTATGTTAACATGATTCCATGTGGCCCATCATTTCATTTTATAGTGAGTGAACCTAACCAAGGACATCATAATGTGGTATCAGAGAAACTTTTTCCATTCAATTATTATATTGGGTTAGTATATATTAGACATGTAATTTATTATAACATGGTAAATAGCACATGTTTAGGAATATCTATGCCATGCATGGGGGAGAGACCCATTTCCAATGATAGTACTGTTGATCATGTTATTTGATATTATAGTCGATTTTATATGACCATATGTAATGAACTTTATTATTGGGTGATTTATATATGGAATTTCTACTCATTGTCATAATGATACGAGGGAATGTGTTAATGTATCATTTCAAGAAAAAAGGACTCACATGCCATTTCCACACTTTCTTGTTTACTTTTTTTCATTCATGTGTAATTGAGGTTCCTGTTTATAACATTGGGATATTTTTAAGTCATATAAATTGAAAATATCAACTTAAAAATCATTTTCCCCTATTGCATTATTGTGGTATTATATCTGAGAATCCATAAAAAATTAAATAAATGAAATATTTCTAAAATATTTAATAATTTAACAGAAATGAAAATACATAATGTTAAAAATGAAATTGGATTTGTCTTTTTGACAAAAAAAATCATTATTGATTTATTTTAGTTAAAAAAATTCTATTACATCTTAAATGGTATTTTTTCAATAAAATGTGAATTCAAAATATTATAACTAAATTATTATATGATCGATTCTTCCTGTGTATTTCATTCATAGAATTTATCTCTATATAATAAACCCCTAATTTTTTGTGTTAAAATAATTAATAAATTATGTATTAATGGGTTGAACATAAATGGGATTCCAATTATATCTTTTATATCATTTACATCAATAACATTTTATTGAGATCCCTTATAACTGAAACCATGTTGGCATTACTCATCCCTCCTATGTTTATATTATCATTACCTACCTTATTAATTATAACATTATGGTTGTATATACTAATTGGATTCAGTTTTTTAAAGTGCAAACAACAATCTAAATAGTGTTCCCCGACATATAGATTCTTGGTGGCATTAAAATTTTCTAGATTTTATAAAATCAATTAATTAATATGGACCTTCTAGAGATATTCAATGATATATAAATAAATAAATGGTTGTTGAGTGAATAATTAGATTAATTATAACCTAATAATATAATTAATGTTATTCCTTATTATTACATTGGATCCATCATAAATAATTATTATTAATGTAAAGTAATGAAAAATATTAAATAAAACCTTATAAAAATGTAATTATAAATTACCCTCATGTGGTGGTTATTTTTAGAATTTCCTTCGAGGTTACATTGGAAAGGAACTTATACATTTTCCATTAGTCTTAGTTGACTTTTATTGTGTTAGATATATAAGTTGGTTTAAGAATCCTGATTACCATTAGGAGTGACATGAGATTTAAATTCAATTCATCCTATTATGTGAGGGGTTATGCAAATATGGTAGCATCCTCAGTGTCTAGAAACATCATTGGATTCATGCATTGTGTGTTATGAATAGAAATTGATTCCTATATCCCATTAAAAATTATGTATGACTATTCAACTATTAAATGGAACCCTGGGTGAGTTGGTTGTTATGTTGTATGTTGAGTCATGATAGTGATGTTATAATTGTGAAGGAATTTATCTAATGGGACTAAAATTTCAAGGGCATTGTGACCTATTTATTTAGTCATGTGAGCATAGTCTTGGTGATTACTGAATCAAGAAGTCATCAATTAGGTAATAAATGTTCATATGGGATAACACATATCTAGGATCAATGTAAGGAGTAGTCTAGTTACTTGTATCAATTCATAGTGTCATTGGGCCTATCCATCGTATGAAATTTTTAAACTCATAATGAAAAAGTAAGATGATGGATTCATGAATTTTAATAAATATTTAACATGAATTAACAATTTTTGGAATGTTACATGCATGGTTATATGGTAATAGTTCATGTATAAAATAAATATAGGATATTCAAATAATGGGAATACCTAGAGTGGTTATAGTTCCCAACATCCTGGAAAAGGGTCTTGGGGAATTCCTAGGTAAATTTATTAGGTCACTCATGTAGTAAGGTTCTCTAGTTGTATGATATTAATGCAGAACATTTTATCCAAAAGTTTTTTTGTAGAAAAATGTGTTATCCTACTATTAGAGATGACCGTGCGAAATGATTATATGTTATTTCATAACTAATCAACATCATAATTTCACATTAGTTTCTAGTGATGATGACGTGCATACTAATTTCATGGGATGTGAAAAATGTGTGTCTATAAATAAAACAATTATAGTTATTATTATATATATCTACATTAAATATATGATTGTGTAGGTTCCCAAATGGAAAATTAAGAGATTAATTTGTAGGGAAAATGAGGCTACAATGATTGACAAGGAAGGAAATTCTTGGGGGCACATGATATAATAATATTAGACAATATATAGAAACATTGTTTTGTGGTTGACCAATCATGATACATTGGAATTGTGATTCAATTTTTAGTATGATGATGACTTGTGAAATATTATTATAGGGAGCGTTGCATCATTTTTTGAATTCAATACATTAAAGAGATAAGGATCACAATTCCAGATAGACTACTAACCGATTCTTATAATGGATTGTCGAATTAGTTGAGATGGTAAATTTGAGACATCCAGTCCCTTATAAGGTATTGAATTTATTGTTTGGGAATTATTTTGGATCATTATAATATTTTATATTCTAGATAAGGGTACATATATAGTTCCTGAAATCTAATGGACTGGTTGTGTATAATTTTATATAATATAGTATGATGGGGATATGGTTGGTTATGTTCCAAATCATTAATTACCCCCACAAGATAGGTTTTGAAATCAGTTAGTATGTTTAAATTAGAGTGAGGAGATATTTTATTTTTAATGTAATGTGACTGAGTCCTTAAAAAATCCATCAACATTCAAGAGGAACATCATTTAAATATGTTTTAATGAAGTGGTCTGATTGGTTGTTTTGTAAACCAATGCATGCGGTGAGATAAGATTACATCGTATATGAAATATTATATATGAAGAGTGTTTTTTGGGTATATAAATTCATTCATAACCATTAGAAAAATACTAAGTGTAATTATTAGTTTTAAAAGGAGGTAGTTGGTTCTCAAGGACACCATTATATATACAGGATTCACCTATTCTTAAGTGAGTTCTCTTTTAAATAATGTTATCCAAGAATGAAAATATCAATTTGAAATTGGTAGTGATTGTAAAAATCCTAAATCTGGTTACACATATTCAATATCTTTATCCTTACATTTTCATAAGTTCAATGGAATCCCATCACCATGGATCAATCAGTTTAGTAGTATTGAACAAACATATATAAACATACTTCCAATTCTATAATGAAAATAAAACAATAATAATTTGAGAAAAGTAAATATTTTAAATCATTAAACTCATTCAAATATTCCATATACATGTAATGTGGAAAGGAATCAAAATAATAGTGATCACCAAATCTTAATAAGGGTTTTTTACAATATAATATATAGAGTAAAGATTTAATAATCCATATGGTAATGTAAATAGTATAAAAACATACCATTTAATAAATAAGATGAGAATGAAATTAATCCATGGATAATAACAGTAAAATAATAATGTTGAAAAAAATAACATAATTATAAATTAAGGAAATGTAGAGTTTAATACCATTTTTTAATTTTTTTATTTTTTTCCATTATTAATTGAAAATTAATATATTCAAAATTAATGTTTATGGAAAACATGATGTTTTTTATATGATCAAACTCAAACACAATGGGGGATAATTTTGTTTTAAGAATTTTTTTTCAAACAAAGAATCATACTGACAAGAAATTAATTTATAAGTCGAAATAAAGTAAATTTGTATTATCATATGCACCATTGGTATTAGATTCATCAAAATGAAGTTCAAGATTACAAATACATCTTGGTTGTTAGAAATTCATTTATTGATGAGGTAATAATTCTTGTCATTACAAAATAGGATGAATAAAGATAGTGATATAAGAAGTTATAATGTTTTTTAATTTGAAAATTTATTCTAGATGGATGTTTTTTGATCTTGGAGTTCTCATAAATCCTAAAAAATTATTATGATAAATTAATTTAATGAAATGATGGAATCTTAATTATTGTATCAGTTTCAAATAACAATACAATCTTTTTTTCGGACACAATTTTTTAGGACACTAAGTTTGTTAGGATTTCGTATTTGTAAATATTATGAGATTTTGTGAGTTTCAATGTTGTAGTGTAATGTCACCATTATACCGTAATCAATCACTAATCCATCATATCAATAACATGAATATATATGTTAGAAGTATTCTTTACATTGATAAATAATTTCTTTGAGAATGTTATATGAAGAATTTCATTGGTGTGAGAAAATAATTTTAATGAGTAAGTGTCTGAATATGATAGAATTATTGAGTTTTCAAAGGTATCTATTGTCCAAATAAGAATATTCCATATTTATAAAAGATTCAAATTAGTTGTTTTATTCATAAAATTAGGGCCTCATAATGATTCGTCAGAAATATATTGACACTGATGCATTGAGGAGTAGATTATAGTCTTGATAAAATGAGAATTGTTTTTCGATTTTTCAACTGGATCAAGGGAAGTGGATTCATTGTCAATAGTGTTGGAGATACTATAAGGCCCCAGCCTTAAACCTTACTGAATATTGAATTAAATGAGTAATTCACATTGAGGATCTTTTCAGGTTTAGAGTTCTAGGGAATTTGGACATAACTACTACATCTCAAAAGATTAAAAAGTA
This sequence comes from Viscum album, assembly GCA_963277665.1. NCBI lineage: Eukaryota > Viridiplantae > Streptophyta > Magnoliopsida > Santalales > Viscaceae > Viscum > Viscum album. Next base: position 1,018,114,258 of record OY728131.1, read on the forward strand.
GTCTCTTCTACTAAATTTCCATAAAATAAAAACTCTTAAAAATAAACATGTCTAGTTCCATTTTTTAGGTAGTATATCTTTCCCTTGATCCCATCCTTGACCTTATTCCACCCTAAGTCCTGTTAAAAACATTTCAAAAACTTGGGATGAGCATAAAAATCTCAGTAAGGGATACACAAAGAATGAAAAATGTTATTTTTTCAAAACAACAAGTAAAGCATGTATACTTTATCAAAGTAATACTTTTCACCTTTTCGAAGTAGTGAAAACTCCTCGTTGAATAAAAGTTCACTACATACCCTTCTGTAACAAAAAGATTACAATAAAACCCATATAAAGATGACATAACATATAAAGGTAACTTGGGACATAAACATACTTAAGTGGAATAACCATAAGGTCGACTTCCACACATATTACATAATAGAATAGCCATTCGGCCAACTTCCATACATACTTAATGGAATAGCCATACGACTGACTTCCATAACCTATGCATTGGAGGTTATAACGTAACCACCCATCCTAGTATTCACGGTACCACCCGTCATATGGTTTATCACGTAACCACCTGTAAAATTTCAAAGTACCATTATAAAATTATAACACATAAAACCAACATAAAGGAGTGATAACATTTCCACATTTCAATCACAATATATCATTTAAATATATTGACATAATAAACTCCTTTATCAAAACCATTGTCAATACCAAAATACAAAAAGAAGCATATGGTATTTATTCTATTTTAAAAACATTACTTCTTGTTGAGGAAGCCAATGATCAAATAATACTCGCGGCGGTGGAAAAGGTCGTTGTCATCGCGTACGTAAAAAGAAACATTCCTTTTTGTCGTTTAGTAAAACACTTCATAGAAAAAAATTCATTTTGAAGTAACGTAAAAGTCAAATGGGGTTTATACACCGTATAAAATAAGGTTGTGTATAAAACAAAATATGCCTCAATGAATGGAGATTGAGACGGAGACCCTTACAAAGACGGTATCCTTGGTTTAAGGATAAATCAATCGCATAATTATGTGTGTCAAACGAATAAACCAAATATAAGTGGATATTAAGTGTAAAACAATCAGAGGTTATTCACACATATTCATAGAACGACATATTCAAGGAGTACAAGTTTATCCCAAATAATCAATTTTGGGTTAAAAAGTTCCCTTGCAAAAATTGGACAGCCTAATGGCGTCACTTCAAAATTCAGAAAAAGAGTTGATGAGAGATAAAAAGGGTATCTCATCACATGGACATTAAAATTTAGATCAATAAGGATATAGAAGAACAAATCCCAACATTATATTATGTGAATTAAAATACATAACAAAAGAAGTCTTTTACAAAAAGGGGAGGGTGAAAGGTTCCCTTACCGACAAGGGTATCTTTCGAGACATACACCCCGTGAAAGAAGGACAATAAAACATTGATGTAAATACTCATAAAAGAATTTATATTACAAAATGAATAAAATAAAGGGCAGTACATACACCACTCAAAGGAAATTGTGGAAAATGTAGCATAAATCCCACGGGAATAAAAGTGAGATGAAAAAATCCCTTACGAAAACTCGGCTGCCTAACGAAGCCACATAAAACTTACAAAAATGGATTGATGAGATCAAATAGGGTATCTCATCATATTAACATAAAGTTTATAGAAAGAGGAATATAAAAGAACATCCCCCAACAAAACAAAGTGGAGCTTAAAATAAGTGACATAAAGGAGGGTACTTAAAAAAGAGAGAGAGGTCAGATCTCTTACGAAAATTCGGCAGCCTAACAGCGCCACTCAAAACATCCCAAATGGATTGATGAGAGAGAATAGAGTCTCTAATCGTATGAACATTAAAATTACAGTACGAGTAATATAAAATAACATCCCAATAACAAGAAAGATTATCTTTAAAAGAAATGACATAAAATAGCGTACTTAAAAAGAAAGAGAGGAGTAGGATCCCTTACCTCGGGTCCAACTTGACTCGATCGTTCTTTAACATCCTGAATAATAAACTTGAGTTAATTTCTATTTGCTTAAGAACCTTTTTCAAGTTCATTATTCCTTTTATATCACTTATTTCCATGTTATAAACATTATGTAATCATTTAAGTTAATAATGTTTGTTTTGTCGATATTTGGATCTTATGTCGAAAGTGGACTTCTTACAATTACATGTTGTTCATGTGGTCAAAGGTTTTTTATATCCAGAATGTCATTCCTGATTTGGATATAATATATATCATATATATCTAGAATATACATGTATTTATAATATCACATAATCATTTAGTGGTAAGAAATGAAATGCACCGTTCATGGAGACGGTAAGCCATACGTACGCATGAACGCTACTTTCATTTCTTTGTCATATTAATGGAATTAAAAATAAATGAGAGGTATGTATATTTTAATTCCAGAATTATATTCATCATTTTTATGTATCATTCATCATATATATCCATTATATACATGTACTTATAATAGTACATTACATTTGGGGATAAGAAATGAAATGCACCGTTCTTGGAGACGGTAAGCCGTACGTACGCATGAACGCTACTTTCATTTCTATATCATACTTTAATGGAAAGAAATAATAATGATATAGAGGTATATTATAATTCTAGTATAACATCATATATAATAACATTAAATCCATCCTTTATATGTCACACGTATGGCATTAACGAATCACATCACTTTGAGGGGGCGGTAGTCCGCACTTTCTAAAATGAAGATATCGCGTATACCCATAATGGAAGCCATAAAGGTACGCCACAAATTAAAAATACAGAAGCTTAATTAAAACATAAACATATTATATATCATATATAAATATAGTGACAACTTAATGGCCACCTTTGAAGGTGTTATATGAGTGTTGAACAATCATCGTTTCGTGAGGCAGAAATTCGCCATCCACGGAAACAATATGTTCTTTAACCATTAGATGTAGGTGTGTGTAAGTGTAGCTCGAATACTTCTTAAAACAACATCATAGTATATTGATGATACTGTATTTGTTACAAAAGAAATGAATAAAAATAGTTTAGGGGGTTGGAGAGGCAAAATAAAACAAAAGGACTCAAGTGGAGACATTACCATAAAATCGGGTAACTCCCTTTTGTTTGAGCTCAAAGTCTTCCTTGGAAAGACTTCTGCCCAAAGTGGGGCTTCAATGAGAAATATAGGGAAGTGGAGAGACAAAATAGGCAGGGTTTGGCCGAGCCAAAGGCTTTGGGAGTGTGGGTAAGGAGGTAGAGGTGGGGGCTTTTTATAAGATGAGAGGAGGGGCACTCTTGGAAAGTAAAAAAACTCACTTTATTTTAAAATGATATTCGGATTTAAGAGGTCCCACATTGATATAATTCTGGGATAAGGTGATAAGGGTTTGAAATCCACTCATACAATAGGTTTTTTACATGTGTAGTTCTTAGATATTACATTATCTTTTCATTTTATTTAAATCGTTAAATAATGAGGTCATCGCTGCTTCATCATGATGTCATAAATAATTTAATATATTTAACGTCTAAAAATTATAAAAAAAATACAATGATGTAGGAAATATATTTATCATTCCAATTACTATTTATAGTCAAAAATCGGACTTGTATAACCCCATGTAAAAATTGATTTAGTAAAAACATCTCATGTTTGTGTCATTTTTACTTTAACATTAAATAAAAAGGTATTTATGTCATTTTCCAACCAATGTGGCTCCATGGGGTCCCCAAGTTGACCGATGGATTTTATTGGTCGTCCATGACACATCCAATGTGGCTAGAACATGTGTCTAGGTCATTTAATTTTATTAAAACATTATTCTTACCATAAACTACACTAATTACCTCTAATCGTGATTAAGAAATTAAAAGATACTATTCACCAAAAAAAATTATTTTAATCTCATTGAACCGAATTTTACTTCTTAATGACAACCATTTATGTCAGATTTTTGAAATTCAAAATATAGAAGTGGTAAAATTTCATTTAAATGAAAAATCAGTTTTTATTAGTACCACTTACTGGTTTCACTATTCATCAAAAATTGAAGTTTTTCAGAAAAATCCCAAAAATTCACCCTATGCTATATTTGATATTCAGAATTCAAAAATGAAGTATATTTTACAAAATTCAAAACATATAAGTCACACTAATTAATTTAATAATTAATTCCCGTGGTCAGAGCAAATAGCGTGTTTTTATGAAGCAATAAGTATCAAAAGATTGACACTAGTTTATGTCTGATTTCAAAGTGAAATTAATTCAAATGACCACTATTCGATTTTATGGTAAAAATATATTCTAATTTCACTTTAAAACCAATTCAAATGATAATCTAATCATATAAATAAATTAGATTAAAAAGATATTTTGAATTAAAATACAACATTTTACACTATTCATTAAAAAATGAACTTTATCGGAAAGATACAAAAATTTACACAAAGTAAATTTTGATGTCCCGGTTCTAAAGAAGAGTTTTATTTGGTCCAATTGAATGTATAATAGTTAACAGAACTATATTTAATGACGGTTCTCCATCAAAAGGCGATAAGTGAACCTTTAGTGAAAACTAGGGCATATACGCCTAAAATTGAATTCTTTCCATATTTTAAGCCTTTATCTTTTGTTGGATAAATGTAAAAAAATTTAAAAACATATATAATCATATTTTATTTATTTCTATCCATTCCCGCCAATACAATGACTACATGTTAACTACCATTTAAAATATTATTATTATTTTATTAGAGTGCAACGTAAGATTCCCACGAAACTCGTTGTTGCATGTTTGGTTCGCCATCGAGCATAGCGTCCCCTATAAATTCATCTTAATATTTTATTCAAAAATATGGATAAATATGAAAATGTCATATTCTTTATTTACCTGGGGTGTTACATACTTCCCCCCTTTTGGGAATTGCATCCTTGAAATTTTTAAAATTGAGCTTGGAAACATCCTTGAAAGTCCCACATCGGAACAAGAGTCGGTAAAACAATCACTTTAAAATAATGAAACATAAGTACATAGGTCACCCGAGTTAACCAATAATAGGATTCCATGTAGGAAAACATGGACATGGAAGAAAAATCAAAGGGTCATGTTCTTGAGGGAGAGTTATAGTAAACATGTATAGGAGAAAGTTAACCATAAGAAAATCACAAACTTGTGATGGGTTAAACGGTATTCAATTCCCCAGTAGGAAAAGTTAATAGACAACATTTTTTTTAAGTTACTTTTTATTGAGGAGTTTATTCATAAGGAAACATAATCACTTATCATGTTGACTTTGAACTTTTATTAGATTCCTTACACAAACTCATATTTTCTCAAAGAGATGATTATTTAGGAAGACTTGTTCATATTAAGAGTACTATAATCAACTTCTAGAGAATCACCTAATCCACAAAAGAGAACTATATACTTCCCATGTATTTAGGATTTAAACAAAACCAAAACCAAAAAGGTTAGTACAAGATCAGATAATCCTGAAAAGTATAACCCTTTAAAAAGAAAATCTATGCTTAATCTCCAAAATTTGTCCAACAAAACCCAAAGTTCAACGAGGACCATCCGATAAACAATTTTTCCATAAAATTATTCAAAGTAAACCAAATTAAGACTGAAACCCAAATATTTGAAGGATTTAATCACATAGTCTTCCAAGGTAAAAATTAACTTTTATCTCTAAATAACATTAGTTTCTCTTAAATTCTCATATTTAAAAGTAATTAACCTAATCACATATCCTCCATGATAGGTTAATCATTTCCATAGATAACCAAATATAAACTTACTCTTGATTCCTAAAATCATCTAACTAAAAAGAATAAGTCAAACTAACCAGGGACTTCACGTAGTCCAGTGGTAGGCGAATATACTAGTTTCACTTTGGTTGTGGGTTCGATTCCCTCAGCATTGTCCGATGCGACGGGTTGTCATACGGTCTGCGTGTTGTCCTTCTTCCAAAACTATATAACTCTTAAAACATTCCCCAAAATGAGATAAAATCTTCAAAAAAATCATAACATATTTTAACCTCAAGTTTATCGCATGCCTTTCATTTTCCATCATATCATAGAGTAACCCATAATTACCTCAAAAGTAAGGATCATATAAACTCTAATGGTTACCTTTATAATTATTACATGAACTTCCACATCGATTGGTCATCTCGTACATGATGCATTACAGAATGTAACAAGGTTCAAGTGGTTGATCATGACTCCTTGATAGTCGGTTTAGAACAACCACGAGTTTCCTCATTGAATCCTCCATTTTATCTAGTATCTTAATCAGAGAACCACCACATTTTCCTTCAAACCTGTTGTCACTTTGGTGCCTGCTAGATCCATCCATTCACTAAAAACAGAAATGTCAATGTGAGTATATCAACAGAACCATCATGTACTAATGATGAAGATATACTTACTCATTCACTTTATTTAAAAACTATGACTCTTTCTGAAATCCTAACCATTATGGTAATGTCACTTATGCTTAATGAATACCCTAACCTCTAAAGTTATCTAAACCGACCTTTGATACCAACTATAAGGCCCCAGCCTTAATCCGTACTTAATATTGAATTAAATGAGTAATTCAAATTGAGGATCTTTTCAGGTTTAGAGTTTTAAAAAATTAGGACATAACTATTACATCTCAAAAGATTACAAAGTAGTCGCTTCTACAAAATTTCCATTAAATAAAAACTCTTAAAAAGAAACATGTCTAGTTACATTTTTTATGTAGCATGACTTTCCCTTTATCCCATCCTTGACCCTATTCCACGCTAAGTCCGATGAAAAACATTTTAAAAACTTGGGAGGAGCATAAAAAAGCTCAGTAAGGGATACACAAAGAATGAAAACTGTTAGTTTTTCAAAACAACAAGCAAACCATGTATACTTTATCAAAGTAATACATTTCACCTTTTAGAAGTTGTAAAAACTCCTCTCTGAATAAAAGTTCATTACTTAACCTTCTGTAACCAAAATATTACCATAAAACCCATATAAAGATCACATAACATATAAAGGTCACTTGGGTCATAAACATACTTAAGTGGAATAACCATAAGGTCGACTTCCACACATATCACTTAATGGAATAGCCATTAGGCCAACTTCCATACATACTTAATGAAATAGCTATACGGCCGACTTCCATACCCAATGCATTGGAGGTTATAACGTAACCACCCGTCCTGGTATTCACGGCACCACCCGTCATATGGTTTATCACGTAACCACCCGTAAAATGTCCAAGTACCATTATAAAATTATAACACATAAAACCAACATAAAGGAATGATAACATTTCCACATTTCAATCACAATATATAATTTAAATATATTGACATAATAAAATCCTTTATCAAAACCATTTTCAATACCAAAATACAAAAAGAAGTATATGGTAATTATTCTATTTTAGAAACATTACGGCTTGTTGAGGAAGCCAAAGATCAAATAATACTTGCAGCGGTGGAAAAGGTCGTTGTCACCGCGTACGTAAAAAGAAATATTCCTTTTTGTCATTTAGTAAAACGCTTCAAAGAAAAAAAAAATCATTTTGAATAAATGTAAAAGTCATAGGGGTTTATACACCGTATAAAATATGGTTGTGTATAAAACAATATTTGCCTCAATGAGTGGAGATTGAGACGAAGACCCTTACAAAGACGGTATCCTTGGCTTAAGGATAAATCAATTGCATAATTATGTGTGACAAACGAATACACCAAATATAAGTGGATATTAAGTGTAAAACAATCAGAGGTTATTCACACATATTCATAGAACTACATATTCAAGGAGTACAATTTTATCCCAAAGAATCAAATTTCGGTTAAGAAGTTCCCTTGAAAAAATTTGACAGCCTAACAGCGTCACTTCAAAATTCAGAAAAAGAGTTGATGAGAGATAAAAAGGGTATCTCATCACATGGAAATAAAATTTAGACCAATAAGGATATTGAAGAACATATCCCAACATAATATTACGTGAATTAAAAGGCATAACAAAATAAGTCTTTTACAAAAAGTGGAGGGTGAAAGGTTCCCTTACCGACATGGGTATCTTTCGAGACATACATCCAGTGAAAGAAGGACAATAAAACATTGATGTAAATACTCATAAATGAAATTATATTACACAATGAGTAAAATAATGGGAAGTACATATACCCCTCAAAGTAAATTGTGGCAAATGTATCATAAATCTCACGGTAATAAATGTGAGATGAAAAAATCCCTTACGAAAACTCGGCAGCCTAACAGCGCCACATAAAACGTACAAAAATGGATTGATGAGATAAAATTGGGAATCTCAATCATATTAAAATAAAGTTTATAGAAATATGAATATAAAAGAACATCCCCCAAAATAACAAAGAGGAGTTTAAAAGAAGTGACATAAAGGAGAGTACTTAAAAAAAGAGAGAGGTTATATCTCTTACGAAAATTTGGCAGCCTAACGGCGCCACTCAAAACATCCAAAATGGATTGATGAGAGAGAATAGGGTCTATCATCATATGAACATAAAAATTACAGTAAGACTAATATAAAATAACATCCCAATAACATGAAATAGGATCTTTAAAATTAATGACATAAAAGTGAGTGCTTAAAAAGAATGAGAGGAGTAGGATCCCTTACCTTGGGTCCGACTTGACTCGATCATTCTTTAACGTCCTGAATAATAAACATGAGTTAATTTCTTTTTTCTTAATAACCTTTTTCAAGTTAATTATTACTTTTATCTAACTTATTTCCATGTTGTAAAAATTATGTAATCATTTATGTTAATAATTTTTGTTTTGTCGATATTTGGTTCTTAAGTCGAAAGTGGAATTCTTACAATTACATGTTGTTCATGTGGTCAAAGTTTATTTATATCCATAATGTCATTCCTGATTTGGATATAATATATATCATATATATATATAATATACATGTATTTATAATATCACATAATCATTTAGAGGTAAGAAATGAAATGCACCATTCATGGAGACGGTAAGCCGTACGTACGCATGAACGCTACTTTCATTTCATTGTCATATTAATGGAATTAAAACTAAATGAGAGGTGTGTATATTTTAATTCCATAATTATATTCATCATTTAGATGTATCATTCAACATATATATCCATTATATACTTGTACTAATAATAGTACATTACATTTGGGGATAAGAAATGAAATGCATCGTTCATGGAGACGGTAAGCCGTACGTACGCATGAACGATACTTTCATTTCTATCTCATACTTTAATGGAAATAAATAATAATGATATAGAGGTATATTATAATTCCAGTAAAACATCATATATAATAACATTAAATACATCCATTATACGTCCCACGTATGGCATTAACGAATCAATCTCTTTGAGGGGGCGGTAGTCCGCACTTCCTAAAACGAAGATATCGTGTATACCCATAATGGAAGCCATAAATGTAAGCCAAAAATGAAAAATAAAGAAGCTTAATTAAAACATAAACATATTATATATCATATATAAATATAGTGACATCTTAATTTCCACCTTTGAAGGAGTTATATGAGTGTTGAACAATCATCGTTTCGTGAGGCAGAAATTCACCATCTATAAAAACAGTATGTTCTTTAACCATTAGATGTAGGTGTGTGTAAGTGTAGCTCGAATCATTCTTATAACAACATCCTAGTATATTGAAGATACTGGTGTTGTTACAAAATAAATTAATAAAAAGAGTTTAGGGGGTTGGAGAGGCAAAATAAAACAAAAGGACTCAAGTGAAGACATTACCTGAAAATCGGGTAACTCCCTTTGGTTTGAGCTCAAAGGCTACCTTGGAAAGGCTTCTACCCAAAGTGAGGATTCAAGGAGTAATAGAGGGAAGTTGATAGACAAAATAGGCAGGGGTTGGCTGAGCCAAAGGCTTTTGGAGTGTGGGTAAGGAGGTAGAGATGGGGGCCTTTTATAAGAGGAGAGGAGGGGCACTCTTGTAAAGTAAAGAAAAGTCACTTTATTTTAAATTTATATTCGGATTTAAGAGGTCCCACATTGATATAATTATAGGATAAGGTGATAAGGGTTCTAAATCCACTCATACAATAGGTGTTGGACATGTGTATGTCTTATATATTAAATTATCTTTCCATTTTATTTAAATCGTTAAATAATGAGGTCATCGCTGCATCATCATAATGTCATATATAATTTAATTTATTTAACGTCTAAAAATTATAAAAAACTACTATGATTTAGAAAAAAAATTTATCTTTCCAATGACTATTTATAGTCAAAAGTATGACTTGCATAACCCCATGTAAAAATTGTTTTAATAAAACATCTCATCTTTGTGTCATTTTTACTTTAACATTAAATAAAAAGATATTTATGTCATTTTCTAACCAAAGTGGCTCCATGGGGTCCCCAAGTTGACCCATGGATTTTCAAGGTCATCCATGACACATCCAATGAGGGTAGGACATGTTTATAGGTCATTTAATTTTATTAAAACATTATTCTTACCATAAACTACAATAATTACCTCTAATCGCGATTAAGAACTTAAAAGTTACTATTCACCAAAAACTTATTTTAATCTCATTGAACAACATTTTACTTCTTGATGACAACCATGTATTTAGGATTTTTGAAATTCAAAACACAGAAGTGGTAAAATTTCATTTAAACGCAAAATCGGTTTTTATAAGTACCACTTAGTGGTTTCACTATTCATAAAAAATTGATGTTTTTCCGAAAAATCCCAAAAATTCACCCTAAGAAATATTTGATATTATGAATTCAAAAATTAAGTCTATTTTACAAAATTAAAAACATATATTTCTCATTAATTAAGTTAATAATTAATTCCCACGGTCAGAGCAAATAGCGTGTTTTTATGAAACAATAAGTATCAAAATATTGACACTAGTTTAAGTATGATTTCAATGTGAAATTAATTCCAATGACCACTATTGGATTTAATGGTAAAAATATATTCTAATTTCACTTTAATCCCAATTCAAAAGATAATCTAATCATATAAATAAATTAGATTAAAAAGAGGTTTTGAATTAAAATACAACATTTTACACTATTCATAAAAAAATGAACTTTATCGGAAAGATACCAAAAATTTACACCAAGTAAATTTTGATGTCCCGATTCTAAAGAATAGTTTTATTTGGTCCAATAGAATGTATAAGAGTGAAAAAACTATATTTAATTATGGTTCTCTATCAAAAGGCAATAAGTGAACCTTTAATGAAGACTTGGTCATATATGCCTAAAATTGAATTCTTTCCGTATTATAAGTCTTTATCATTTATTGGATAAATGTAAAAACATTTAAAAACATATATAATCATATTTTAGTTATTTCTATCCATTCCCGCCAATACAACGGCTACATGTTAACTACCATTTAAAATAATATTATTTTATTATTAGAGTGAAAAGTAAGATTCCCAAGATACTCGTTGTTGCGTGTTGGGTATGCCATCGAGCATAGCGTCCCCTATAAAGTCATATTAAAGTTTTATTTACAAATATGGATAAATATGAAAATTTCATATTCTTTATTTACCTGGGGTGTTACATCCTTCCCCCCATTTGGGAATTGCGTCCTCGAAATTTTTAAAATTGATCTTGGAAACATCCTTGAAAGTCTCACATCGGAAAAAGAGTCGTTAAAACAATCACTTTAATATAAAGAATGATAAGTATAGAGGTCACCCGAGTTAACCCATTATAGGATTCCGTGTAGGAAAACATGGACATGGACGAAAAAGCAAAGGGTCATGTTCTTGAGTGAGAGTGATAGTAAACATGACTAGATGAAAGTTAACCATAAGAAAATCACAAACTTCTGATGGGTTAAACGGTATTCGATTCCCCAGTAGGAAAAGTTAATAGACAACATTTTTGTTTTAAGATACTTTTTATTGTGGAATTTATTCATAAGGAAACATAATCACCTATCATGTTGACTTTCAATTTTTATTAGATTCCTTACAAAAACTCATATTTTCTCCAAAAGATGAGTATTTAGGAAGACATGTTCATATTAAGAGTACTATAATCAACTTATAGAGAATCACCTAATCCACCAAAGAGAACTATATACATCCTATGTATTTAGGCTTTAACCAAAACCAAAACCAAAAAGGTTAGTACAAGATCGGATATTCCAGAAAAGGATAACCCTTAAAAATGAAAATATATTCTTAATCTCCAAAATTTGTCCAACAAAACCCAATGTTCAATGAGGACCATCCGATAAACAATTTGTCCATAAAATTCTTCAAAGTAAACTAAACTAAGACTGAAACCCAAATATTTGAATGATTTAATCACATAGTCTTCCAAGGTACAAATTAACTGTTATCTCTAAATAACCTCAGTTTCTCTTAAATTCTCATATTGAAAAGTAATTAACCTAATCACATATCCTCCATGATAGGTTAATCATTTCCATAAATAACCCAAAATAAACTTACTCTTGATTCCTAAAATCATCTAACTAAATAGAATCAGTCAAACTGACCAGGTACTTCATGTAATCCAGTGGTAGGCGATAAATACCAGTTGCACTTTGGTTGTGGGTTCGATTCCCGCAGCTTTGTCCGACGTGACCGGTGGTCACACGGTCTCCGCGTTGTCCTTTTTCCAAAACTATATAACTCTTAAAACATTCCCCAAAATGAGATAAAATCTTCAAAAAAATCATAACATATTTTAACCTCAAGATTATCTCATGCCTTTAATTTTCCATCATATCATAGAGTAACCCATAATTACCTCAAAAGTAAGGATCATATAAACTCTAATGGTTACCTTTATAATTATTACCTGAACTTCCACATCGACTGGTCATCTCGTACATGATGCATTACAGAACGTAACAAGGTTCAAGTGGTTGATCATGACTCCTTGATAGTTGGTTTAGAACAACTACGAGTTTCCTCATTGAATCGTCCATTTTATCTAGTATCTTAATCAGATAACCACCACAGTTTCCTTCAAACCTGTTGTTGCTTTAGTGCCTGCTAGATCCATCCATTCACTAAAAACAGAAATGTTAGTGTGAGTATATCAACAGAACCATCATGTACAAATGATGAAGATATACTTACTCATTCACTTTATTTAAAAACAATGACTCATTCTGAAATCCTAACCATTATGGTAATGTCACTTACGCTTAAAGAATACCCTAACCTCTAAAGTTATCTAAACCAACCGTTGATACAAACTATAAGGCCCCAGTCTTAAACCTTACTTAATATTTAATTAAATGAGTAATTCACATTGAGGATCTTTTCAGGTTTATAGTTTTAGAGAATTAGGACATAACTATTACATCTCAAAAGATTACAATGTAGTCGCTTCTACTAAATGTCCATAAAATAAAAACACATAAAAATAAACATGTCTAGTTCCATTTTTTAGGTAGCATGAATTTCCATTCATCCCATCCTTGACCCTATTCCATGCTATGTCCTGTGAGAAACATTTAAAAAACTTGGGATGAGCATAAAAAGCTCTGTAAGGGATACACAAATAATGAAAACTGTTAGTTTTTCAAAACAACATGTAATCCATGTATACTTTATCAAAGTAATACTTTTCACCTTTTCAAAATTGTAAAAACTCCTCGCTGAATAAAAGTTCCTTACATAACCTTCTATAACCAAAAGATTACCATAAAACCCATATAAATATCACATAACATATAAAGGTAACTTGGGACATAAACATACTTAATTGGAATAACCATAAGGTCGACTTCCACACATATCACTTAATGGAATAGCCATTCGGACAACTTCCATACATACTTAATGGAATAGCCATACGGCCGACTTCCATACCCAATGCATTGGAGGTTATAACGTAACCACCTATCCTGGTATTTACGGCACCACCCATCATATGGTTTATCACATAACCACCCGTAAAATGTCCAAGTACCATTATAAAATTATAACACATAAAACCAACATAAAAGAATGATAAAATTTCCACATTTAAATCACAATATATCATTTAAATATATTGACATATTAAAATCCTTTATAAAAAACATTTTCTATACCAAAATACAAAAATAATTATATGGTATTTATTCTATTTTAAAAACATTACAGCTTGTTGAGGAAGCCAAAGATCAAATAATACTCGCGGCGGCGGAAATGGTCATTGTCACCGCGTACGTAAAAAGAAACATTCCTTTTTGTCCTTTAGTAAAACGCTCCATAGAGAAAAAAATTACTTTTGAATAAACATAAAATTCAAAGGGGTTTATACACTGTAAAAAATAAGGTTGTGTATAAAACAAAATATGCCTCAATGAATGGAGATTGAGACGAAGACCCTTATAAAGACGATATCCTTGGTTTAAGGGTAAATCATTTGCCTAATTATGTTTGACAAACGAATACACCAAATATAAGTGGATATTAAGTGTAAAAAAATCAGATGTTATTCACATATATTCATAGTATGACATATTCAAGGAGTACAAGTTTATCCCAAAGAATCAAATTTGGGTTAAAAAGTTCCCTTGCAAAAATTTGATTGCCTAACACTGTCACTTCAAAATTCAGAAAAAGAGTTGATGAGAGATAAAAAGGGTATATCATCTCATAGAAATAAAATTTATATCAATAAGGATATAGAAGAACATATCCCAACATAATATTATGTGAATTAAAAGACATAACAAAAGAAGTCTTTTACAAAAAGAGGAGGGTGAAAGGTTCCCTTACCGACATGGGTATCTTTCGAGACATACACCCCGTGAAAGAAGGACAATACAACATTGATGTAAATACTCATAAATGAATGTATATTACACAATGAGTAAAATAATGTGCAGTACATACACCACTAAATGGAAATTGTGGAAAATGTATCATAAATCCCATTTTAATAAAAGTGAGATGAAAAAATCCCTTACGAAAACTCGGCAGCCTAACGACGCCACATAAAACATACAAAACTGGAATGATGAGAACAAATAGGGAATCTCATAATATTAACATAAAGTTTATAAAAATAGGAATATAAAAGAACATCCCCCAACATAACAAAGAGGAGCTTAAAATAAGTGACATAAAGGAGAGTACTAAAATAAAAGAGAGAGGTTAGATCTCTTACGAAAATTCGGTAGCCTAACGACGCCACTCAAAACTTCCAAAATGGATTGATAAGAGAGAATAGGGTCTATCATCATATGAACATAAAAATTACAGTAAGATTAATATAAAATAACATCCCAATAACAAGAAATATGATCTTTAAAAGGAATGACATAAAAGAGCATACTTAAAAAGAAAGAGAGGAGTAGGATCCCTTACCTCGGGTCCGACATGACTCGATCGTTCTTTAACGTCCTGAATAATAAACTTGAGTTAATTTATATTTTCTTAAGAACCTTTTTCAAGTTAATTATTCCTTTTATCTCACTTATTTCCATGTTATAAACATTTTTTAATCATTTATGTTAATAATGTATGTTTTGTCGATATTTGGTTCTTAAGTCGAAAGTGGACTTCTTACAATTACATGTTGTTTGTGTGGTCAAAGGTTCATTATATCTAGAATTTCATTCCTGATTTGGATATCATATATATAATATATATCTATAATATACATATATTTATAATATCACATAATCATTAAGAGGTAAGAAATGAAATGCACCGTTCATGGAGACGGTAAGCCGTACGTACACATGAACGCTACTTTCATTTCTTTGTCATATTAATGGAATTAAAAATAAATGAGAGGTATGTATATTTTTATTCCAGAATTATATTCATCATTTAGATGTATCATTCATCATATATATCCATTATATACATGTACTTATAATAGTACATTACATTTGGGGATAAGAAATGAAATGCACCGTTCATGGAGACTGTAAGGCGTACGTATGCATGAACGCTACTTTCATTTCTATCTCATACTTTAATGGAAAGAAATAATAATGATATAGAGGTATATTATAATTCCAGTATAAAATCATATATAATAACATTAAATCCATCCTTTATACGTCCCACATATGGAATTAACGAATCACATCACTTTGAGGGGGCGGTAGTCCGCACTTCCTAAAATGAAGATATCGCGTATACCCATAATGGAAGCCATAAAGGTAATCCAAATATGAAAAATACAGAATCTTAATTAAAACATAAACATATTATATATCATATATAAGTATAGTTACATCTTAATGGCCACCTTTGAAGGTGTTATATGAGTGTTGAACAATCACCGTTTCATGATGCAGAAATTTGCCATCCACGGAAACAGTATGTTCTTTAACCATTAGATGTAGGTATGTGTAAGTGTATCTAGAATCCTTCTTATAAAAACATCCTGATATATTGAAGATACTGGATTTGTTACAAAATAAATGAATAAAAAGAGTTTAGGGGGTTGGAGAGGCAAAATAAAACAAAAGGACTCAAGTGAAGACATTACCTTAAAATCAGGTAACTCCCTTTGGTTTGAGCTCAAAGGCTTCCTTGGGAAGACTTCTGCCCAAAGTGAGGCTTCAAGGAGTAAGATAGGGAATTGGAGAGACAAAATAGGTAGGTTTTGGCCGAGCCAAAGGCTTTTGGAGTGTGGGTAAGGAGGTAGAGGTGGGGGCCTTTTATAAGAGGAGAGGAGGGGCACTCTTGGAATGTAAAGAAAAGTCACATTATTTTAAAAATATATTCGGATTTAAGAGGTATCACACTGATATAATTCGAGTATAAGGTGATAAGTGTTCTAAATCCACTCATACAATAGGTTTTGGACATGTTTAGATCTTAGATGTTAAATTATCTTTCCATTTTATTTAAATCGTTAAATAATGAGGTCATCGCTGCATCATCATAATGTCATAAATAATTTAATTTATTTAACGTCTAAAAATTATAAAATAACTACTATGACGTAGGAAATATATTTATATTTTCAATGACTTTTTATAGTCAAAAATCTGACTTGTATAACCCCATGTAAAATTTTTTTTAGTAAAACATCTCATGTTTGTGTCATTTTTACTTTTAACATTAAATAAAAAGGTATTTATCTCATTTTCCAACCAATGTGGCTCCATGGGGTCCCCAAGTTGACCCATGGATTGTCTTGGTCTGCCATGAAACATCCAAAGAGGGTAGGACATGTGTCTTGGTCATTTCATTTTATTAAAACATTATTCTTACCATAAACTACCCTAATTACCTCTAATCGCGATTAAGAACATAAAACTTACTATTCACCAAAAAAAATTATTTTAATCTCATTGAACCAAATTTTACTTCTTAATGAAAACCATGTATGTAGGATTTTTTAAATTCAAAAAACAGATGTGGTAAAATTTCATTTAGATGAAAAATCAGTTTTTATAAGTACCACTTTGTGGTTTCACTATTCATAAAAAAATGAAGTTTTTAAGAAAAATCCCAAAAATTCACCCTAGGCTATATTTGATATTCCGAATAAAAAAATGAAGTCTATTTTAAAAAATTCAAAACATATAAGTCACATTAATTAATTTAATAATTAATTCCCGAGGTCAGAGCAAATAGCGTGTATTTATGAAACAATAAGTATCAAAAGATTGACACTAGTTTAAGTCTGATTTCAAAGTGAAATTAATTCCAACGACCAATATTGGATTTAATTGTAAAAATATATTCTAATTTCACTTTAAAACCAATTCAAAATATAATCTAATCATATAAATAAGTTAGATTAAAAAGGGGTTTTGAATAAAAATACAACATTTTACACTATTCATTAAAAAATGAACTTTATCGGAAAGATACCAAAAATTTACAGAAAGTAAATTTTGATGTCCCGATTCTAAAAAAGATTTTTATTTGGTCCAATATAATGTATAAGAGTAAAAAACTATATTTAATAATGGTTCACCATCAAATGAAGATAAGTAAACCTTTAGTGAAAACTAGGACATATACGCCTAAAATTGAATTCTTTCTGTATTTTAAGCTTTTATCTTTTATTGGATAAATGTAAAAACATTTAAAAACATATATAATCATATTTTAGTTATTTCTATCCATTCCTGCCAATACAACGGCAACATGTTAACTACCATTTAAAATAATATTATTTTATTATTAGAGTGCAACGTAAGATTCCCAAGAAACTCGTTGTTGCAAGTTGGGTACGCCATCGAGCAAAGTGTCCCCATTAAAGTCATATTAAAATTTTATTCAAAAATAAGGATAAATATGAAAATTTCATATTCTTTATTTACCTAGGGTGTTACATCCTTCCCCCATTTTGGGAATTCTGTCCTCGCAATTTTTAAAATTGAGCTTGGAAACATCCTTGAATGTCCCACATCGGAACAAGAGTTGGTAAAACAATCACTTTAGAATAAATAAAGATAAGTACAGAGGTCACCCGAGTTAACCCATAATAGGATTCTGTGTATGAAAACATGGACATGGAAGAAAAGGCAAAGGGTCATGTTCTTGAGGGAGAGTCATAGTAAACATGTCTATGAGAAAGTTAACCATAAGATAATCACAAACTTCTTATGGGTTAAACGGTATTCGATTCCGCAGTAGGAAAAGTTAATAGAAAACATTTTTGTTTTAAGTTACTTTTTATTGTGGAATATATTCACAAGGAAACATAATCACTTATCATGTTGACTTTAAACTTTTATTAGATTCCATACAGAAACTCATATTTTCTCCAAAAGATGAGTATTTAGGAAGACGTGTTCATATTAAGAGTACAATAATCAACTTCTAGAGAATCACCTAATCCATAAAAGAGAACTATATACTTCCCATGTATTTAGGCTTTAACCAGAACAAAAACCAAAAATCTTAGAACAATATCGGATAATCTAGAAAAGGATAACCCTTTAAAAATAAAATCTATGCTTAATCTCCAAAAATTTTCCAACAAAACCCAAAGTTCAACGAGGACCATCCGATAAACAAATTTTCAATAAAATTATTCAAAGTAAACCAAACTAAGACTGAAACCCAAATATTTGAAGGATTTAATCACATAGTCTTCCAAGGTTCAAATTAACTTTTATCTCTAAATAACATTAGTTTCTCTTAAATTATCACATCGAAAAGTAATTAACCTAATCACATATCCTCGATGATAGGTTAATCATTTCCATAGATAACCCTTACTCTTGATTCCTAAAATCATATAACTAAAAAAAATTAGTCAAACAAACTAGGGACTTCACGTAGTCCAGTGGTAGGCGATAAATACCAGTTGTACTTTGGTTGTGGGTTCGATTCCCGCAGCTTTGTCCGACGTGACGGGTTGTCACACGGTCTGCGTGTTGTTCTTTTTCCAAAACAATATAACTCTTAAAACATTCCCCAAAATGAGATAAAATATTCAAAAAAATCATAACATATTTTATCCTCATTTTTATCTCATGCCTTTCATTTTCCATCATATCATAGAGTAACCCATAATTACCTCAAAATTAAGTATCATATAAACTCTAATGGTTACCTTTATAATAATTACCTGAACTTCCACATCGATTGGTCATCTCATACATGATGCATTACAGAATGTACCAATGTTCAAGTGGTTGATCATGACTCCTTGATAGTTGTTTTAGAACAACCACGAGTTTCCTCATTGAATCCTCCATTTTATCTAGTATCTTAATCAGAGAACCACCACAGTTTCCTTTAAACATGTTGTCTCTTTGGTTCCTACTTGATCCATCCATTCACTAAAAACAGAAATGTCAGTGTGAGTATATCAACAGAACCATCATGTAATAATGATGAAGATATACTTACTCATTCACTTTATTTAAAAACTATGACTCTTTCTGAAATCCTAACCATTATGGTAATGTCACTATGCTTAACGAATACGCTAACCTCTAAAGTTATCTAAACCGACCTTTGATGCCAACTATAACGCCCCAGCCTAAACCTTACTTAATATTGAATTAAAAGAGTAATTAACATTGAGGATCTTTTCAGGTTTAGAGTTTTAGATAATTAGGACATAACTATTACATCTCAAAAGATTTCAAAGTAGTCGCTGCTACAAAATTTCCATAAAATAAAAACTCTTAAAAAGAAACATGTCTATTTCCATTTTTTAGGTAGCATGACTTTCCCTTGATCCCATCCTTGACCCTATTCCACGCTAAGTCCTGTGAAAAACATTTCAAAAACGTGGGATGAGCATAAAATGCTCAGTAAGGGATACCCAACGAATGAAAACTGTTAGTTTTTCAAAACAACAAGTAAACCATGTATACTTTATAAAAGTAATACTTTTCACCTTTTTGAATTAGTAAAAACTCCTCGTTGATTAAAAGTTCATTACATACCCTTCTGTAACCAAAATATTACCATAAAACCCATATAAAATCACATAATATATAAAGGTAACTTGGGACACAAACCTACTTAAGTAGAATAACCATAAGGTCGACTTCCACACATATCACTTAATGGAATAGCCATTCGGCCAACTTCCATACATACTTAATGGAATATCCATACGGCCGACTTCCATACCCAATGCATTGGAGGTTATAACATAACCAACCATCCTGGTATTCACGGCACCACCCGTTATATGGTTTATCACATAACCACCCATAAAATTTCCAAGTACCATTATAAAATTATAACACATAAAACAAACATAAAGGAATGATAACATTTCCATATTTCAATCACAATATATCATTTAAATGTATTGATATAATAAAATCCTTTATCAAAACCATTTTCAATACAAAAATAAAAAAAGAAGTGTGTGGTATTTATTGTATTTTAAAAACATTACGTCTTGTTGAGGAATCCAATGATCAAATAATAATCGCGGCGGTAGAAAAGGTCATTGTCACCGCGTACGTAAAAAGAAACATTCCTTTTTGTCATTTAGTAAAACGCTTCATAGAAAAAAAATTCCTTTTGAATAAACGTAAAAGTCAAAGGGGTTTATACACCATATAAAATAAATTTTTTCATAAAACAAAATATGCCTCAATGAATGGAGATTGAAAGGAAGACCCCTACAAAGACGGTATAATGGGTTTAAGGATAAATCAAATGAATAATTATGTGTGACAAACGAATACACCAAATATAAGTGGATATTAAGTGTAAAACAATCGGAGGTTATTCACACATATTCATAGAACGACATATTCAAGGAGTATATGTTTATCCCAAAGAATCAAATTTGGGTTAAAAAGTTCCCTTGCAAAAATTTGACAGCCTAACGGCCTCACATCAAAATTCATAAAAGAGTTGATGAGAGATTAAAAGGGTATATCATCACATGGAAATAAAATATAGATCAATAAGGATATAGAAGAACATATCCCAAAATAATGTTATGTGAATTAAAAGACATAAAAAATAAGCCTTTTACAAAAAGAGGAGGGTGAATGGTTCCCTTACCGACATGGGTATCTTTCGAGACATACACCCCGTGAAAGAAGGACAATACAATATTGATGTAAATACCCATTAATGAAATTATATTACACAATGAGTAAAATAATGGGCAGTACATACACCTCTCAAAGGAAATTGTGGCAAATGTATCATAAATCCCACGGGAATAAAAGTGAGATGAAAAAATACCTTATGAAAACTCGGCAGCCTAACGGCGCCACATAAAACTTACAAAAATGGATTGATGAGATAAAATAGAGTATCTCAACATATTAAAATAAAGTTTATAGAAAGAGGAATATAAAATAACACCCCCATCATAACAAAGTGTAGCTTAAATGAAGTTACATAAAGGAGAGTACTTAAGAAAAAGATAGAGGTTAGATCTCTTACGAAAATTCAGCAGCCTAACGACGCCACTCAAAACATCCAAAATGGATTGATGAGAGAGAATAGAGTCTCTAATCACATTAACATAAAAATTAAAGTAAGAGTAATATAAAATAACATCCCAATAACAAGAAATATGATCTTTAAAAGGAATGACATAAAAGAGAGTACTTAAAAAGAAAGAGAGGAGTAGGATCCCTTACCTCGGGTCTGACTTGACTCGATCGTTCTATAACGTCCTGAATAATAAACTTGAGTTAATTTATATTTTATTAAGAACCTTTTTCAAGTTCATTATTCCTTTTATATCACTTATTTCCATGTTATATACATTATGTAATCATTTATGTTAATAATGTTTGTTTTGTCGATATTTGGTTCTTAAGTCGAAAGTGGTCTTTTTACAATTACATGTTGTTCGTGTGGTCAAAGGTTCCTTATATCCAGAATGTCATTCCTGATTTGGATATCATATATATCATATATATCTATAATATAAATTTATTTATAATATCACATAATCATTTAGAGGTATGAAATTAAATGCACTGTTCATGGAGACGGTAAGTCGTACGTACGCATGAACGCTACTTTCATTTCTTTGTCATATTAATGGAATTAAAACTAAATGAGAGGTATGTATATTTTAATTCCAGAATTATATTCATCATTTTGATGTATCATTCATCATATATATCCATTATATACATGTACTTATAATAGTACATTACATTTGAGGATAAGAAATGAAATGCACTGTTCTTGGAGACGGTAAGTCGTAGTACACATGAACGCTACTTTCATTTCTATATCATACTATAATGGAAAGAAATAATAATTATATAGAGATTTATTATAATTCCAGTATAACATCATATATAATAACATTAAATCCATCCTTTATACGTCCCACATATGGCATTAACGAATCACATCACTTTGAGGTGGCGGTAGTCCGCACTTCCTATAATGAAGATATCGCGAATACTCATAATGGAAGCCATAAAGGTAAGCCACAAATGAAAAATACAGAAGCTTAATTAAAACATAAACAAATTATATATCATATATAAATATAGTGACATCTTAATGGCCACCTTTGAAGGTGTTATATGAGTGTTGAACAATCATCGTTTCGTGAGGCAGAAATTCGCCATCCACGGAAACAGTATGTTCTTTAACCATTAGATGTAGGTGTGTGTAAGTGTAGCTCGAATCCTTATAATAAAAACGTCCTAGTATATTTATGTTACTGGAGTTGTTACTAAATAAATGAATAAAAATATTTTAGGGGGTTGGAGAGGCAAAATAAAACAAAAGGACTCAAGTGAAGACATTACCTTAAAATCAAGTAACTCCCTTTGGTTTGAGCTCAAAGGCTTCCGTGGGAAAATTCTGCCCAAAGTGAGGTTTCAAGGAGTAATACAGGGAAGTGGAGAGACAAAATTTTCAGGGTTTGGCCGAGCCAAAGGCTTTGGGAGTGTGGGTAAGGAGGTAGAGGTTGGGGCCTTTTATAAGAGGAGAGGAGGGGCACTCTTGGAAAGTAAAGAAAAGTCACTTTATTTTAAAATGATATTCTGATTTAAGAGGTCCCACAATAATATAATTTCTAGGATAAGGTGATAAGGGTTCTAAATCCACTCATCCAATAGGTTTTGGACATGAGTAGTTCTTAGATATTACATTATCTTTCCATTTTATTTAAATCAGTAAATAATGAGGTCATCGCTACATCATCATGATGTCATAAATAATTTAATTTCTTTAACGTCTAAAAATTATAAAAAACTACTATGATGTATAATATCTTTTGATCTTTCCAATTAATATTTATAGTCAATAATCTGACTTGTATAACCCCATGTGAAAGTTTTTTTAGTAAAACATCTCATGTTTGTGTTATTTTTACTTTAAAATTAAATAAAAAGGTATTTATGTCATTTTCCAACCAAAGTGGCTCCATGGGGTCCCCAAGTTGACACATGGATTTTCTTGGTCGGCCATGACACATAAAATGAGGGTAGGACATTTTTCTAGGTCATTTCATTTTATTAAAACATTATTCTTACCATAAACTACACTAATTACCTCTAATCGCGATTAAGAACATAAAAGTTACTATTCACCAAAAAAAATTATTTTAATCTAATTGAACAACATTTTACTTCTTAATGACAACCATGTATGTCGGATTTTTGAAATTCAAAACATAGAAGTGGTAAAATTTCATTTAAACGAAACATTAGTATTTATAAGTACCACTTATTGGTTTCACTATTCATCAAAAATTGAAGTTTTTCAGAAAAATCCAAAAAATTCACCCTAAGCTATATTTGATATTATAAATTCAAAAATGAAGTCTATTTTACAAAATTCAAAACATATAAGTCACATTAATTAATTTAATAATTAATTCCCGTGGTCAGCGCAAATAGCGTGTTTTTATGATACAATAAGTATCAAAAGATTGACACTAGTTTAAGTCTGATTTAAAAGCGAAATTAATTCGAACGGCCACTATTGGATTTAATGGTAAAAATATATTCTAATTTATCTTTAAAACCAATTAAAAAGATAATCTATTCATATAAATAAATTATATTAAAAAGAGGTTTTGAATTAAAATAAAATATTTTACACTATTAATTAAAAAATGAACTTTATCGAAAAGATACAAAAAATTTACACAAAGTAAATTTTGATGTCCCGATTCTAAAGAAGAGTTTTATTTGGTCCGATAAAATGTATAAGAGTGAACAAAACTATATTTAATGATGGTTCGCCATCAAAAGGCAATAAGTGAACCTTTAGTGGAAACTAGGGCATATACGCCTAAAATTGAATTCTTTCTGTATTTTAAGACTTTATCTTTTATTGGATAAATGTAAAAACATTTAAAAATATATATAATCATATTTTAGTTATTTCTATCCATTCCTGCCAATACAACGACTACATGAAAACTACCATTTAAAATAATATTATTTTATTATTAGAGTGCTACGTAAGATTCCCAAGAAACTCGTTGTTGCGTGTTGGGTACGCCATCAAGCATAGCGTCCCCTTTAAAGTCATATTAATATTTTATTCACAAATATGGATAAATATGAAAATTTTATATTCTTTATTTACCTAGGGTGTTACAGATACGGTCCATCAGATGTACCTTTTTTGTGGAATATGATAAGATATGTTTTCTATAAGAAATTTCATCATACAAATTCTGAGGAAAGAAAATCTATCCTATACCAAAAATTAAAATTAATCAAATTCACCTAATCATACTGAATAAATGTTATAATGATCCTAAAGGATTATTTTGGAAAGTATTTTAGAAGGTACTATAAGGGATAGGTTATGAACATATGAGTATGTGGGATAAGAATTTAGATTCCTGACTTTTCTATTCTGGGACATCTATAAATAGATGAAAACAACATTCATACATTTACATATTTCATGTGTTAAAAAACAATGGAATGTAGTACATTTTGGGTAAGAGTTAGTTTTTAGATGGAGGTCTTGAATTAATAACATTCTGCTGAATGTCTATATTACTATAATTAGAAAGATTGGATAGCTCAATTTTAATGTGCATTCAAAAAGGATTAATTGTACAAGCCCATCATACTAATTTCAATGGGTTGAGGCAATCATACCCAAGTACATCAGACTGAGGTTCTGGACAGATTGTCATAGGTAAAAGGTTGTTTTGTACATATTATTTTGTGGCTCAAATTTTATGATAAAAACCTTGAAAATTGATTAGAGGTAGTATAATTATAGCTACTAGGAG
This sequence comes from Viscum album, assembly GCA_963277665.1. Classification (NCBI taxonomy): domain Eukaryota; kingdom Viridiplantae; phylum Streptophyta; class Magnoliopsida; order Santalales; family Viscaceae; genus Viscum; species Viscum album. The sequence continues at coordinate 1,018,139,922 of OY728131.1, forward strand.
ACATAAATTTTTAATACAGTTTGTTAAATGATTTATTCTCTTATTTATTATAGTGAATTTCTATAGACCCACGATAGTGGCTATTATTTGGATGTAGATTCTCAAACATAGGTCAAACATCAAAAATACCATTTTCTTTTCTTACATTACTTATTTTTAGGCATTAGTAGTTACTAATTGATTCTAAGTAATGAACTTTAACAAGTTTCATATGTAATGATTCTGAAAATATTAAAACATATAAAATTTTTACCGACTGATTCATACCTTACCTACTTCTCAGTTGTTATTAGATCTATTTTCACTTCAATTGGCATCAAAGGGATGTTTCCCTTGTTGAATACATATCATAGATAATCTTAATTCAATCCACATTATTGAAATTCATACATTTTATGGAAGATATTTTTATATATGAAAAAATTATTGTATATTATCTCTCCTATATATTGATCTAGATGTTATTAGTGATGACAACATTGGGGTTACACATATACCTAAATAGTTTTTATTGACTTTTACTGATAAAGGGAAATATTGAAATCGATGAAAAATATAGAAATTATATTATTATATTTCTATCATAATATGTTTATATTGATTTGATCGATCATTAAACATCCAATTGTATATGGGACAAGAAGAAATGTATTGTCTAAGGGAACACTTAATTGAAATAATAAAAACTAAAAATCATGAATAAACTGTTTGATGACATAAGAACGAGACATGGAGAAACTTTTGATGAATAGATCACCAAATTAAATAATTTTTTTCATAACATAATATTTTATGGATAAGTTTTTTAAGATTATAATATAGTGAATATATTTATGAGAAACATTCTGGATAGGAGTGATTAAAAAATGTTAAACTTTAAAATATAAATATATATAATCTCTAGATGACTTGGATTACATTATTGTTTAATGTTAAATAAGAAAATATCTAATGTTAAAAAAAGTGATGTTTGAAATGGATTTTGAATCAATGATAAAATTGAATATTAGATAAGATGATGATACTCATCCCATAGATTATTATGATTAAGAGGATAATGACTAAATTAAAAAATCATCTATATTATCATCAATAACTATTATAGAGGAAGGGGAATGTTTGGAAGAAAAATCCACTCAAAATTTTTGAGTGTGATTGAATTGTGAACAATTAAATGAAATTTTCTATGAATAATATTAATGAATGTTGATATAATTTTAATGAAAACCCTCATATGAATAAGATGAAAAAAATTTATTAAAATAAAAATAATACAATAAATATAAGAAATTTTTTATTAGGAATAAAAACTTTATGTAGAATATGAAAGCTAAATTAGAATTGATTGAAAAAATATATCAGAAAATGAATGTTCAGGAAATGTTAAAAGATTCATTATAAATTTATTTAAAACAATATAAATCTCACACAGAGAATAAAGAGGTTAATAATGTTATTGAGAGTATCTGCTCAGAATAGAACTAGTTATGTGTCTTGAGATAGTCATGTCTCTCAAGAATGAAATAAAAATGATATAGAAAAATCGTATAAATACTTTTAAAGGCTAAAATATGTTTTTGGAAATGAAGAAGAGTACATCTAAGAGATCATATAGTTCAAACATAGAATTGATGAACATGGAAATATGGTTGAAGATCTCTATAAAAATTTGGTAAATAAATAATATGAATATAACAAGTTTCGATGATAATTTAATTTGCCTGAAATTTCCTTGTGGAAAATGAATGAATACAACAACATTTTTATGTAAGTAAAATCTGAGACAAAAGGGGTTTCTTAGAAATCTCAAATGAAGAATCCAGTTAAATATTCACACCAAAATTAATTTTTCATCTCATTCTTCTTAAAATTAATGTAATAAGATATGTTTCAGGAATGTATGGATGGATAAAATACATGATATACCATTAAAATCTACAAAAGATTAATACTAACTGTAATGGAAAGATGATCCTCACCCAGAGAATATTAGAGGAAGATGATATTATTAACCATAAAATGTTTTCTTCATAGATAGATATTACTTATATTTAAAATAAAAAATTTATGTTTTTATTGTTGTTACAGAATCTATAGACATAGGGATGTTAATTTGTTTCATAACATATCAGTTATAGGGGAATGGATTGAACAGAGTAGAAGAAATTGTAATTTTATAATGTGAAACATTCCTCACTCATAGGGAGTAAGAAAAAAAAATATAAATATGTGGGAAACAATCCAATAAAAATTTAATTTTAATTTTTGGAATAGTTTTTTTATAATGTGACCAGATTGGTCAACATACAAAAATATGTATAACACTCCCTCTAAAACAAGTATATTATGATAGTAATGTATTGTAATTTGGAAAAAATAATTTTTAGAAATGGTCAGTTATTGTTGAGACATATTTGAAAGAATGTAAAAAGGAAATAACCAGATATACATTATAGTTATTATTGGTCACATATGACATTTGAATTGAAAATATTGAAACATTTTGAAAATTCATTATAATGGTTTTGTTTTCATTTAAAAGGATAGTTGAATAAAAATAAAATTAATCAAAATGGTTATATTGAAGTATAAAAGTTGAAATCTAAATTAGTTTTATTTTTTGAAGGAGTAAAACATAACATACATACTGTATGTCCACATTATGATGGTGGAAAAGAATTTATTTTTAGAAAAACAAATAATTGAACCATAAGAAGTGAAAAAATAAAAAATAAATGATAGAAGAATAAAAAAACAAAGGTATATCTTATTCATATTTGATTACTCATCATCTCATGCAATGTAATTTTTAAAGAGGATAATATGATTTGAAACCAAAGACTTATCCACCTTGGGATGAAATGTATAATCAAACTCCCTATAGATGATTCTAAATTATTTCTTCCAAAATCGATAAGAATAGAATAAAATGTCTGTATAACATTTCAAAAATAGAATATGACTAATAAAAGTTTAATGAAAGTTGATATTCTGTCTACAAAAAACTATTGAACTTATTTATTCCAACTTTCAGGGGATAATGATACATCAATCAAAAAATCATTATTTTTTACATTATCACATTTGTTTATCATTTTAATAGAATGAAAAATATAATTTTTATGGGAAACATGACAAAGGCTTTTTTAATTTTGGAATTCAATAGAAGGTATATTTGAAAATATATGGGGGTTTTAATAATGAATATGAGAATACATAAATGTACATAATTTATATTAAGTACTTTTAGTACTTATCTAAGAAATAACAGAATCAATCATCTGTATAGTGATCCAAATACCCAATAAAAAATTAGTATTAGAAAGGAAAAAATATAATCTTGGTGGAAAAGGGAATAAGAATGTTAAAATAATATAGACATTCAATATTTTATTAGATAGAAGCTATTAGTAATATTGTAAAATTTTATAACTGATGTTTTTTGAGGCCATAATGCAACATGAATCCTTATGAAATGTGGAAAAACAAAAAAACATCACTGAATTAGGTAAATGCTTTTTGAATTCCATGTTTTATAAACATAAAAAAGTTGGATCTTAGAAATTTGGATGATACATATAAAGAAGGACTTTTTATTAGATATTTAACAAGTGGGAGAATTCACAAATGCAAGTACAAATGTTTACAGAAGTTGGTGGATTCATATGATGTGAATGATATTAAAGACAAAAATTCCTTAAAACATTTTATCGACAATTATTCGGATGATAAAAAAATGTTTCTAATGAAATTTTTAATGATAAAAAATATTCATATCAATAATTATAATATTTATTTAATGAGGAATGTGAATCAGAAATAGAAACATTGGAATATATAAATTGCGAAAAAATGATTAGTCAAAAAACATTATTTGGAATTTGAAAGCTCTAGTTTAGACAAGAAGAATGTTTAGATTAGAAAATAATACTACACATATATCAAAAGTTGAACGACAATCAATTTCAAATTCTATTAAACATGAATAATGGGTAGATGATATGAATGGTGTGTTGGAACATTTTGGGAAAATGGGAAATGTGATCATTTTTCACATCCACCAAATGAAAATGTTATCAGAACAAAGTGGGATTAAAAAACCAATTGAATGAATATGGAAATGAATCATGATACAAAGAAATACATGTTTATAAAGGCTATTAATAGGTGGAATATTGGTATTTTGAAGACAAATGCTTTCTATTTTTAATATTAGACACTTTTTGAATGTTTTTATTACTAGTATCACTTAAAAAGTACAATATTTATTAGATGCATGAAAAATTATAGTTTTTTAAATTATAGATACTGATCAAAATGTTTACATTGAAAAACATTGTCGTTATCTACTAGATAAACATAAAAACAGTTTTTATATTAATTAATTATTTGAATAAGATGATAAAATCCCCACAATATTGGTATTTAAAACATCATAGTTTCTTGAAAATGTTTAATTTTTTAAAGAGAGGATCATAGTATCTTCTATGTGAAAGAATTTAACTACAAAACCTTAATTATTAATATATATGCAGATGATTAAATTTTTCGAGGGTTGAATAAAAAATTGTACTGGATATTTGGAGGAGATTAAGAATATTATTTAAATTTTAAATTTATTAGAATTAACATCCATACTTGGCATAAAATTTCAATAAAAAGGAGAAATTACATTTTATTATCTCGTGAAATGTATGTTAAGGAATTTTCAATGTTTGTTAGCATGGAATAATCCAAGGATGTTTCTACTCATTTTTTAATGAGGACATTTTGGGGTTAAGATAAAGTGAGAAAAAGTGTGATTTAGAAATAATTTAGGTTGATGAATGGATATTTTTTTATTAAAATGTCTGTAGAGCAGATATTTTATTTGATATAACTTTTTGTGCCAGATATCAATGTGATAAAAAATAATACCATATTTTGTAAGTAAATATAATTCTATGATATGTAAAGGAAACATAATCATTTTTATATTTTTTAGATCCCACCCCATCTCATTTGATTGAGAGAGTGGAGGAATGATACATGACATTTAATGACGTTCCCAAGGAACCAAAGGCTGCAAATAAATGTAGAGGGATTTGAGAATAAATTATGGAATAATTTTCCATTCTAATTCAGACATTGAACCAAAATATTAACTATCAACAAATATATTATGCATGTCGAATAAACCACACCATTGCATTACCAAAATCGAACCAACTAATCAATAAAAATAAAAACTAACAAACACAACGAAGTCAAAATCAGAGTACCTTACAGATTACTACAACAAGACTCCAACAAAAATAGGACATAATATATATCTCCACACTAAGCTCCATGATCCAAGCTCTATAGCATCAACAAAGAATCACGCTGAACCGCTAGAAAAATGAGATTCTTTACTCTGACCTATGTCCTAGAATACAACATCTACAGATGTACCCAACCATTGAGAATACAAAATTCCAATCGAGGATTGACTGGGAGGGAGTTTGGAATGAAATGAGGAAACCCTGAGGGAGGCCATATTAAAAACCCTATATTTATGTGGCCTTAAGGTTAACCCATAGAGATTGGAAATTAGTGGGAATTCCACATCTTTGAGAGAAGGGTTCTTCATGGTTTCCTCACATGGTTTGTAGAACCATGCATAATAAATGCAATGCCCACTGTATCCCCCTTCACAGTTTCCTAAAGAACTCACATGATTTTCTCTAACCATTCTCAAATAGTGCACCATTTTATAATCCTCCAAACTTATTCAAAACCATTCAATATATTCCTAACATCTTTCCAAGATATCCGAATCACATTAAATAAATAGAATGAATAAATAAGGCTACACACCTCTAATAGAGGGTGATACATTCTCCAAACCATTGGACTTTCTATCTTCGGAAAGTAAGGAATAATCTCTTTGTCAAAATAGATCATTCCATTATTCATTATAATCATTCTTATTCCCCCAAGCCACCTCTTGAGTCTTTCCATGATTCCAAAAAACATGCATTAAATAGATTTTTTCACCAATCAACAATTTCTCTTTCCATTCAATAATCTGCACTCACACATTCAAAAAGGAAACATATGGTTCTAGCTCAACATGATCTGAAAAAATCAGATGGTCATGATCCATCTGATACTTTTTCAACTGTGAAACATGAAACACCTTGTACACCACACTAAATCATGGTTGAAAATACAACCTATAAGACACCTCACCAATTCAGTTAAGTATCTCAAAAGGATATATATACCTTGTAAATAACATACCAAGCATCCCGAACCAAAAATTACCCAAACAAGGAGAGATTTTAAAAAACACATGATCACACACCTCAAATGACAATGGTTATTCAAAATGGTCTTAATTTGATTTCTATCAACATTTAGATACCTCCAACTTCATTCAGATCAAAATGATCTTCTTCATCATCTCATGGACATGATTCATTCAAATCATTAATGTCTCGCCCGTTTCCACCCATCATAGTTGAGAACGATAAAGACGCCCATACAATGCCTCAAACAGAGCCATATGTATCGAAGATTGTTAAATATTACTATAAGATAACTATAACAATGGAAAATACTCCACCCATGAACTAGAAAAATCCATCACACCATACCATAACATATCCTCCATGGTTTTTATCATTCTTTCAGATTAGTCATCATTCGTTAGATGATATGTCATACTCATAGTCAATTTTTTCCCAAGGCTGTGCTACAAGGATTTCCTAAAATGATATGTCAACCTTGGATATCTATCCGATAAAATCGAAAATAGAACATTGTGATTCATTACCACATCCCAGAGATAGATTTTGGAAGAATCATCTACTATATGGGATTCACGAAACTGAATGAAATGTTCCTACTTTGTGAGATCATCCACAATCACCCATATGGTATCTTGTTTCCTGGAAATTCTCAGAAGACCCGTCAGTGAATCCATTGCTTTCTACTACTATTTCCACATAGGCGATAGGTAATGACTACTACATTCCTGCAATCCAATGATGGTAATCTTTGACTTGCTGAAAATTCATGCATCTCAGAACAAACCTGGCCACATACCTTTTCATACAATCCCATTGAAACATAACATTAAACCCCTTGTAATTTTTTTTAAATTTCAGATGACCATTCCACATAGAATGAAGATATTCCCTAATACGTTCCTCCTGACATTCCACTAGTTCCACCATACGATTTTGAGAACACATGATTGAATTCAAATTCAGGTCCCAACCCTCAATGCTCCCCCACTATTGATTTTTGACCTTATCACCACACATCCAAAATATGATACATATTCCTTTTAACCAAACTAGTAAAGTCATGAACCAATGGAACTGGAAAGAAGACGGATCTTCCACACTAGTCCTCACATTCCAATCGCATGTCTTATATGACCGACATCAACTGCAACTAATCTAATTCAAGTTTCAAAACCTGGGCATATGATTTCTTACATAATGCAACCTCTACAGAGTTTCCCTTTTCCGTAGTGTACATTTAGTCAAAATAAAACATCCGTAGATATTCCATCTATCTCCTTTTCCTCAAATTTAAATCTATTTTCAAGAAAATTTGCTTTATGATCCTGTGATCTATAAACACTATTAATTTTTCACTGAAGAGATAATGACACCATATTTTTAAATCATGAACCACTACTAAAAACTCTGAATCATGTGTGGGGTACTTATTCTCTGGAAAAATGAACATCTATTAGCCATATGCAACCACATGATCCCCCCTCCATGAGAACACACCACAACCCTAATCTTGATGCATCACAAAACATCACATACCCTTTCCCTTGTTCTATAAAAACCATAATTGGTGCTGATGTAAGGTGACCCATTAACTATCCATATCATTTATGTAATTACTCATGCCATTGCAATGGGATATTTTTCTTTGTCAAAGCTATCATTAGTGAATCCAAAAATGAGAAATCATGAAAAAAATTTCAATAATACCTTGCTAGACCAAGGATGCTTCGTATATCGAAAACATTCATTGGAATTTTCCCCTAGATATTAGCCTCTATCTTTTCCAGAACAAATGAAACTAACCTCTTAGAAATAACATGGCTAAGGAAAGGAACCATCTTTATCCAAAATTCACACATTGACAATTTGGAATAGAACTGATAATCCATCAAGATACCCAACATGATCACCAAGTGAAATTTATGATGTACACATGTCCTCGAATACAACAGTATATCATTCACAAATACCACCATAAAAGAATCTTCATATTTCTAAAATATTTAATTCATCAATTCAATGAACACTACCAGTGCATTAGTTAGGCCAATGGGAATAAACACATACTTTTAATGGTCATATCTTCTTATGAAGGTAGTTTTCAGTATTTCTACCTTCTTCACGTGAAATTGAGGATATCCTTCCCTAAATTAATTCTTAGATAACCAATAAGATCCCTTAAACTATTCAAAAAAAACATCAATTCCTGGAAGTGAAAATCAATTCATTATTGTAACCTGATTAAATCTATGATAATAAACACAGAACCGTAGGGTTCCATATATATTGTAAAAAAACAAAATAGGCATTGTATATAGATATGTACTAGGTTGGATGAACCCTTTGTTTACTAACTCTACCAACTACACAATTAATTACATCAATTATGGTGGTTCCATTTGGTAAGATGGATGTGAGATAGGACTGGTCCCCAGATGAAGATCAATATTATACTCCACTTCTCTCATAGGGGGAACCCCTAAGAACTCGTTGGGAAATACATCAATAAAATAATCAACTACTATAGGACTAATACTCTTCTTAACAAATTCCACAAATTCCAATGAAAATGATGTTAACTGTTATGACATCATGCTAACAGTTGTTGCCAACAGATCTGTTGCACCCTATCTCTCACTATTCTCCCCTAAAGAGATGTTCAACCCCATCCTCTATCGTAAAACTATTCATTACCACCTAGAAATTGATGTGGTCCATAAATATCCCCTACCGATCCATTCCAACAATTACATCATATGAATCCATCTCATGAACTGATAAATCCCATATCAATTCAATTCCATCCACAAATATCTAACACAATCTGCAGAGGAATTCTCAACACTCTCATTAACCGAGAATAGTTTTTATTTGAAAAATAGAATGAATATTTTATACATGTAAACCTAATAAATCAGTTATGAGTGATGAAATAAAATAATGTGAAGCACCTGTATCAAAAAAAGCCTGTATCAACATTGACATTAAAAAAATGTTCCTCTCATCATGCTTTGTTCTTGATGATCATCCACAAAACACTCTAAGATCCAAAAAACTGCATGATTTCAAAGCTCTAATATTTATTATCATGCAATGTTGTCACGGTATTTTGAGAATCACAGTGACCCACGTTATTATGATTCTGAGAGGTGTATTGCTACCCATGTCTCATTGATGCATTTAACCCCTATGACCCATGTGGAGTGTCGCAGACACCCAACTGCAAAGTATTCCGACAATAACGGTGAGGATTCCTCATTTTATTACAATTATGACATGATCGAAGTTGTAAAATAAAAACAGCTTGATGTGGCTTGTAGAACCTCACTAAATACATCCTGGATTTCTCTAAGGCTTCGAAAGAAGATTTACAATTCTTACCTTCAAATTCTGAGCCATACTCCCACAGTGGAAATAAGTGCCCCTCTTCCGCTTCATACCAACATTCAAGTTCCCACTATTTCCCAGGGGTACCAAAATACATTTCCCTCGTGTATCCCCCAAAATATATCAATCAAACATCATAGGTTGATTCACCATTTATGTGTAATCAACAAGACAGAGTACCAGAAAATTGGAACAATTTTCTTATTTCAGATGATTTTCAAAAATTGGTGCCTTCAACTATGTACTTCCTAACACCTCGGATTCAAACCACATTATGTTCATTAACATAAATGCATATTCTATCACCGTTATTTTCCATTTCTTAAAACTGAATAAATCTTTTGTATTATTAATTTTGTATGTATAAGGGTAGAATAGTTTATTAAATAATTACTCAAAACCTTCCCATGTCACACTTTGGTCCGTCCACACATGGACTATTAGCTCCCACCACTATATGGAAGGATATTACAACATATATGTGGATAATTTTACATTCATCTCTTATGGTGTTCCCATGAAGTAAAATATCCTACTCATTCTGTTCTGCCATGCTTCATCCCTTTCTGGCTCTAAATTACCCCTAAACATGGGTGTATTTTTCCATTGAGAACCACATGATCTACGTGCCTTGGTTCACCATCATTATTCCCATATTCCACAGATTAGAAATATTTCACTATACTTTGTACTAGATTCTAGTTCTCCTGAGTCTTGGTAACACGCACATTTTTAGTATCTTCATTCAGTTGGTCTCAACGATGCCTACCTGGTGCCATTTCCATCAACACAAAAACAACAATATGTTCCACTCCCTTAAAAAGAAAGGGTATACAATTTTAAATTAAATTACATAAAAATTGTCACAACCAATATTCCCAAATGTTCACATTTCCTAGGATTCACAATTTTGAAAAATCCACCATGTTTTGAATGTCAACCCATTTTAAAAATACCACTAGATTAAATATTTCAAAACAACTTGTTTGGAATCCCAATTTATATTTTCTATATTTCACATAGTCATAACACAAAATAGATCATTATACCACAATTTAATATGCATCCTAGTGGGATGTCATTTATACCATGCATTCCCTGCTCATCTCATTGGGTACAAAAATGACAATGAGATTTCAAATTCCAATAACTGTCTCCAAACACGTATATACCCAACTCCATGGTAAATCAAAATTCAGTATAGAAGGGTTAGCTATGACCTTTTATCATATACATTCTATGTTCCTATAATCCTATGCCTTGATACCATCTCGACTAATGGAATAGTCCATGAATGAATGTCAACATAATGGCCAACATTCAACACCAAAGGACTGAACAAACTGGTACCACATGAAACATCCATCCCCATATCATTGGATTCAGATGGAGGAGGAAAACTACTTGGCATTTAAAAACATTACTAAGGTGCTAAAGGCTAGAAATAAATGTTGAGGCTTCAAGAATAATTTGAGGAATGATTTTACCTTAAGAATCATCCCTCCAACCAAACAATACAATATCAACAACTATATGATGCATGTGGACAAAACAACCAAAAACATGAATTACCAACAGACAAACAACTAATCAATAATAATCCCACATGCAAAATACAACCAATACAAAATCAGAGTATGAAGTGGAATACTACAAAAATACTCAAATAGAACTAATACACCATCTATTGCTTCACACCGAGCTCCATTATCAAAGCACCACTACATCGCCAAAGCATCATGACGAACCTCTAGCAAATTGAGATACTTTACTCTTTACTATTTCGAGGAATTATACATCTGATAAATAATCCATGTGCCAATGCAGGGGGTGGGTACAAATACTCAGTAGGATTTACCCAAATGACTTCCCTACACACGCCACCTGGATGAAACTATTAGCACATTTATATAAAATAGTTAATATAAAAAAACAATTGTCCAATAACTAACAACAATCCAAACACTTCATTGCTAAGATATTTCCACCCTACTGATAAAAACACACATGAAATCAAAACATCCATACCCTAATCCATTTTACCATTCCACATTATCATAAAAAATTTCTCTTACAAGCAACACAGAACAGGGAAACCAAAACGGTGGAGCATCCATCAAACATGTTCAATAAATTTCAAACTAGGGGTACTTCATTCCCACTTATCATTTGATGGTGGCCCTTCAGTTCACTATCCATCCCATTTTAGAGTATTATATCTCACCCACTTCCACACATTCCACACAAGACACAACACATAATCAATCAAAAGGTAATATGAACCAAGGCCATGAAAAATCACACCATCATTCCCATCACATGCCAATGAACATCAATATATCAATCATTTATCGAAAAAAACATATGACCAATTTTACCTTCCCAACCACATTTCAATAATACCAAAATTTATAGAAAATCATATTTTAAAAAACAATTATCATAATCAACAACTAACAATTAAAAATCAACATTTTAAAATCACACAACAATCCCCTTTTTCTAACAATAACCAATTTTCCAAAAAAAATCCCCCAAATCACCACCAATCAGATTTACACTATGATTCAAACATCCTCATCACAATTAATTTAAATAAAAACTAATTAATTTTATCAAAATGATTAGTTATAACCATGTGGATTCAAGATAGATGCCCCCATCCATTATTGTTATGATGAATTTGACACACATGCAACCACACCCCAATCCAAGAATATAATCCATGATAACTGGTCTTGATCTCATTCCCTATCATAAAAAAATCCTTATAAACAACACCTAAGGAAAAAAACCCACGATCTACTCCCAATGGGTGTGTATCAAGAAAACTGATAGAGAGAGAGATGTAGATCTAGAGGAAACCCCAATGAACCACGAGATGAGACATACATGAAAATAATCACCATAAATCCACCAAGAAACCCCTTCAATTTTATTCCAAAACATGTGGGAGATAACCTACAACTATTGAGAACCAAAAATACCGAGTGAGGCTTTTTGCAATGGTGTTTGGAATAAAATGATTCTACCCCGTGCGAGCTCTGATTTAAAGACCCAATTTTTACGTGGCTAATCGCTTAGCCCGCATGGTTTGGAAAACCAAGGGCTAACCGTGCGAATTCCACTTCCTTAAGAGAAGGTGTCTGTACAGTTACCTAGAATGGCTTTGAAAACCATGTGTAGGCCATGCAAATCCCATTTCCTCCCCCAACACGGTTTCCTAGGGATCAATCATGGTTCTCCATAACCATTCTCAAACTGTGATCCCTAAGAAAATCCTCCAAACTTATTCCAAACCAATAAAACTCTCTCAACTATTTCCAAACACATCACATGAACTTTATACATGTAAAAAAGATATATAACATAAACTTGGAGTGCTTCAATTTAAAAAAAAAAATAGGTCATGAAATAAACATTCATGGTTATAATAATACTGATTTAGCTAGAGATTGAAATGATAGAAAATAATCTTATGGAGGAACGATTTTATTAGGTGACTATTTTGTGAGATGGAATCGTAAGAAAAAAATTTCAGTATCATGGAGCACAATAATATCAGAATATATTATAGCTACTCTGAATTATACTTAGATATTTTGGATGAATGAACAGCTGGGAGATTTTAAAGTAAAATATTTTAATCCATATATGATACATTTTGATAATTATAGTGAAATTGATCTTTCAAAAAATCTAGTTAATATTCAAGATCAATAAACATTGTTATAATGTTTCAATTTAAAAAACTGAATGTTTCTAATGGAGATTTTTTTTCAATAATATATCCCAATGAAGTATAAAATTATTGTTATATTTAAAAAATAAATTCTATAAGATAGGTATATTGATTTGAGGCTAAAACATCATGTTCATCCTCCTCTAATTACTTCCTAAATCTCATAAAGAATTTCCCCATTTTTCCTTGGAATAATTCTACAAAGAGTGAGAAAAATTAAAAATATTTTACTTTTTAAGATTTTTTTACATATCTTTTTTTTGAATTTAAAGATATTGTTGTCATATAATGGGGGAGAAGATAATCAAGGGAGGACAGTGAAAAAATATATGTTTTATAAGATAACATTTATAAGATGGTTTATCATTACATAGTAACATTACATTCTTCACCCTAATAAATGGAATTACATAAAAATTACATTTAAAGTAATGTGGTGTTTGTACGCTCTCTTTTATGAAATTCTATGTTTTTATAAAATATAAAAATTTGGAGTTTTTAAAAATAACTTGTTGTGGAAAAATATCGGGATTTGAAAATGGTGAGTTGTAAATGTTGTTAATTTTTTTTCAAACAGATACCAAGGGGGATCTTGAAAACCCTATGTTATGATTTTATAATACTGCTATTTCTTTTTTTGAAAAAATAATGTTTTTTAAAATATTTTTTTTTGAAAAAAAGGAAAATGTTTCTGAATTTCCATTCCTAAACACATAGGGGGGAATAGTATTGTTTTTGAGAATGTTTCTATTTGAAACCAATGTAACATAGTGTGTATAGATAAGTATATAATTTTTATGAAATTTAATGTTTTAAAATATTTTTTTTCATATATCACAGATTCATTGGCATGATTTTCAAGATTAATCAGGAAACATGATTACTATAAATCCAAAAGTTTTTGTGTGAGGAATTTTTATTGTTTCTAAAAAGTCTGAATAATGATAGTAATATAATTAATTGGAACGTTCTTTACTTTATATCATTAATTAAAATTACTCTTTATCAATATTTGAGCTATTATAAATCATGAAATAGCTTATTGATAACAAAAAAAATTGATCAAATTAGGGGCTCATAAAGAGAGTATTTGTTCCAAAAAGAAGAAAAAGTTTGCATCAGATTCCAATGTTCATGAAAAATAATTCCTCAAGAATCTAAACAATTAAATCTAATAAGGATTGAAGAATTTATATTTTTCTTACTGAATTCACCATCAAATGAGAAGCACACAGTGATACATCATATCAAAAATAGACATCGATCAATCTGGAGTATGATTCATACTAATAAATAATTGATCTCATAAAATTTTTTGGAGACATCCATTAAGATGGTAAAATTATCATAATGAGGAATCATTTAAATATTATAGAAGTGTTGAGTTTCTATAGTTACTTTATGTATTTCAATTTTTCAACCATGTATATGGATTATTTACATTAGTTGGATGATTCATCAAATGGTTTCCTCATATTGATTCATTAACCACATCATGAATCAAAAACATCATATGTGAAATTGAGAAGTTCAACATAATGATAATTTTTTTGTATCACTTTCATCCTGAACAATAAATACAGATTTATAGGTAGTGAATATATACTATATCATACATACATTTTATAAGGACATCTATCATATGGATTTTCTAAATGAAAATTTATCAAACTATTTCTGGGGTGGGAAATTCTATCTTAATCACAAAATGAAATGTAATTTATCTCACCTGATGCAATGAAGAAAGGTTTATATGTTTGAGGAGGTGTATTTTAGATGAAATTTTAGAATTTTGTAAAATATTTGGAATGATTTGAAGTGGTCAACGATGATATTAAAATGTGAATGTTTTTTAAAGATTTGAAAATATGAGTGTAGGAAAACATTCTTAGATATCACCATTTATATTACAGAAATACTATAAATAGAATAATTGTACATTCAAACATTGTAACTTTTCACCTATGAAAAAATAATAAGTGTTCCAGATATTGAGTTAGAGATAAATTATGGGAATGGATATTACATGAAGATCATACTAATAATTTTTTTTAATTGGATAGAGGAGGGTCATACTGATCAATTGAGAAGTGTTTTGAGAATGGTTTCATTATATATATTCCATCAATCTAAGGAAATCATACCCATTGAAATTGGACTACGGTTCTAGATTCATTTTTGTAGAGAAAGTTTTTTCTTTCATATTCTTATGCGGATCAAATTTTTTGTAAGAAAAATTAATTAAATAAAGAGAGTTAGTGTAATCATACCTATTGGAATATAAATGTTTAATAAATAGAATTTCCATAAATAATATTCACTTTTTAATTATAGTGAATTTACATAAACCCATGGAATGGCTATAGAAATTTTGTAGATTCTCACATATATGCCTAATGAAGTATTTCATGTGTGATTTACTTGATTTATTATTTTTCATTAATTATATATTAAAAAATATGACAAGGTAATGAAATATACTAGGATACAGAGGTTATGTTTCCAAAAATTTGAAATATTAAAAAAAGTATAACAAATTGTTCAACCACCCCTTCTATGATTATATATAATAAATTTGAACTTCAATAATATTTGATTTCATGATCTCTTAAATAATGATATCATTGTATCCACTTTCATAAAAAAATATAGTTTCAAATATGGTTAGGAATACACGAAAACCTAATTTAATAGTGTTATACATATTTTTATCTCATGAGTTATACAATTCCATCGAGAGGTTATATATAATCGAGAAACAGTAATCACTACATGTCCTATGTAGTCCATGTATATTAAATGAATGATTTCGTTGATAATAAATATGCCTTATAAATAAATATGTATATTGGTAAATAATAAGAAATATCATGATTTCCATAGTCAATCCAAAAGTAAAACACCTTATATAGAAATAGTATATGGATTAGGAAATAATTATATACATTAATCAAAGAATATAGATATTTTAATGTAATTTCTTGCCTAATGAAAAATGTTCCCAAGGAAAATTATGTTTCAAGAGGAAGTTAATAATCACAAAATTTTTATGAGATAATAGATAACTATCATGTCATTAAAAAATTTAATTTATAATAAATATTTGTATTTTAGAGAATAGAAGAATATAGAAGAGAAACATTAAAATAAGTATTCACTAATGAATAAAAACCATTTGTCAAAAATTAAATATATTCCCATAAAACCATATAAAATGACAATAATAACATAAATATTTTTAAAAAATTATATCATTAAATAAAAAAACATTAAAAAATCCTGAAATATATGGTCAAGGAATAAAAATTTACTCGATTAGACAAGGATATAAGATTGAATACTATTTTAATCATTTATTTGATTTATCAATGTGAAAAACAATTAAAATGTTGGGAGAAAAATGATAAAATCCATAAAAATAATTTGTATAATAAGATATATTAATTTTATGGGTGATATATTATAATATTATTTGAACAAAAAATATATCCAATCCCATAAAATGACATTGTAAAAAAATTCTTAAATCATTCATAACCTTGAAATAATAATCTAATGAATGTGTGAATATAAATTGCAACATTAATCATCATGATGAAATATATATTGATGTTATATACATAACATAGTGTTTATATACACTATATAATATTAAATAGGTTCATAATACCAAATATGTCTCAATAGATTGAAAATTGAAAAGAAACCCCTTAAAAATATCATATCATGGATGTGACAATTAGTCAACATAGTGACTATGAGTAATAAAATTTAAATATAGAAAAAATGGATATAAAACCAAATAAAATAATATTTAATTACGAACATAATAATGTCATTATATAGTCAATATAGTATATGTATCACCTAATGAATGAAAATTGAGTTTAGAAACCCATTACCTCACGTGTCCACATTATTGAATGTAATCTAATGTATAATAATTTAAATTTTATAAAAATATATAATATAATAATTTAAATAATTATAATATGATATAATATCCCTATATATTATTTCCACACCATTTTATTAACAATTATTAATTAAAATTTACATTTGTATGTGTCAACAATCTCAAAATTCATGTATATTTCGGTTCAGTTATTTTGGAACATGCATCTTGATCAGGGGTAAATGATCTCAATGATTTTTCTCCATGATTTATATATAATATTTACTCATTAAATATAATTTTAGAGTTATTAATGTATGTTTTTTGTTCGAAAAATAATTTTGATTGTTTATGGATACGGTAGGTCATATGTAAACATGAATAATATTTTCACATTTTGATAAATGAAAAATAATAATGTTAATAATAATTAACATTAATATAAACATTATTATATAAAATATATTATATATATTTTTTGAATATATTATTATTACCGTCCATGTAAATTGGAAATCAAAAACCAATCACATCTCTTTGTGAAGGTTGCAATCCACTTTCAAGCACAGAAAAGGTTATCAATTAAGAATGGATTGAATGTTAAAAAGGTAAATGATATTCTATATTAAATGAAAAATAATAATTTAATATATATCATATATATACTCATTATTTCAATTTTCAAAACAATCCAAGTAAATTGGCAATGAAAAATGAATTTCACTACTACGTGGAGATGGTAATTCTCATGAACACATACGCGATGTAAAATCCCCAAAAAAGTGCCAATAATGGTGTCCCGATCCGGCCAGTTATATAACTACAAGAATTAGTCCCCATATTTAGAGAATTTTGACAATTAAAGAGGGTATAATATCAATCTTTGAGAGTCAATACCCTAATTATCAAAGTAGCACAACATCAGAAATAAATTCACTATAGTTAAATGATATAACCAATAACCATATGAACTAATACAAAATGATGACTAAAATTGAAGAATAAAATATAAATAACTAAATAGAATATATTTAATTGTAATATATGTCAAGTTTCAATATTTAAATCCCTAAAAAATAAAGATGATGACTACTCCCATGCAGGTCATGAATCCCATCTCGCTCCCTCAATCATACTCCATCTGGAATCAGTCATCCAATATTGGGAATTTGTCCTTAACCATTCCTACAACCATTAAATATATTCAGTTACCAACCAAGAATCCCATGTAGGGTGTCAGTAAAACAAAGTAGGTCACCACCAATGATTTCTAAAACTATATCCAGTCAAACAATGTTTTCAGTTTTTTTATATAAAAATTCTAATTATAAGTTAAATGAATTACATTTATTCAATTACACTTTCTTAACCACATAAAATCATAGGTTCTCATGGACACCCAAACTCAAAATATCAGTATCATCCTCTACTGGAGTCTTAACCACCTCCAAGGGATAAAATAAATCTTATTTCCCGTATTACCATCCATAAACTTAACTCACATCTAAATATCATTATTACTATAAACCATCTCAGTTATTATATAAATTTCATTATTAATATTCATCATCTCACCAAGGTATGGATTAATTCAATAATTAATTAATATAATTCATCAATTCTATAATCACAATAAATATGATTAGTTCATTAAACTATTATTTTATTTAATTCCACCAATTACAAAATCACAAAATTCTGTTAATTCATTCAATATTTATTTTATCATTTCTCACAATCCTAAAAATCCAATAATTAATTGACTAATAAATTAATCAAATTCAACAAGTTCCATAATCATATCAATTCTGATAAAATAATTAAAAAATAAATTAATTCAACTCCACCAATTAAATAATATTCAAAAATGATTAACTAATTCTATAATTAATTAATTGAAATATGTAATATTTGACCAACTTAATTTTTAAAATTTATCTGAGAAAATTGTGAGGCTAGTTGCTAAGACAAAATGTGAATCTGAGGTCTGATGTTCATGAAAAAAATTTCTGAATAAATTTATCTTTATAATTGTAAACATGGGTGATTATTTTGAAGGTACGTAAAAACTATTAAATGGGCTCCCAAATAAAAATTTGTTGGGAATTGATGAACGTAGAGCCGTGGATTTACCCTATGTGTCAATTAATAATAGTCAGCGAGGGGCTTCAATTTAAAAACATGAAAAGGTAATAATAATAAATAAAATTATTAATAAAATAATTTAATTTTTCAAATCATAATATTTCATAAATGGTAACATAGATTGGAGATATGAGAGAATAACTGATTTTTTATTGTTTTTTCCCTTAGGTGAGTCCTAACATTTGTTGGCTGTGAAAAATAGTTTGTTGATGTAAATTTCATTGAAATAAATTAATAAAAATATGGTATTCCTTATGAAATGACGTGTTTTCATTTAATTCATGTTTTTTGGATTCATGGTAATCACTATAACACTATAATTACTATAAATCAAGGATATAGAGATATTTAGATAAATGGTGGAGGATCATGGATCAAAAATCAATGAAGAACCTCAGATTCGGTGGATCTTCACCCAGGAAAATGATGTGGTTAATGTTCATCATCAGGCGATCGAACTGAATCATTTTATGGAATTTGTTTTTTTATTTCTTTTTCTGGTTCCTCAATTCCATAATGAACATGGTCCAATAAACCAATATATTGGCCTGTAGATTGATCATTGTTGCGGGATGGAATAATTATTGTGGGGTTTAAAAATGGAGATAAATCATTGTGATTATTTGTCCGTGTTATTTAATACCTTATAATATGAATGAATCAAGTATGACATGAAAATTATAGTATCCATTTTTTTGGAGTTTTTTGGGACTTGTCTATATTATCAATCTACTATGTTCTTCATGCATTATTTTCCCTTGAAACCCTTATGCTAAAGACGAATAATTTTCCCCAAAACCATGGCACAAGGATTTGAGATCAAAGGATTGACCCCACAATGGCATAGAGAATGAGATGTGAAATCATGGCACGGTTTTGGTGAGGAAGAGTCTTATGGAAGAAAAAGTCTGTGGCATAAGGAATGCCACAGCTAGGGTGGCCACTAGTGAGGATAGGACATGGCCGGCAGGGTAGGCCCATGGGGGGAGTGAGGTGGTTATATTCCATCGACCATGTGGTTGATGGTGGCGGTGATAGTAGTAGACAAGAAGTTGTTAGTACAAGTGTATCATGGATTAGGAGGGTCTATCAGTAGGGTGAGTGGCGATAAAGATGAAACAGGGTCCAGCTGGATTGTATTTGAGTCTACGACAGCTAAAACCATGGTTAGAGACTGGGACATGGTGACAGGGAGCTGACATACTGTTGGGGTCTGCATGGAACACCAACTATGGAATCTAGAATAAAGGGGATAGGATGAGGAGTAATTCTTATGGAACATGGTGTCTGCACTGATTTGGAGCGCATGGTTGTGCCATGCGATGATGGTGGGGGACCACATGCGTCATAGCGGGATGGAAATACCCATCTACTCTAGTATCCCAACTGCCTAATGGGAAGGGCCCATCAATTCAATGTTTCGGGAAGAACCACACCCAATGAGAAGGTCAGATCGGGCCTAAGATGATCGGGTCAGGTCGGTTTGTCACAAAACTACCGGGTCAGGTCAGACCCTGACGGGGCCAAGCCCTTTTTTCAAAATTTTACATATCATTATAATGAGTGGTTTGATTCACAAGTCATCTACCTCATTGGGACCATTATAATGTTGATTTTCTTTTAATATGTCTTGGTGGATTTTTAGTTGGATCAAATGAGGTTGAGACTATACCCTTGGTATTTTCCTATAAGGTTTTGATGTTGGATCTCGTTCCCATCATAGAGGATGACCTGTATTCTAAAGTGAGGTGTCTTTGTCCAGCTTCGACAGTTTACTCAGTATATTGGAGCATGTATCACACTACGAGTCACGGTCAGTCCTCACTTCTCCTCGTAGTACATTAAATTGGGTTTGTGTACATGGTGTGACTAATTTTTTCATGAGTACATATATGATATTTACGATGACATTTCCTTTAGGGTGAGGAGTTCCCCAGTGGTCCTTGGGATGAAGGACCCTATTAGTGTAACGAGATTAGATTCATTCTTTTATATGTGACTAGACTCAATGAGTGTTCTTCTGGTAGTTCTCATTTGTTGATGTTTGGCTATGAATTGGTTACTATGTGACATGGGGGAGGATTCATTACTTATTGATTCTCAGTTTTTTACAAACACTCAGTTTGTTAATGAGACTCCATGTGTTACCGACCCTCCATGTGTTACTGACACTCCGTGTGTTACCAACACACTATTTCATTGAGAGGATGGATGTCTTAAGGAAACTATGTATCATTTTAAGACCATAGTGTTTTCTTGGTTAGTTATGGTAGAAATTTTTAACATGCTTACTGTTAGATAGCTCAAGGAGGGTAATCTCATGGAAGATCATTCTACGAAAGGATTCATGTAGTTAGCGGTGGA
Source organism: Viscum album (assembly GCA_963277665.1). NCBI lineage: Eukaryota > Viridiplantae > Streptophyta > Magnoliopsida > Santalales > Viscaceae > Viscum > Viscum album. The sequence continues at coordinate 1,018,161,730 of OY728131.1, forward strand.
AAAAACCAAGATTATTGGAATCCTTAAGAGTATGACTAGATGTTCTTGTTATCTATATTGCAGAATTAAACCGTTTTTGAGGAGAATGTATCTTCTTAGTGAGGATTCCTCTGGGTTATTTTACATTGTGTTTTGGGCTGTCCTGCTGAGTTTTTTTTACTCACTGATGCACGGGATCTAACTTCATGTGTCATGTCTGGTTTGGTTCATCGATACATTGATGGAGTCCTTGGTGGACTACGACTAGGTGGTTATTAGAGAGAGACAAGATAGTTGAGGTGTTACACTGTGGCTTCAGATAGTTGTTCCCATACCTACCCATCATGTAGGGGTTTTTTCACTGAGCTTCTCAACATTTTACTACATGATATTTCTTTTTTGTGGAATTTTATTATGGCCTAGAAGTACTTTAATTCACATTGCATTCCTTTTATACTCTATGATTGGTATCTCAGTGTAAACCTGAATTGTTTACTTAGTGTGTTTACATTTTGGTAATTTGGTATTGGAGATGTGTGTGTGTGTGTGTGTGTGTGTGTGTGTGTATAGGTACTTTGGAAAATTCCTCCCATTTGCTGGATATGACAACTACGCACTATTTGATATACGCTAGCCTATTGGAGGTGAGCCTAGGGTAGTCCCCGAATTGACCCCTTTGACATGAGTCCTAACATTAATTCAATTCAACAATACAAGTTGTATATTAATTAATGCACCAATTAATTAATCAAATTCATCTCATTGAATAATCACTACAACTGCCATTCATTAATATAATTTTTATATTTAAATTCTACCAATTACATAAAACCAACTACCTATTAATTAATAAAACAATTAATTAATCAAAATTTTCAATCAAAACAATACATTAATTATTTAACTGATTAATTAATCAAATTCAACCAATTACATAATCAAAAAAAATCCAAATAATTAATTTAACAATTAATTAATTCAATTCCACCAATTACATATTCTAAAGGAGCTATTAATTAATTACAAAATTGATTAATACAATTTAAAAATTTAAAAATTCCATTAATTAATTCACTAAATAATTAATAAATTTCAAAAAAATTTATAATCACAAATATTACATTTATTTAATTAATGAATTAATTAATAAAACAAACATAAACCTAATAAAATTCAATCCCATATTTCCATAAATAAATTAGTAAATTTAATTTAATCTATTTAAGATTCAATTGAAAAACGTGCCAATTAAAATCTGAAACACACACACATAATTGGGATCAAAACTATGGGAATTGGATTTAGAAAACCTAATAAGGATATGATGAACTCAAGAGCTAGGTGTTCACCAACCAATAATATATAGTACCGAAGAAGTATAATTATCAATCATCGTCTTTTGGATTTAACAATTGTATTTGAATTTAATTATTTAGGGATAAAATTCATCATTTCTTAAGAAAATAAACCTAGGTATTCTCATCCTATAATCAATATGAATACAATAACCCTGATGGCGCATTATCCTGATTATTGTTGAAGTTGAAACTAAATAAAGAATAAATTTGGTTTAATAAAAATATGTACAAAATATCACATCATCAATGATTTTTTTGAATATGAACCATCCACATATAAAGAAAAATATAAATCCACTAATGTTCCATCAATATGATAAATATCAAAATAATATTGATGATTTAATCATGAAGATATTAAAAAAATGAAAATAAAATTAATGGGAAATAGGTATAGGAGAGAGGGGTGTGAGGGATTTTTTTGAGCACCCCTCGAGTAGGACTGGTTTTTTAGTGCCTCCCTCCATAATTTCCACGCACACACACACAAATATATATGCCAATTTTTAAATTTATTTTTATTTATTTACACCTGAAAAGATATATACACACATATGTATATATATATATATATCACATACAAATATTTAGACCAATTTTTTTACATTTCATAATAATAATAATAATTTTTACTATTATTATTATTAATAAATATTTCACATCATTTCCAACATCAGAATTCCAAAAATTGTAACAAAATTATTATTAATTACATGTTATAATCTATTTAACCCAATTAATAACATATTATATAACAATTAAATAATCAATAACCAAATACTAAATCATTTATATAAAATAAATATGAATCATATTATTAATTTTGACCACCCAAAAATTATTAAAAAGCCAAAATAATATTTTATTTATTTATTTAAGCAAAAAAATATATACTTATCAAATTTGATCAAGATCAAATTTTCAATATTTTAAAATAAATTATCCAAAAAATTTAAAACTAACATCATGGGTTATAATAATTTCTCTATCAAAATCCTTTTCATCCTAGAGAAGTGGTTTAGATCATTAAGAACAACTCTCATTCTTAGATGTTTCCATATTCAAACATATAAATACAATTTATAACTATATAAATTTCAAATAATTCAAATCATGGTCAAAATATAATTTTGTCCCAATTATCATCATCAGCATCTTTTATATACATCAGAAATTACATATTACATTAATTTGTTACAAATTCAATTTAAATATCACAATTATAATATAATAATCATTAATGACTTTCATATTGAACTACAATCCAAATAAGTCATAATAAGTCATTTCATTATTTAACCACCTCACGGTAAAAATTGAAGAACTATATGTACCCTTAACCATCTAACAATTTTTTCATTGTTAATAAGGGAAAAAATTCTAATAACTCAAGTTTCATTATAAACCCATTTATTCACATATTTATTCATTATACTGTACATAAATTCTAATTAGAAACCATTTTCTATTTCATTCACACAAGAATATAAAAAATTTTCATTTTAAGAACATACCCAATAATGTTTTTCCCATGCGTGCGAAAAAATGATGCAAGTCACATAATAATCCAAATTTATTAGATTGTTGCATGCTTATTTACTTTCATGCCAATTAATTTCATGATTCAACACACAATGATTCTCAAAAAGGATGAACACATCACACAATAAGTGTATCCCTCGAGGTGAAATTACATCCAACTGTAATAATACACATCAATAACATTTATCCAACCCTTGGTGCTTTGATTTTAATCTTATACATGAATTTTAAACTCCTATACATGAGAAATTAAATAAGTCCTAAACCATAATATTCTCTTCTATAACTTTTTGAACTAGTATAAAAAAATTAAACAAATATAAAACTCTATTGATAAAACTTTTCAACATCATAAACATGGTGCCATAAATCGATGCCCAAAGATGGTTGGTTACATGACCTCAAGTGAAATTCCACATAATCAAGAGGCTACCAACTAGCCGTGAGGGTTATATATCGATCATAATGAAACTATAACCTTTATATCAAAGTAAAATAATAGTGGAAAGAAATACAAACTAGTGAAAAGTTATATCCAATAACTAAAGAATCCAATATCACAGGAAAACTAAAATAATAAAATAAAATAACCAAAAAAAAGTAGATATATCATGACAATATATGTAAAATATAAATATAAATATCTCAAAATATATAAAAACATAGACTTCTCCTAAGAGAGTAATGAATACCATCTTGTTCCCTCAATCATGCTTCCACCCAACTCATTCATCTAACAAATGACATTCTCCATTAACTTATCTTGTAATAATGAAATCTATTTGTGTAGATATTAGGATGCTCGATTAATTTGTGAGAATAAATTAGTTGGACCAAACCAATGGTGTCTAAAACAATATCCCTTGAATTAATGAATGTATTAGTATAAATAATAAATACTACTAATAAATTAATGAGTCTGCATAAATTTAATTACTCATTTATTAACCCCATAAACCCACAGGTTCCTGAGGAATCCCAGGATCTCAATTCATGCTTCAACATGTACTGAAGTCTTAATTGTCTAAAAGATATATAAAAATATTGAATTTCATTTTTATCATTCATCATTTCAACTCATATTAGAATACCATCATTAACGTCCATCATATCATTTATATTTGTATGAAATTTTTAACATTCATCATTTTAATTAATAGGTGAACGTATTTGTTATTGTTTATCATTTTTATTCATATATTTATGACATTATTACCATTTATCACCTAAAACTATATCTGAATATTACTATTACCACTCATCGTCTCAATTCAGATTTGAATGACGTTTGCATCATTCATTATTTGAATTCATATCTGAATTCCATTATTACCAATCATCGTTTCAATTCATATTTGAATGAAGTTGTTATCACTCAGCATTTCAATTCAAATCTGAATGAAATTTTTACCATCCTACATTTCAATTCATATAAGAATTCCATTGTTAACATTTATCATCTCAATTCCTATCTATATGTCATTATTACCATTCATCATCTCAATTTATATATGTATATAATTGTTAAAATTCCACAATTTAACTATATTTTTCACTATGTGATTTTGATGTAGTAGAACATGTCCCACACATGATTATCATATATATCAAAATATCATAATTTAACATGCATCAAAATACCCCAATTAATTAATTCAAAAACAAATTAATCAAACTCAACACATTCATATTCATATCACTCCATTAAATAGTTCAATAAATATTTAATCACATAAAATCCATTAATTAAATATACAATTAATTAATCACATAAATTCAATTAATTAATTCAATAAAATACTAATCACATCAACTCCATTAATTAATTTACCACTTTATTTATTCAACGACACAATTTTACAAAAACATCAATTTTCGTTAATTAATTCACATATTATTTAATCTAAATTAATAAATTGCACAATAATAACATTTCAATAATTAATTCTACAAATAATAAATAAAAATAAAAATATTCCACGCTCATAACATATCATGGATTAATTAAAAAATTGATTAATCCAAATCAATCAATTCTTGTACCAGCATATCTCATTAATTAATTCAACAATAAATTAATCCAAATCAATCAATTACACAATCATGAAATCTCACTCATTTACTTAACAATTAATTAATCCAAATCAACAAAATTCCACATTCATGACTTCTCATTTAATAATTAAATAATTAATAATTTCAAATCAATCAATTCCACAGTCATGACATCTCATTAATTAATTCAATATCTAATTAAATATAATAAATGAACTCCACATTCACAACAATCTAAAAATTATTTAAAAAATTAAATAATCTATTTGCACAATAAAAAAATGATTTATTTAATTTATCAATTAATTAATATAATTACATAATCATTCATATGTATATATATATATAATAATTAAAAACTTAATTAATCCCACAACATAATCACAACAGTATATTATTTAATAAAATAATTAATTAATCTATTTCCACAATCATTACACTCTATTAATTAATTCAACAATTAATTAATACCATTCTGTAATCATAACAAAATATTAATTAATTTTACAATTAATTAATCTACAAACATAATCATTACAATATATTTAATAATTCAATATTTAATTAATCTAATTCCACAATCATAAAAATCAATTAATTAGTTAAATAATTAATTAGTCTAATACCATGATCACTAGAATATATTAATTAATTCAACAATTTAATTATACAATTCCACAATCATAATAATATATTGATTAAAACAATGAATAATTGATCCAATTAGACAATTACAACTATATATTATCAAATACCACAATTAATTAATCCAATTCCATAATCATAAAAATCTACAAAATAATTATGAAATTAATTAACACAAATCTTGTAACACCCTAGGTAAATAAGGAATATGACATTTTCATATTTATCCATATTTGTGAATAAAATATTAATATGACTTTAAAGGGGACGCTATGCTCGATGGCGTACCAAACATGCAACAACGAGTTTCTTGGGAATCTTACATTGCACTCTAATAATAAAATAATATTATTTTAAATGGTAGTTAACATGTAGCCGTTGTAATGGCGAGAATGGATTGAAATAACTAAAATATGATTATATATGTTTTTAAATGTTTTTACATTTATCCAATAAAATATAATGGCTGAAAATACGGAAAGAATTCAATTTTAGGCGTATATGCCCTAGTTTTCACTAAAGGTTCACTTATCACCTTTTGATGGAGAACCGTCGTTAAATATAGTTTTGATCACTCTTATACATTCTTTTGGACCAAATAAAACTCTTATTAAGAATCGGGACATCAAAATTTACTTTGTGTAAATTTTTGGTATCTTTCCGATAAAGTTCATTTTTTTAATGAATGGTGTAAAATGTTGTATTTTAATTCAAAACCACTTTTAAATATAATTTATTTATATGATTAGAATATATTTTGAATTGGTTTTAAAGTGAAATTAGAAAATATTTTTACCATTAAATCCAATAGTGGTCGTTGGAATCAATTTCACTTTGAAATCAGACTTAAACTAGTGTCAATCTTTTGATACTTATTGTTTCATAAAACACGCTATTTGTCATGACAGCGGGAATTAATTATTAAATTAATTAATGTGACTTATAAGTTTTGAATTTTGTAAAACGGACTTCATTTTTGAATTCAGAATATCAAATATAGCTTAGGTTGAATTTTTGGGATTTTTCTGAAAAACATCAATTTTTTATGAATAGTGAAACCACTATGTGGTACTTATAAAAACTGATTTTTCCGTTTAAATGAAATGTTTCCATCATTGTGTTTTGATTTTAAAAAATCCAACATACATGGTTGCCATTAAGAAGTAAAATGTGGTTCAATGAGATTAAAATAATTTTTTGGTGAATAGTAACTTATTAAGTTTTTAATCGCGATTAGAGGTAATTAGTGTAGTTTAAGGTAAAAATGATATTATAAGAATGTGAAAACACCATGAAACTTGTCCTACACCGATTGGTTGTATCATGGCCGACCAAGACAATCCATGGGTCAACTTGGGGACCCCATGGATCCACTTTGGTTGGGAAATGACATAAATAACATTTTATTTAATGTAAAAGTAAAATTGACACAAACATGAAATGTTTTACTAAAACAATTTTTAAGTGGGGATATACAAGTCATATTTTTGATTATAAATATTCATTGGAAAGCTAAAAAGATTTCCTACATCATAGTAGTTTTTTTTATAATTTTTAGACATTAAATAAATTAAATTATTTATGACATAATAATGATGCAGCGATGACATCATTATTTGACGATTTAAATAAAATGGAAAGATAATGTAAAATATATGAACTATACATGTCCAAAACCAATTGGATGAGTGTATTTCGAACCCTTATCACCTTATCCACGAATTCTATCAATTGGGGACCTTTTAAAACCGATACACATTTTCAAATAAAGTAATATTTCTTTACTTTCCAAAAGTGCCCCTCCTCTCCTCTTATAAAAGGCCCCCACCTCTACCTCATTTCACACACTCCTCAAGCCTTTGGCTCGGCAAAACCCTGCCAATTTACTCTCTCCACATCCCTCTCCTCATCCTAGAGGATTCCCTTTGGGAAGAATCCTTTCAAAGGAAGCTTTTAGGCTCAAATCAAAAGGAGTTACACTTTTAAAGGTAATTCATTCTCTCTTGTTCATTTGTTTTATTTTGCTTATCCAACCCTCTAAACTCTTTTTATTTACTTATTTTGTAACAAAACCAGTATCTTCAATATACTAGGATGTTGTTATAAGATTTATTCGAGCTACACTCTCACACAACTACATCAAATGGTTAAAGAATATACGGTTTCCGTGGATGGTGAAATTCTGCCTCCCGAAACAATGATTGTTCAATACTCATTTAACACCTTAAAAGGTGGCCATTATGATGTCACTATTTTTATATATTATATATAATATGTTTATGTTTTATTTATGTTTCTGTATTTTTCATTTTTGTCTTACCATTATGGCTTCCATTATGGGTATACACGATATCTTCATTTAAGGAAGTGCGGACTACCGCCCCCTCAAAGTGATTTGATTCGTTAAATACCATATGTGGGATGTATAAAGGATGTAAATATGATATTATATATGATATTATACTGGAATTATAATATACCTTTATATCATTATTATTCCATTCTATAAAATACGAAATAGAAATGAAAGTAGCGTTCATGCGTACGTAAGGCTTGCCGTCTCCATGAACGGTGCATTTCATTTCTTACCTCTAAATGATTATGTAATGTTATAAATGCATAAATGTACTGGATATATATGAAATATATGATATCTACATAATGAATACAATTCTGGATATAATAAACATTTGGCCACACGAACAACATGTAATTGTATGAAGACCACTTTCGACTTAAGAACCAAATATCGGCAAAACAAATATTATTAACTTAAATGATTACATAATGTTTGTGACATGGTAATAAGTGGTATAAAAGTAATAATGAACTTGAAAATGGGTTCTTAAGGAATTAGAAATTAACTCATGTTTATTATTCATGAGATTAAAGAACGATCGAGTCAAGTCGGATCCGAGGTAAGGGATCCTACAACTCTCTTTCTTTTTTAGTACACTCTTTTATGTAATTTCTTTTAAGCTCATATTTCTTATGATTGGGATGTTATTTTATATTAATCCTACTGTAATTTTTATGTTAATGTGATGAGAGACACTATTCTCTCTCATCAATCCTTTTGGATGTTTTATGTGGCGCCGTTAGGCTGCCGTGTTTTCGTAAGGGATTTTTCATCTCACTTTTATCCCCGTGAGATTTATGCTACATTTTCCACAATTTCCTTTGAGTGGTGTATGTACTGCCCATTATTCTACTCTTTGTGTTATATAATTTCGTTTATGAGTATTTACATCAGTGATTTATTGCCCTTCTTTCATGGGGTGTATGTTTTGAATGATACCCAAGTCAGTAAGGGAACCTTTCACCCTCCTCTTTTTTAAAAGACTTCTTTTGTTGGGTCTTTTAATTTACATATTGTTATGTTGGGATATGTTATCATATATCCTTATTGGTGTAAATTTTATGTCAAAGTGATGAGATACACTTTTTATCTCTCATCAACTCATTTTGATGTGATGCTGTTAGGCTGTCAAGGGAACCTTTTAACCCAGTTTCGATTTCTTTGGGTTCAACATGTAGTCATTGAATATGTCATCTATTGAATATGTGTGAATGAAATTTTATTGTTCTACACTTAATAACCACTTATATTGGGTGTATTTATATTTTTCACACATATTTTTGAGATTGATTTGTTCTTAATTTAAGGATAACTTCTTTATAAGGGATTTCATCACATTTGACATTTCTATTGAGACTTCATTGTTGTTATGCACCAATTCACTCTTATATGGTGTATATACTGTCCTTTGGAATATTATATCATGAATCCATTTATTCTCATGATATTATAAAGTTCTTATTAAATGTTATTCCTCAATTATTGTATTCAAGTGTCTCTAATTTTGGTAAAAACCCTTTTGACCAAAATATCGCTTCAAATGTTTTAATGATTTGTTCTTATTAATATCCATGTTTTCAAAATGGTTTTAAGGATTTATTTATATGGATATTAATGGTTTAAAATGTGAAAAGCTTCAAGGTGGTATGGGACACTTTGATTCAAAATTCTCCTTATTAAATGTTTTAAATGGTTTTGAAAATGGTTTTTAATGGATTCATTATTTCAATATCCTAAAATGTTATATTATGATTGAAATGTGGAAATGTTATGTTTCCTTTATTAATGTTTTATGTGATACAATTATGTTATGGTTCTTGGGCATTGTTATGAAGAACGGGTGGTTCCGTGATAAACTAAGGGCGGGTGAGCCCGATATAGCTCTCCAATGCATTGGGTAACGCGAAGGAGTGAAACGTTAAGGTTTCTCCGAAGAGATTTAGGGAATATACTGTGATGGGTATTCCAAACGTAACCAAGAGGGTTAATCCCTACGTAAGAATGTTATGAATGCCTCAAGTTACCTTTATGTCTTATGATTTCTATGATTTATTCATGGTTTGATGAGGTATGTTAAAGTGCCTTTGTTTTATGGGTAAAGTGTGATTTCATTCTTATGTATATATGAACTCATGTTTCCTTTCCATATTTTTATAACTCTTACTGAGCTTTTTATGCTCATCCCAAGTTTTTGAAATGTTTTTCATAGGTCAAGGGAAAGGTACATGATGTGATGATAGTGTCAAGGATGTGTCAAGAAAGAATCTGTGTTATATTTTAAATATGTTCCCGTTGATGGGAAGAATGAATACTGTCTTTTATGTAACCACTTTGTTTAAATGTGGAATGTAATGAAAGTTTCATGATCTAATTCTCTAAAACTCTAATCCTGAAAAGATCCTCAATGTGTAATCTTGTAATAACTCAAGATTAAGTAAGGTTTAAGTCTGGGGCCTTATAGTTGGTATCAAAGGTCAGTTTAGATAACGTTAGAGGTTAGGGTATTCTTTAATCATAAGTGACATTACCATAATGGTTAGGATTTCAGAAAGAGTCCTAGTTTTAGATAAAGTGAAGGAGTAAGTATATATTAGTGTTTATTTTACTCATTAGTACATGATGGTTTTGTTGATATACTCACACTTACCTTTTTGGTTTTAGTAAATGGCTGGATCTAGCAGGCACCATAGAGACAACAGGTTTGAAAGAAAACAGTGGTGGTTCTCTGATTAAGATACTAGATAAAATGGGGAATTCAATGAGGAATCTCATGGTTTTTCTAAACCAACTATCAAGGAGTCATGATCAACCACTTGAACCTTGGTGAGTTCTCTAATGCATCTTGTATGAGATGGCCAACTCGATGTGGAAATTCAGGTAATAATTATTAAGTTAACCATTAGGGTTTATATGATCCTTACTTTTGAGGTAATTATGGGTTATTATATGATATGATGGAAAATGAAGGGCATGAGATAAAATTGAGGTTAAAATATGTTATGATTTTTCTTGAAGATTTTATCTCATTTTGGGGAATGTTTTAAGAATTATATAGTTTTGGAAAAAGGACAACACGCAGACCGTGTGACATCCCGTCGCATCGGACAAAGCTGCGGGAATCGAACCCACAACCAAAGTGCGACTGGTATTTATCGCCTACCACTGGACTACGTGAAGTCCTTGGTTAGTTTGAAGGATTCTTTTTAGTTATATGATTTTATGAATTAAGAGTAAGTTGATTTTGGAGGATATGTGATTAGGATAATTACTTTTCAATGTGAGACTTTAGGAGCAACTGATGTTGTTTGAAGATAAATGTTACGATTTAACATGGAAGACTATGTGACTAAATCCTTCAAATATTTGGGTTTCAATCTTATATTGGTTTCCATTGAAGAATTTTATGGACAAATTGTTTATCGGATGGTCCTCGTTGAACTTTGGGTTTTGTTGGACAAATTTTGGAGATTAAGAATAGATTTTCATTTTATAAGGGGTTATCCTTTTCTGGATTATTTGATCTTGTACTAACCTTTTTGGTTTTGGTTAAAGCCTAAATACAAGGTATGAATATAGTTCTCTTTTTGGGATTAGGTGATTCTCTAGAAGTTGATTATAGTACTCTTAATGCGAACAAGTCTCCCTAAATACTCGTCTTTTCGAAAAAATATGAGTTTGATTAAAGAATCTAGTAAAAGTTGAAAGTCAACATGATAAGTGATTATGTTTCCTTATGAATAAATTCCTCAATAAAAAGTAACTTAAAGCAAAAATGTTGTCTATTAACTTTTCCTACTAGGGAATCGAATACCGTTTAACCCATCACAATTTGTGATTTTCTCATTGATAACTTTCTCCTAAACATGTTTTCTATCACTCTCCATCGGAACATGACCCTATGTTTTCTCCTCCATGTCCATATTTTCATACTTAGAATCTTAGTATGGGTTAACTCGGGTGACCTCTGTGCTTATCTTTCTTTATTTTAAAGTGTTTGTTTTACCGACTTTTGTTCCGATGTGGGACTTTCAACGATGTTTCCAAGCGCAATTTTAAAATTGCGAGGACGCAATTCCCAAAAGGGGGGAAGGATGTAACACCCCAGGTAAATAAGGAATATGAAATTTTCATATTTATCCATATTTGTGAATAAAATATTAATATGACTTTAAAGGGGACGCTATGCTCGATGGCGTACCCAACACACAACGACGAGTTTCTTGGGAATCTTACGTTGCACTATAATAATAAAATAATATTATTTTAAATGGTAGTTAACATGTAGCCGTTGTAATGGAGGGAATGGATATAAATAACTAAAATATGATTATATATGTTTTTAAATGTTTTTACATTTATCCAATAAAAGATAATGGCTTAAAATACGGAAAGAATTCAATTTTAGGCCTATATGCCCTAGTTTTCACTAAAGGTTCACTTATCACCTTTTGATGGCGAACCGTCATTAAATATAGTTTTGATCACTCTTATACATTCTTTTGGACCAAATAAAACTCTTATTAAGAATCGGGACATCAAAATTTAATTTGTGTTAATTTTTGGTATCTTTCCGATAAAGTTCATTTTTTTAATGAATAGTGTAAAATGTTGTATTTTAATTCAAAACCACTTTTTAATCTAATTTATTTATATAATTATATTATATTTTGAATTGGTTTTAAAGTTAAATTAGAAAATATTTTTACCATTAAATCCAATAGTGGTCGTTGGAATCAATTTCACTTTGAAATCAGACTTAAACTAGTGTCAATCTTTTGATACTTATTGTTTCATAAAACACGCTACTTGTCATGACATCGGGAGTTAATTATTAAATTAATTAATGTGACCTATAAGTTTTGAATTTTGTAAAACGGACTTCATTTTTGAATTCAGAATATCAAATATAGCTTAGGGTGAATTTTTGGGATTTTTCTGAAAAACTTCAATTTTTGATGAATAGTGAAACCACTAAGTGGTACTTATAAAAACTGCTGTTTCCGTTTAAATGAAATTTTGCCATCATTGTGTTTTGATTTTCAAAAATCCGACATACATGGTTGCCATTAGGAAGTAAAATGTGGTTCAGTGAGATTAAAATAATTTTTTGGTGAATAGTAACTTATTAAGTTTTTAATCGCGATTAGAGGTAATTAGTGTAGTTTAAGGTAAAAATGATATTATAAGAATCTAAAAACACCATGACACTTGTGCTACACCTATTGGTTGTATCATGGCCGACCAAGACAAGCCATGGGTCAACTTGGGGACCCCATGGATCCACTTTGGTTGGGAAATGACATAAATAACATTTTATTTAATGTAAAAGTAAAATTGACACAAACATGATATGTTTTACTAAAACAATTTTTAAGTGGGTTTATACAAGTCATCATTTTGATTAAAAATATTCATTGGAAAGATAAAAAGATTTCCTACATCATAGTATTTTTTTTATAATTTTTGAACATTAAATAAATTAAATTATTTATGACATAATAATGATGCAGCGATGACATCATTATTTGACGATTTAAATAAAATGGAAAGATAATGTAACATCTATGAACTAAACATGTCCAAAACCAATTGGATGAGTGGATTTCGAACCATTATCACCTTATCCACGAATTATAGCAATTTGGGACCTTTTAAAACCGAAACACATTTTCAAATAAAGTAATATTTCTTTACTTTCCAAAAGTGCCCCTCCTCTCCTCTTATAAAAGGCCCCCACCTCTACCTCATTTCAGACACTCCTCAAGCCTTTGGCTCGGCCAAACCCTGCCCATTTACTCTCTCCACATCCCTCTACTCATCCTAGAAGATTACCTTTGGGCATAATCCTTTTAAAGGAAGCCTTTAGGCTCAAATCAAAAGGAGTTACACTTTTAAAGGTAATTCATTCTCTCTTGTTCATTTGTTTTATTTTGCTTCTCCAACCCTCTAAACTCTTTTTTATTTACTTCTTTTGTAACAACAAAAGTATCTTCAATATACTAGGATGTTGTTATAATATTTATTCGAGCTACACTCTCACACAACTACATCAAATTGTAAAAGAACATACGGTTTCCGTGGATGGTGAAATTCTGCCTCCCGAAACGATGATTGTTCAATACTCATTTAACACCTTCAAAGGTGGCCATTATGATGTCACTATTTTTATATATGATATATAATATGTTTATGTTTTATTTATGCTTCTGTATTTTTCATTTTTGTCTTACCTTTATGGCTTCCATTATGGGTATACGCGATATCTTCATTTAAGGAAGTGCGGACTACCGCCCCCTCAAAGTGATTTGATTCGTTAAATACCATATGTGGGATGTATAAAGGATATAAATATGATATTATATATGATATTATACTGGAATTATAATATACCTTTATATAATTATTATTCCATTCTATAAAATACGAAATAGAAATGAAAGTAGCGTTCATGCGTACGTACGGCTTACCGTCTCCATGAACGGTGCATTTCATTTCTAACCTCTAAATGATTATGTAATGTTATAAATTCATTCATGTACTGGATATATATGACATATATGATATCTACATAATTAATACAATTCTTGATATAATAAACATTTGGCCACACGAACAACATGTAATTTTAAGAAGACCACTTTCGACTTAAGAACCAAATATCGGCAAAACAAATATTATTAACTTAAATGATTACATAATGTTTGTGGCATGGTAATAAGTGGTATAAAAGTAATAATGAACTTGAAAAAGGGTTCTTAAGGAATTAGAAATTAACTCAAGTTTATTATTTAGGAGATTAAAGAATGATCGAGTCAAGTCGGACCCGGGGTAAGGGATCCTACAACTCTCTTTCTTTTTTAGTACACTCTTTTATGTAATTTCTTTTAAGATCATCTTTCTTATGATTGGGATGTTATTTTATATTAATCCTACTGTAATTTATATGTTAATGTGATGAGAGACCCTATTCTCTCTCATCAATCCTTTTGGATGTTTTATGTGGCGCCGTTAGGCTGCCAAGTTTTCGTAAGGGATTTTTCATCTCACTTTTATCCCCGTGACATTAATGCTTCATTTGCCACAATTTCCTTTGAGTGGTGTATGTACTGCCCATTATTCTACTCTTTGTGTAATATACTTTCGTTTATAAGTATTTACATCAATGATTTATTTCCCTTCTTTCATGGGGTGTATGTTTTGAAAGATACCCAAGTCGGTAAGGGAACCTTTCACCCTCCTCTTTTTTAAAAGACTTCTTTTGTTGGGTCTTTTAATTTACATATTGTTATGTTGGGATATGTTATAATATATCATTATTGGTGTAAATTTTAGGTCCAAGTGATGAGATACACTTTTTATCTCTCATCAACTCATTTTGATGTGATGTCGTTAGGCTGTCAAGGGAACTTTTTAACCAAATTTCGATTTCATTGAGTTCAACATGTAGTCATTGAATATGTCATCTGTTGAATATGTGTGAATGACATTTTATTGTTCTACACTTAATATCCACTTATATTGGGTGTATTGATATTTTTCACACATATTTTTGAGATTTATTTGTTCTTAATTTAAGGATACCTTCTTTATAAGAGATTTCATCACATTTGACATTTCTATTGAGACTTCATTGTTGTTATGCACCAATTCACTCTTATATGGTGTATATACTGTCCTTTGGAATATTATATCATGAATACATTTATTCTCATGATATTATAAAGTTCTTATTAAATGTTATTCCTCAATTATTGTATTCAAGTGTCTCTAATTTTGGTAAAAACCCTTTTGACCAAAATATCGCTTCAAATGTTTTAATGATTTGTTCTTATTAATATCCATGTTTTCAAAATGGTTTTAAGGATTTATTTATATGGATATTAATGGTTTAAAATGATAAAAGCTTCAAGGTGGTATGGGACACTTTGATTCAAAATTCTCCTTATTAAATGTTTTAAATGGTTTTGAAAATGGTTTTTAATGGATTCATTATTTCAATATCCTAAAATGTTATATTATGATTGAAATGTGGAAATGTTATGTTTCCTTTATTCATGTTTTATGTGATACGATTATGTTATGGTTCTTGGGCATTGTTATGAAGAACGGTTGGTTCCGTGATAAACTAAGGGCGGGTGAGCCCGATATAGCTCTCTAATGCATTGGGTAACGCGAAGGAGGGAAACGTTAAGGTTTCTCCGAAGAGATTTAGGGAA
The DNA here is from genome assembly GCA_963277665.1 of Viscum album. NCBI lineage: Eukaryota > Viridiplantae > Streptophyta > Magnoliopsida > Santalales > Viscaceae > Viscum > Viscum album. Next base: position 1,018,177,884 of record OY728131.1, read on the forward strand.
TATACTGTGATGGGTATTCCAAACGTAACCAAGAGGGTTACTCCCTACATAAGAATGTTATGAATGCCTCAAGTTACCTTTATGTCTTATGATTTCTATGATTTATTCATGGTTTGATGAGGTATGTTAAAGTGCCTTTGTTTTATGGGTAAAGTATGATTTCATTCTTATGTATATATGAACTCATGTTTCATTTCCATATTTTTATAACTCTTACTGATCTTTTTATGCTCATCCCAAGTTTTTGAAATGTTTTTCACAGGTCAAGGGAAAGGTACATGATGTGATGATAGTGTCAAGGATGTGTCAAGAAAGAATCCGTGTTATATTTTAAATATGTTCCCGTTGATGGGAAGAATGAATACTGTCTTTTATGTAACCACTTTGTTTAAATGTGGAATGTAATGCAAGTTTCATGATCTAATTCTCTAAAACTCTAAACCTGAAAAGATCCTCAATGTGTAATCTTGTAATAACTCAAGATTAAGTAAGGTTTAAGGCTGGGGCCTTATAAATCCAAAATCACAATAATATATTAATTAGTTTAACAATTAATTAATTCAATTCTATAATTACAGAAATATATGAATTTATTCAACAATTAGTTGATCAAATTCAACTAATTCCATAATCACTACAATTACCATTAGTTAATTAAACAATTAAATTATTAAATTCCACTAATTACATAATCAAAAAAAAAGTTATTTAATTCAATAATTAATTAGTGAAATTTAAAATACCGAAAAGTCATTAATTTATTCACCAATAAATTAATCAAATTATACTAATTTAATAGTCACAATAGTAAACATTAATTAATTAAAAAAAATTATTTTATTCAATTACACCTATTAGATAATCTCATTAACAAATTAGTTAATTAAACAATTATTTAATCCAATTTCACAATCTAAACAATCCATTGATTAATTCACCAATTAATTAATCAAATTCATGTAATTTCATAACAAAAAAATCTAATTATTTCATTCCTTAATGAATTAATTATGTTCAAATGAAAACATAATCTCAACAATGTATTAGTTAATTCAACATTAAATTAATCAAAATGACCTAATAATTAATCCTCCAATTAGTTATTAAATTTCAACTAATATCATAATTACAACATTTCTGATTAATAAAGTCAAAAATAATTAAATTAATTTAATTAATACATAAGCCCAATAATCTATTAAATAAGTAAATAATTGGTTAATCCAATCTTACAATCCAAAAAATAAATTATTTAATTCACCAATTAATTAATGAAATTCAACCAATTCCATAATCACAATAATTACAGTGAATTAATTAATTAAATTCCATAATCCCAATATCTTTTAATCCCTTGTTATCTGTGTATTAATTATTCCAATAAATTTGTTTCATTCAAGATTCAATTACTAAATTTTGAAATTGAAATCTTTAACACATACAACCAATTGGTATCAATACTATAGGAATTGAATTTAGGTCACCTACATTAAATATTATGAAATTTATAAAAGTGTGTTTGTCCAACACTAATATATGGTATTAGAAAAGATTCATTATTAATCATTTCTTTCCAAATTAACTATTTTACTTGATTTTAATTAAATCTGGAAAAAATAATTTAGCACCTATTAAAAAACATAGGGATCATCATACACTCATAAATATGAATTCAAAATTACTGATGGAATTTTGTTCTAACTACTATCAAAGGAGAAAATAAATACATAAAAATTTGTTTAAAAAAATTATGTAAAAAATACCTCATCCCTTATGAAAAATATTGATACCCACCATCATTTTATCGAGATGATTCCAATTTCACTGAAGTTGTATCATTATAATAAATATCGAAAATGATTTTTATGAGTGATGCTTGAAGATATTAACCAAAACAAAAAAATCAATGAGAGATATGTATATGATAGAGGAGTTTAATGTATTTTTTGTGGACCCCTCCAGTAGGATTGATTTTTTTAGGTCCCCTCATTCAGGATTTCTATACATATATGTACACCAATGTGAATATTTATTTCTATTTATTTACACAAAAAAATACACACACAAACACACATATATATATAATTCATATATACACACCAAATGATTCCTTAATTAATAATAATAATAATAATAATAATAATAATGGCTCGGACCTTCTGACCTGTTAGAAAAAATATGATGTTTATGGTCTCTGTGAGTAGTCTGATATGTGTTTGGACCATGTGAGTCATTACAACATTGATTCATTTCAATATTTTTTAAATTTTATAATTTTTAAGTGGTGATTCATCCTAACAGTGACTCATTTGGTGGTGGATCATCTAGTGGGGGTTCATCTAATAGTGACTCATCCTCATGGAGAATTGCTAGTAGTGACTCACTAATAGAGACTCATCTAGGGGAATATCATCTTTGTGTTGACTATTATGGTACTATCTCATCTAGATTGTGACTCATCTTGATGAATCTCATTATGGAGGTGAATGGTCTATAGGCGACTCTTTGGTGGTGACTCGCTGGGTGTTATTTATATGTGAGTGACTCAGTAGCATTGACTCGTCTGATGGTGACTTTTCTAAACGAGAATCATCTCGTAGTGACATGTTATTTGTGACTCTTCTGGCAGTAACTCAACTGGAGTAAAATCACTTGTGGGGACTTGTTTCAATAGTGTTCAAAATTTACCAAAATTTATAGTTATTAAATTTTTACATCTTTTAAATATTTTTATATGAGAAAAGGGTTCGATTCAATTTTAAGAGCCTTTAAGAGTAATTCAAATTCCATCGATCTTATATAAAATATCATCAATTTCTAGAGGATTTAAAATGGATAAAATGAATGTTTTTTGGATTATCCTTTAATGGAAATTCAATACAATATCTAATATTGAGTGTTAATGATATAAACTTTCTAAATAAAATAAAATTAATTCTCTCTTTTGTTATTCATTTCTCTTGATACTGGAGGTCCCAAATCATACAACCTTATAGTTATCAAATGTCGTGTAGTAGTTGGGTTAGGATCCCACATGAATAAGTTACATATTGAATGAAAACCTCTATTTTTGGTGAAATAAATATGTATCGATCTTCTTTCTTTTAGATATGACTTCCCTCATCATTTATGATTTTAATCATATTATATCGGTATATAAATATTTATCTGTGTGAAGATATATGATTCTGATTTAAAAAAGATAATCAATATATTAATATTAAATTTAATGGGGTAAATGAATGTGATTTATTATCTTACATCTTTTTCATGATTTATTTTGTTTTTATTTAATTTTATATTTCTATTCGCATGTTTCCTTGATGAATATAATATCTAGCAGTGGATTATTATATTTTTGTAGAAACTAGGTTTTGAATCCTATAATTATATTATTATTTTATACCATAATGAATAATTCGATAGTAATTTATTGTCATTTAATGAAATAAATTCCACAAGATCTATTGGTTTTTGTGATAATAACCTTCATTAATGAATTGGAGTTGAAAAGTAAATATTCATTCAATTTGGAAATATTTTATATGATATATGATGCATGTGGGGGTAATGAAAATGAAGTGAATGAGAAGTGGGGTTTCATGTGGTTGTGGGTCTGTTTCAATGTGCTACATTTTGTGTGGGGATTTGTTTTAGGTTCTAGAATAGTATAGATGGTGAAATGAATATAAACCATAAATAAGAATTAATAAATTAAAATTATTTAAATCGAATGTTTAATTGAATAATTAATGATGGGATTATTGTAAAAAATATAATTGTATATATTTTAGTAGAACAAGATGGTAATGGAGAATCTGGAAAATGATTTAATATTAATTAAATAATAAAAATAAATTTTTGATTCTTTTCTTCATTTATAGAGTTGTTCATTTATTACTGGTAGTGGATATGGAGTACCTTGTGTGTTGTTGTGTAGTCTTTATGATAACATAAAGGTGTGATTGTGTGTCTGCATATATATGTATGTATAAATTGTATTATTATTTTTATTTATATACGCACCCCACCATAGTCGATCAGTATCATCAAACACCCACAGAGTCATGTGGGAGTGTGTATTTCCCAACATCGTGGTGGGAGGATGGATGTCTAGCCACCATCTCTTCCATACTTCCTCTTCAAGGTGATAATGTCCGTAATTTTCATCGTAGTTTTGATGTGGGTTCTAGGTTTCTTCAGGATTGGTTGTGATCTGCTTCCCTAGGAGTATTTGAGATGAGATGTGATGTATTGTGATGAACTAGTTGTGTGTGGGTGGGATGTGATCTGTTCTGATAGACGATATTTGTGTGTGGGTTGGATGTCGTGAGAAATATTCAGAAGAGGTGGGAGTCTAGAATGATTTTCGATGGGATGTGAAGGATTCTAATCCGTGTGAAAGTGGTGAAGGGTAAAATATCATCTATGTGCATTATATTATATGGTATTACATGGATTTATTATTTTATGATATGGAACTAGTGAGGATGGGGCTATGGTGTGTCTATTTGTTATGTGTTTTTGGTTTTTATATTTTATCATGGTTAAATTACTATGCTCCTTTTATATGTTCATGATAGACTTTTACTTTCCTACTAAGAATACATGTATTCTCACCATATGTATATAAAATGGTTTTTAGGTTTCTAGGAGTATTTCATACACAATGTGAGAAATTACTTATCGTACCATTGGACTGTTTTCTTATTGCTAATCTAGTTTTTTTGGGTATTTACCTTAGAGAATTTTATTTTTATCAGTGTTATTTACTCATGAATTATGGGATGTTTATTTCATATAAATATATATTAGAGTTTAATTTGATTAATATATAATATCTATTGATGTTGTTTCCTTATAAATTGAAATCCCTACCTTTTAGTGATATTTTTATACCCTTTGTGCTAGTCTCCATTCCGGGTCCTCCTAGAAGTGGGGCTCATAGTTTATTATCTCCATTCCCCCATTACTGTATCATTAGAAGGAGGGGATCTACGAAATTATTAATATTATTAACAATTTCACATCATTTCCACCATTAGCATTCCAACCATTGTAATAAAAATATTATTAATTTCACTTTATCATTTATTGGGCATAATTAATATAAATTTCTTATGATAATTAAATAATATGTAACCATATAATCATAAATTTATATAACATAAATATTAATCATATAATTAATGCTTAACACAAATAAAATATTCAAACTCCTAAATTATATTTTTTTATTAAATTAAAACAAAACCATTAATTTTTAATAAATTTTCTCATGTTCAAATTTTACATATTTTAAAAAATATTATCCAAAAAATTGGAATCTAAAAAATGAATTATTACATGATATGTTTTCAATTTATGTTAGTTAAATATATGTTTAGAATGGTTGTCCCATTTTAAAAATAAAAATTACATATACTTTATATACACTTTTTATTATATTTTTATGTTCCCAATATATTTATATAATGTATAAGAATAAATATTCTTGAAAGAGTCAGTAAAAAAATTACATCTTCTTTAACAGGTTTCCTTTTGATCATTTTTTAGGCACCATAGGAATGATTTTACAAGGAAAAAAATAGAAACATTAGTTTTTGGAAAGTCTTATAAAAAATTTCATAGGGGTTGGTAGCATATAACTGATCTATAGGTGTGAATATGTGATGGTTGGTGGTGAAATTTTATAATTGATTTTAGTGGAACAATTTTAATTTTTAATGTTTTAAAATATTATTATGTCACTTATTTGAAAAAATGGATACCTAATGTTTTGTATTTAAATTTGACACGGTAAAAGTATAAATAAAAAATGGTGTTTAAGAATAATTAATGTCATATGTCATCCCTATATTTTTTAACCCCTTCATTGACAATTTTTTAATCATAATCATGGTAATAGATTTTTTAATATTACAAGTTAATAATATTACTTATAGTTTATAAATTCTGACATATATTTACAAGGGATAAAATTACTGACACATTACAATCCTAATTTTTCTGTTTCACCCATTTTATCCTTATTATAAAATTTAATAAAATATTATTTTTCATAAAAATTTATTAATGAAACTTTTGGAACTATTAAGTTAATTTGAATTTTATGTTACATTGGTAAATTTAATAACTCAAACAAAAACTATTTAGAATAAATTTTACATTAAAATTAACAATAAAATTCATGTGATACTATATTTAATACAATAACAATTACTTTTGATGTTTTTAAATTCATTTAATTTTATTTTTTTATACATGAACAAGAACTGTGGGATCATTTTCTCCATTTTGGAAGTATTTTTGTACCACTTTTTTTCTTTGTTGCTTCTTGTGCATTTTAATTTTTCAATGAAAAATTTTAGGGATGAGTATGCTAAGCCCTGAACTTTCCTGGAATAATATTATTCTAAAACCAATAGAGTAGCACTTAAAAAATTTTCATCATATAAATTATTATATATGTCAAAATAAAATAGAAGTGAAAAGGTCAATATTTTAAATTTTCAAAGATTATGAAATAATTACACTCTTCAAATTTAATATAATAATGTTTTGGCTGATTTTGAGACCTTATATAAATTTTTTAACCATGTTTTACCCATTTTATCCTTATCATGGTGACAAATTTTTCCCCAAGTTACAATTCATAATTGAGGAATATAAAAGGATCATATTTAAAAAAAATTAACCTTCTATGTCCAAATATACTATAAAGTTTTAATAATTGTATTTTTTGAAATTTTGTTAAGTTAATTTTAAAATAAAAGTGTAAAATGCATTGGAAACCAATTGTAAGAGAACTGTGTTTTTGAGCCTAAAAAATAACTTATATGAGAATCATGTAAAATAATATTCATAATGGAATTAATTTGTATATTATAAATAAAATTTACAATATATAACTTTATTAAAAAATCATGAATAAAATGTTTTATTTATGTTACATTATATATTGAAAATAAATATTTGTATTTCAAAAATGGGTATTTTTAATTATTCATTGAAAAAAATATAATAAAAAAATTACAAAAATTACACCCACTATTAAATAATAATATTTGAATTAAAATATATATATATATTAAAAATAATAAAACATTTATAAATTTATTATAATTTTCTCACACAGAACGAAATAAAATCATTATTTATGAAAATGAATTTTTGAAGTATAAAATGACTTCACTAAAAATTGAGTGCATATTTACTAGGATTTAATTAATACATTTTTATTGGGTAGGACTATTATATATATATATATATATATTTCATATTGTAGTTACTTATATTTATAGCCACCAATAAAATAGTTTGGTTAATAAAATCAATATAAAGTTATAAGACATTTATATTATACATTATTTTATTAATTTGTCATTTTTATCATACGAAAGATATCAATATTAATATACATTGAATGTAAATTTCTACGGTGTTACAATTAATTATAGCATTTTAGTTCTCATTGGTTTTTAGTATGTGAAGTCATATATTGAGGATCTACTATGGACTATATATGTATGTGATGCTTTCTTTTAAAACATTCACAGTATTTGTGGATTCAAACCTATGGTGTCCCTTGAATTAATTAAATCCAATAAAATTCAGTTATTTAGGAAACCAAAAACATACAATGAGTGGTGGATTTTAAAGGGTACATCTTACCTGATTGTTCACATATTAAACATAGGTTATCAGTCAGATGTTTTGATCGGTGTTATGTCTACATTAGAGATTAAAACTAGAGAGTCATATAAGAATTATTGGACTGAAATGGTCTATATTAGACCCCTAAAATTAGTCTATAAGGTCTGATGTCAGTAAATGGAAGAATATTTTAATGCCTTCAAGAGAGAAGTTTCCAAAATTGATGGTTAGTAACATGATTATTGGTAGAATTGATCATTCGTGATGGAACTAGTTTGGAGATAGACTGATAGATAATATTTTGTTAGATGACACACAATTAAGTAGAAGGAATATTTTTAATTACATTGAATTCATGTATTGATGGTTATATGACCGAATCAATTATTCATGTAAATTGTTTAGTTTAACTAGTTTTTCTTCATATGTCTCATAGAATTATGTTTGAGAATTTTGAGGATAATTTCATGGGATGATCATGAATGGTCAGCAGATGTAATTATCATTATATGTAATTTGTACTCATACTGTTCTATATTTAAATTTGAATTTTAATTAATTTTATTTGAAACTATAACTCAATTGATAATTTAGATTTGGAATAGAGTATCAATATATATATCTGAGATTCACTATATCCTCAATTTATGGTTGTATTGATGGTTTAATTTGTTATTTTTCAATGGGTGAAGATCATGGATGAACAATCATATGATGTACAAGATGTATGAAGCCTCTTTTTTGGGTCCAATTTTTTTCCTTTTCTTTTCCTTGTCATCTCAAACATAGATGGTTCATAAGTATAGTGGGCACTCATACAATGTTTATTATAGTGAGGACACCATATGTAATATTTTGGATGTGTAATAGTCATCGGGAGGTCTCAAAATTGAAATGAAGTATTCTAGGTTGGATTTAGGAATATAGCCTGTTGATGCAGTCCCACAAGCTTGTCAGTGGCATAATAGTTGTTTTTCTAATAGGTTTAGATAGAACATTTGACCCAACATCAGCCATCGTTTCCTCCAACCAAACATTTTTTTGCCTAATCTCATTATTATTGTTGCAGTATGATGAACCCCACTCACTAGCATCTCTTAATGAAGAATCTATATCGATACTCCTTGGAATCTTATCCTTCTTGATATAAAGAAAGGATAATATTGAGGCTTCCAATTGTAACATCCCAAGTAAGTAATGAATAATAGATATTTTTATCTATGTCTATTAATGATTAAGATAGTGTTTTAGAGGCATAAAATGAAAATAAATACAATCTTATGCATGAAATACACTAATATTCTTAAAGGATTGTTTTACTGCCTTATGATGGAAAACCCTTTTTAAATCTATCTTTTGACAATTTTATAAACTATTTTTTTCAAAATGAACTTATTAGTTATGATTGGGACATCAAAATTTACTTTGTGTGAATTTTTGGTATTTTTCTGACAATGTTCAATTTTTAATGAATAGTGAAAAATACTGCATTTTACATCAAAACTGCTTTTTAATCTAATCTATTTATATGATTAGATTATTTTTTGAATTGGTTTTGAAGAGAAATTAGAATATATTTTTACCATTAAATCCAATGGTGGTCATTGGAATCAATTTCAATTTGAAATGAGACTTAAACTGGTGTCAATCGTTTGATACTTATTGTTCCATAAAAACACGATATTTGCTCTAATAGCGGGAATTAATTATTAAATTAATTAATGTGACTTATATGTATTTAATTTTGTAAAATAGACTTAATTTTTGAATTAGCAATATCAAATATAGCTTTGGGTGAATTTTTGGTAATTTTCTGAAAAACTTCATTTTTTGATGAATAGTGAAACCACTAAGTGGTACTTATAAAAACTGATTTTCCGTTTAAATGAAATTTATCCATCATTGTGTTTTGAATTTCAAAAATCCAACATACATGGTTGTCATTAAGAAGTAAAATGTGGTTCAATGATATTAAAATAATTTTTTGGTGAATAGTAACTTATTAAGTTTTTAATCGCGATTAGTGGTAATTAGGGTAGTTTAAGGTATAAATAATGCTTTAATAATATGAAATGACATAGAAACATGTCACAACCTTATTGTTTGTGTCATGGCCGACCAAAACAAGCCATGAGTCAACATGGGACCCCATGGAGACACTTTGGTTGGGAAATGACATAAATAACTTTTTATTAAATGTTAAAGTAAAAATGACACAAACATAATATGTTTTACGAAAACGTTTTTTACATGGGGTTATAAAGATAAGATTTTTTATTATAAATAGTAATTGGAAATATAAAAATATTTCCTACATCATAGTATTTTTTTTTATAATTTTTATACTTTAAATAAATTAAATTATTTATGACATCATGATGATGCAGCGATGACCTCATTATTTAACGATTTAAATAAAATTGAAATATAATGAAAAATCTAAAACCTACACATGGCCAAAACCAATTGGATGAGTGGATTTAAAACCGTTATCACCTTATCCACGAATTATATCAATGTGGGACCTTTTAAAACCGAAACACATTTTCAAATAATGTAATATTTCTTACTTTCCAAAAGTGCCCCTCCTCTCCTCTTATAAAAGGCCCCCACCTCTACCTCATTTCACACACTCCTCAAGCCTTTGGCTCGGCCAAACCCTGCCCATTTAGTCTCTCCACATACCTCTCCTCATCCTAGAAGATTCCATTTGGGCAGAATCCTTTCAAAGGAATCCTTTAGTCTCAAATAAAAAGGAGATACACTTTTAAAGGTAATTCATTCTCTCATGTTCATTTGTTTTATTTTTCTTCTACAACCCCCTAAACTCTTTTTATTTACTTCTTTTGTAACAAAACCATTATCTTAAATATACTAGGATGTTGTTATAATATTTATTTGAGCTAAACTCTCTCAAAACTACATCAAATGGTTAAAGAACATATGGTTTCCGAGGATGGCGAAATTCTGCCTCCCGAAACGATGATTATTCAATACTCATTTAACACCTTCAAAGGTGGCCATTATGATGTCACTATTTTTATATATGATATATAATATGTTTATGTTTTCCTTAAGCTTGTGTTTTTTTCATTTTGGGAATACCTTTATGGTTTCCATTATGGGTAAACACGATATCTTCATTTAAGGAAGTGCGGACTACCGTCCCCTGAAAGTGATTTGATTCGTTAATACCATATGTGGGATGTGTAAAGGATAAAGTTAATGATATTATATATGTTATTATACTGGAATTATAATATACTCTTATATCATTATGATTCCATTCCAGAAAATATGAAATAGAAATGGAAGTAGCGTTCATGCGTACGTACGGCTTACCGTCTCCATGAACGGTGCATTTCATTTCTTACCTCTAAATGTGATGTAATATTATAAATACATGTATATGATGAATATATATGATATATATGTTATCCAAATCATTAATATCATTCTGGATATAACGAACCTTTGACCAAATTAACAACATGTAAGTGTAAGAAGTCTATTTTTGACTTAAGAACAAAATACCGACAAAATGAACATTATTAACTTAAATGATTACATGATGTTCATAACATGGTATAAAAGGAATAATGAACTTGAAAAAGTTTCATAAGCATGTAGAGATTAACTCAAGTTTATTATTCAGGAGATTAAAGAACGGTCGGGTTAAGTCAGATACGAGGTATGGGACTTCGTCTCAATCTCCTTTCATTGAGGCATATTTTGTTTTATACACAACCTTCTTTTATACGATGTATAAACCCCTTGACTTTTCCATTTATTAAAAATTAATCTTTTTTATACGAAGCGTTTACTAAATGACAAAAGGGAATGTTTTTGTCGTACGTATATGGCGACAACGACTTCTCCGCCGTCGTGACCGTTATTTGAGTTTCGGCTTCCTCTACAAGCCATACCTTCTTTTTAAAAGAAAAATAAATACCATGTTTTACTTTTCTATTATTTTGGTATTGAAAATGGTTTTCACAATGTTTTTTTTGTGTTGTATTGATATCTTGTGATTGAAATGTGGAAATGTTATGTTTCCTTTACGCATGTTTTATGTGATACGATTATGTAATGGTTCTTGGGCATTATTATGAAGACGGGTGGTTCAGTGATAAACTAAGGGAGGGTGAGCCCAATATAGCTCTCCAATGCATTGGGTAACATGAAGGAGTGAAACGTTAAGGTTTCTCCGAAGAGATTTTAGGGATTATACTGTGATGGGTATTCCAAACGTAACCAAGAGGGTTACTCCCTACGTAAGAATGTTATGAATGCCTCAAGTTACCTTTATGTCTTATGATTTCAATGATTTACTAATGCTTTGATGAGGTATATTAATGTGCTTATGTTTTATGGGTAATGTATGATTTCACTCTTATGTATATAAGTACCCATGTTTCCTTTCCATGTTTTTATAACCCATACTGTGCTTTTTATGCTCATCCCAAGTTTTTTTGAAATGTTTTCACAGGTCAAGGGAAAGGTACATGATAAGATGATATTGTCAAGGAAGTGTCAAGAAAGAATCCATGTTTTATTTTAAATATGTTTCCATTGATGGGAATGAAGAATACTATCTTTATGTAACCACTGTGTTTATATGTGGAATGTAATGCAAGTTTTATGATCTAATTATCTAAAACTCTAAACCCGAAAAGATCCTCAATGTGTAATCTTGTAATAACTCAAGATTAAGTAAGGTTTAAGGTTGGGTCCTTATAGTTGGTATCAAAGGTCGGTTTAGATAACTTTAGGAGTTAGAATTCTATTAAATGATTATCCAAAAATATTTTTTTTATGGTCAAATTGAAGTGATATAGAATTTGTAGATTACCATGTTACTTCATCTAAGACATGTTTGTTAAGAATAGTTCTTCATAGGGGAAACATAATAGATTTTCTAGGAAGGCATACAGAGGGAAATGACCTTTCAAATCAGTATCCTGAGATAGTCAGAATCAGAACTAAACAGTTTGTTGTAGTGATAGATCAGTTGACTTAGGTGAAAAATGATGGTTGTTTTTATTGATGATATTTTGGTGTTTTCTAAAAGTAAAGAGGAGCAGAAAAGACAGTTAAGGGTTATTTTTCAAACCTTAAAAGAAAAGAAATTTTATGGGAAATTCAGTAAGTGTGAGTTTTGGTTGCAACAAATTTCTTTCCTTGGTCACATTGTTTCTAAAGATGGGATAACTGTTGATCCTGCAAAAACAAAGGTTGTTAAAGAATGGCGAAGACCCACAATATGTAACATAGATTCGTAGTTTCCTTGGTTTTGCAGGCTATTACCGAAGGTTTGTTAGAAATTTTTCACGGTTATCTGGTCCAATGACTAAGCTAACTCAGAAAGGTGTTAAGTTTATCAGGACAAAAGAATAGGATGATTGTTTTCAGGAATTGAAAAGAAGATTGGTGAATGCTCCAGTTTGGGCACTACCTTCCAGGAATGGTGAGTTTGTTATCTATAGTGATGCTTCATTGAAAGGACTTGGTTGCGTCATAATGCAGAATGATCAGGTAATTGCTTATGCTTCACGACAGTTGAAAACTCATGAGGTAAATTACCCTACACATGATTTGGAATTAGCTGCTCTTGATTTAGATTTAAAAATTTGGAGGCATCATTTGTATGGAGTAAAGTGTGAAATATATACTGATCACAAAAGTTTAAAGTATATATTCACTCAGAAAGAGTTAAACATGAGACAGAGGAGATGGCTAGAATTAATCAAGGATTATGATTGTACAATTCATTACCATCCGGGAAAAGAAAATAAAGTGGCTGATGCTTTGAGTCGAAAAAGTAATGCTTCATTAGCAATGTTGCGTTTAGAACGTGATCCTTTGGTTAAGGATTTGATTAAATTTGGAATAGAAGTTTTTGGCATAGGATGCTCTTCTGTTTTGTTTCAGGTATCAGTGAGATCATCTCTATCAGATAGAATCAACCAAGCACATAAGAAAGACAGTGAGTTGCATAAAAAGGTAGAGCTGGTTTAGAAAGGTATGTTGCCTGAATTCAACATTGATAATAATTGTGTTTTGAGATTTGGGAATAGATTGTGTGTGCCTTGTGATTCACAGTTGAAGAGAGAGTTGTTATTTGAAGCTCATAGTTCTCCGTTTTCAGTTCATCCTAGCAGTACTAAGATGTACAGAGATCTGCGGGAGTATTACTGGTGGGATGGAATGAAAAGAGATATTTCTGATTTTACTGTGAAGTGTTTGACATGTCAACAGGTTAAAGAAGAGCGGCAGTTAACGAAATGGATGCTTCAGCCATTACCAATTCCAGAGTGGAAATGGGAGAATATATCCATGGACTTTGTTGTTGGATTACCGAAGACATCTCGAGGTAATAATGCAATCTGGGTTATTGTTGATCGCTTGACCAAATCTTCTCATTCCCTTGCTATACGAGATACTTTCTCTCTTGATCAACATTCCCGTTTATATCATAAAGAGATAGTCAGGTTACATGGAGTTCCTCTCTCCATTGTATCGGATCGTGATCGCAGGTTTACTTTTAACATTTGGAACGGCCTTCAGAAGTCGTTGGGTACTGAATTAAATTTTAGTACAAGTTTTCATCCTCAATCAGATGTGCAGTCAGAACGAACAATTCAGACATTGGAGGATATGCTACGAGCTTGTTCTATGGATTATTAGGGAATTTGGGACCAACATCTTTCTTTGGTTGAATTTTCATATAATAACAGTTTTCATTCTAGTATACAGATGGCACCATTTCAGGCATTATATGGGAAGCGGTGTCGAACTCCAGCTTTCTGGGATGATGTCGGTGAAAAGAAGTTGATTGGACCAGAATTGGTAGAAGATATGGCCGAAAAAGTTCAGCTGATTCAGAAACACATGAAAACAGCTCAGAGCAGGTAGAAGAGTTATGCGGATAACCGGAGGAAGGATATATCTTTCGAGGTAGGTGATCATGTTTTTCTCAAGGTTTCTCCATTGAAATGTGTGATTATATTTGGTAAGAAAGCAAAGTTGAGTCCGAGGTTCATTGGACCATATGAAATTCTGGAGAGAGTTAGATCATTTGCATACCGAGTGGCTTTACCTTCGAGTTTATCTCAGGTACACAATGTTTTTCACGTTTCGATGTTGAGAAAATATATGCCAGATCCATCTCATGTTTTGAGTCCAGAGGTAGTTCAGCTGGAAGAGAACCTATATTATGAGGAACAACCGGTCCAAATTCTTGAACACATGGAGCAAGTGGTACGGAATAAGGTGATTCACCAGGTAAAGGTTTTGTGGAAAACCCACATGATTGAAGAGGAAACATGGGAATCTGAAAATGCAATGAGGGATAAGTACCTCCATTTATTTGATAAGTAAATAAATTGCGGGGATACAATTTTCTAAAGGGGGAAGGATGTAACATCCCAAGTAAGTAATTAATAATAGATATTTTTATCTATGTCTATTAATGATTAAGATAGTGTTTTAGAGGCTTAAAATGAAAATAAATACAATCTTATGCATGGAATACACTAATATTCTTAAAGGATTGTTTTACTACCTTATGATGGAAAACCCTTTTTAAATCTATCTTCTGACAATTTTATAAACTATGTTTGTCAAAATAAACCTATTCGTTATGATTGGGACATCAAAATTTACTTTGTGTGAATTTTTGGTATTTTTCTGACAATGTTCATTTTTTAATGAATAGTGAAAAATACTGCATTTTACATCAAAACTGCTTTTTAATGTAATCTATTTATATGATTAGATTATATTTTGAATTGGTTTTGAAGTGAAATTAGAATATATTTTTACCATTTAATCCAATGGTGTTCATTGGAATCAATTTCACTTTGAAATGGGACTTAAACTGGTGTCAATCTTTTGATACTTATTGTTTCATAAAAACACGCTATTTGCCCTGATAGCCGGAATTAATTATTAAATTAATTAATGTGACTTATATGTATTGAATTTTGTAAAATAGACTTCATTTTGGAATTCAGAATATCAAATATAGCTTAGGGTGAATTTTTGGTAATTTTCTGAAAAATTTCAATTTTTGATGAATAGTGAAACCACTAAGTGGTACTTATAAAAACTGATTTTCCATTTAAATGAAATGTTTCCATCATTGTTTTTTGAATTTCAAAAATCTGACATTCATGGTTGTCATTAAGAAGTAAAATGTGGTTCAATGTGATTAAAATAATTTTTTGGTGAATAGTAACTTATTAAGTTTTTAATCGCGATTAGTGGTAATTACGGTAGTTTAAGGTATAAATAATGCTTTAATAATATGAAATGACCTAGACACATGTCCCAACCTTATTGTTTGTGTCATGTCAGACCAAGACAATCCATGGGTCAACTTGGGGACCCCATGGAGACACATTGGTTGGGAAATGACATAAATTACTTTTTATTAAATGTTAAAGTAAAAATGACACAAACATAATATGTTTTACGAAAACAATTTTTACATGGGGTTATGAAGATCTGATTTTTGATTATAAATAGTCCTTGGAAAGATAAAACGATTTCCTACATCATAGTATTTTTTTTTATAATTTTTATACTTTAAATAAATTAAATTATTCATGACATTATGATGATGCAGCAATGACCTCATTATTTAACGATTTAAATAAAATGGAAAGATAATGAAACATCTAAAACCTACACCTGTCCAAAACCTATTGGATGAGTGGATTTCGAACCCTTACCACCTTATCCACGAATTATATCAATGTGGGACCTTTTAAAACCGAAACACATTTTCAAATAAAGTAATATTTCTTACTTTCCAAAAGTGCCCCTCCTCTCCTCTTATAAAAGGCCCCCACCTCTACCTCATTTCACACACTCCTCAAGCTTTTGGCTCGGCCAACCCCTGCCCATTTACTCTCTCCACATCCCTCTCCTCATCCTAGAGGATTCCCTTTGGGCATAATCCTTTCAAAGGAATCCTTTAGGCTCAAATCAAAAGGAGTTACACTTTTAAAGGAAATTCATTCTCTCATGTTCATTTGTTTTATTTTGCTTCTCCAACCCCCTAAACTCTTTTTATTTACTTCTTTTGTAACAACACCAGTATATTCAATATACTAGGATGTTGTTATAATATTTATTTGAGCTAAACGCTCACACAACTACATCAAATGGTTAAAGAACATATGGTTTCCGAGGATGGCGAAATTCTGCCTCCCAAAACGATGATTGTTCAATACTTATTTAACACCTTCAAAGGTGGCCATTATGATGTCACTATTTTTATATATGATATATAATATGTTTATTTTTTCCTTAAGATTCTGTTTTTTTTCATTTGTGGAATACCTTTACGGTTTCCATTATGGGTAAACACGATATCTTCATTTAAGGAAGTGCAGACTACCGCCCCCTGAAAGTGATTTGATTCGTTAATACCATATGTGGGATGTGTAAAGGATAAAGTTAATGATATTATACTGGAATTATAATATAATATTATATCATTATGATTCCATTCCAGAAAATACTAAATAGAAATGAAAGTAGCGTTCATGCGTACGTACGGCTTACCGTCTCCATGAACGGTGCATTTCATTTCTTACCTCTAAATGTGATGTAATATTATAAATACATGTATATGATGAATATATATGATATATATGTTATCCAAATCATTAATATCATTCTGGATATAACGAACCTTTGACCAAATTAACAACATGTTAGTGTAAGAAGTCTATTTTTGACATAAGAACCAAATACCGACAAAATGAACATTATTAACTTAAATGATTACATGATGTTCACAACATGGTATAAAAGGAATAATTAACTTGAAAAAGGTTCATAATCAAGTAGAGATTAACTCAAGTTTATTATTCAGGAGATTAAAGAATGGTCGGGTCAAGTTAGATACGAGGTATGGGACTTCATCTCAATCTCCTTTCATTGAGGCATATTTTGTTTTATACACAACCTTCTTTTATACGGTGTATAAACCCCTTGACTTTTCCATTTATTCAAAAGGAATCTTTTTTATACGAAGCGTTTACTAAACGACAAAAGGGAATGTTTTTGTCGTACGTATGCGGCGACAACGACTTCTCCGTCGTCGTGACTGTTATTTGAGTTTCAGCTTCCTCTACAAGCCATACCTTCTTTTTAAAAGAAAAATAAATACCATGTTTTAATTTTCTTTTATTTTGGTAATGAAAATGGTTTTCACAATGTTTTTTGTGTTTTATTGATATCTTGTGATTGAAATGTGGAAATGTTATGTTTCCTTTATGCATGTTTTATGTGATACGACTGTGTTATGGTTCTTGGGCATTATTATGAAGACGGGTGGTTCCGTGATAAACTAAGGGCAGGTGAGCCCGATATAGCTCTCCAATGCATTGGGTAACACGAAGGAGTGAAACATTAAGGTTTCTCCGAAGAGATTTTAGGGAATATACTGTGATGGGTATTCCAAACGTAACCAAGAGGGTTACTCCCTACGTAAGAATGTTATGAATGCCTCAAGTTACCTTTATGTCTTATGATTTCAATTATTTACTACTTCTTTTATGAGGTATGTTAATGTGCTTATGTTTTATGGGTAAAGTATGATTTCACTCTTATGTATATATGTACCCATGTTTCCTTTCTATGTTTTTATAACCCATACTGATCTTTTTATGCTCATCCCAAGTTTTTTTGAAATGTTTTCACAGGTCAAGGGAAAGGTACATGATAAGATGATAGTGTCAAGGAAGTGTCAAGAAAGAATCCATGTTTTATTTTAAATATGTTTCCATTGATGGGAATGAAGAATACTATCTTTATGTAACCACTTTGTTTATATGTGGAATGTAATGCAAGTTTTATGATCTAATTATCTAAAACTCTAAACCCGAAAAGATCCTCAATGTGTAATCTTGTAATAACTCAAGATTTAGTAAGGTTTAAGGATGGGGCCTTATACCAATTGTCCTGTCTTCTTCTCCTATTTTCATTAATAATGCTGATTCTCCCTCTAGAAGATATTATATGCTTTATTTTCCAAGATTTTTTGATCACCTACAACTAAAACTGTTCTATATTTTATTGAGCGTCTTTCGAAGAAGATTAAATATTTGTATTCATTCATTGGATATTTAATGTGATCTCACTAAAAATCATTCCATGTCATAATATAAATCAGTTGTTCCTGTGTCATAATATGATTTATTCATTCTATTTAAAATTTATTTTTCCCCTTGTAATTCATTAACATTATTTAATTTATAACCCCCTAATATAATTTATATTTTAGTGATTCACCAATAGAACAAGAATTTTTCTATGGGATACTTATGATATATCATTGATTCTACAAATAATTTGATATATTTTATATCCCCAATTAAGTGATTTATGGTATGTGTGACTATGTAATTAATTTTACATATTCTATATACCAAGAAAAGATTATGTAAGAGTATTAAAATTTTAAATGATTTTCCAATTTTTTTCTTATTACATCCCACGATTTTACATTTTTTATTTTCTAAAATAAAGAGAATTTCATTGATAGGTTGCATTTCACAAAAAATCGAGCTCAAATGAACTCCAAAATAATATTATTTGAACATTGTAATCATAACATAGACATTTAATTAGTGAGAATGAATATAAATATTAAGATTATAAAATATATTATTTTTCAAAAAATTGTTAATACATTTATTTATTCTTATAAAATAAACAGATAATTTTTAGTAATGTAATTTTTTTGAAATATATTTTTTTTTCAAAAACAATTTTTTATTTTTTTCTATGAAATATATATATATATATTTGAGTTTAAAATTTTTAAAATTTTTTTTGAAAAAATTAAAATAATTTTTGGATTCATCATATAAAATTTATCTTATGATTAATTTAATTTATTGTTCTATAAATATTAATTTTTCAATGAATCGTGAAATATATTAATTTTTTTAAAAATGTAATTGCATTTAAATAATTTAAGAAATTTTAAAATTCAATTTTGTTTTAAATACTATTCCAAATAAAACTAGTAATATTTAGTTGTACTTCATTCTCTTATATTATTTTTAATCAACTTTTTATTATATTTTAGAACAAGATTATTTTGGGGATTACAAATTATATTTTTCATATAACTGGTTTAAAGTTCATAATGTTTATACTTTTTAATTAATTAAAATAATACATTAGTTAGAATGTTTTACATTATAATAATAAATTATATATCAGTAATTATTAATTTCTTTTCTATAAATAACTGTTATTAGTTATTGATTTAATATAAAATCATCATTCCCTAAAAAATACTCTTTTTGAAATCCTAATTTTTCATCGCTTATGAGGGTTTTGTTTTAAAAATAATATTACCAATTTTAAATATTTAATTAGATACAGTAGATTAAATTTTTTTAATAATAATTTAAAAATCAATATTTATTTTCATTTTATTTTTATGGATAAAAAGATACGATGGTAAAAAAATATTTACGGTAGTATATGTAATATAATGAAACAAGTTAAAATTAAAATTTCAAGTCTTAAAATACCTAGAAAATAAAACATTAAATATAGTTGATTTTATTCTCGACCATAGAGAGACTCTAACACATTAATTATCAATATAATTAATGATAATTAATTCCAACAATATGTGGTTGGCTTCAAATATAAAATAACCATTATTTAGTAAGATAAATCCACCCCACTTAAAATATAAATACAACTCTTCACCAACCCTATTACGCCAACAAGAAAATAATATAATAAGATATCTAGAAAACCTCTCTTAAGCACTATCCAAACAAATAGTTGATTATATTTTTACAAGAATAATAATTCATTAGTTTTTAAGGGATCTTTCAAAGAGGTAATACTCAAGATAAATTTTCAGAAACACACTCCCTTATTTTGTTTTCTTCATCCATATTTTCCTCACCTCCATAAAACATCAAGGAATGATAGATCTTTAATCATGTGAGTAAATTATTTTGTAAAAAATTACAATATTATTTGAAACCCATTTATTAACACCTATTATTCGAATAGATGTATCTTTTGTTTGAATTGTTGAAGTAAAACGCCTATAATTATAATGAGTTCTTTTTTTCCAATAAACATTAAAGGCTGATCATAAAATTATTATCTTAGATAAATTAAATTATAAAATGTATATTATAGTCTATTTCATATTATAGAACATATATATAAACCTAATAAAAAATAAAATTAAACTAGATTATGATGGTTGGAATAAAACACCCAAAATAAAATTAATAGTTATTATTAATATTTTTTCAATCAAATTATCCTCATGTAAGAATTAAAAAAGATATATTGGGTTATTTAAAAATATTTTATTCAATTAACTATATTTCATTTCACTTATAATGTTTAATTTTCATTTGAAAAATAACCCATAATTATACTCAAATGAGCCACTAATGAAACTATGAAATGAACACACCCTAAATAATGAATATAATGAAATAATATTATGGAATGGGTGGTAAGATGTTATAAAAATACTATATAAAGTATTATAAGTATTATTATAGTTATGGAATTAATTATTAACATTATCTAAATCATTATATATGTTGTTAATGCATGCAAAACTAATGGAAATCACGAGGTGATGTTTTCTCATCCCAATATTACTTTTGATAAATATAAGACTTATTCATCATATAATTCATTTGTGTTGTGTATATATATATCCCATTGATTTATCATATCATGATTCTAATTATCTTAATGGTAATGTATGTATCATTGGATAATTATTAATTTTATGTGGAATATTATTTGACTGATTACGAGTTAGTAAGGGAATTCTTAACCAAATTTCCATTATTTAGGTTATACATATAATTAATTGATTATTACATACTATGATTAATTATGAAATAAATCATGATAATCCTATTTGTTTAAAATGTTTTATGAGGATTTTCAGTGAATATAAATATTCAAATAATTTTATTAATTACCACATAAATGATATGATATTAATAAAGGGAATTATTTTAAACATTATCTTTTTAATGTTTTCCTTAAACAATATTATTCATACATTCTAATGTTTTATAAAATTATTTCTAATATGTTTTTAGTATTATGTAATAATTTTTTAAAATAATTTTTACACATGGTTTTATTCTCATAAATGGGTTTACTGGATTCTATTTATTATTTTCTATGTTAGGATATTTGGGAATTTTCTTGAAGAAAATACAGAAAAAATTTTTTTAGCATATATGGAATAAGCGAATTTTCCCATCATCTTGAAGCCCTAATGCCTTAAATATTCGAATAAAATATTACAATGTTATTTTCGAATAATTTTTCTATTTTTTTAATTTCATTACATTTATAAAAAATAAATTAGAAAGGATATCTTCCTTAATTATTTCATGTGAACCATTAATAAATTTATTTTTCCATCCCACATAACATTATTTTTGGATGGTTGGATTATGTTTATGATGGAATGATATTAATGAACCCCATTTCCTTTCATGGTTTATTATGTGATGAATGATTTATTATTTGTGGTTAACATATAAATGTGTTTTATTATGTGACAATAAATTCATATATCTCTCTCTAACGAAATAGTTAAATATGGGTAAATCATAATGTAAATATTTTGCGCAAGAACATGATTTCATGTTCCCAATTCTAGGTGTAGACCTAGATTTGTTGTCCATTATACTATTCATATAAATGTTTTCATGTCCCTAATTTTATGTTGTTTCCTGGTTTCAGGTCCATAACATAATGAGTGAACATGTTTCTATTTTTATATTTTCACAATGTTATAATCTTATGTATATCCCACAATTTTATTTTTCATTTTAAATATATTATCATTTGTCTTATTTTTATTTATTATTTTATGATTTATATCTTATGTAATCAATTGATGTATTCTATTAATCAGGATTATTTTCTTCCTTAGGTATGGTATAGTTTATAAATGTTATGTTCATGTTATTATGCCTTTGTAATTATGTTATGATTAATATCTCCCCTATTTACCCTTAATATGAATATGAGATCAATTTTTTTATTTTTTTTATTTTCCATTGGGTATAATGAAATATATTAAATAATAAATATAAAAAATAGTTATATTTATGATGGGATAAGGGGGAGAAGATGTAGAAATTTTATGAACCCGATTTTTTTTCATGTTTAGAAATACGGTAAACCCATATGATTTGTGAATGGGTTTGTTATTTTATATAATTAATATTATTCTATCTAGATTTAATATGAATGTATGAAAATAATATTTAATTATAGTTGTTATGAGAGAATTCTTTATTTAACCTTTTGAGAAAGGAATTAGAAAACCTTACTAACAAACATAAGTTTATGTCATGGTTTCAATATAAGTGTTTTGGTAATGATAAAAAATATCCTTTGTTAATTCTAATGTGACAGATATTTCAATTTTATAAGTAATTACCCTTGATTATGTGATTTTATCATTATTATTAGTTTTTCATACATTATGTTTTTTGGTTTTAGTCAATGTAATGAATAATAAAGAACTAGAAAAGAATTTAATGTGACAAACAATTTGCTGATGATAATACAAATTGAGCTCATTAATAGATTGAAGGAAATTATGATTATTCTTAATTAGTTTTCATGAATCATTATTAAAAATGTACAACATATAAAACTCTGAATCCCTCCATAGAAAAGAATAGAAGATTTAGTTGAGTGTTTTGATAGCAGAGACCAAAAAGTAAAGATGATTTAGGTTCCTACATTTTGATAAAATGGGAAGCAAACCCCCCATTTTTATGCCATAGAAGAATATGAATATGTTTTGACATTGGAATATAACTACACAAATCAAGTAACTACAAAAAAAAGAGAAGATTTTGGTTAAATCAATTGATGTAAATATTGGCCTCCCTAATTTATAATCTATAGATAAATTCATTTAAGGAAAAAAGTATTGAAATTATGAAAACAAAATTCCTTGGGAAAAAATTCTTGAACATAAAAAGAAATGTGGTAAATTTATAGGTAATATTGACTCTATAAATGACATTTGAAAGGATTTATGTATTAATTAATAAGACGATAATGATTAGTTAATGGTTTTAGAAGGATGTTCAATGAATGAATTATTTATGTGCTTGAATTTAATGATTATGTTATAAGAATCATGAAATATTTAGGTGTTGTTCAACATAAGTTTTTATTAAGGATTTAAAATGATATTTTGAATGATTTATATTTAAATAAATGTATAATTAATGATCACGTGATATTTTTTGAGAAGATGTGTGTATGGTAAATTTTACCATTAATATGTTCCTGATATTTTAAAAATAATGAGAAAAAAGATATAGTTGAATATGATAATAAGAACCTGGATAATATTGATTTATCTAGACCTAATTATAAATATAACTACTATGTGGTTTAGAAAATAATTTTACAAAATTTTTGGGAACTATAGTATGATGAAAGTGTTTAATTTTTAAATCATGAATTTTTTAAATTATGTTTTATATAAATTAATGTTATTAACACGATTCAAAAAAATAATTGAGAATGATATTATTGTATTTATTTTCAAAAAATCATTTGCAACATAATGTTTTTTTGTGGGATTAAGGATATATTGATTTTCAGAATTTAGAGACATTATTTTGATTGTTTTGATTCTAATCTTTTGAATGTTTCATAAGGGATTAAATTTGTGAAATTATTTAATTTGAACCTCGGTTGATGTTTAATAGATTTATTTATCAATTAACCATATGAAAATTAATGAATATTATATTATATCTGATAATCATTTTGTAATGATAAATTAAGATATAAGGAATGACATGTCATCACATTATACATCTTATATTCCACTAGTTCTATAAGAATTACAATTTCATAATCATATGTTGGAAAAATAAATGAATAATAAATTTATTAAGTCATATAAAAGGAGTGATATTGAACTTATGAGACGAAATCATGTTATTGTATCCTATGAAATGATTTTGAATTAAACTTTTATATTATTATCATCATTTCTGATGATATTAACAACCTTTTTAGAAATATTTGTTATATGTTATTGTGGACATAACCTTATAATGACCATGTTGTATTTTATTATCCATCATAAAATGATAGATAAAATTCTCTTTAGACTAATATTCTCCTAAAAAAATTCATATTGATGTGGTGATCATCACATTTTACTTTTCCTCTTTTTAAGAAGATGTTTTATTGACCCTTTATATGATTTGGGTTTCCCAAAAATTAATTTTAAAATATTAACCATATACATTAAATGTGTAACTACAAATTGGGAGGACACTTTTTTTAAATATTCTTGGTCGAATTAGCATGATAGCTTATTTATTAGCACTTACACAAAATCACTCTCACGTTCATGATGTGTTCATTGTCTCTCTCATGGGGATGTACATACATGATCATTCTGATTTAGTAATCTCATATTTCATACAACTAAACAATGATCATTATTATATTGGAAAAAAGGTAAATATTCTTTATAATAGATAAATATTTCTATGGAACAAAACCACTCACCATATTAATGTTTTCACCAATTTGATGAATCTATGTGAAAACCTAAGGATGTGATGAGGGAGAGGTATCGAAATATATTTATATATTACTAAAAAATGTCATGGGTGGAAATATTTTATTTCGTTTAGAATGAAACACCTCATGATTTTTTTATTTTTCTTTCTTTACATTAATTTAATCTCTTCAATAGCTTACATTGCACAGTATACTGAGCATAAATGAACTCTAAAATGTATTTATTTTAAAACAACCATTATAAAAAATATTTCAAATTAGAAATAATGAATATAATTGACCACAAAATTAAAAAATAAATCAATGCATTGTTAATAGATTAAATTATGCTAAGGAAAAAATTCATAATTTTTAGTAAATTCATTTTGTTCTTCAAATATAGATTTTCTTCCAAAAAAATTTCATTTCATTCTATTATTAAAAAAATATATATTTTTTAAAAATAAATATTAAATTTATTTAATAAAACACAAAAAAATATGATTAATCAGGTAAAAATATATTAGGATAAATTCTTTATAATCTTGTAAAATGATAATTTTTTTTGAATTGTTAAAATATCATCTTTTGTAAAAATGATCTTCCATTTCAACAAATTAAAAATTTCAAAGGCCAATTATATTTTGAATATGGGTTCAAGTATCATAATTAGTATTTAATTATATTTAACACAAATTATTTATTTTTAATCAAAATTATAATTTATTTTATATTAGCTTTATTTTGGGGTATAAAAATGGATTTTCTTGAAAAGTGTTTTGAAGCATATAATATTTATCCATTAAGTTAATAAAAAATTCACTAATTGGTAATGTTTTAAAATATATTTATAAATTATATATCATTAAATAATATTCATTTACTATAATATGACAATTATTATTCATATAGATAATAAAAAAAATTCATGAAAAATGCACTTCATGAAAACTCACTTTTTCATCGCATCTTTTGGTTTAATTTTAAATCTAATTTTTAATGTATATCTAATCAATTGTGTAAAATAAATTTCATATTTGTAAAAATAAAATCCATTTTATGTTAATTTTTTATCTTAAATTTTATATATAAAAAATTTTCAAGTTAAAAAAATTATTTACCACAGTATTTCTGAAGTAAAGAAATGATTTAAAGTAAAAATAGTAAAGGATTAAAAAAATGAACAATGAAACATTAAATGGGTGGTTTATGATTTTATATACCATAAAAATACTTCATAACCTTACACAAAAATATAATTCATTTTTATTAATTCTACCCAAATGAGGTTTGGTGTATATATATACTAATGATTATTTAAACACTTGAAGCCTACCCACCCCATGTATAAATACAATTCTTCAGGACCTAATTACTATTAAAACCCATTAAAGTCCAAAAATATCTTAAAATCCATCTACTATCCATTATCCCCATGTAAATGTGCTTCTGGTATCACCAAAATACCAATTCCATGTACTTTTAATGATCCTTCAAGGATGTGATATTCAAGAGGTAATTTTCTCAAACCATTACAATTATTTTCATTTATTTTTATACATTATCCTCACCACCTTCATACATGAAGGAATAATAACTCTCTAATCATATAAATACCTTAATTTTATGTCTCTAATTTAATATCTTATATTATACCATTTTATTAACTCATCTTATTCAACGATACGAAACACTTGTCCAAATCCTTGAAGTTAACAGACTACATGAAAAATGGTTTTTTATTTTCCATTATCTTTAACAAGGATGATCATAAAATTATTATAGTGGTGAAATAATACATTGAATGATATATAATATCCTATTTCATATTCTTAAACTAATATATATATATATATATATAATATATTAAATAAAATGAGAGTAGTCAGTGATGCTTTGACAAACCGCCAACAATAAACTAAACATTTATCATTAAAATTTTATTCAATGATTCATTCTCATGTCATAAGTAAAAATGATATACGGGTTAGTTTAAAATTATTTAATCTCATTAATACCATTACATTTTACTTATGTATTGTTAATTCCATTTGATATGAAAACCCATAATGACACACAAAAGAACCAATGATGTAACCATGAAACAAACACACCGAAACAATAAAAGTAATGAAATGTTATTAATTAATGGGTGGTAAGATGTCATAATTATATAATTTTGGTATTATAAATATTAAAATAGTTATGTAATTAATTAATAAAATTATTTAAACATTTATAAAGGAGTTTATATCTATAATTTTCAATAAAAGATTGATGTAAGAGTTTCTCTTCTCACTTTTACTTCTGTGAGATATATGCCTATTTTTCCACTTATATTTTTTGTTTTGTGTATATATACTTCCATTTGATATATAATCTCATTAATCTCATTATTCAATGTTTTTTTATAATAATTATGAAATGAAATTTTATTATATTAAAATATTATTTAATATATTTTATGTTAACGTATGGGGATACCCAAAATTGATTACTTTTATTAATTCTCATATCAATTATATGAATTATATAATTGAATTTCTTTGAAAAGGTATATTTTCAATGATTTCATTAAAACTCTTTTTTCAACCCTTCTCATATTTTATAAAATTATTTCACTTTTTTTACAATAATATTCTAATTATTTAAATTAATTTTTTTTCAAGTTTTTCATTTTATAAAATGGTTTCAAAGATTTGTTTCTTCATCTTCTAGTGTAGGTTATTTATGCCTTTTCCTATAAAAATAGGGAAGAAATGTTTTCTAAATTATATGCAGTTAGTATATTTTTGGACCATCATGATTCCATAATTCCTTGAAGATTACTTTACAAAAAATAAATGATATTTTCAATAAAAAGTTTTATTTTATAATTACTCAATATTTTAAAAATATTTGTTAAGAAGTAATATTTTCCTAAAGAATTATTTCAAGTGATCCATTGAAAAAATAATTTTTCCATAACATATATTATTATTTGATATTACCTTTTCTTATATGGAGTTATTATTCAAGTATAATATAAATCATCACATTAAGGATGGTTTGTGTTTATGAGGGAATGATATTGAGGATGTTAAATTATTATCCAAGATTATGATATGATAAATTATTTATTTTATTATGGATCAAATATATATATATATATATGTGTGTGTGTGTGTGTGTTTTTAATTTTGTGAAAATTAGGACCTATTATAAAAAATAGTATTAACATGCATTGATATTACATCATTTTAGATTAATAATAATAACATTATGTAAATTCACACCTAAGGACCGAAATAGTTTAGTGTCTTTGGGAACATAGTAACGTAATCATCTAACATTGTTAACGATGTTCAACATCTCCCTTAAAGAACATCCTCTTTAGTACTCCTATATAAATCATTTTTTCAAAACCACTAGAAAGGAAACATATAAAATGGGTGATATAGTATTCTATATAAGGGTAATCAAGCAGATATGTAAGCTTTACATGATCATGAGGGAATGATGACATGATAATAACAATAGATGATCATACCCTACACATCAATGATCATAATCACGAGTCATCACATTTATATTGGTAGTTCATACCACATGAATCATAATGAAATTAGATGAAATTATTTATAACAGAATACAAATTATTTGAGACATATACTTATTTCATACACATAATCATATATATATTAACACTATATGTCAAGCCTCATTGAAAAAAATTCTCAGCTAACATCATTGGGACTACACCTACTGGGCTGGGAACACTATTATCCCTATTTGTTTTACTTTCCCTATTAGGGGCCAGGTTTCCTTATCTTCACATAGTTGGTCAGGATTCATTATATTCCCAATAGTTGGTCAGGATTCCCTATCTTCTATAGTAGATAGGGTTTCCACATCTTCAATAATGTATTAGGTTTCTCCATGTTCCATAGTTTGTATAGATTTTCGACTTGATTCAAGTCATTATCTCATGATACATATATCATTACCCAATGTATTAGTTTGACATATATGTCCCAACTGAAAATGATAAAACCATACATACATATTCCATGAGATAATAAATCTTGAATCATATCATGGAAAATAAAAAGAGATGGGTTTTAGATACATCATATCACAACCTATGAAATGAAATGGGTATCATAAAATTTTCTGCATATCCTTACCTATGGAAAATACATTGGTTTCATATCATTTAATAAAATAATAACCCTTGAATAGAATTTTGTTTCATAATAATATAACTCTTGGAAGAGAATAGGTGTCATAGACATCAATCTATCAAAAGAAACAACATTCATGAATGACTATGATTGGTATTCATAGATAATGTCTTTAATAATGCTTAAAATATATCAAATTATTCCATCTAAGATGGATAATTATATTTAAGGATCACTTAGAGAAACTCATAAGAAAAATAACCATTATTTGAAACTCACTTTTTAAGAAAAATAATGTATTCAAATTCATTCTCATAATAAACAATTTAAAACAAATAATTTATTCTTTAAAATCATTTAAAATATTTATTAAGGATAAAATAAATTTTTATATTAAAAAAATTATTTTTTGTAACCTAATACCATTTCAATATAATTTTATTTGAAAATAGCATTGAATATTTTCTGAAAACTGTTTTCCTTGAAAATTTATAAAGGATTCTTGTAAAAAATTTTGAATCCATTTTTCTTGTAAAATTATAAATGAAGATTCAAACCATTTTGAAAAAAATTTCCTTCAAAAACATAAAATGGATGATTAAAAACATATTAAAAACATATTTCAATAAAAAATGACAAAGGATGCTACAAAAATTTTGAAATATTTTTCATTGAAGGTCATTTTGAAAAATTGAATCAATCTTTTGAAAACTATTTTAAACACTTTATATCATAACACACTTACTTAAAAAAAATTCTTTAAAAATTACTTAAAAATATTATTGAAACTCTTCTCATTATGACATACTAAAACTTGATTTAATACATAAAATAGCACATAAGATAACTTCATGGATCGAGAGGTCCTATATCTTGGGAAATCTACAACATTACATAAAAAAAATCAAAACACAACATTTTTATTGAATACCTATTTTACATGACCACAACATTCCATCATACATTGCATTTTATGGGATAACATGACAACATGCATAATAACAAGATAAGCAATAAAGCCTAGTACGAGTCTAAATAAGGCATAAAATGAATAATATAGTACACAATATTAAATATTAATATCAATGGATCATAAGAGAAACATTAATATAAATTCATGATAAAACATGATTATCATAACATGGAAATATGGAAACAACATTTAATGTGATATTATCATGAGCCAAGACTCATTACTCTTGGGGCATAAGTAAACCCTCATTGAACATTTATTATCATGATAAAACGCTCGTTTCACATTAGTAAACCCTCATTTCCCTTGGTGTATCATGATACTTCTCATTACCCGTTGCATTAGAGTGCTATCAGGACCACTCTTTATAAACATTTCATTTCATGCATAATTGGGAAAAATGAGTCATATAACATAGAATCATTAAAAATAATAGGATATTTTATAATTAATAAATGTTGTATACATAAATGTATGTAAAATTAAATATTTATTTTTCCATGAAGGTGAATAACGTTTATAGAGAAATTAGTATGGTATACAGTACACAAAAGTTTGGTCTTGGAAAATCACGGTGCAATTTCAGCAGCATAACGTCGTGATATGATGATTCATAAAAAGGATGATGATAGTGAAAGGTGACCTTCAAAAAAATGTAATTTATATAGATTGTATGGGGTTCACATAGATACATGTCCCAACACATTTAATATGGAAATAAATGGTGTATCATAATATAGAAAATTGATGTAATAAGATAAATGGAATAACTATTTAGAAATTTCGGCATGGTAACAGGTGTACATGGGAGGGATTAATGAGAGATAAAGAATTCAATAATTATTAAAACATAAGGAGGGATATATGTAGTAGGTGATAAATCATACCCCAACATTCTTAATTGAAAATAAAAAAGCATAAAAATATAAGGATTCTGGGACATAAATAAGGAAGAAGGAAAGTAAGGATCTGTTACTTGGAAGTGTGATATCGAAGGTTGGGACTATATTGAAAGAGGCTTATAGGGAG
Source organism: Viscum album (assembly GCA_963277665.1). Lineage (NCBI taxonomy): Eukaryota > Viridiplantae > Streptophyta > Magnoliopsida > Santalales > Viscaceae > Viscum > Viscum album. Next base: position 1,018,209,300 of record OY728131.1, read on the forward strand.
ATGGAGGCACCTTGGGTGGATTATAGAGACACGAGGGAAGAGGTTGGACAAGCTGAAAATGTTTTTAGTGATGTTTAATGGGATATTTAATGGGTTTATATTGGAAAGGTGAGGGAATTCTTTATTATTTTCGTTTTGGATAGTACACAATTAACTAATCAAATCCCCAAACCATACCATGTTTTTTTCTCATGTTATTTTCCAAATGGGAGTGTAAAAAAATATTTTACAAGTCCAATGGACGAACAAAGGAAAATATTAAGATTGGTTATGTGGATGAGATCCCAACTCCCAAGGAAATCATTTTAAAACGATAAATTATTTTATAAGTATGGGAGGGTCCATTAAGGAACCATAAAATTAATCAAACAAATATAAAGTCATATTATATAAAATATAAAACATATATTGGCCAATAATACCTTTTATAGTATTTTATTACATCACTATTGGGTCATTATTATGTCATAAAACATATTGTATATTTAAATGGTATGTAATGTTTACCCAAAAAATTCACTATCTCAAAAACTAAAAAAAGTATCCTTTAGATAATTTTGATGTCATGAATCAAAAAATAATGTTTAATTTATCTAAAAAAATTATTAAATATGCAATTTTTTACTTTTAAATTTCAAATTTACATTTATCTAAAATTCTTGAGTTTTGAAAAAAAACATTCAAACCTATATAAAAAATACAATTATATTCATTAAAAATATACGATCAATTATATTTCACAAAAATGTCATTTAATAAAAATATTTTATTAAAGTATTATTTATTTTAAAATTCCTTTATTTCATCAAATATTATTCATAATTTAATATTAAGTAGAAATATTATTTGGGGTTTAAAAACCATTAACAAAGTAATAATAATAAAATGAATGTATATTATTCATTCAATAAAAACTAATGAACATAATCATAGTTTTATGGTCATTTTACATAACACCTAATAACACCCACATATGATATATGGGTAAAGTGGGCGATGGTGATGAACTCTTGGGTTTGCTCTAATAACATCGCTCGAGTTGTAATCTATATAAACGTCCACCTCCCCTGTAAGTGGTTCTGTTTAAGCATAATGTGTTAAACCTCAGCTTGGTAATGTTCAAGAGCGAAGACCAGTGACACCACCTCCTTTATGAGCTCAATCAAATAGGATTTGTATGGAGAAATTGTATTTGGTTGAGACCATCGTTTCCTTTGTCTGAGTAAATTAGATTTTTTATATCCCTATATTATTGCTAATCTTGTGATCACTTTTTGACAACTATATTAGAAATGGTAAAAAAATTAATGGAATTTTATAATCCAAAATCATATAATCAAGGATGTTAATATGGATTATATAACCATTTTACATAATAATACATTTAATCATATAACAAGGAATTTTAATTAATAAATCTTTGTGTCATTACAATCTTCTCTCATAAAGAATTCCACCACTGAAATTCTCTTTTCCCACACTAATATAGATGAGGGTAACTATGTTATATAACTTACTCTAATTCCTTTGTTTCTTTTAAAAACATGTGGTTTCACCACAACACCTTTATGAGGGGAAATGTCCTATTTCATAGTACTTTTTCCTTATAATCTAATATCTTCATCGGAATCTATTCATAGGATAATTCATTCAATAATTAGACCTCCTACATATTGAGTACATGTGATGTGTTAGGTATGCATTTCCTCAAGAGTGATACATAGAATACATCATGTACTTGAGTGTGGTTCGGTGGGAGTGTTAGTCGATAGGCCAATTCTCTAATGTGATCAATGATCTCAAAAGACCCGATTTTCCTTGTACTATGTTTTACCTTATTCCCCAATCTCATAACTATCTTCCATGGTAATTTTTAGAGAAATACCATTTCTCCAACATCAAACTCTAGTTCCCGTCGAAAATTATCATCATTCATCATTTGTCGACTCGAAGTATCTTTAATATACTGTGGGATGGACTTAACATTCTCCACTATTCATTTGACCATTTGAAAACCAAGGAGTTTTTTCTCCAAAACTTATCCTAACATTCCGAGGATCTTCACCTCTTTACATAAACGGCTTCATAAAGAGCCATTTGGAATCTTGATTAGAAACTGTTATAGTAAGAAAACTCAACCCGAGTAAGATGTTGATCCCATCCTTATTTGAAGTCCGTTGAGAATGATATCATCATGTCCTTCAGTATTTAGACAGTCCGCTCAGGTTTTCCATCAGTTTGAGGATGATAAGTTGTACTGTAGTTCATCTCAGTATTCATATTGTGTTGTAGACTCTTCGAGAACATAGATGAAATTCATGGATCTCGATCAGATACAATCGATAGTGGCACTCTCAGAATCCTTACCGCTTCTCAAATTTATATTAATTCCATTTGATCCAATGAGAAATCCTCAAAAATTGTAATTATGTGTGAAGTATTTGTAATACATTCCATAAAAACCCAGATAGTATTGCTTCCTTTGAATGTCTTTGGAAGAATGGTGACAATGTCCAAGGTGGTGTTCTCCCATTTCCATGTTGGTATGGGTGATGGTTGCATCATACCATTGTACATTTTCCGCTCAAACATCACTTTATGAAATATGAGGATCATTAATGTATACTCAGTGATATATTTTTTCATTTTATCCCACCTATAATCTCAATGATATCTCGATAAATCATTGTGTTTCCTAGATTAATGATGAAATTCTAACTGTGGGCATTATCCAAAAGATAATTCGATAAATCCATGTTTTATGGAACACATTTTCTTGACCCAAATCTCGCAATTACTTTTTCATTATCATTGAACTCTGAGGATTTCCCATTTTTTGATAGTTTCAACTTTATTCTGAATTCCCACATCATCCATTTGTACATCCATTAAAATTTCCATAATAGATGGTTGAGAAATCACCGGTTAAGGGATAGATGATGTTACCTTATTTATGATTACTCTATCTATCTTTATCAAATATAGAAGATTGGATCCTTTTCAAATTTCATCAAAAAAAGAGTACTTGGATCTCATCTACATAGAGCATTTTCCACCTTCTTCACTTTCCCAATGTGGAAATGGATTGACAAGTAATGAATTTTATTAGCTCTAACCATCATAGTTGGTGCATGATCTAATATTTCTGTGTGAATATATATACTTGAGGCTTTTGTTATCCCAATACATTTCACAATACTCCTCAAAGAGGTATTGTCGCCAAATTGTCAAATCGAAGATAATTACAGCTACCTCTAGATCATGTGTTGGGTAGTTCTTCTCATAAACATTCAATTGGATTGATGCATCATTAATGAATTTGTCATTTTGCATGAACACAGAACCCATTACCCTCTTAGATGCACCAATGAATACTCTAAAAGTTCTCTACGTGTGGGTAGTGTGAGAACATGTGCAGTGATAGGCCTACATTTCAACTCCTTGAAGCTCTCTTCACATTCATTCCCCCAAAAAAACATTACTCCCTTCCGAGTTAGCATAGTAAGTGGGTTTGACAATCATGACAAATTTATCAAAAATCAGAGATAATAACTATATAACCTAAGGAAGCTATAGATATCCATCACCGATTTTGGCTTTGACCATCACTCAATTCCTTCAGTCATGGAGGAATCCACATATATCCCATTTATTGTGATTATATGACACAAGAAAGGGACTTCCTTTAACCAGAAATCACATTTGTTGTACTTTACATAGATATTCTCTTTTTGGAGGTTCTCTCGTATAGTTCTAATATGATCCTCATGATTTTCCATGGTTTTGGTGTATATTATAATATCGTCTATAAAGTATACCAAAAATTTGTTGAGGTAATCATTATAGACACTATTGCTCAATTCCATGAATATTTATAAATAATTAGTGAGTCTGAAAGGCATTACTATGAATTCATTGTTCCCACAACATGTAAGAAAAGTTTTCTTGGGTATATACACATTCTTCACCCATACTTGGTAATATCCCGAATAAAAATCAATCTTGGAGAAATATTTTAATCCACATAGCTGATTTAACATGTCATCAATTTGTGGACTGGTGCACCCCATGGTGAAGAACTTGGGTGTATAATCACTTTATCTAGATTCTTCTATAGTTAATTCATTAACATTCATGCTTCACACCATCCATTCTATGTGGAGTTTGGATATTGGAAAACCCTAAGTATTGATCAATTTGGAATTCAAAATATCTTCTAGGATGAAGACGATGGAGTTCCTTGGGAAACACATCAAAAAATTAACTCACAATAGTTATGTCTTCAAGGATGGTTTCTTCATTATACTCAATCATCTGAGGAAGATACGCATTCTTATCAGGTAGTAAAATACACACTTGATATGATGGATCTAAAGTAGATTAGTCCTTCTCCTTGCACATGAATAGAATCAGGGTTTGATTCTCCATACGGGGAGTGATTTCCCTATTACGGTAATTTATGTTGGATATATATGGTTAAATCCATTCCCTGCCATGAATAAAATCAAATACCACCATTGGGAATATGAAGAGGTTTTACATAAAGGTCAAACCACAAATTGTGATAGGGGAGTAGTTATATTCATGGGATAGAATGATTTCCTCATTTTCTATTTTCAGATACATCTCTACTTCCACGATTTGTGGGGGTGTTTGAATTTTTCTACTAATAATTTGAGATATAAAAGAATGCATTGAAATATAATCATAAAGTATGTTTGCTATTCTTTAATGATAAACTAGAGTACCTATCAACAATTTTTTTTCAGGATTCCCTTTGGTGGTAGTGATGGAAACATCCCACCATTACTGGCTTGGGGGTTGTTAGTTGACTTCAAAAACCCGTATCGTTGGGCAATGGTTTTCAAAGATCCAAATTTCATTGTAGTTGAAGAAATGAATAATGTTTTGATGGTCCAACAGAGCATTACTCTCCTTTTTCACATCAGTAGATTTTTCATGTCAGTAGTTAATGGCAAGGTAACCTTTTCTTCCACTCCTAAAGCATTGTCTGGGCTATACATTCAATTTTTAGGGTTTTTTACACCATTGAATAGTGGGGTGATATAATTTCATATCACCATGGTATTTATCTATCGAACTTTCATATTTATTGTTAACTTTTCACTTCATATTTCCATGATGCCCCAGAGATTTTATGACCTCCATTTCAACTTTGAGGGCAAATTGGAAAATTTCAGCATGCTCTTGAAGTCCCATATTGCTAGTTATTTCTGTGGGCTTGGTTTTAGGACACCAAAGCATCATCCAACCATGCATTTTGGGGTAGCAACAATGTCGGTGGTTTGTTGCGAATGCCCTGTGAAGTTTTCCTAGTACCCTCCGATTGATTTTTCTTCTTTTTTCTTGAGGGAAAGGAAGCCACATTCCATCTTTAGTTGGAGGGTGCGAGAAATATATTTGTTGAAAAATATTTTCTAGATATACTTCAATTACAATGCCTATATCTCTTCCTTAGGCTTCATATTTTTTATCAATTTCCATCATTTATCAACTTCACCCTCCATATGATAAGCATCTAGAATAACCTTCTCCTATTCCGAACATTGATAGATGGAGTTGATATTTTCAATGGAGTTGATCCATTTTTGATTGATTTATAGATAAGATGATCCATTAAAAATAGGATGCATATGCCTCATGAAGCTCTTGATTGTGGTTTGATCTTCCGTTGGGGAGGGGGGTTGAATGTTCCTCCTGTCCCATGTATTTATTCGAAACAAGAGTTAACTGAGAGATTATCATTAAAAAGTTTGTGATTTACACACCCATTGGATTGGGCATCTCATTATAAATGACTTGACATTGATCATGGAATAAGTTTTTTGGTAAAGTAGCCATATTACCATTCATTAGATGGGATAAAAGGAAAGTTAGGGGTAACACATAAAGGGTAATCCAAAGGCATAAAGGTATAACATATAAATTATGTATATTTTATTAATATATGAATTTATAGGCATCAAGATATGTTATTCATGATCTACATTACAAAATATATTCTTATAGGATATAAATTATTCCCTTGATAAATGTTCATACTAAGCCTATGAAGTCAACAAATAATATCCACTGAGAGTATCGTAACCAAGAGTGAAGCAAATGCCCATTTTTTAGCACTAGTTCCTGTTCGAGTCTTTCTCAATGCATTATCCTGGGTATGAACTCTAGATACATCTATACCAGAGCCACCTATACTTGTTTTTGTCAGGACATGGATTTATTTTCATGATAAAGCCCATGATCTATACTCACAATTTTTTTTGGATATTTTTATTATACATAGTTTTATCCCTAAGTCATTCACTATGGTTTTTTAATCCTAATCCAATAAAATTACAAAATTTTCCCTGTGACAAAACATTTGGAAACCAAGCTCTTTATTACACATATAAACATGATTTATTACACGATAATACACTTATTAAAACTCTAATGATTGACATGCCTAGTTTCATGGGAAATTATCGATATTACATAAAAAACAAAAAATATTTATTGAAAACTTATTTTACATGACCACAACATTCCTTTGTACTTTCCATTATAGTGGATAACCTTAGGGCATGCATAAAAATCGGAGATATGTAAATCCCATTAAGGGGTAAACAAAGAATAACATATGGAATATTGTAAATGTTATAAAATAGACATTTAATTAGAGAAATATATAATCATTAACATAGAATCACAATATAGTATGATTATCTTAACATGTAAATGTGGAAACAACATATAACATTATATTAGCATGAGGAAATACTCATTGCACATGGAGCATGAGTAATCTCTCACTGAACTTGAATTAACATGAGTAAACCATCATTTTACTTGATTTATCCTATGTCAAATTGCATTTCCCTCGATTCGTAATGATACTACTCTTTACCCAATGCATTGAAGTGCTATCTCGGCACACCTTTTATAATGATTTCATTTCATGCATAAATGTGCCACATGGATCATATAACATAGAATCATTCAACATTAGAATGTATTACATGATTAAATATTGCAGAATAAATAAATTTATGTTCAATTAAATATATATATGTAGATGAATGTGAATGTCCTAGATAGAGAAATGGGTATGATATTCAAGACACAATATTTTTTTCAGGGAAAATCATAGTGAAATTTCAGCTGCATAACGATGTGATAAAGATTCGTAAAATTGTTTTATGAGAGAGAAAGGGGGATCTCATCACTGTACCTGAAATGGATATTAAGTGGGTCACATTGATACATTCCTTGATAGATATAATTTTTAAATAGAAGGCGTAACATAATAAATAAACATAATGAAATAATGGAAATTGAATAAATCTTATGAACTTTCGGTTTGGAGACAGAAGTACATGTCAGTGATTAATGAGAAAGAACTAGTTCTATAAGTATTCAAACATAAGGAGTTAAGTATAGGGGAGGTGTCAAATCATACCCCAATATTTTTAATTTATCTTAAAAGGGTATAACCATATAAGGAATCATGGACATAAATAAGGAATGAAGGAAAGTTGGGATAACTTACTTGGAAGTGTGATCCCAATGGCTTGAGAGATTCTTGAGAGGGGATTCATGGAAACTATTGGTGACTTTAAAGGATTATAGAGAGAGTGGGTATGATTTTGGTGGATCTCCAAAGGTTTTTAGTGAAGAGGAATGGGATATTGAGTGGGTTTTTATAGGAAAAGATAGGGAATACTTTATCATTTAGGTTTTATATAACACCTATTAAATAATCAAAAACCCAAACCATCCCATGGTTTTTGAAAAATGGGATTACAAAATATTATTTTACAATAAAAATGTAATAACATATTAAAATACTAGGTTCCCTTATGTGGATCTGAGTCACAGTCTCAATGAAATTATTTTAAAAAGTTAAAATATTTTATTAGTCTGGGAGGGTCCACTAAGGCACGCTAAAATTAATCAAAAAATTATAAAATCACATTATTTTAAATGTAAAACATATATTGGAAGAAAATAACTATTTAAATTTTTTATTATATAACTGTTGAGTCATTATGATGTTATAAAACAGATTATATATTTAAACGGTATATAATTTTTACCCAAAAATTTGACTGTCTCAAATTTTTTTGAAAAAATAAACATTAAATAATTTCAAAATTCTGAATCAAATAATTACATTTATTTTGAAAAAATAATTTTTAAAATAATTTAATTTTTATTTAAAAAATCAAAATTTATCGAAAGTTCATTGATTTTGACAAAAAAACCTTTCAAACCAAGAAAATATACAATTGTATTTATGAAAAGTATATGATCATTTATATTTAATAAAAATGTAATTTTTAATAATATTTTATTAAAATAATATTTAATTCAAAATTAATTTAATAAATAAAAATAGATTTATTAATTTTATATTAACTAAATATAATATTTGTGATTTCCAAACCATTTTCAAAGTAACAATAATAAAATAAATGTATATTCATTATTATATACCATGCACATAATTATAATTCTATGATATTGTAACATTTACCCTTATAAAACCCGCATAAGACCTGAGGGAAAGATTTGATATGGTGATTGACTCTTGGGGTGGCTCGAATAACAAAACACAGGTAGTAATCTCTATCAACTTCCACTTCTCCCATAGGCGGTTCTGTCGAAGAATAACATGTTGTATCTCAGCTTGGGCTTGGTAAAGAGTGAAGCCCAATGACTTCCCCTCCATTCAAAACACCAAAAATTGGGCTTCATATAGAGGAATTCTGCTAGATGAGTCCTTCATAACCTTTTTCTATGTAATTTGGATGTTTTAAATCCCTATAATTATAATAATCATGTAATCAATATTTAACAGCTATATTGTCAATGTTAAAAACTCATAACAGTATTCTAAAATCTAAATACATAAATATATTGAAGTGAATATGTCTTATTCAACCATTTTACATTATAATAAATTTAATTAGATCAAGAATAATTTTCATTTAAAATAGTTTGGGTAGTTAAAAATATTATTAAAAAAGTAGAAAACATTTGTAGAAGAAACAGTTTGTCAATAAAATAGATTTCTGACAAAATTGAAATAATGTTAGATATTCTTAAAATATTTTCATAATTCATAGAAATATAAAATATTCAAATATTTTATAAATACATGAAGATATAATGGTTAACCATCGAAGAATAATATTCATTATAGACATTTACATATGGGTCATAATATTTCATCACTAGAAGAATTATCATAAATAATGACAAAAATATGAGATTTTAGAATTAAACTATTACCCATTGGATAAATTTGAATAATAATCACCATTAAATAATAACAATAAATGAATCATAAAATAAAAATAATTTAATTAGATTCATTATATTTTTATTCTATGTAATGTATATAAATATCATAAGAAAAATAAATGTTCATTACATGGAATGTATCTCAATGATTGGAAATTGAGACATAATTACATTACCAATTTAGAAACAATTTAACCACAAACCACATGAAATAAAGATAATAAATAGGATATTTATATAAAAATTATTTTAATTAAAAGTATCATAGAATAAATTATTAGTAATTTTATACACCACACAATTTTAATTAGTGGTGAATAAGGAATAAGTCTCCCAAAAATGAAAGTGAGATGACAAAACCCTTACTACATGAGTAACATTAGAATCACGATCCTCGGGAAATAATAACATCCATTAAATTAATTTTTATCATTTAATAATTTTAATTAATTATCTAAAATATCATAGGGATGTATAAACACTAAACAAAATAAAAGAGGTGGGAATATGGCATGTATCTCACAGAAATAAACAATAAGATGAAATTCCTTTATGTATTGAAATTCTTCAAACATGTTCAAAACGTCTGTATAATAAAAAACATTAATTATTAATATTAAAAATAACCATATTAATATATGTATTACAATATATTATTTTAATATAACTTTATACTACCCATTTTTTAATATTTCCATGATAAGGTTATGTTTCGGGTAAAATTTGTTTTGTTTTTGTATATGTTTTGAGTTGTTATACTAGATAATATTAAATAGATAATGATTTTCTTATTTAAAAAATTTAAAAAATGATAAATATTTAATATATATATATTATCTTAATATTTATAATAATATTAGAAATATTGAAATATGAAATGAAATATTTCATTCTTGGAGAAGGTAGGCCATACGTATGCTTGAAGGTTGTTTCTGTTTTCTTGTTGTATAGAAAGAACAAAAGTAGATGAAAATTACTATTTTTTATCTAAATGTTGGTAGATACATTTTAATAAATAAATTTAATTATATATATAATTATTATATTATGATACAATTATGGAACAATAAGAGATGATTGGTTGGTTAATGAAATTAAATCGAAAGAGCTAGTAGAAGGATGCTACATCTTCTTTGGGTAAGTCATCTTGGATTCCACCAGTGGGATTCCATGATTGGATTTACACAAATATGAGAGATTATAGGATGCATTTTGGGTTTTTTCTAGGATAACATTTTAAAATATCCATGTAAAATAGATTGATATGTGTGAATAAGTGGGAGGAGAGAGTTTATTTTTATAGTGGATGGAGAGTGGCATTCTTGTAAATTTTTTAAATGGGAATTTCACCCATGTTTTTACCATGTAATTTGACTCCAATAATGGTCCATGTAGGTAAAATATATGATATAGTCTACATAATAACATCAAATGGATTTTTTACAAGTTTATAGGTCATTTTGGGAGAGAAGTATAAGGTTTATTCTATTGTAAATCAAATGTTTATCTTAATCACAATAATTAATTTTAATAACATTCACTAATATTTTTGGTAAGAAATTATGTTGAAATGAGTAAAAATTAAAAAATATGCTTATTCAAAATATGGAATCAATTTTTTTATTCAAAAAAAATTAATTTCACCAATTATTCTAAAATTAATCCCCAAACGTGTCGAAAAATTAGTGTGTAAACGAGAAAAAGGCCAAAAGTTTGAAATGCTTCATAGATAGTTTCCCTGTGAAATTTGTTCCGAATAACTAAATTGTATTAATTCATGTATAATTTATCTAAATATACATTATAACCAAATTAATATATAATTTAACTATATATATTAATTACACAAAAATGTAGTTTTGGAATAAAATTTAGTATTTTTCGTTATTAATCAAAAAATGAAACTTTTATTAAAAATATCGAAGATTTACCTAAAGTAAATTTTTATATACTTATTTAAATATATGTAATTATTTTTTAAAATAAAAAAATAAAATGTTTCAAAGTTTATAGTTAAAATGGTTTCACCTATAAAATTAGATAAAATTACATTTTAGTAAAAATATACAACTTATATTCATAAAATTTTATTTATTCTTATCTTATACATATCAAATATATTAGATGAGAATTTAATAAATTGATTGAACATTTATTTTATAAATTTCTTTGATAACATTAAACATGAGTTCTTTTTGGTAGTGCAATAAATTAGAAGAACCTGTCATTTTGTATAACATAATCCTGAAATAGTGTGCAATATATAAGAAGATAATATAAGTGTTACACATAGTGAAAGTATACATTATTGTTGCTGGAAATTTAATTCAAATATAGTGATTCTGTATAGAAAACTATATTCAGTATTTTGTGATATGAATAATATTAAGAACATTATATTAGTTCGAAAAAAATAAAAAAATATATCAGGGTGACACATTCTACCCCCCTTAAAATTAATTTTTCTATTGAGTTTAAATTTTTTTATCGATGTTTTAGTACTTAAAATATAATTTCATAAAAACCATCCTCATAGAAATTATTTCTAAAACATTATTATAAAGAATAATGATTCAAACAAAATAGTTAACCAATGGAACTCATACCTGGGTTACCAAATACGAGAAAATTATTAGAAAGTGAAAAAAATAGATATGGAAGTAATTAATAAATAATCATATAGATTGATAAAGATAACTGATCTCATTAAATAGGATGATCCATAGAATGTTAACAATCACAAAACCATGAACCGAGCAAGCATAAAAGAGGTCATTGATATCATAAAAAAGAATCGTAATAGAGAAACATTTTATTTAAAAACATTTTTCTTAATGTAGATAAATATTTATGAGAAGATATAAATCGTTTATATCATTAAAAGGTCATCCTTTTTTGTTCCTTTATCAATTTCTACTTAATCTCTTTTTCCAAGAAATAATGGTGAATTTTATATTTAAAAAGTACAAACACACAACATGGAAGAATGATATGTAATTCTATATATCTTTAGTTAACATCAAAGAAAAATTGTTACCATGAGTTATCCAATATACATGAATACTTATATGGTTATATAAAACGTTAATCTCTGAAACAACTTATAAATTGTAACATAACCCACTCAATAAATGGTTAAAATTAAAACCCTTCTTAATGTTGGAATTAAACTATCTTATAAATAAGGGCACAAAATTTCTCAAAATGTTCCCAGTATTGATCCCATCTATATCATAATGTAGGTCTTGGATTTCTCTTACAAAACATGTCAATACATTCATCATGAAATCTCATGGAACATTGAAATAAATGGAATTTCCACAAACCCTTATTTAGAACATGCATTTTTCGTTATTTAGATGTGTATTGTATATAGTGATTAAATATAGAAATGTAGTAAACATCATCAATGAAAGCATAAAATGCTTTTAAAAAAATGCCTATTTATTTTCAAGGTAATCAGTACAATCCAATTTACATAATCATATCCAATATATCTTTATCAAATCACTTGTTTCATAACATAAGAATCATATTAAGGGTTAACTTTCCCTTAACCGTTAATTTCCCACGAACATCACCTTACCTTTAAATAAAATATCTTGTCCTTATAAATCATTCAAAATATTTTTGTAAATACATAATGAAAAAACATAAAATTATATATCCTAATATATTTCACCATTCATATTACATATTTCATGAATCCAAATACATAAAATCTTCTATCATTCCACTTAATCCTTAATCCATTAATAGGGGTACCTCATCCTATTACATAATTCGTATTTCCATTTATATTTAACATATAGTATCACTCATAATCATCAATATAACCATAACACATACATACTTTCTTATTATCATATTGAATTGTTCACTTTGGACATATATTTTTATAATGACCATTCATTCCAAACTTAAATAATTTATTCTTTGATGTTATCTTAAGGTGGCCAATATTTTCCTTCCATTTTAGTAACACCCTGAAATTTTATAATTCTTTATTTTAAATAAATAATTTTTTTATGTATTTAATTTCACTCTACGTATAGTCAAACATTCAATATATGATACACAGTGTCAATATTTTTTTACACATGAAGCCTACTTGTCTTGTGTTTCATGCAACACTGAGTTTCTTCAAAATAACATTTTATTTTTTATAACTATTTAAACAATATATTTATAACCTAGAATTTTTAATTACTATTATTAATATTAATAGATAATTTTTAAATATTTCTTATAAATTTTTATTATAAATAAAACATTTTCAAAAAAAAATATGTAATTTTGGTGATTTTATATATGTTTTAGAATATAATTTTCTCAAATGTTCTTCTATTTATATTCTTCTATGAAATAGAAATAATTTATTTTTAGACAAATTTATAAATTTAATATTATAAGGTAAATTTCATTTTTTGAATTTATATTGGCAAAATTATCTTATGGTTAACTTTTGGTTTTTTTATGAAAAACATCATCTTTGAATAAATAGTTAAAAATATGGAATTTTAATTCAACAAAACATTTTCATATAATTTGTATATATAGATATATTATATTCTAATTTGGTTTTAATGTATAATTATATTAAATTCACATAATTTAATCCAATTTGGGTCATAGGATCTAATTTACCAGTGAAATTTGTTTTAAAAACATTTCAAACTTTTTAATATTTTCACATAATAAACCAGTTGGTGTGAAAAAGCTGGGGGATAAATTTTAAATTAATTTAAACCATATATGTGATTATAATTTGTAAAAATTAATTTAATATTTTAAATTAAAATAATTTAAAATTTTTAATATGTTAAAATTAGTTTTTACCCATAATATTATTAAAAGTGATTAAAACTAATAATAGTGATTCCGGTAAAAATAATTTTACATAACTGTTAACTTTAATATTTATAAGGAAAAAGATAAATAAACTTGTCCAAAATCAATGTTATGTAAATATTTGAATGATTTTTTTAAAATTTTCCTCAATTTTTACAATTATTAGAGGCAAAAGATGTAAGGTAGCACTATTGGAAAACTAGCCTTTACCAATGGTTTGGAACTGTTGGTATAGGCTTCCAAACCGTTGGTATAGCCTATACCAACGGTTTGGAGAACCGTAGCCAAGTAAGTCGTTGGGATAGGTCTATACCAACGGTTTTCCAAAAATCATTGTTATAGACCTATACCAACGGTTTTGGAAAACGTTGGTATAGGTAATATGAAATCTATACCAACGGTAATGGAACCGTTGTTATATAAATTCCAAAAATAAAACATCCGCTGGGATTTGATCCTAGGACCCCTCGTTTATAATTGAACGACTCAACCACTAACCTAACATGACTTTTGTGATCATAATTACATATATATATATATATATATATATATATATTCTCATAAATATTTTAAATTTTGATTTATATAATGTTCTCGGTACGAAGGTCCGATAAAAAATGAAAGTACCTATACCAACGGTTTTATCAACCGTTGGTATAGGCCTTTGGTTGTGATTTTCATTCTGTGAAGGATGTTGAATTTTGGCCCACTTTTCCCAACGGTTTGGCCAAACTGTTGGGATAGGTCCACCTTTCCCAACGGTTTGTCCAAACCGTTGGGAAAACTGTCCAATTTCAGGGCCTTTCCCAATGGTTTGGCCAAACCATTGGGAAAGGTAGACCTATCCCAACGGGTTGGCCAAACCATTGGGAAAAGTGGCCAATTTGGGGGCCTTTCCCAACGGTTTGGACAAACCGTTGGGAAAGGGGTCCTATACCAACGGTTTTTGCAAACCGTTGGTATAGAAGCACTGGAAAAGATCTAATTTCCAGTAGTGTAGGCCCCTCAATGGATATTTCATTTTAATAATTACAATAATTCCACTTCTCCTCCTATATAAAATTGCACTCACCGCCCCCAATACATCAGACCTCTAAAGACACATTTTATTAGAAATTAACTACTAAAATTTTCTCACAACGTCCCTGAATTGGATCTTTATTCCTAATTTTTGTGCAAATCTTGTCATGGAATCCCTTTGGTGAAATCCAATTGGAGTTACACAACAATGAAGTAACACCGTTCCTCAAGATCCATTGTTTTATTTTAATAATAAAACACCTAAAATATTCATATTCATGATTATATAATAAATTATGTATCTCAAATATACTAATGTGTTGTTATTATAAGTCTATGACCAAAACATACACACACATTCATGTAATGGGTAACCAACATACCATTCCTGTGTATAGAGAACAACCACCTCCTGAAATGAAGTTGTTTATTTTGTTTTACCACATCTCATCGTAGTTCATTATGGAAAACAAATATTGTATTAAATAATATATATGATATGTATTATGTATTTATACTTATTTTATCAATATATAAAACATAATTTTAGGCTATCAATTTTTGTTTAAATAAGATACCTTTGTTTTGGACGTTTTGGACTATCGACTCCTCATAGCTATGTGATTCATTGAAATATTGCATGAAATGTATTAAAGATGTGATTAGTAAAATTATATGTTATATATGACATTATAATTCAATTTTAATTATGTTATATATATACATATATTTAAATTTAATTATTCTTCCAATATAATAATAAAATGGAAACAGTGTTCCAGCATATGTACAGTCTACCATCCCCATTAACAGTTTATTCAATTATACATTTAAATTCTTTATATATAATTATAAATATTTATATTATGAATATATATGATATTTATTTCATGTTTTAAATTCAAAATATAATTAATTAATGAACTTTGTAATAGAATCAATAATAATATGTCAAAACAGTTATGAAAAACAATGTGAATATTACACAAATAGTAATATTTACAAGGGGTTGTTAATAAACTGGTAATATAATGTCCTAAAAAAATATTATATGTTATTAGATATATCAATATGGTTATTTTATATATTTATTATATACATAAAATTTTATATAGGATATTGGTATAAAAACAATGAGATTCAAGACATAAGGTAAGGGGTTTTTTATATCACTTTTATTTGTAAGTGATTTATACCATATTCACCACTCAGATCATGTGTACAATGTATATAATTGAAATGAATATATTATACTAATCTTAAACTTGATTTAATTTGAATTTATATATCCATTTTATGAGTATTTTGTAATTATATTTTCGTTTGAAAAGATAGTAAATTGATAATGTGTGTTTGTCTTCATTTTATTTTTTGAGACATAGGTTTTTTTCATATTTATTGTTTTACAAGGTGCATATTCATCCATTTGTAATTTTATATAATAAATATATTTTCTTTAATGAATTTTTAATATTTATTTAATTTTATTTTCTTATATGAGGTGTATTGTTTAAATTTATAATGTGGTAAGATTTTATTACAAAAATATCATCATTTTTTGGGATTATTTATGATTACACTTCCATTGATGGAATCTTATGACTCATCTCTTAATAATTCTCATGAATTTTATTCTTGACATGGTCATTAATGAAATAATCATATGCTGGTACCATTTTCCACACATCGGTAATCAAATATAATTAAGAATATTTTTTTAAAAATGTCAGATATCATTTTTTCTGTCATAAATTTTTTTATTTCATGTATATTTTTTCTAAATTATTGAAAACTGTTTTTAAAATGATCTGAAAATTTAATTTTCAAGAAAAAATGAATTTGAAAATATTTTATTACCTTAATTATTCCATTATAAGTACTCTAATATACTTTCAATACTAATTCATATTAACATGTATTTAAGATTTCTTTTTATGATATAAAATAAAAAGGTTTTAAAATGGATTAATTTGTTAAAAAATTATTTTCAAAGAAGAATTTATATTTTCCCTAAGAAATGTATTTATATGATATATCAATATTAGTTTCCATATAAGATTACTTCCATTGGTTTAGTCATGCCTTTCTGAGAAATGATTAAATGGTTACATTCATATTTTATCTCTGAATTGTGTATGTTTTGAGGGAATGATGTTTATGAAACCCATTTCTCATTCCTGGGTTATATTTTTATGAATCTCATTTATCTTTCAAGGGATATATGTTTATGAATCTCATTTCTATTTCAAGATTTATATTTTTATGAAACCCATTGACATTTAATGTATTATATGTTTATGATACCCGTTTTTCTTTTATGGGATCTAGATTTATGAAAACCATTTCAATTTAAGGGGAAATATGCTCAAAAAACTGACTTAATTTCACAGATTATGCATTGATGAAATGATTATGAAGCATGCATTTTTTCCTCAGTTATGATATGATTACATTTTTATGATACCCATTTAATTCTATGGGTAATCATATGATTATTTATGATCATGTGGAACACATATGTATTATTTCATTATGATATGGGTGGGACCTATATATTCATCCAATGCATTGGGTAATAATTTATATATCATGAGATAGGAATGGATGGAATGGGGAGTGATCTCAGTTTAGTAAATTACTTTTTTAGTAAATATGAATATGGGAGTGAACAATTACTATGAAGATGGTCATGGTAGTGAACCATGACATCCAAGATGGTAATGGGAGTGAACCATGACTACCAAGATGGTATGGGGAGTGAACACAAACTACTAATATGGCCTTTCAAGTGATTTCTTGACTACTATGTAAATTATTTTATATACTTTTTTCTGTAACACAATTCAATGTCTTAATTCATATGTTATGATTTCATGTATTATGTTTTTGATTCCCTTATAATTAATTTCTTATGAACATCTAATCATTATTACACGATTTATGTTTATGATCTTGGTTATGATGGTTATAATCATCTAATGTCATGATCAGGTTCTAATACCCATATGATCATGTTTATTATTATATATCTCATTTTTTCCCCTACTGACTATCTATGATCATCCCTTTTTCTATTTCCTTTCCATATCTTGTGAAGAAATGTAATATGTATGATTTGTATAAGAAGGACGATAATCACAAGGAACCTAGTGGGAGATAATATAGCTATCTTATTTACAAAATTTAATGATTACATATTTCCAATGGATCAAAAATAAAATGGTCTTTGGGTATCTTTTGTGTGATGTATTAATTATTCTGCAAAACTAATTTAATTATAATGAATAAAAAATGTGTTTTATTATTATTATTATCAGAGAAAAAGTATTGTTAACTATTGGAAACTAGGATGATAAAACCTTAGTGAGAACCATTTATACATGCATACTGATAAATATAATGATAAAGAAAATATAGAAAACTACCTTGGAATTTTATAAAAGATAAAGTGATTGGTTTCCTAACATTTCATCAATATATGGATACTACAAGTGGATGTGACTTTGGGAGAGTTTTACATAGATGTAAAAACCAAGAAGACACTGTATTGAGATAGACTTGATTAAGAACTGGTACATGAAAACATGCCTTGCTACACAACTAGTATGACACTCTTAGGGGAAATTATTTATAAATTCACAGACACTTCATGAACCATCAAGAATGAATTAAATGGATGTAGTTTTTAAGTGACCAAATATAATCCTAGAGAGTCATACATTAAATAAGTATTTAAGATTTATTCATCCTATAAATGGTTTTTTAGGGTTATGTTGTTCCACGCTATGGTAAAAGTTTCTTAATGTTTTTTTTAGTTTTACTGAATGACTGGAACCTAAAAGAACTTCATTACTAGTGATTTCAATAAATAATGCAATGATTATTTTCTTGATCATTTGAATGAAATCATTTATATAATTAAAAAACATTTGTCTATTTTCACTCACCATTATAAATATATGAATCATTATTGACTTCAAAATGAGAAAAGAAGGGAGAAATTTTTTGTTGAGTATATCCTGAGGCAACATTCTCTTTGTTTTAGAGGGTCTTCGAATACACTTGTTACTGAACAGTAGATAGGTATAACATAAAATAAATTTTTTGTTCTCTACAGTTTAGATCTGGAGAAAAACATACTATATATCTATAATATAGAAGGGGTTTTAGACCAATAGTGGAAAATAATCAAGAATATGAGGCAGTAAGAAAGAATTAAATCCATGGATATTAATGAGCTCAAGAAAGTATTATTAAATAATTACGTTCATAGGATTTTTATTAAAAATATGGAGAAATTTTTTCTTGAGATAATTCATAGCAGTGATGAAACTCTTGGTACCAAGAAGGATAATTTCAGTGGAAAAACGAGGTACAGTTATCGTATTATAATCCTAACCAAATGTAATTTTGATAGGTTCCTTAATTGATTATTTCTAAGACTCATAAGGTAATAGTCCATAAGAGACAGTAGTGGCTATGAAGATAAGTTTTTGGTCCAATAAAGGTTGACATTATGTTTTGAGAGAAGTATCAATATCATGGTTTTGAAAAAAAAGGAATACATATATCATCGTAAAATCTAAAATCCATTAAAAGAAAATGATATAATTTAATTTATGCTATTATTATGGAATATGGAAAGAGGTAAATTTTCTTAAGGGGTCTAATAAATGATTTATGTGAGAAATGGAAGGTCATCAGGCATTTTATGGATATTTTTATGGGAATAAGGCATATAACAATATGAATGGAAAGGAAACTACACAGAATAAACCTCCCACACATCAGTGATACATGTTTATGGAGAATGGGAATTATGAAAACTATTACCCAGACCTCTAATTTATTGATGATGATATATGTCAGAAAACTCATATATCAATTGACAAAGGGAAATATCATGAAATCGCTATTTCTGATGAGGGTGAGACATTGATATGGTGAATGGTAAACGTTACATTATAGTAAAACAAATAATGCCTTATCTAAGTGTAGATTTACCCACACAATCAAATATATTGAATTTGGTAAGGATTGTAATATCCCACCCAAATGGTTAGATTTTGAATTAGCAATAAAAACCCCTAAGGGGATGATGATTTTATATCAAGTCAATGATTCCTCATCAGTTTTAATTTATAGTAATGTGATACCTCTAAATATTATCATTCTTCTTCTGGTCGAATTTGATGCCATTCTACACATATATTGGATTTATCTTAATAAATGCCCCATTAATTATCGAGGATGGGATGTTTCTCATTATATTTCAATCGAAACAATGATTGTATATTAATGTTATTATAAGTATTAACATCATAAAGAGATTACATATTATGTATGAGTCTTAATTCTAATTCTGAATGGTTTTTTTCTCAAATTGTTTGATAAAAAATTGAGATTGATGTTATTTGTATTTTTAGATAATTTTTGGATTTCTTTTTTGAAGAGTTTCTCTGTCTTCTACCCAAATATGATGTTTAGTTATTTATAGAGCTAATACATGGTTCCCCACTAATTTCAATGACATATTATAGAATATTCCTAGTTGAATTGATGAAATTAAATAAGAATATCAATGAAAACCTTAATAAGGGATTCATTTGACCAAGTGTGTCACCTTAGAGTGAAAATGTCCTTTTTTGGAAAATAATGATTAATCAATGGGATTATTCATTGATTTTCAGGATTTCAACAGGATCCCGGTCAAGAACCGATATCTTATCCCCTATATTGATGACTTGATTGATCAACTTAACATTTTTAAATACATTTCCAAGACTGAACTTCAATATAGATATCATAAATTGAGGTCTAATAAGGGGGATATTTACAAGATGTAATTCCAAACATGGTATGGGAACTATGAATATATAGTGATGCATTTTTTTCGTACTAACTTTCATGGTAACTTCATGGATGTGATGAGTAGATTATTTAGAGATAACCTCGACTGGTTTGTGGAAGTATTTAATGATGATATTATTATCTACTAAAAGAGTAATGAAGATCATGAAGACCACTTGAGAATTTTTCTAAAGACCCTAGTAAAGGATAAACTATATGAAAATTATAAAAAGAGTGATTTTTATCTACAAAAGGTTTAAATTTGGGTCAGATAATCTTGATAAATGTTTAAATAGTAGATCTATCAATGACGGAGGCTATTGAATAATTTCCTAGACTAATCATGGCGACGGATATCTATATATATTTTTTGATTTATCTAGATATCATTAATGTGTTGTGGAAGATTTCATATGTCTATCTAATCCTCTGATCTAGTTAACATGTAAGGGTCTCATGATCATCTGGATAGATAAATTTCATGAAAATTTCAAGGAAATGAAGAGAATTTTTGTAATCTCATATGTGAATACATTACACTGTTGTATGGTTGAGATTCTAATCTATATTGATTCATCAAAATAAGAGATTGGGATATTTCCCAGTGAAGAAAACATGCTTATTTCCTTTTCAACATGATAATTGTCCATTTAGGAGAAAAACTAACCAACTATTGATTTGATGTTACCTACGGTAATTCTTTAATTAATGATATAGAGGCATAATTTTTATGAATAAAACGGTGATATATATACATATAAAAAACTATGATATATATATATATATATTCACATAGAATTTGGTCAAAATGTTCCAAAGAACATGGTTAGAGCGGGTAATGTATTATGATTACTCAATACATTACCAACCTATAAAAGAAAAAAATGGGAATGTTGCTTTATGTCAAAAGAATTATGCTAGCTTATACATGTTTAGGATCACAAAATATACAATAATTAAGTATTTGTAAAGGATGGATATAGAAATAGTGAAATAATGAAAAAAATCATCCCCAATTGAATGATCAATCCTCTATCCATGTAAAAATTGAAGAGGAATAGAAAGATGCTACATATTTAAAATATAATGATATAAAGGTTCTATTAATTAACATTGATCAAGATTGAATGATATTATTTTGGAAAAATGAATGTGTTCCATTCATACTAGATTTAAAGAATGAGCTATTATAAAATGCTCACAGTTAGTCATTCTTTATTCATCCTAGAAGTACAAATATGTATAGAGGATTGAAAGAATACTTATTGTGGAATAGAATGAAGAGGGATATCGTATATATTGTATCATAGTGATTGATATGATATAAATACTAGGACAAAAGATAAAATTATAAGTGGTTGATTTATCCATTACCCATACCAGAATGGAAAAGGGGAAACATTACTATATATTTTGTTGTTTTCCTCCATAGAACCATTAAATTTTTTAATACTATGTGGGTGGTAGACAATCACCATACTTATTCAAGACACTTAATTGCTATCATATAAGACATCCATATTGATCAACATGCTAAAATATACATTAAATAAGATTTATTGTTGTATTTAGTACAACAACTTAATATTTATGGTTTGGATATGAGGTTAAACTCAATATTATGGAAACGTATTTAGTAATTTCATGATAAATAATTGAGTTTCAACACTTCTTATCATCATTAGATGCTTGGTCATTCTGAAAGAACAATTTAAACAATAGAAGATATGTTGAGATCTAATTATTTGGATTTAAAAGGTGGCTAGGGTTAACATCATCCTCTAGTTGAGATTTCATTCAATAATAACATTCAGTCAATCATTTGGATGGATCCTCATGAATCCCCCTATTGAAATAATTGTTGATCTCCAATGTGTTGGGATGATGTTGGATAAAAAATATATATTGGGACCTAAAGAAAGATAAAGAAAAGGAAGATAAAGTTAGAGCCATTTAACATTATGTCAAGGCTGATCAAAGTCAGTAGAAATTATATGCCAATAACTGTAAGTGTGATCTTTAATTTTATTTTGGTTAGATGGTTTCTTTATAAATATCTCACTCAAAGAAGATTATGATATTCAGTAAGAAAATGAAAATAATGCCAATATATATCAGTCCCATTGAAATTATTTATCATGACAAGATGCTAGACTCTAATGTGGATGTAACTAAAAATATATCTCAAGTCCATGATGTGTTACATGTATCTCTTCTGGTGATATACATACCTGACCCGTCACATGTTTAGAACTCAGAGTTCATAGTGCTAGAGAAATATATTTTTTATGAGAAACAACTATTTGAAACTATAGATCATACATAGAAAGTTCTATAAAATAAAACCACTCACATGGTAATGGTTCTGTGGTGAAATAAAACTTTAGTAGAATATTTGTGGCACTTTTAGGATATGACGATTCATAATCATCATCATTTTTTATTATAATGATGAATTTGGATGTAGAAATCCATTTTAAGCGTGGCATAATGTAACACCCAGAGTTTTTTTAATAATTTTTTTGAATAAATTATTTTTTATTCATTCAATTCATTTCGTGTTATATGATGTCATAATTTCATTATACTATATACGAAATTAATCTTACTCTACATGCAACACCGATATGGCTTGTTTTACACGCAACACTATATTTCTACAAAATACAGTTTATAATTAAAATTATTTAAAAGATATAGTTATAAAATTGACCTTAAAGTAATAATTATGAATTTAATAACTAATTTTAAATTTTATTTATAATGGTTTACTTTAAATAAAATATATAAAAAAATTTATAATTCTTGGCAATGTTTTTTTAGGATTGAAAAAAAAAATCGAAATGAATAACTTCTTATGTCCTTCTTTAAAAAATAATGAAATAAATTTTAGACATTTTTATAAAACTAATTTGGTATATTAAACATAATTTTTTAATTCATAATTATAAAATTATATTTTGATTTTTTTTATATATTTTTCTAAAGAACATCATTTTTGGAATAATAGTGAAAAATACTGAATTATAGTTAAAAACAACTTTTTCATATAATTAATTTGTATTGTTAAATGATTTTATAATTTGGTATTACTATTGAATTAGATAAATATTACATAAATTAATCCAATTTCAAACATTGGAACCAATTTCAGATTGAAATAAGATATAAAACATTTCAATCTTTTATACATTTTCGATTGAAAAACTCATTGTGGCAACACATCTTCTAGATTAATTTAATATTAATATATGCCATGTTTTTTATTATAATTGTTAAAAATAGTTTTTATATTTATAATAATTATAAAATATATTTTATAATAATTTTAACTATGATGTATTCCAAAATATGTGTGAATGTAATAAAAATTAATTATCACGATTAAGGTAAAATTAGTTATCTTTACAATTATCTTTAATCTGAAGACGCAAAAGGACATAAAAACATGTCCAAAATACATTTTATTTATATATTAAAACCATATGACCTTTTTTATCAATATTTTGTAATTATTGGATGAACATGATTTAAGGTATACATGTAAATGTTGATTAGATTTTATATTTATAAAAATGCCACTCCTCATCCTCTATAAAAGGGAACTCCACCCATCACATCCAAACACCACTCAAGAAACTTTGGATATTAGAAGAACTACCAAAATATCTTACCTAGAACCCTCCCATTGACCAATAATACTCACTTTTTGATGAAATCCAATCAAGGAATACCTTTTTTCAAATCCTAAAGGAGTTACACAAAGAAGAGGTAACATCCATCTTCAAACAACTTAGTTTCATTTTAGTTCTCGACCACCATAACCCTTATTATTCCATTATTATATAATATACTAATTATCCTTAATATTATTATATGTTTATATTATAATTTTTATCCAAAACCTAAATGTAATTCAATATAATTGTTAACAAACTTACCATTATTGTTTATGACAAACTACAACCTCATGAAATGATGTTGTTCGATTTTTCTTTACCTCCTCTCATAGTTGGGGATTATGATGGATAGTTTATTTTTTATTTTATATAAGTTATATTTTTGATATTTTATATTTATTTAATTGTTATATTATACATACCTTCATGATTTCCATTTTTTAAATATAATATCTTTGTTTGTGGATGTTTTGACTACCGCTTCCTCATAGCATTGGTATTCATTCACACGTTACATGGAATGTATTAAGGATGGGTTTATTAAACATATATGATATATATTAAATAATAATTATAATATAATTATATTATATATTTATTCATATATTTCATAAACATTCATTCTTTACTTACAATAATAAATTAGAAACGACATTTATGCGTACATACAGCCTACTGTCTCTATGAACAGTGTATTCAATTTTATATTTATATATTTTATATTTTATTATAAATATTTATATAATTAATATATATTAAATTTATTTCATGTTTTAAAACCAATAAATAATTAATTCAAGATCTCTGTATGATAATCAAGAATAATAATTCAAAAATGTATAAAAAATAGTGAATATTAGCTGAAGTGTAACATTAAAATGGAATTGTTAATAAAAATTCAATATAATTTCATAATAAATTAATATATTGTATTATATATAATAATTTGGTTCATTAATATATTTATAATGAACTTTTATTTATTATATAGGAGGTTAGTTTGATTATGACGATAGTCAAGACCAAAGGTAAGGGTTTTCTTATCTCACTTTTAGTTTTGTGATATTTATGCTTTATTCGCCACTCATTTCAATTGTGTGGTGTATATGCATGAAATTAATATATTATATTATTATTATTATTAAATTTATTTATCATTAAATGTCTATTTTATTATATATTATTCATGGGTATTATGTTTCAAAATTAATCAAATTGGTAGATTAATTTTGTATCAATTTCTTTTTTTGAGACACATATTTCGTTATGCTTCTATATTCTTTTTTGAGGTTCATATAATGAAATTTTAAATTTTATATAATTAATACAATTATTATAATTAAATTTTAATATTCATGTAATTAATTATTTTTACATGTGGTGTATTATTCAATGTAATCACGTGGTAAGATTTTATTGTAAAAATATCTTCGCTTATCGATATTGTTTATGATTATGCTTCTATTAATGATATTTTATGAACCACCTCTCAAGAACACTCATTATAATTGTTATCCGATGTTAATTAATGTTATTATCATGTATTTTTACCATTTTTCTACTCTGTGGTACTTAATATAATTTAAAAATGTTTTAAAGAAAGTCTTAACTCATTTCTCTTTTCCATCAATAAATTGTTTATTTCAAAAATCGTGTTTCCAAAAATAGTTTTAATAATCGGTTTTAAAATGACAATAATATATAATTTTCAAGGAATGTTGATTTCAAAAAAGAATTTATTTTTTCAAAACATCTATTATAATTTTTTAAATATAGTGTCAAAGAAACATAATTAACATGGTTTCACACTTCCATTCTATGTTTTCATCAAATAAGGTTTCTAAAATGAATTATTATTATTAAAAACATTCTTTTAAAAAATAAAGGATATTTTCCACATTCAATGTTTTTAATGTTTATATTATTATTATTTTATATCTAAAATGTAATGTTTGATGTTACTAATTATTTTCTAGGAAATTATGCAAATGATCTATTCATCTTAATTCTCTTAATTGTTTGTGTTTTTCTGAAATTATGTTTATAAAACCCATTACACACTCATGGATTATATGTATATGAATCCCATTTCACATTCCTGGGTTACATGTTTATGAAACCTATTTATCTTTCATATTTTTTATGAAACCCGTTTCTCTTCCATGGGTTTATGATTATGAACTAATTTTTTTTTCATGGGTTAAATGTTTGTGAAATAAATTTCACATTCAAGGGTTATATTATTATGAAACCTAATCTTTCCATAGTTTATGATTTTACTAAAGGATTATGAAACCTATATATTTTCCATTGTTTATGATATGATTACATGTTAATGATACCCATTTCATTTCATTTTTTATAATATGTTTGATTATGATCATGTGAAACATGTATTTATGATTTCATAATGATATGGGTTTGACATATATCGTCCATAAATGAATTGGGTAATTATTTATATCTCTTGAGATAAGAAGGGTTGAAATGGGGAGTGAGCTTGGTTAATTAATGAACTCTGTATGCTAAGATTGTCATGGGAGTGATCCTTGACCACTAAAATAGTCATGGAAGTGAACCATGAATACCAATATGGTCAAGGAGTTGAAACATGATTATCAAGATGGTATATGGAGTAAACACATACTACTAATATGTATTTAAAGCCGATGCCTTAATTAATATGGAAATAATTTCATATTCTTAATTTTCACCCACAATTCACTGTCTCAATTCCCATGTTCTCCTTTCATGGATTATGCTTTTGATTCCCTTACGATTCATGTATAATGAACATTAAATCATTATTACATGATTCATTTCTATGATCATTGTTACGTGAATTATGATCTTATTATGTAATGATCATGTACTCATACTCATATTCATGTGTTTATGCTTCTATATCTCTTTCGTTTCCCATTAGAGAGTATCTGAGCTCACCCCTTTTATGATTCATGTATCTAGGTTATGAATACATATATTATATATAAAGTTTATAAGAATGGTGATAGTCCTGAAAAACATAGTGGGATATAATGTAGATAAATTATGTAGTAGTATTTATGTGTACATGTATCCAAAGGCACTAGAATAATACTGTCCTTGGGTATTTTATGGGTAATTTATTAAGTATTTCGAAAAGTAATGTAATTTTAATGTATTAAAAGAGAGGGTTGATATAATTTTACTCAATGAATACAAGATTTTTCCTTTACAGTTACTTTATTTTTTCCCTTCTAATACGTACTCTAAACATTTTGTTTTTTCCTTTAATACATTCACATTAGATGTTCTTTTAATGTTCTAACATAAAGGAAACTAAATACTATTTCTTATTTGATCTCTATTACCCTAAATTTTATAGAAATACATTATTAACTTCATTGGTGAGTCAAATAGATTTTTAAGGCACACATTTTTAATCATGTTCCATGAAAACTAAGTACGAATGATCACAATATCCTTCAATAAAGTAGAAAATAAAATTTTATTTCTCATTAGAAAATTGTATGTCACATTTAATGTTAACCCGTTTCTTTTTTGTTACCTTAATTTACTAAACCTATAAGGAATAGTTTGAGAAACACATATCAAACTATAAATTCACAAAATCATCTCAAGTCACTTATACGATGACCAAATTATGATAATTTTTTTTTATTATAAGACACCTTAGGCTTGTCTTTAGAGACATCCATAGACATATCCGTATAAATATCCCTAGGTATATCACTAAATTTTTCTAATCATTGATTTAAATGGATGACTAAAACTTCCATTTAATTCCAACTATAACAAACTACTCATAACTCACATGGGTAATACATCATTTTAGATGGATTTTAATTATATTACATAAATACATTCTTGAGAACTGTAA
The DNA here is from genome assembly GCA_963277665.1 of Viscum album. Classification (NCBI taxonomy): domain Eukaryota; kingdom Viridiplantae; phylum Streptophyta; class Magnoliopsida; order Santalales; family Viscaceae; genus Viscum; species Viscum album. The sequence continues at coordinate 1,018,237,893 of OY728131.1, forward strand.
TAGTTTAGTGTCTTTGGAAACATGGAATGATAATATGATAACTTGGTGAGAGATATTCAAAATCTTTATTAAGGATTTTCCCTTTTAATACACATACTTTAAACTTTATTCATAACAAAGATAAATGAAACACATGAAATTTGGGAGCTCAGATGCCCAGTAAGGGTAATCAAGGGAGATATATAAGAATAGAATAACCATAAGGGTGTGAAAACATTATCATAATAAAATAATATAATACCATAAATATAAAAGATCATACTCTTGAGTTATGACATAAATATTGGTTCTTCATAATAGACTAATCATAATTAAATTATAAGACATGAGGCAGTAGAGAATAAAATTTTCATGAGACATAGCCCTATGGAATAAACATAAGTATATAAATTTGTCTCTATAAGTCATGGATTATTGAATAAACATATCAGGGAACATCCAGGGGACTACACCTACTAGTTGGGGAACATCATAAACCCCAATAATTTATTGTCAATATATGTGAATGGGTTTCTCCATCTTCACCTAGTGGATAATGTCTTCCCATCTTCTGTAATAGGTCGGGTTTCCCCATTTTCAATAGTGGATTAGGTTTCCCCATCTTTCATAGTGGAAAATTCCTATCAACTTTAGTCCCATAATAATATGATGCAATATAAAAATTTTCCGAATTCATTGGAGGGATATATGTTTCTTACCCATCACATGATTAAATCCAACATACATATTCCACGAGATAATAAAACATGCGTAATACCATGACCCATAAAAATATTAGTTTTATAAACATCATATCATAACTCATACAATGAAATGAATGTTATAAACATTTCATCATATAATTACTTAAGGTAAATATATATTATTCATAATAATTTAATCAAATCATATCCCATGAAAAGAACTGGGTTTCATAAATATATAACATGTGGAAGAGAAATAGTTTTCATTGACATAATACCACAAAAACATAAATCATTAACTAATGAATATTAATGGTATCCCTAGATATGTTTCCTAATAATCATTAAAATATATCAAATTATTCCATCATAGATGGATAATAATTTTCAAATATCAATTAAAGAATTTCTTAAAGAAAATTAAATATCATTGATATTTACTTTTTTAATCGTAGAAAATATTCAAAATCCATTGATTAGAAAACACATGAAAACATATAAATATATATTTAAAATCATTTAAAAAATTTCATGGTTAATTTTTTTATTTAAAAATAATCTTCTTGGAATTGAAAACATTTTAAAAAAATAAATATGAAAAAAACATTCAATAACATTTGAAAACATTTTTCCTTCAAACCATATAAAGGAATCATGAATTAATTTTGAAAAAGAATTACTTAAAACATTATAATGGAATCTTGAAATCATTTTGAATACCATTTTCATTGAAAACATATAATATACGTTTTTAAATATTTATAAATCATTTTTATTGAAAAAATTATAATGAAATCTTAAAAAACTTTTGAAAAACTTTATTTAATGAAAACTAGGTTTAAAAAACTTTTAGTGAGGATTTGTAAACCATTTTAAACAATTCAAACAATAAACAAATTTCTTTTAGTAAGATTTCATGAACATATTCTTAAGAGTTCATTTATAATTTTTTTTATTTTTTTCTGAAATTATTCTTTTCAATAAATCATATTTTACACTAGAGATAACTAATATCATATTTTTAAAAGCATTTATCTTAAATAAAAAATATAATAAAGAGTGTTAAAATTTTATAAATACATTAATATATCATGAATAAACATTAGATAATAAATTTTTTGATATTTTGCTAGATATTGATAATAATATTTTATAAATGGAAGTATAAGCCTAAACAATCATGATAAACGATGAGATTATATTAATGAACTATTACCACTATATTAACATTAAATACTAATCCACATAAAATAATGAAATTAAATTAAGTATAAAATTTCATCAATATAATTATATTTATTATATAATATTTTAAAGTGAAATATATACATCTCATAGAAAAATATGGTGTGTTAAATAAATTTGTCTCAAATAATAAATTTTGAGACAAAATTACTTTATAGGTTTGGTAACTTTTGAAACATAATCACCATGAAATATTGTTATTAAAATGTATATGTAAATACACATAAATTTATGTATAATTATCATTGAATACATTCATGGGGATTTTATACTGCACACAAAACAAATACGTGGTGAATAAGGCTTAAGTTTGGGAGAAATAAATGTGTGACGGGAAAACCCATGAATCATTATTTACTGTATAATTGTAATCCCCATGAAATTATAAAATCGTAATATAATTATATAAAATAAATTAAGGATAAATCATTTCATTTATTATTATATACACCACAAAAAATAAAATATTTTTGAATATGACATGTATCTCGCAGAAATAAAAAGTGAGATAATATTCCCTTAGATTATGTCTTGAATTTCTTCGTTCACATTCAACCCTACATTAAAATAAATATAAGTTTATTATAAATATTTCATATAAATATATTAATATATTTAATAATATATATGAATTTAATATAAACATATATTATGCATTTATTAACACTTCCATGTTAATGTTACATTTCGTGTAATATCTATATTGTTTTCGTTTATGTTTTGAATTTTTATTTGTGATCCTATTACTTTGTTCAGGATTTAATTAATTATAAAATATAAAAAATAAAATAAAAAAATCTATATTCATTATATAAATATTTATTACAATCTATAAAATACAGAAATATGAAATTGAATACACAGTTCAATGATATGGTATGTCGTACATACACATTAACGCTGTATTTTTCCATATTTAATGAAATAATGTAAATGACATATAAGTATATATTTATATATATTATCATTAAAATATAATTTTTATTTAATATATATCATATTTATTTAAGAATCCTATCCTTAATAAATTTTAACAAAATTGTGATTGAATCACATAACATTGAGGAGGTGGCAGTCCACACATCCACATATAATGTTATCGTATTTCCAAAAAATTGAAATCAAGAAGTCATGTTTAATATAAAAATTCTAGGGGAATAAATAAATATTAAATATCATATATATAATATAAAAAATAACATTAATCATAATTATAAACCATGTGGTGTGGTAAAGGAAACAAATGTTCAACGCCGTTTCTCGAGGTGGTAGTCCGCCAAACATAAGAACGTTATATTCGTTACCCATTAGATAGAACATCGTGCATGATTACATTTAAAAACTATATTAAAAACATATATATGTATATATTAATATATTAGTATAATTATTTTATTATATAATCATTGAATAAGATGATTTTATGGAGAGTATATTGAAAATAAAAAAATTACTTCTTCAAAGGTTGTTACATCTTCATTAGGACACATGTCTTTGTTTGCACCAATGGGATTCCGTAGCTAAATTTATGTCCAAAATGAGTTTTATTGGCTAAAGGATGTTATTTTAGGATAATATTTGGTAAAATGTTTTTATAAAAATTACATTACATGGGTTAATAATTGCGAGGGATGAGTTATTTTTTATATTCATAGAGGTTTGGAATTTTTTTAATTTTTTAAAATAGAAATACAACCACGATTTACCCATGTAAAAAGGATCCAATAATTCTAAAAAAAAAATAAAATTTATATAAATTCTTAATTTAATATGAAATTTAATTTTGGTATGTTTTTAGCTCATTGTGGGCCTTATGTTCAAGGTTTTGTCGTTTGTTTATCCATTTTTTATGATAATCATTGTAATTAATATAAATCACATTCTCTATTATTATGCGTGGAAAAATAAATTTAAATTATAATAAATTATTTATTATTTGGATAAAAAATATGGAATTATTCTTATAAATTACATACATATAATAGGAATAATTTAATTTGAAATTATTCCCATGTATGTATTACGAAACCTGGTTTTTAGAGGGAGAAGGTCCAAAAGATTGAAATGTTTTCATGTACAATTTCAATTTAAAATTGGTTCCAATGACTTGAATAGGATAAAATTATGTATAATGTATTTAATTATACTTTAAAACAAATTTAATATATAATTTAACTATACATATAAATTAGATGAAATTGAATTTTTGAATTAAAATTATGTTTTTCACTATTCATCAAAAATTGAAACTTCTTAGAAAAATTTAAAAATATTTCCAGAGTTTATTTTGATTTTCATATTTCTGTAGTGGTATTTATTTTGTTAAATAAAAATTATATATGATTCAAAATTATGATTTAAAATGGGTTCTCTAATAAATAGCAGTAAAATTATTAATTATAAATAAATAAATATTTTATTCATAGAGATGGATTTATACATATATAATACCTATCAACATTGTTTGATGAAAATAAAAAAAAGTATTGAGTCTTTAATATATAAAAATTATTGAAATCATTAATCAAATGTGTTTTTTTATTTTATTAAAATAAAATTGTGTTTTTACGTTGATTTTTGTTTTCATTGATAAGTAATTTCATATATTAAAAAGGTTCAAACATTCAATTTCACTAGTTGATAAACAAAGAATTAATTTTATAGAAATGTGTAAAGAATATTTTCATAATTTAGTTTATCTTATTTGTAACTTACTATCCTGTTACTAGGTGGTAGCTATAACAATGTTTTAATATGTTTATTAATATTATATTGTAGTTTATGAAAACTATTCCTTGTGTGTAATTCAATCCATCAATGAAACTCAAAATTATATGTGACACCAGACAAACATAGTGTTTCATGTATGAAAATATAATCTAAGTGTTGTTTTTAATTTAATCATAACTTGGCCTTTCATTAAATTTCATCAAAACATAGTTCTATTATATAAAAAATGCAACATTCTATGTTGCGTGAATGGAAAAATATCAAAAAGATAAAATTTGTTCAGAAAAATTATTTTGGAAAATATTCGGTTGTTACTACAATATATCCCTCTAATTATTTTGGTGAATATGTATAACTAATTATATTAATATGTAATTTCTTAACTATATTTCATGTTCAAAATTCTATGTGTTGACCTAGAATTTATTTCCAAAATATTATGCATGAATTTGGTTAAATATCCATAATTATGTGAATGATACTGGTTACATTCCCTCAACATAATGAGTGAGCCTATTCCTATTTATACCTTTTTAAAATGTCAACAGTTTTTGTGTATTCCACAATTTTATGTTTCGCGTCAATTTTATTCTCTTATAAATTATTTTATTTTATTCTTCTATGAATCATATCTTACAAACTCTTATTATTTAATCCATGACTCAAGATATTGTTCTTTGACATGGAGTTTATAATATTGAGATGTTGTGTTCGTGTTATTATTCTATTATTCTTATGTTAGGGTGGATATATCTCTTTTTTACCATTACTAAGAATATAAGATAACATTTTTCTTATGTTTATTTTCACTTGTATATGATTAAAGGTATTAGGTATTACATCTAAAAAATTGTTCTAGTAGTGATGGGATAAACATTATATGATGTAGATGTTTAAAGAAATAATATTGTTTGGTTTCCATATTTACAAAGACACTAAACCAATATGATATAGTAATGGGTAATAAATGTTTTGTAACGAATATTCATAAATCTTGATGTAATATCTATATATGAAATTAAGTAGTCTTTGTAGTTCCTTTATTTTTAATAAAAAAAATTCAATAAAATTGTTTGAAAATCATGTAGTACTACAGAATAGGGAAGTATAAATAATAAGTGGAAGAATCAGTATTGTTCTCAAAGATAACGAGTTGAATTTTATTAATTAACTCATAATTTAGTATGTTGAACACATTATATTATTTACATGAAATAAAAAAATGACCATGGGGTACACGATCTATAATGATGAAACTAGATTAAATTTGTGTCTATAACCCAGAGCATGGACTTGGTATCCACAAGTACCTTAGGATATTTGGTGTGATTGGGTTCTACTTAATAAAATGATAAAATCTAAAACAAATAATTGAGTATGACAATTATCAAAGGTATTTTGATTCATTGAGTCTATTTGATATAAATAAATTATGGTTATTGTCTTTATGATTTGGTGTATTCTTAATTAAATAGGATAATTTATGAAATATAAATATAGAGTCTAATAACGGATTGTCAATAAAAAATTTTTGAGCCTCATGAATAACATAAAACTAATAACGGATTTTCAATAAAAAATTTGAAGGGTAATCCTTGATTTCTTCATCTATGTGCCAAGAATCATCCCAATCGATGGGATATGATTCATTGATGTAGATTCTAGTGGAGATACCTCATTGTTCATTTCAATATATTATATTCATGAATTCCTCATCCCGATTTCATGGATTCACAAGGAATATATAAAATATTAGAATGCTTGAGATGAGCTCCTAAATTTGGATTGATTTCCTCAGACAAGGAATTCATTGTATTACCTCCATAGAAGATAATCAAAACCATCCCAAAATTACAAAGTATATGATCCTTCATTTTTTTAGAGCCCTTCAACAATCGGAATATTGAGGATTCATTACATATTTTATACAATAGAAATATACTCCACGGATTTCTCATCATGGGTTGGCTATATATTTCATCACATACACTTCCATGAATATTTAATTTAACCCAATTGGTTTTGTTGCATTGAAATACCCAAACCCACTCTATGGATTCAATTTTGATACTAGTTCATTAATGTATAGGCATATTTTCATGGGTCCTATGACTAACACCAGTTTCCTAAGTTTAGATATATTCGTTTTAGGATGAAATAGATATATTTGGATGAGAACCCCATAGTCCCATCCTTGATAGGGATTCTCTACATTTACATCATACATAAATATATTCACACATCACACAATATATTTTATAATTATTAACTATATATGTATTGTAAAACATTGGTAGTGTCCTACTGAGTTTACTAACAACCTATTCAGGACATCACTTAGTGCCTAATCATACCTCTTAGGAAAAGGTTATGACTTTGGATGGAACTTATTTTTTTATAAAATTTCATTATATATGAATTTTCATGGGATACGTAGATCAAGGATGAATTCAAACTACCTAAAAGAGTTGGTCCATCTTGGTTATTTATTTATTACCACCTTTCCCTATTGTATGTGTTACCATATTGAATGTGTTGACTACCTTGTACATATTCCATTATATGTTCTTGCGTTATTGATTTTTATTGTAATGTTCAATAATGTAAATGAATTATTACTCATCTATGGATTATATTATTTTTATGCTAAGTTTACTTCTAATATATAGGTTATAACCTCCCCACGCTACCACCATTAATCCCTCAATGGTAGTCAAATTTTCACAGTTTAATGGGAGGTGTTCTTGATGTTATGTGGCCCTTAATCTGGTTACTTATGTGTAAACCATGCTGGAGAAATCCCACTAGACATGAAGGAAATATGTCACCCCACTTATACTCATGTTTTTTATATGAATTAACTATTAACCTATTTTCATATATTCAATAGTGGGAGGTTACAGCGGAACATCACGTTGGATCCTGGCCAACCAAACAGGTCCCATTGATCTTGATAATTCACAATGCATTCTTCTAGTAGAGTAAGTTTACAGGAAGTGGATATAGATTAATTTTTATATATTCCATTGTAGAAGAGATTAGAAGTTATGGTACACACATGGGTGTGTGTTTTTATAGTTATATATATCATGAGGTGATTGTTGATCATGTATATATGGAAATTGTTGTCATTATTAGTGATAAAGAACCCTCAAGGGTGGCATGTAGGGCCCACCCTGTGGATTTTATTTTTATGTCTCAATAGATTGTGAACCTGGATTCACAATCCTTGTGTACATAGAAAAAATACCTATTGTATAATATTGATAAATATGTGTATGCTCTGGTAGGGTGATCAATGATTGAATCTTTGGGAGAATCATGTGTATAAATAGAATCATATACCTAGGATGATGATTATATTTTAGAGTTTTAATTTTATAAACTATATCTCTCCATGAAAATTATTCATAGAGGAGCTGGTAAATAATTTGTATTATTGTAGTGTGGATTCTATTTTCATGGAATAGAATGGGACATCAAAATATAATACAATTGACGCTGACAAGATCAATGTTTCACAACCTTGTCGTGGACAATATCATTGTTTGAGGAAGGAATCTCTGTCATGGTAATGGATAATAATTTCATGTGGCTATGTTTTAGAGGTCATTAATCAGCTATATAGGGATTTATTCTCTCCCTCGGTCAAAAATGGTATCCATGAACTATTATTTTGTGTGACAGATGAATTGGGTGTCATTTGACTAACTCTCTTCTTTGACCATATTTTCACATATGGAAAATCGGGGTCGTTTTCCATAAAAGGTGGCTAGTGTGTAATCTACATCCTCAGTCTAAATTCTTTATTGGTTTATAGTATGGGTTTCATGATGGGAACATTGATGCTATTTCTTATTTATAAATCATGTCATAGGATGTGTCAAGTCTAGTGGTCTATTTGGATATACTAATCCATTTTTGAACCCTGTTTTTGAGGGGGCGAGTTATCGAGCGGAGTTAACGGTGTATGTGGCTATGAAGAGCTATTTCATTTGGTTTGGAGCAGATAAATATGGGTTATCTAAATAGTTAGAATCATCCACATTGGAAAGTGGAACATGGAGTCACAAAAAGATCATGGAGTGATGATGATTATTCAATTAAGGTAGTTTTTGCAATGTATGTGACCAATTATAGTTTTTAGAAATCAGTGTTGATAACACTATTGGAAAATCTTAGATTGAGGATTTGATTTTGTTAGAGATCACATTGTGATAGATGAAAAACTTTAGAATTTTAGTATCAAAGTTTGGTTGACGAATCACATTACCCAAATTATAAAATATAGAGATGATAAATTATATCCCTTGTTCATGGTTTTTGGAAAAGGTAGCTCACACAAATTCAGAAATGATTGTGGAATTGCAACATTTTTTAAGTCATCATGGAAAATTACATGCATACTCACCATGGTTGTGGGGGTATATTTTTTCTCTTTTTGATGGACTTCTAGAATATTCATTAATAGATGGGTATTAAAGATATTGTCACGACCTATCCCTTACCCCCCATGTCGGGACTACCCTAATCCCTCTTTCAATAGTCCAGGGGCTGGAGACTAGCACTGAAGGCATAATTACCTAAAACAGGGAAGGAATTGCCTTTATAACCTATAAACACACACACAAGCAATCACACAGTTGGATACAAAACACCAAGTAAACTGCATAACAAAAGAGTGCTGAAAGAAAAAGGCGCCAGAATACAAGCCCAACTGGAATGTACTGGTACAATTGAAGAAAATGGAAAGTAAGTAGTTGGGTTTTCCCATGAGGATACTACCTAATGGTTAGTTACAGATCGCCTCCTCAACACTCCTTGTTTATCCGTCTCCTCCATGTACAAACTCGTTGTAAGGTCAACCTCCTGGTACAGTCCAGTCCTAGTACTCTCGGCCTCAGTCAGCACTATCCATCTTCAGCATCCAACACAACATGGTGTGGGAATTTCCCGTGTAGGGGTGAGTATAACATTACTCAGTAGGGACCCTGAGACCATCTAGGTCAGAAAAAACCCAACAAAGATAAAACACATGGAATGAAATCAACAGATATCATTACATAGGTATATGCCCATACATACACCTAAGTTATCAAGTAATCCATCTCAATCATGATATAAACACATTGGTTCTGACTCTGCTCAGACTAGGATTTATATGAGAGGGTAGTATCAAGTAATATTCCGAAGACAATGTCTTACACCTCGGCTGCTGGATAACTCCTCCCTTATCGAGTACAGTGGGCCTACCTCATCACACAGAGGCGCTTCGCACTACCCATGGACCGCTGAGGTACTCCTCCTGTGAAGTACTGTGGGTCTGCCACATCACACAGGGAAACTCCTCGTCGTAGCCTACTGAGGTACTCCTCCTGTCGAGTACTATGGGTCTGTCATGTCACCAAGGTGCCCCCACCGTGGTTCTTCCGCATCACCAAGGCATTCCCCACTCGGCCAGTTGAGTCACTCTGAGTCGAAACGGTCAATAGTCATCATGTCTCATCCAGCCACTTGGTCTCCACAATATTCTCACTAATTCTCTAGGAGGATCCACTCCACAAGGTACTGGTTTATACTCCAACATTCACGAAGTTCCATGAAGAAGTTTCTCCATGGTCCGGCATGTCATAGGGGTCTCAATGTAATAGACGTTATGTCAATCAGAAGCCCGGTCTGTTAGTTATTTTTCTTTTAGTCCCCGGGGCCCAGTTGGATTCATGCTCGATCCAACATGACCATTTCCCATCATAGTCCCATAATCTAGTTGGGTATACTCAAAAGGATCGTCTCGCTCCATGATTTCCTGCACCACTAAGGGTTCAGCAAATTAATGTCTGGTGCCAATGTTATGGACAAAAGAGATTAATTTGGTCGTAGGGGTCCTATTTTTATACAGACCTAGTCAGACCGACCATGCCCATCCCATTGGGTTCGGCCTGATGGTAGCGAGGGGCTTTAGATGCATCTCGGTATCAAAGTATGCCATGATGGTGGCTCGACCGTGGAACGGCTCAGCCGCAGGCCACTTTGGATCGGGGCAGCACTCTAGGCCGCGGCGAGGTGGGGCTCAGGTGGATCAGAGGGTTGCGGTGAGGGAACGACGGTGACTATGTCTTGGTTGGCCTGGACAGTAGCACAGCTCAGCATATGGCCGCATGATGGCTCGACACGGTGTACATCGGTGATACAGCGGCTCTACACGGATGTGGCACGACGAGGGGGGTACATCCCAGGGTGACACGACAGCTCGACACACAGACGATGCAACAACTCAGCATGGTGGCATGGTAAGGTGGCTCGGCATGGTGGCGGTGCGGTGGCTCGGCACGGTGGTAGCGCGACGAGGGGGTTCGGCCATGGGGCGGAACTGCGGCTCGACAGGGTGGGGACGTGATGAGGGGGTTCACCCAAGGATGGCGCGACGACTCGCTCTGGCCGTAGGTGGCTCGGTTTGGCACGGGGCCGGTTCTGCTGGGAGGCGAAGTGCCACGGGGTGATGCTGGTCACGGAGGCCGTAGGTGGTGGCAATGTTTCCTTCGTCGCCTGCATCACCTTCCTCCATTTCTAAGAACACATTGAAGAAAAATGGTGGAGGGTTCGTGCCATGTATATTTGCCCCACACCCTCCGTGTTTAGAGTGATATCAAGTTGATCAAAAATAACAAAGAATGAACGTGTAAGGATGATATTTTAAAACCCCATTTTCAACAATCATCATCAATCTCAATTCCCAAATACCGCAAAATAATTAGTATGGTAGAAGATGGGATGTGTAAATCAATAAACCCCTACCACATTTTCTTTATGAAGTTGGTGCAATAAGGTAGTATGGTCATCGATTCTTCATAGATGAAGATGTCCCAGGTCTGTAGAATTCCTGAAGAAGAAGTTTGAAGGGGTCGGCATTCATCGTTGGCGAATGGTTCTTCTTCTGTGAAACGTTCTAATGGAATAACGCGTTCTACGTTCAAGAGCATTCACCCAAGATCTCATTCCTTCCAATTCCACCAAAGATACCACGGATAATATATTAAGTTCTTTATTTAGTTCGTTGACCCAAATTCAAATTATCCTAATCAATTAACTAGGTTGTCATATTACAGGTATTCACATTGGCACAATTAATGTGGAGGAAGTTAAGAGGCTCCTTCACATTAATATGGGGTGTTGAGAGGTTTTTATCCATAATGAGTGGTGTAGAAGATTTTTAGGACATGGGAGGTCCCTACCTCCATGACCTCTCACGGGAGTTTAGGTTCGGGTGGTCCCCACCACTATAACCTCTCATGGGAGGTTATGATCTGGTGGCCCCCACTTCTCTACATTCACATGGAGGTTTAGTTTCTGGGGAAACCACCTCCAAACCCCCACATGGGTGTTGCAAAATAAAATAAAATATCACACACTTTTATTTTTACTTTATTATTACACGAAAAACCCAAAAACTAACTTTCACCCTAGACCATCTGTCGTTGAGGTGAAAGTCTTCTTAAGCGAATATCGGAACTATGAGTTCAACGGTGCCCTCAGAGATCAATTCCAAGCACCAGTTCAAAAGATAAAACAACCAGCTCACACATTTACTGAATGTACCTGAAAAATTGTTCAGAAATTTATTCTGGGATCTCTGAGCCCTGAAATCACACGCCGTCATTTTTTTTGGGCTACTAAAATTATCATTTATTTAATGAAAATTACATGGAAATTCTGGGTCATTACATTCTCCCAACCTCAGGGATATACATCCCCATAAGACACAAATCAAACTAGGAAAAAAAGTGGGGGTACTGAGCACGCATCTGAACATCCCATTCCCATGTGCTCACATTGATGTTACCATGCTTCCAGTCAATGAGCACCAGAGGTATCGATAGTCCACAAAGGACACACTCCTGTTGATCCTCAATCTCTACAGGATCCTTCGTAAATGTCACCCCATCATCGATGTCCATCTCTCCATGGTCATTGATGTGAGAAGGTACGTGCATGCATCTCCTAAGTTGGCACATGTGGAAGACGGCATGCACTTGGTGCAACTGAGTCGGAAGAGCTAAGCGGTTTTACCCCTCTCCAACTCAACACAAAACTTGGAAAGGTCCGATGAATCTCGAATATAACTTTCTACATTGGGCAATTCTCTGTAATCCTCGTCGAGGTGAGATCCATAGAAAGACGTTGCCACCATCCTGGAACTCTGGAGGTCTTCGTATCTTGTCAGAATAAAATTTATGCCTCCTCTATGCAGTCTTCATCTGCTCTTGAATGATTTTCACCTTCTCAATGGTATCCCAAACCATTTTTGGTCCCACGAGTGCTGACTATCCTAGGTCAGTCCAACACAAAGGTGTTCTGCAAGGTCTCCCGTATAACATCTCAAAAGGTTCCATCCATATGGTGGAGTGAGGTATAATGTTTTATGAAAACTCCACCAAAGGTATGTGTTCCTCCCAACTATAACCGAATTCGAAGACAAAAGCGCGGAGCATGTCGTCAAGGGTCTGAATAGTCTGCTCAGTCTGACCATCTGTCTGCAGATGGAAGGCAGTGATCAAACGAAGCTTCATCTCTAAAGCCTCCTGCAACCCCTTCTATAGTTAGGAAGTAAACATTGCATCATGATTAGAGACAATTGTCGTGGGTACTCCATGTAGCCACAAAATCTCTTAATCATAGAGGTGTCCCAATCTCTCTACTAACCCCAGCTCTCTGATCGGTAAGAAGTGGGCAGACTTGGTTAGTCGGTCAACGATCACCTAGATAGAATCATGACCTATGGATGTATGTGTAAGTCATGTCATGAGGTCCATGGATATCCCATCCCACATCCACTATGAGACCTCTAAATGATAAACCATTCCTGCTGGTACCTAATGCTACGCCTTCACTTGTTGAAAAATGAGGCACCGAGAAAAAAACTCTGCAACTGCTTTCTTCATTCCTGGCCACCAGTGTTATCGTCGAAGGTCCTGGAACATTTTCACCACTCTTGGATGTACCTCTATAGATGATGTGTGGAACTCCCCCAACACTTCCTCCTAAAGTGACACTGGTACCATGGTACGTCCCTTCAATAGGATTCATTTCTCCCCACCATCAGAAAATCAATCAGGTGCATGTCCTGTGGATATCTGATTACGTCGTGTATTGCAGTCAAAATCCCCATGTTGCACCTCCCTTCCTAATTGACGAAGTGTGGGAGTTACTATAAGAGACTGAACAAAATCTGCTTCATCTCTATCGACAAAGGATATCTGCAATGTGGTCAACTTTTCTGTTTCTAAGACTAGTAGGTGTACACAAGATCTCTTGCAGAGTGAATTTTCAAAAATCTTCCCCTTGATTGTAGTATAGACTATCTCGAAGTCATAGTCCTGGAGGTACTCATTCCAACATCTTGGAAATAGGTTCTGGTCCTTCTGAGAGAAGATATACCTGAGACTCTTGTGATCAGAGTACACCGTAAAATGTTCGACCATCAGATTGTGCCGAAACATCTTTAAAGAAAATACCACTACTGTTAACTCCATGTCATGTGTAGCATAGTTCTGCTCAAGCTATCTCATCTATCTAGATCCATAAGTGATCACTGCTCTCTTCTACATCAAGACACATCCGAGCCCGGTCCCTGATGCGTCACATTAAACTATGTACCCTACGCCCTCATCTGGAAGCCTCAAGATGGGGGCACTAGTCAGTCTTTCCCTCAACTACTAATAAATATGCTGACATCTCTTTGACCACATGAAAGGTTTCCCCTTCTTCTTTAAGAATGATATAGATTATACAACTCTGGAGAAGTCTGGCACAATCCTTTGGTAATATCCAGCAAAACCCAAGAAACATCATACCTCTGTCACACTCTTGGTTGCCTCCCAAGAAAGTACCGCCTTAATCATCGCTGGATCCACTGTAAATCCAGCCCCCGATATGACATGTCCCAGTAAGTGAACCTCTGTGATCCAAAACTAGAACTTTTAGAGATTACCATAAATATAGTGCTCTCGGGGTGTGTCCAGTACTACATGCAAATGAAAATCATGCTACTCCTCAGAAGTCGAGTAGATCATAATGTCGTCGATGAAGACCACAACAAAGCGATCAAGGTATGGCTGAAAGATATTGTTCATGAGTTCAATGAACATTGCTAGAGCATTGGTCATGCCGAATGGAATATCCAGGAACTCATAATGGTCATACCAACATCTGATATTCATTTTCTCTACATCCTCGTCTCGTACTCGGATCAAGGGATAGCCTGCTCTGAGGCCTATCTTTGAGAACCACCGTTCTACCTTCAGCTGATAAAATAAGTTTTCAATCCTTGGGAGTTGGTACTTGTTCTTCACATTCACATCATTCAAGAAACAATAGTCAACATAAATCCTCAAGCTCACATATGCCTACTTGGTGAATAGAATTAGGGTTTACAAAGGGGAAACACTGGGCTGGATGAATCCCTTCCTTTGAAAGTCTTCAAGTTGTACCCGCAGCTCACGAAGCTCTGTGGGAGACATCCGATATACTGGTGTAAATATCGATTTCGTCTCGAGGTACAAGTCAATGTAAAGGTCCACCTCTCTGTGAGGAGTTAGTCCCAGAACATCATCAGGGAAAAATAAGCATACTGGTCCACCACTATAGTATATCTCGGTCACTCCCCATCAACAGATACAAGGGCAAGGATATAGAATTGTTGAGAGATTAGCTACACTCTCCTCCAAGTATGTTCGTCTTGCACTAAAAAGGCCCCCTTCTCACTGGTGAAGGTAAAACTCATCCCATCCATGCAGACACACAGCACTTTGCACATAATACAGTCAATCTGAGCATGGATTTTAGATAACCAGTCCATACAAAAGATGACGTCGTAAAGCCTCGATGCTGCTACTAGAAGATCCCAGCCAAATCACTTGCCTGCTAGAGTAAGCTCGCACAGCCGGAACCAGTGCGTAATTGTCGAATCTACTCCCATAGGAGTCTCTAGCCATAACGAAAGAGGAAATAGCTCCATCTGAATCTCCGAGATCTGAACGAGGGCATTGGAAATAAAATAATCACTGGAACCTTTGTATATAAGTACTGCAACGAAAGTTGACTAGAAACAGATCGTACCTCGTATCTTTTCCTGAGCGCTATGATCATAGGCCTCACCTGCCTAGAGCATTTCTCAACCCTACCCACATATCCTTCCTATCAGGGTTGACCTCCTGGTGGTGGTTGCGGTTACATCTCAAATTGTCGCCCAATGCATGTTGCCCGACCAGCTCCTATGCCATGTCCACCTGCTCTCTGTGGACCTCCTCGGTCGAACCTCTATCTCTACCAGGGCCATCCATTGAACATCATTTGATCATATGAATGGCAGGTCAGACAGTCCTGAACCATGTGACCTGGCACACTACAAGCGAAACACGACCCGCTCCTAGCATAACTAGCTCTGCTTCAGGTTCCCCACACAACCGATCCTAAGTTATTTGGTCATCCACCTATAGGTATGGTCCTCTTCAACATCTGTGATTGTTTTCTACTAACTCTCCAGAAGTATCTTCTACGAGATCACCATTATTGGGTCCCCCCACAGGTGACTATTCAGCAAGAAAACTCTCCACCAAGAGGGCTCTCTATATTGGGTGAGATCACTGAAGCCCTGATATCCCGCCTGAGTCCCTTCTCGAAGGACTAGGCCCAGACGAAACGGTCATTCACCATATCTATAGAGTATCATCACATGTTAGTGAACCTCATTGAATACTGAGCTACAATCTTGATTACCTACTACAGATGAAGAGGATCATGTATGCACATTGCGCGAAGTGTTGCTGGAACAAAATCTACCCGAAATAGGCTCTCAAAGTATACCCATAGAAGCGTCACCTTGTCATGAAACTGGACCATCAAGCTCCACCATTTTCCTGATGCTACCAGTAGAAGGTTGGCTGCAAGGATCACCATGAAATCAGATGGTTTTCCTACCAATCGTAAAACTCTCACCACAGCCTCCAGCCAATCCTCAGCTGCATGTGGGTCTTTCTCTCCCCTGATCCTCGGTGGCCTCTGGAAATGGAACTCATGTAACGTGCTCAAGAGGTGTGCACCGTCTGCTTCTTGGGCCAGCGGCATCAGTGGTCTAATGGGTAATAGTACCGATGGTTCCTCTGCTTGTTCCTCTATTGGAAGAGGGCCCTATCGTAGGCCTCATCATTTGATGGGATATCTGTGTGTACAAATCTTAGAACTCTAGCTGGCTATCTGTGTGGAGGAATCCTGAAAAGAAACAGGTGCACTATGCTCAAAAAGTTAAACCTAGTGAGATGACTGGGTGAGCTGACTCAAAGAGTTCACAAAGAAGACTCTTGAAAACAAACACGCAATCAGTGTTTTTGTGCCCTGAGTCGGATTTAAGAAGTCAGGGTCCTAGTGTATGAATATGTTGACCGCTGCACCAACACTGGACTCCATGAACTATAAACCACACTTATTACCCTTAAAACTATTGATTAATAGAAAATATAAGAGCCCTACTTATTTGGTAGAACCGACACCCCTGATACTAATTTTTCACGACTCGTGCCCTAGGGCCCGTGTTGGGACTACCCAAAGCCCGCCTTTTATAGGCCAAGGGCTGGAGACTAGAACCAAAAGAGAAATTCAATAAAACTTGGACGACATTACCATTATAACTAGAAAACACACACACAATCAAGAACACAGTTGTATACGAAATACCAAGTATACTATATAACAAAAGAGTGATGAATGTAAAAGGGGCTAGAATACAAGACCCAATGGAAAGTACAAGTACAACTGAATTAAAGTGAATGTCAGCTATTGTGTCATCCTTCGAGGATCCTACCTAAAGTGTCGGTACAGATCACCTCCTCAACACTCCTCGTCTGTCTGTCTTCTCCGTGTACTGACTCGTCATAAGGTCCACCACCAGGTACTATCCAATCCTGGTACTCTCGTCTATAGTCAGCGATGTCCATCTTCTATAGCCTACACAAAATGGTGCGGGTATAACCATTGTAGGGGTGAGTATAAAGATACTCAGTAGGGACCCAGAGACCCTCAAGGTCTCACAAAATCCAACAAGGATAAATCACAAGGTATGAAATCAATATATATCCTTATATCGGTTTATGCCCATACATATACCTAAGTTATAAATTAATTCATCTCAATCATGAGGAAAACACAGAGGTTCTGACTCAGCTCACACCAGGATTTATTCTAGGGGTAGTATCAAGTAACATTCCGAACACATCGTCCAACACCTCGGAGGCTAGAAGATTCCTCCACTATCAAGTATAGTGGGAATGCCGTATCACATAGAGGAACTTCCCACTATCCTTGGACTGTTGAGGTACTCCTCCTGTCGAGTACCATGGGTCTTCCATGTCACACAGAGGTGCTCTCCACTGTGGGTTTGTCACATCACACAGAGGCACTACCCCTCGTAGTCTGCTGATGTACTCCTCCTATCGAGTACCATGGGTCTACTACGTCACCAAGGTGCTCCCCACCGTGGGTCTTCCGTGTCACGAAGGCGCTCCCTATTGGTCCAGTTGAGTCACTCTAAGTCAAAACTGTCTGCAGTCGTCACGTCTCATCCAACCCCTAGGTCTCCGCACTATGCTCGCTCATTTTTTTGGGAGGATCCACTCCACAAGATACTGGTCGATACTCCAACTGTCACGATGTCTCATGAAGAATTATCTCAAAGGTCTTCCACTTCATAGTGGTATCAATGTAATAGACAGAGCGTCAATCAGACGCCCATTATGTGATTTATTTGGATTTTTGTCTTAGGGGCCCGGTTGGTTTTGTGCTCGATCCAACCTATCTTTTTCCCATCATAATCCAAAAATTTATTAGGGTATACTCAATGTGACCATCTTGCTCCACGATTTCCTGAGCCACTTACGGTTTGTCAAATGGACGTCTGGTGCAAAAGGTATGGCCAAAAAAAAGTAATTGGGTCTGGGCCGACCCGGTCGGACCGACCCGGCCCGACCCGACCCATTGGGTTCAGCCCGATAGCCACAAGTGGATGAGGAGGTGGCTCGACCTCGGAGGATGCCACATGGGTGGCTCTGTAGTATAATGGCTTGGCCATGGGATGGTTGGCTCGGGGTTTCATGCACGGCTGTGACGATGGTGGCTCGGGCGACTCAGAGGGCCACGGTGAGGGTACAATGACTACAGCGGCTCGGCTTGGCCCAAACAGCGGCGCGAAATGATAGACGGCGGCATGACAACTTGGCACAGAAGATGGATGCAGCCCCGTGGCTTGTCACGATGGTGGAATGGCGCGGGGGGTTTGGCCCGGGGTAGGGCGACGACTCGACACAATAGCGGCACGGCGGCTCAGCCCGATGGCAAGGAATGGCTGCTCGGAATGGTGGTGGCTTGATGGCTCGACTGGGTTGTAGCACAACAAGGGGGTTCATCTCGGGGAATCCCGAAATTCCGAAATAGTGGTGGCACGGTGATGTGGTTCGGCCCGGGGTGGCGCGGCAGCCCGACCCAGCCGCATGTGGCTCGCCCGGGCGCGGGGCCAGTTAGGCTGTGATGTAAAGCTCCGTGGGGCGGCACGAGTCGTAGAGGCCTTGGGTGGAGGCATCGTTTCCTTCATTGTGTTCCCCCATTTTGAAGAACAGATCAACGAAAAAGAGCAGAGGGGTCGGACCATGTTTGTTTGGACCGCACCCTCCGTGTTTAGAGTGATAGAAATCTATTCATAGAGAACGAATCATGAACGTGTGAAGAAGTTGTTTTAAAAAATCATTTCCAACAATATTCTTCAATCTCTATTCCCATATCCCACAAAGGAATTAGTAGGGGAGAACATGGGAAGTGTTAATAAATAAACAACAACCTCTTTCTCTTTATGACAATTGAACAAGAAGGTAGTACATTTTTTGATTCTCCATAGAAGAGGATGTCCCACGTCGGAAGAAGACTTAAGGAAGAAGGTCGAAGGGGGTTTGTGTTTTTCATTGGTGGAGCGTTCATCGTCGATGGATCGTTCTTCATGGAAGAACTCATTTTTCGGTGAAGAGATTTCTCCCAATAGCTCCTTCCGCCAAATTCCACCAAAGATGCCAAGTATAATAGATTATGTACTCAATTTAGTTTGTTGGACCAAATTCAAATTATCCTAATCAATTAACCAGGTTGGCATATTAAAGGAATGCACGCTGGCACAAATAATTTGGAGGAAGTCAAGAGACTTCACCACAATAATGAGGGGTGTTGAGAGGTTTTTCTCCAAACTGAGGGGAGTTCAACAGGTTTATGCCTCGGGTGGTCCCAACCACCATAACCTCTTATTGGATGTTAGGTTTTGGTGGTACCCACCACCATAACCTCTCATTGGAGGTTAAGGTATGGGGGTCCCCACTTCTCAACTTCAACAAGGTGGTTTAGTTCCGGTGGACCCCACCTCCCAACACCCACATGGGTGTTGAAAATAAAAATAAAATGTCACACACTTTATTTAATTCTTACACGAAAAACCCAAAATCTAATATTCACCATTCAGAATCTACAGTCGAGGTGAAAGTCTCCTGAAGTGAATATCGGTGATGTAAGGTCAACGGTGCCCTCAGAATTCAATTCCGAGCACTAGTTCAAACGTTAGAAAAACCAGCCCACATGTTTACTAAATGGACCCGAAAAAAAGTATAGAAATTATTTCCGGCCACTCTGGGCCCCAGAATCACGCACTGTCAATTTTCACAGACTCATAAAATTCTCATTTATTTTAAAAAAAATTACATGGAAATTCCAGGTCTTTACAGATATCCTCCATGTTCTAATCTTGTTGGATATGTTTTTGTTTTAATAGTCAGGGAACAATGTTATTTATCAAAACCCATTAGATGGACTCCATATCAAATTAAATATAGAGTTAATATAAATTGTGCCTTGTGTGGTTGAATTTTGTTTTCTATTTTTTCCATTAGAGGGATTGAAGATACTATCCTCACGGATGTATGAATGTGTCCTCATTTGTAATCAGATATGTTGTGTGTTCTCTTAGAGATCATATCTCAATGGTTAGTGTATTCTATGTGATGATGTATTGATTTTGTATGAATTCAATCATTAGATTTTTTTTCATTCAAAATATATTTTAGATGAAAATTTTTATAATGAGGAAGTTTTAGTCATGAATTTTTTTTTCTCAAATTGGAAACACTAAGATTCTAAGCCATAATTTATTTGGATCTTTACAAGATTAAAATGATAATTTTACATTATATATTTTACAAAGAAATATTTTCAAATATCTTTTCTTATTTCTAGATTATGGCTCTTACCCATGGGTTGAACTATCATAGGATGATTTTGATGTGTTTCCTAAAAAATAATGTAATATAAAAATTGTATTATTTTTATTTCAGGTATAATTGTTTTTATTGAATGATTTAATATCATAATGAGAGAATCATAAGGTAATTATGACAATTTTTTCGAATCTAGATCATTGGTTTTACCATTTATGTAATTAAAGAATTGTCCACATTAGTTTCCATGATGACGTGAAGTCAATGATAATTTTAATTGGTTTAATGTATTAATTTAATAAATTAAATTAAATTAATATTTCATATAATGATAATCAATTTAATATTGTCATTGTAAAATATTTAACGTTGGTTTCACTACCCTTGAGAATTATGAGAGTGTGGGAGACGACTATCGATGGAGGTGACCTCTACAGATGAAATCAGTATTGTGGATAAATATATATTTTTGTTGAAGATTTCATTATATAATAAAGATAATAGTGGAAGATTCAATGATATAATTTTCTAAATCTTCCTCCACTAATTATAAATCCATTATTTATGAACAATTTTTTATTTATTTTTCCCTATTTTGATATCATTGAAATAGTTGATTATTTATCCTAATAATACAATTGGAATTCAACTACTAATGACCTTTATTGATTTGTAATGTTATTAAGCATGCAATTTTTAAAAAATTCACATACAAAACATGTTACTTTATCTCATTTGTATTATATAACATCTGATAATGATCAATAATGGATAATACTATTTATTTTCCACTTTTATATTTTTTTAGTTCTCCCTCCATTATCTATGTAATCTTCAAAATTATTCAGTTAGACTAGGGATTTGACTATCCCCATGAACCCATGACTCTATTCAATCAAATAATTGGTTTTTAGATAATTATTGTGACTTTAATATTGGTGATTTTAGAATCATAAATGCATTATATTGGTTTGAAGAATCAAATAAATAATCATGGATGACAGTTCTTCAAACTAGGACACACATTATTATGGGTCTTTGATAAGAGATGATTTTTTTTGTAATAGGTGGCCAAAATGGATTTATAAACATAACAAATACTTGAAAGGTAATGGAGTGACATCATTTTGATTATTAATAGCAGGATTCATGTGTCGGATCATGAACGTGGTGTGAGTTGGCAAAAGAAATATGATTTTAAGATGATAGGTTATTAGGATCCAACTTCTGGTTGAGGCAAGAACATGGTAAACCAGGTATTGGGATTTACTAGTATATTTCTTGATGGAATAAATTGATTGATCATAAAAAATTTATAATCCTTTAATGGGTGTAATTTTAAAAAATCAATTAAATATGATATGTGAATTTTTATTTATTAATTATCATTACACTCATATTCACCTATTCTGGGGTTTTTATCTGGGAAATTTTTAAATGGATGTGTAGAGGAAAAATATACCATGTAGATCGAGGACATACCCTATGTGACACCCAGTCTAGATAGACATGGGAAGAGGAAGATAAATATTTATGAACCACAACCCTAAACTTCATGTGGTTTATTTACCATTTTATATAGTCACTCTTCTAAATTCAATGTTTGGTAGTAGTGTATGAAAAAAAAATTAACATGGGATAGGATGTAATGTAATCATATTTCATGTCATGTATTTTTCATTGGATTGGAAATTTATATGATTATTTGGATTCCACCTCACATTCAAGATAGATTATGTATATTACCCTATGGTACTGGAATAATCAATTGGAGGTGTTATTTCTCCAAACTTATCATGGGTTCAGATTCTCTACATGGGGAGAGAGATATAGTCAACATTTCAGCCATAATATAGTCCAGTGACCCTCTATCTATAAGGTCAATATTTCACCTATAAATATAGATTTAATAGTAAAAGGATCCTCCATATTAGTATACATATCACCCATTGTCATTATGGGGGGATCCTCCAATGTCATCTAATTTTATTATAATGTAATTTTCTAGAGGTTATACTATGTTATTTCATCATCTTTCTCAGAAAAAATGTTTATACATGTACCCTCGGGTTTTGTATGAATCATTTGAGGAATAGTGAGATTTTGGGTTTGAGAGACTCCGTTTCTTGTCATCTTGGGGAATAGTTGAAGTTGGAATCTATTGTATTGATATCTTATTTAGGACATTAGGTTATTTGTAATGATGTAGGATTCCACTAAGACATTATGTTTTGAATCTTTTTCGACCATAGGCACTGTAGACTCTTTATTGTTACATGAACCATTGGTTACCTATTCCAAAAGGATTTTTATGTTTAGAATTTTGATATATAAAAATTAATATCATCCATAAATAATATATTTTGATTATATAGAGATTATTTTTATGGACATTCATTTTTTCCTCTATAAGGTTGAGAAAATTGTGCACTTGAGATATTATGGTTTTCTATTTCCCCCATTATGGAAACCTCTAGATACAAGAGTCAATTTTACTATTTTTTAATCTAACATTATGTTTTTTAGGAAATAAAACTTTTATGTTTATACTCTCCACTACATGGTTCTTAGTCTCATGTTTTTTACACCAAAGAATAGGGTATACAGTTAAGAGATGGTTTTGTGATAGTCTATATGAATGGGATTACTCAAAATTGGAACATGTTGACCTTGGGAAAATCGTTTTCTATAGATCATTGGGGATACATGGAGATTATTGTAGTATGATATGTTCATCGATTAAGTCAACAATATGTGTCTTACTCCTCTTCATAACTAGTCATCAAATATCCATTTTGTGATATTAGGCATATATTTTTATCTTATTCAATTCTTTATTAACACTGGTTATCATTTGGATTTGATTAGATGTATCAAGAACATTTATATTCAAATAATTTTTTTATTTATTTATAAACTAAAAATATTGATGCTATGTGTTGAATTATACAAATGTAATAGTTATCTGTTATTATAGGTGAAACCCTCCCATGTGTGGGATATTCTCTCTTAGTTCTAGTTATGAACCCCTAGTATATTATGGGTGGGATTAGAATGAAAAACTGAACTTCCCACCTATCTAATTGGGACTATTTTATGTAAATCATTCTAAAATAATTAGTTTCAATATATGTATGTGTATGTGATAGGTTGTCACGAACCAGATCTGGTCGCCACCATTAACGGCACCAAACCTGGCCCGTGGCAAGGCCCGAAGGGCATTCCCTATCCCCACGGGCTGGCACAAGTGCCCGGGTATAAAACAATATGATTTGGGAACGATTTACCCGAGTTTGAAAGCATAAAACAAATAAAACAATCAATGATAAGAATCTGAAATTTCCATGCTAAACCATTATTAACAAAACCAGATCTGAATACATATGTTTAAAGACACAAAAAGTGGTCCAAATAAAAATAATGACAACATCAAGACATCCCCATGGACTCCACAAGACAAGGGGATCATCACACGCAATCCATCCCCGCAACTCCGCCCCAAAGATGGGTACTAACATCCCGAACCGCCATCACCCTTAGCCTTCCCTTTACCTGAGTCAAGCATAAGCAGGTCTACTTACACCCAAGGGGTGTAAGTAGGGTGTGAGCCTAAGCCCAATAGGATACCACCAGTTGATTCCAAAGAGTATGCAATACAATGTGAACAAAACAAGCAATTTTAATACACAAGGTGAAACAGTGTTAAAATTCAAAGAAATGCAACTTTCAAATGAAAACAGTTTTCAATTCAAGAATTTCAGAATGTTAGCACATTAAATAGACATGTGAGATACTGTAATGTACTGCCAAAAACAACCCATAACAAGGGTAAATACCACAAATTCTATGAGCATCAAAATCAGGAACACCCCTAAGCACTAGGTTGTCTCGGGCCCTATGTACCTCGTACCTCGGTGTAGAGTAACCATAGAAAAAATCCGTTCTCGTGCACGAGCCACTAGTAGGGAACATACCCATAACCTAGTGGTACCCAATCATCATCCAAATAGTTTAGTTAGAGTTGTCGTTATCCAGATGCTAAGTGGAACAGGGACAAAACCCATCCGATCCACTAGCCGTACTAGTACAAATCCGCCCCACCTAAGTACCCGGGATTCCCCTTTTGTGCTCAAACAATTTTAGCAAACAACACACATCCATTTTCATGTAAAATATCACTACTGGTCACAAACAAATTGTACAGTAGCTACACACATTTTATACCATTTAAAACACACAATAAAATAATTTTATTTCCAATAAAACAACCTCTCAAAACATCACATTGTTTTTCACCCAAAGCTCTTTATGATATCCACCTTTCACACTATGATAACACTTTTAAGATATTAAAACCAAATTTCAGTTCATAACCCTTTAATTAAACCAAAAATTCAGTTATGGGGCATCCCAAAATGAACCAATAAATGATTTGAATGGAAAACCCTCAATTTCACCAAAAATTGGAACTTAAAATTCATTTGCATTATAAATGCAACTAAAACCAATTTTTACAGAAACATTCAAGTGAAATAAACATTAGAGTACCATGAAAAACAGCAAGCTAATTCACAAAGATTGCACACACAATGGAATCACCTACCAAATTAACAAAACCCCTTGAATCTCCGTGCGAAATCAAATCGCACCCCCGCCGCACCAAGAGAGAACTAGATCAAACCTAAAACCACACAAATTGGCCAAGAAAACCCAAAGTTAAACCCTAGGTTCGAAATCCTAGTTTCTGGACATTAGTAAACTCAATTATAACCGAATAAACCCTAAGAACAAAGAGTTAAACCCAAAGTAATTTGAAAGAGGAAAGAAAATGGCTCATTTACTTGAAGTATCTTGAAGTAATCACTCCAAAACTCCAGTATCTGAAATTTAAAAGATCCCAAATTTAGGTTACGTTCGAACAAGATGTATTATCTCATTTAGGAACTGGAATGGAGGAAAAAGACTGAGAATTGAGAGATTTATGAAGGAAATACTTTACCTCTTCAAATCTGGGCGATTTGAGGAACCCTATGAAGATCGGCACAAAATCGCGATTCTACAGAGCTCCAAATGGGTTGGAGAGAGTTCAGGCGCGCGGCTGGGTTACTTGGGCTTGAGTGAGACTTGGAATCACCGAAAAATCCCAAATAATGAATAAGTTATAACAAAATCAAATTTTATTTTTAAAACAGGAATTGGGCTTTCGGGCAGGCCCAACCCCTTAGACAAAAACCCAAATAACCCCTGGTTATGAACTTCTAAAAGCTCCAAATTACCTTGGTGGTGTTAATAGGTTAGGGTAGGTCAATTAGGAATTTGAATGGATGAAAAATATTGAAAAATGAAAAAGTTATAAAAGATACAAAATTTATTTTTTAATCTGGAATTGGGCTCACGGCTTGGCCCAATTCATGAATACTCATCTATTCCTCCCTAAAACCTAGGGAAACCCCCAAAACAAAGAAATGATGTAAATTAAATGAAAAAAATACCTTTAAAATATGTCTTGTATGTGACATAGGTTATATAGTAATAATCTATTTCTCTTAACCTAAATAAATGGTTCAATGTAAAAATGTTAAATTTTCTCAGGAAGATAATGAATATGGTAAAATGTTAAAAATCATAATTCTACACCCCTCTCAGGGGTAACATTACTATTCCAGGGTCAGATAATATCGATATCAAATAGAATGTTACATCTAGTTGGATCTACTATTTATTTCCCCACACATTATTTTTACATGATAAAATTATATTCAGAGTTTAAATAGATGAGCGTTAGTTGGAAGAATATATTTTCATCATATTAAAGTAATATAATGAGGTTTCAGAAATCCCATAAAAATAAGATGAAAATAGATTCCAAAAAGAAGATAGAAATGAAAAAAACAAAAAGATTAATAACAATTATTTGAATTCAATCATTGTTTTATTTGTATTGATAAATTTGTTAAAGATTATTAATTTGGTGAACCAATATCATGTTCTATAGAATATTAGATAAGTTAATCACGTAGTGATTTTTTCAGGTAATTAAGGACTACTTGATTAAGGTCTATCTAGAAGTTCTCATATATATATATATATATATATATATATAAAATTGGACATCAGGATGAAAAGACAGTTTTAGAGATGTTAACTGATGCAATGGAAGGTGGATTAGTTAATAAATTTAGAAGATGTCAGACACTTACAAGAATGGGTCATGAAAAATAAAAATATTTCTTATATTACAAATGAAGAGATTTTTTAGTTTATAAGGTGTTAGAAATTTCATTATTTGTGAAAAATATGTGTTTTAAAATGATTTTATTGTATTGATAAATTCTTTTGAGAAATTACATAATGCCTCCATTAGCATAAAATATGTTAGGCATAGGTAAAATCAAATATGGTAATAGTGGAAGATATTTCATTTGAAGTGGCATGTCGTAATCATGAGGATTATATTTGTAATGTGAATATTTATTTTGATGAAAAGTTGAAATAAATTGATGTAAACTATATATTCTTGATATGAAATTTCAAGAGTTTAATCAAAAAAATATAATCTATAAATCACCCAGGTTTAATCAATAAAATTTTTTTAAAGAATAAATTATAAAAATAATATTGGAGAAGAGTTATACCTATAAGAAGAAATATAATGATAAAAAATAGATCTTGGAATCATCTCATGATCATCCGATAAATTATATCACCAAAATAATTTAAAATAATAAAATTTTGTTCGATACCATATACGACATGAAACATCAATCTTAAACAACCTATGTAATAAATTATTTAAATATAGAAATTATAACCATTTTGATAAATTGGTCGATTTGAATAGGAAAATCTAAATTATGAAATGTATATTTCTTACACATGTCAAAAAATAAACTCCCAGACCATAGTAACCGAGATTCATTCCATAATTACATAACATGGGCATGATCACAAGAGATCATGTCCTGAAATACCGATTAGTTTAGTATCCACGGATGTACTAGATACATATATAAGTTTTACATTACATCTTGATATGGAAAAACAACAACATTGTGCCCCCTTTGAACAACCTTATATCTCTTGTCCTAATCCTACAGGTTAATCATAATGTAATTTTTCACATCCTGGGAAAAATAATACTGAGAAAGTGGTGAGCTAAGATTCTCAGTATGGATAACAATATAGCGGAGACTATAATAATGAAGCATAAAAATTTAAGGTAATTCTTAATACTAAAACACAATAATTTTAAAAACAAACTTCATAAAAATTAGGAAAAGATAAATAAAATAATGACATTTACTTATTCCCATGGATATTATACTATTCAACTAATCACATGTAATATCAACATCTAATTTTAAAATGATATAATACATAATTTTGGATATCATAACCACATATCCAATGCCTTGTGAGAATACTACAATTATGATTTTGTCAAGGCCTTCTTCCATGACACTAGTTCGTTTCCTGAGACCTACCGATACATTGAGGAGTTATAGCAGGCTCCACCTATCACATACGACATCTAATGCATTTTCCTTATGAAAGATTTAAACATAATCTAAAAATTCGTATTAAAACAAGCATATATAATGTCAATATTTTAACCACAATTCATTAATTATAAAAAAATAGCACATCCGCAGTTAAACATAGCTCATTAAATACAATATGAAATATTGTATCAACCTCAATCAAGAAAAATTAAGGATATTGATATTGATGAAAATAATTTGTAAAACAATTTGAGATAAATATACCCTTTTTCTTGAAAACATACAAGTCTCACTATTTATCAAGAAGCTATTAAAAATATATTTCTAATCAATGTGGCCCAAACCAAATTGAGTCTTTTAAAATTTATTTTAATTTTAAATCATTTGGGTTCATATAAATAAATCCTTACCACAATTTTCAAAAAATGGACATTAATGAGAATCATTTAGAATAATAAATCTTTTAAACAATTAAAATTATATTTTAGTTAGGGTTCCTAACCTAATGAGGGATGATTGAATATGAATAATTGAGGTAATAAAGAAATTATAATATCATGATATTAATGGTATTCATGATCTACTATTTCCAAGTACAGTATGCACACTATATAAAAGTGAATTGGTGTATAACCACAATGTGGCCACAATGGAATGTAAAATGAGATGAAATCTGTTATAAAGATAGTATCATTAGTTTAAATATAAACTAATGACATAATTATTCAGGAAAAATATAAATGCAGTCAATATGACAAGATATTTATTGTAAATCAATCAGAGGACATTCACACATATTATGGTAAAAAGGACAACAATGACTTGGATTTATAACTCAATGAATGAAAATTGAGTATAGATTACTATTATAAAGTTCATATCAATGACTTGAGAATTTAAAAAAGGAGTGATTATGTGTATCAAAAGTAAAAACATACAAAGGGGAGTGGAAATTAGTACATAAATAAATAAATGGTGATTTCACACATAATCTGGGAGTAAAATAATCAATGAAGTTTGCGTATAACACAATGAGTGGAAAACAAAATTGAAATGTCCATTACTGATTTGCTATCTTACGAAACATACACCCCAAGAAAGATGAATCATAACATGAAGATATAAATAATTTTAAATTAATATATATTCCACAGATAATACAATCATGGGAAATGAATACACTACACAAAAGGAGATTGTAGCAATATAGCAGGAATCTGAAGGGTATAAAAATTGAGATGAAAACCCCATACCTTGTACTTTTCCTTAGTAGAATGTTGGTTAAGATACAATATAATGGTGAAATAATCCTTATTAACATATATAATAACCACATACATAAATATTATAACATATAATATCTTATAATATTTCATTGTTAATTATATTTCAAACATATCAATGTTTTGGGTGTTAACTGATCGTTTTCCTTTATATGTTTTGTTATGTAAGACATGTTTTTTTTGTATAGTATGTATTTGATTCATATCTAGAATAATATTAAGAGTTTAAAAATTATTTTCAATCATCCAATGAATATTATTCTTGTAACACCCCGAGATTATATGAGATATTTTTTTTTAATTTCATTGATTTCTTCTATTATACACTACACCAAGATTTTCTTGTACTATACACAACACAGTATTAGCTTGCAGTACACGCAACAATATTATTGGCTCGTGTTACAGACAATTTCAAGTTCATTTTATGTAAATTATTCTACGCAACATTAAGTATATATTTTGTTTAATGTATAAATGAAATAAGTATTGATTATGTTATATGCAACACCAAATGGAGCATTCACTACACTAATCCCTGACTAGGTTTTCATTACACGCAATCAAGACCTTCCTCAATAGCATGTGTAGTACGCAATAACGAGTTTCACTAAACAAGATATTATTATAATATTATTATGAAATAGCCGTTATGAATAGTAATACACACATTTTGAAATTTTATAAATTTTATCTTTCAAAATGGACTTCATTTTTGGTTTCGGAATATCGAAATTAGCTTAGGGTGAATTTTTGGTATTTTTCTAAAAACTTTCAAATTTTGATAAATAGTGAAAACAATGGGTTACTATTTAAAAACAGACTTTTTATTGGAATAATTATTTATTTAATTTAAATTTATTTTAGGTTAAAATTGATACATAATACCTATATAAGTTAAATTTAATTCATTTCTGTCATTTTATAATAATTGAAGATATATTAAAATTTTATTTAACTTTTCACCATCTTTTACCCACCTCCTAGGAGTATTTGAAAATTAACAGAAAACCTAATTTTACCACTTCTGTGAGTGTAATTTCAAAAAACCGACAGACACAGTTAATATCAAGGAGTAAAATGTGCTTCAATAAGATAAACATATTTTTCAGTGAATAGTAACTTTTTACTTTTATTTACCACGGTTAAACGAAATTAGGTTAATTAAGGGTAAATATGAAATTATTATTACCCAAACACATGTCCTGATTCTATTGTATAAGTGTAATTCGACCAAAACAAACCATAGGAATAAAATATTACCCTTTAGGTCCACTTGTATTAGATTAGGACAATTATTATTGTTTTATTTAAATAAGAGATAAAAGAGTTAAAAGGAAAGTTTAATAACTAAAACATTTTTAATATAGGGTTACACATTAGATAAATTTGACTATAAATATTAATTATAAAGATTAAAATATTTCCTAAATATTTTAATTTTATTTATAATATTTAGACATTTTATAATTTAATTTATTTATGACATAATGATGATGCAATAATTACCTTATTAATGAAATATTAACATAATTGATCTTATAAATACCCAAATAAATGTAATTTTAGTCTTTTTATAAATTCCACTAATTTTTTAGGTTAATATGACATGTTAGTATTGATTTAATTAACTTTTTTCGAACTAATCAAGCTGTTAGGATTTTCAAAAAAAAAACAATTACCAAATAGTATCAAAATTGACATAAAATAATTTTTAAAACAAATATAATATTATTAATTTTAATTTTATTCCTAAAACACTAATGTTCAGCCAAATGTCATATATAAGGTTATATATATCAATAATGAACCACTTGGGGTTTTTTTGACTTGTTATAGTATGTTTATTAACTATGTAGTGTAAGAAAACTAGAAGACACGGTAAAAGTTAAATTATTTAACATGGAGTTAAATCTAAATGATAAGGTTAAAATAACAACCTAAACTTGTCAAAAACCAATTGGTTGAGAAGATATAGACTCATCCCCACATTAGCTCCTAAATAAATCAAATTTGAGCTATTATAAACCGAATATGACTTTATTATAAAATAATATTTTATATTTTCCTAAGGTGCCCCTCTCCTCCCTTATAAAAGGGCACCTCCTCCCTCTTCTCTTTACAAAATTTTGAGCCTTCAAGCTCATCCAACTACTTCCCATTTCTCTTCTCCGCTTTGCTAGCAACATTATATAGGTTTTGGTCTCCTAAAAAGACAATATCTAGTTCCTTAAGAGGAAGCTTAAAAGGGGTGTGTCGAAGAAGAGGTAATATCTTCTACCGATTCATTCATGTTTCTTTCTTCTTAAACATCTTCTTAATTATTTGTTTAATAATAAATTAATAACATCAGTATAACTAATATACTGATATGTTATTATAAATATGAAACAACCATATTTCACCTTCTATCCATCCTACAATAAATGAAATCACCACACGTGCGTACGTACGGAATACCGTCTCCACGCATTGGTGTAATCGTTTTTTCCACCACCACCTTACTTGGATGGGTATAATGGTGTAAAGAATAACTATATATTTTTATTATTACATAATAATGATTATGAGATATTATATAATCCACTTCAATTCTATTCAAAAATTATGGGAATGATATCATCGCTTGTGCGTACGTAAAGATTACCGTCTCCACGACGTGATGAGATTCATTCTCTATGTTAACCACTCAAGAATGATTATAAAGTATATATAATGAATAATAATGAAATATATGACATGATAAAGCTACTGGATATATATATATATATATATATATATTCTACTTACTTCCATTCAAGTCAATAAGGAAAAGAAAACAGTGTTCATGCGTACGTACGGCCTACCAACTCAATAACAGTGTATTTAATTTCATTTATCTATATATATTATATATATATATTATATATAATATATATATAATATATAAATCATGATTTACATTCTGGAAGTAATTAAATCATGATATATGTAATAATAATATCAAGAACAACAGTTCCAAACAAGTACGATAAATAAAACGATTTTACCCCCAAACGCCGCTTTAACATGGAATTTACAAAAGAACAGGTAATATAGAGTCATAAGTGTACCATATATGATATCATAACAATGAATATGATTCTATAATTAATCAATGACATTATTTAAATCATTATATAGGAGTTTCAGATATGTACGAAGCATATCAGACCTAAGGTAAGGGACAATTTAGCGATCTCATTTTTATCCGAGATTGCTTATTTGTAGGTATTTAATGGGGTTATATTTTTCATCCGTGTCCATAAAAATGTTTTCCTAAAGTGTTTAATATTATTACATGTATTTTTCAAGTCATTTTTACCCATCTTGACTTTTACTTTGTGTTATGTAATGAATCATTATTTTGATTACCATATGTAGTACTTTTTGACTTCTCCGTTAAAAGTACGAGGATAATGCTTTCTATAACTAGAACGGAAAGAATGGATTTTTACGGTTTTTAACGCCTTATTTTAATGAAGCATAATCTACAAGATTTCATGAATATTTTAAAAAAAATACATTTCTATTAAAATTGCAGTTCATTTTGAGAAAAGAAAATGATTTTGAAGATGAAAGGATACTTTTCCCAAGAATACATTTCAAGTGTTTTATCAATACCATTTTCCATCTAAGATGACATTATTTCAAATGTGTATGTTTCAAGTATAATGTCTCCATTATTTATATGGTTTCACTTTTCTTATTATGAAATGATATCCATTTTTTATGTGGATTATGTTATGATTGGATGATGTTTATGAAACCCATTTTATTCATTGGGTTATAATGAATGATTTATGTTTATATTGTTTCACAAGTTAGAATTATTTCATTATGATATGGGTGAGACCTTTATCTACCTCCATTGCATTGGGTAAATATTTATAACTCATGAGATAGACATGGCTGGAACGACATGTTAATCTGGTTCAGTGATACAGGACTGGAACGTGGAGTGAACTCGATTTAGAAAGGGACATTGTCCACTAAGATGGTCTTGGTAGCATTGCCCTGGATACTATGGAAATCATAAAATGTGCTTAATGGTTTCCACAATTACATGTTTTATTCACATGTTATTTTATCATGATTAATGTTTCATTGTGATCTATGCCTTGTGTACTGCCTTGTTTTATGTCATTGCTCCATATTTTGATGTTTAGATATTATGATCATGTTTTGAAGTTCAAATGTATATGGTTTGTTTTATTTTCTCAATGATTACCCTTACTGAGCATTTGATATCACCCTTTATATGTTTTCTTTTCCCAAAGATATAAATAAAGGTTTTAGGTAAGAAAAAAAGGCAGATATTAATGGGAGATGTTGAAGATCTTTCACCAAGATTAGAAGATTATATTCCGAGTTTATGAAGATACTAAACTATTACGGTCTTTTGGTGTTTTTTTGTTATATATTTGATATTACAAAAAATTAATGTAATGTCTATGTATGTCAATATTTGGGTCACTACAGATGGAATCATAGGAATGTTTTAGTTAACCATTGGAATCTAGGATGGGAAAACATTTGTGAGATCCCTAGAGATATTTCTAAGGTATGTATAGGGATTTATATAAGGATAAGTATCAGTATAGGTTATAGTCCTAGAATTATAGTTAAAATATTAGAATTAACCCTAAGATGTTATATATTTAAGGTACTCCCCCTTTATTATGTTGTTTTCCCAAGCATGATTTTTTCATCTCACACTATTCTTTTTGGGTTTTAGATCAATGGTGGACTCTAACTAAGAGTACGAGGCCCCGAGATGAAATCGAATCTATGGAATGGGATGAGTTAAAGAACTTATTTTTCAATAATTACTTCCCTCGTATTCGTCAAATAGTGATAGAAATGGATTTCCTTGAGATTAAGAAAAATGATGATGAATCTGTTGGTATATATGAAGCGAATTTTACAAGGCTTTCAAGGTATGCATCTGGCTTTATCATCCAACCTGAAAGTAATGTTGATCGATTTTTCAGTGGCATAAAACCAAGTCTTCGAAGGGCATTAGCTATAAGAGACATCTGTAGCTATGAAGAAATTGTTCATTGTGCTATCAAGGTATAAATGGAATTTGGTGTTACATATCCATCTCATGGTTTTGTCATGAAATGAAATATGGAGTTCAAGGAAAAATCATAGAATAATGGTGAAAAGAAGATGAATGTTTCTTTATGCTCAAAGTGTGGAAAGATGAATGGTGGAGATTGTCTTAAAGGGACTAGAAAATGTTTTATGTGTAGAAAATAAGGTCATCAAATAGATGAGTGTTGAAGTAATGGAAAAAGGGTTGCTAATGATGTGAATATAGAAAAGACTGTAGAGAACGCACCACCAACACTTCAATGCTTCAAGTGCAAGTAAATGGGCCATTATAATGATCAATTCCCTAATCCAAGGGTTAATGATGATAAACGTGAGTAACCTCTTTTAGAAAAGGATAATGGGATGTCACATACAATCACTATTAGTAATTTTGAGTATGAAAATTATGTTTTTTAATGATTAAGTGTTTATGTAATGGGATTTGAAAATAGTATAATGGAATCACATTTATGGTATCGTAGAATTTTGGAATATCTATGTATTGGTTTTCAATAATTAAATGGTACTGTTAACCATGAAAAGTGATTGAAGTAATTTTGGAAAGAATAATATATATGCCTAATAATGGGATAATGGAAAAATAAAATGGGATGATTACTAATATAAGGGAAAAGTTATATCATGGTTTGAGTATAGAGAAATTTTGGGATTTTGGTATGTGGAAAGTGTTAAATTGTGACAGCATTCATGTTTTCACTAAGGTTCAGTGGGTATTCATTTTTCAAGAGAATACATTATTAAGGAATTCACATGATTGTAATTTGACAAACAAGATATATCGTATGATATATGGGAGAAAAATGATGGAATTCACAACCTCGACAGATGACATTTCTAGTAATTTTTTTCTTTATACTATGAGGTTGGATAAGAGTATTTTGGATAAGCCTAAAGATTGGAATGGATTATGTTGGACATTTGTTAGTATTGTTTAAGGCTAGAACTTTTTCGATATTATTTCTGGAATTTTATAATAATGTAGTATTAGAGAAAGGACAACCTACAGGATGAGCGACAACTCATCACGTCGGACAAGGCTGTGTGAATCGAACCCATAAACGAAGTGTGATAGGCCTTTATCGCCTACCACTGGCCTACAGGAAGTCCCTAGTTTGTAGTAACTAGTTTTATTATATTAAGTAGTATGATATATGAATTATAGCTCCATTTTAGCAACCATATATGATTAATCTAACTATAGGTGGACTTATGTATATTTGATAACTTTTGCTAAACTTTTGTTTGAGACAGATGGAATGACCCATCATTCTATCGCATGATCTGCTAACACTTCATGAATGACAAATTAAACATCTTTTATTTAAGATATGAAGTGGAAATAAAATCAAATAATTCCCAATTGAATGTTCAATCCTCTATCCATGTAAAAATTTAAGAGGAACAGGAGGAAGCTACAGTGTTAAAATATAATGTTATAAATGTTCTGTTGATTAACATGGATCAGGATAGAATGATATGGTTTTGAAAAAAATGAATGTGTTCAATTCATATTAGATTTGAAGAATGAGATATTATAAAAAGCTAATAGTTAGTCATTCTTTATTCATCCTAGATGTACGAAGATGTATACATAATTGAAACAATACTTATTGTGGAATAGAATGGAGAAGGGAATCCTATATATTGTATCTTGGTGCTTGATATGATATAAAGATAAGGACAAGAGATAAAATTATAACTGGTTGATTTATCCATTACCCATACCAGAATGGAAAATGGGAAACATTGCTATATATTTTGTTGTTTTCTTCTATAGAACCTTTAAAGTTTTTAATACTATGTGTCTGGTAGACAATCACCATACTAATTCATAGCACTTCATTGCTATCATAGAAGACTTCCATCTTGATAAAAATCCTAAAATATACCTTAAATATGTTTTACTATTTCATTTAGTACCACACCTTCATATTTTTGATTTGGATGTGAGGTTAAACTCAATGTTATGGAAAATTATTTAGTAATTTCATATTAAATAATTGTGTTTCAACACGGCTTATCATCATGAGAGGCTTGGTCAGTCTGAAAGAAAAATTTAAACAATAGAAGATATGTTGAGATCACATTATTTGGATTTAAAAGGTTGTTAGGGTTAAAATCATCCTCTAGTTGAGATTTCATTCAATAATAACTTTCAATCAATCATTTGGATGGATCCTTATGAATCTCTATTGAAAAAATTGTTGAGATCCAATGTGTTGGGATGATGTCGGATAAAAAATATATATTGGGACCAAAATAAAGATAAAGAAATGGAAGAGAAGTTTAGATCCATTCAGCATCATATCAAGGCTGATCATAGTCAGTAGAAATTAAATGCCAAAAATTGTAAGTATGGTCTATAAATTTATTTTGGTTAGATGGTTTCTCTATAAATATATCACTCAAAGAAGATTTTTATATTCAGTAAGAAAATGAAAATAAGCCCTATGTATATCGGTCCCTTTGAAATTATTCATCATGACAGGATGCTAGACTCTAATGTGGATGTTACTAAAAATATATCTCAACTCAATGATGTGTTACATGTATCTCTTTGGATGATATACATACCTAACCCTTCACATATTCAGAACTCATAGGTCATAGTGCTATAGAAATATATTTTTTATGAGAAACAACTAGTTGAAACTATATATTATACATAGAAAGATCTATACAATAAAACCAGTCACCTAGTAATGGTTTTATGGTGAAATAAATCATTTTTAGACTATATGTGGAACTTTTAGGATATGATGATTCATAATCATCATCATTTTTTATTATAATGATGAATTTTGATGGAGAAATCCATTTTAATCCGGGTATAATGTAACACCAAGAGTTTTTATAATCTTTTTTTGAATAAATTTTTTTTTATTCATTTCATTCATTTCATGTTATATGATTTTATAATTTCATTATACTATATACAAAATTAATCTTACTCTACACACAACACCGATATGGCTTGTTTTACATATAACACTATGTTTTTACAAAAAAATGATTATAATTATAATTATATAAAAGATATAGTTATAAAATTGACCTTAAATTAATAATTATTAATTTAATAACTACATATAAATTTTATTTATAATGGTTTTATTTAAATAATATATATATAAAATAAAATTTATAATTTTTGGCAATGTTTTTTAAGATTGAAAAAACAGTTTTCGAAATGAATAACTTTTAATGTCCTTCTGTAAACAATAATGAAATTAATTTTAGATAGTTTTATAAAATGAATTTGGTATATTAAAAATTATATTTTAATTCTTAATTTTATAATTATATTTTTATGTTTTTTATATATTTTTCTAAAGAACATTATTTTGGTATTAATAGTGAAAAATACCAAATTGTAGTTAAAAACTACTTTTTCATATAATATATTTATTTTGTTACATAATTTTATAATTTGGTATTAATGTTGAATTAGATAAATATTAAATAAATTAATCTAATTTCAAACATTGGAAACAATTTCACATTGAATTAGGATAAAAAACATTTCAAACATTTATACATTTTCCATTGAAAAACACATTGTGGCAACACATCTTCTAGATTAATTTCAAATTAATTTATGCCACTTTAGTGATTATAATTTTTACAATTAGTTTTTATATTTCTAATAATTATAAAATATATTTTATAATAATTTTATCTATAATTTGTTCCAAAATATTTTTGAATGTAATAAAAATTAATTATCATGATTAAGGTAAAATCAGTTTGCTTTACAGTTATCTTTAATCCGAACACGCAAAAGGACCTAAAAACATGTCCACAATACATTGTATTGAAATATTATAACCATATAACCTATTTTATATAAGTTTAGTAATTATTGGGTGAACATGACTTAAGGGAGACATCTATGTATTGATTAGGTTTTATATTTATAAAAATGCCACTCCTCCTCCTCTATAAAAGGGAACTCAACCCATCACATCCAAACACCACTCAAGGAGCATTGGATATTAGAAAAACATCCAAAATATCTAACCAATAACCCTACCTTAGACCAATAATAATTACTTTTTGATGATATCCAATCAACTAATCCCATTGGTCCAATCTAAAAAGAGTTACAAAAAGAAGAGGTAACATTCATCTTCAAACTAATTTTTTTTATTTTAGTTCTCGACCACCATAAAACTTATTATAACAATAATATATAATATCATAATTATCCATAATATAATGATATGTTTGTATTATAATTTTTAGGCCAAAAACTACATGTAATTCCAACTAATGATTAACGAACTAACAATTCTTGTGTATGACAAACTACAACATCATGAAACGATGTTTGTTCGTTTTTCCTTTAACTCATCTCATGGTTGGGGATTATGATGGATAGTTTATTTTTTATATGATATATGTTATATTTTTTGATATTTTATATTTTTTTAATAATTATAATATACATACCTTCACGATTTCAATTTTTTTAAATATAATATATTTGTTTGTGGACGTTTTGACTACCGATTCCTCAAAGCGTTATTAATCATTCACACGTTACATGGAATTATTAAGGATGGGTTTATTAAATATCTATGATATATATTACATAATAATTATAAAATAATTATATTTTATATTTATGCATATATTTCATAAACATTCATTCTTTAATTATAATAATAAATTAGAAACAACATTCGTGCTTACATACGGCCTACTTTCTCTATGAATAGTGTATTCAATTTTATATTTATATATTTTATATTTTATTATAAATATTTATATAATTAATATATATAATATTTATATCATGTTTTAAATTCATTAAATAATTAATTCAATATACATGTATGAGAATCAAGAATAATAATTCAAAAATGTACAAATATTAGTGGATATTAGCTGACGTGTAACATTAAAATAGAATTGTTAATATAAATACAATATAATTTCATAATAAATTAATATATGGTATTATATATTGGAATTTGGTTGATTAATATATTTATAATGAACTTTTATTTATTATATAGGAGTTTAGTATGATAAGGACGATAATCAAGGAAAAAGGTAATGGTTTTCACATCTCACTTTTATTTTTGTGAAATTTATTCTTTATTCACCACTCATTTCGTTTTTGTGGAGTATATTCATGCCATTAATATATTATATTAATATTATAATTAAATTGATTTATATTTAAATGTCTATTTTATTATCTATCTTTAATGGGTTTTATGTTTCAAAATTAATCAAATTGGTAGAGTAATTTTGTATCAATTTCGTTTTTTGAGACACATGTTTCGTTATGATTCTATATTCTTTTTTGAGGTTCATATAATGAAATTTTAAATTTTAAAAAATTAATAAAATTATTATAATGAATTTTTAATATTCATGTAATTCCATATTCTGACATGTGGTTTCTTATTCAATGTTATCGTGGGGTAAGAGTTTATTTTAACAATCTCTTTGTATATCGATGTTTTTTATGATTATGCTTTTGTTGATGAAATTTTATGAACCACCTCTAAAGAACACTCATTTGTACTGTTATTCGATGGTAATTGATGTTATTATCGTGTATTTTTACCATTTTTCTACTCATTGGTACTTAATATAATTTAAAAATGTTTTAAAGAAAGTCTAAACTCATTTCTCTTTTCAATCAAAAAATTGTTTATTTCAAAAATATTGTTTCCAAAAATAGCTTTAATAATTGGGTTTAAAATGATCATAAAATCTAATTTTTGAGGAAAGAATATTTCAAAAAATGTTTTATTGTTTCAAAGCTTCTATTATATTTTTTCAAATATATTGTCAAATAAACTTAATTAACATGGTTTCACACTTCCATTATATGTTTTCATGGAATAAGGTTTTTAAAATGAATTATTATTTTTAAAAATATTTTTTTAAAAGAAATGAAATCTTCCACATTTAATGTTTTTAATGTATATATTCATATTATTTTATTTCTAATATGTAATTTTTGGGGTTACAAATTATTTTCTAGGAAATTTTCCAAATGATCTATTTATTATAATTCTCATAATTGTTTATGTTTTTCTGGAATTCTGTTTATGAAACCGATTCCACACTCATTGATTATATGTATATGAATCTCATTTCACATTCTTGGATTACTTGTTTATGAAACCTGTTTGTCATTCATGTTTTTTATATAACCCATTTCTTATCAATGGGTTATTGATTATGAACTAATTTTTTTTCATGGGTTATATGTTTATGAAATAAATTTCCCTTTCAACAGTTATATTCTTATGAAACATATTCTTTCAATAGTTTATGATTTTACTAAAGGATTATGAAACCTATATAGTTTCTATAGTTTATGTTATTATTACTTGTTAATGATACCCATTTCATTTCACTGTTTATAATATGTTTGATTATAATCTTGTGAAACATGTATTTATGATTTCATAATGAGATGGGTTTGACATATTTCTCCCATAAATGAATTGGGTAAAGATTTATATCTCATGAGATAAGAAGGGTTGAAATGGAGAGTAAACTTTGTTAATTAAAGAACTATGTCTGCTAATATAGTCATGTGAGTGATCCTTGACTACTAAAAGTCATGGGAGTGAACCATGAATACCAAGATGGCCATGGTGGTCAATCATGATTATAAAGATGGTATATGGAGTAAACACATACTAAAAATATGGATTTAAAACTCATTCCTTAATTAGTATGGAAATAGTTTCATATTCTTAATTTTCACCCACAATTCACTGTCTTAATTCTCATGTTCTCCTTTCATGGATTATGCTTTTGATACCCTAATGATTCATGTATAATGAAATGAATTAATTATTACATGATTCATTTGTATGATCATTTTTACATGAGGTATGATCTTATAATGTAATGATCATGTACTCATACTCATATTCTTGTGTTTATGCTTATATATCCCTTTTGTTTCCCATTAGAGAGGATCTGAGCTCACCCATTTTATGATTTATTTCTCTAGGTTATGAATATATGTATTGTATATTTTGTTTATAAGAAGGTTGATATTCATGAAAAACATAGTGGTATATAATGTAGATAAATGTTGTAGTAATCTATATCTGTATATGTTTCCAAATGAACTAGAATAATACAGTCCTTTGGGTGTCTGTTGGTTAATTTATTAAGTATTCTGAAAAGTAATGTAATTTTAATGTATTAAAAGAGGGGGTTGATATAATTTTACTCAGTAAACACTATATTTTCCAATACAATTACATTATTTTTCCCTTCTAATACATACTCTAAACATTTTATTTGTTCCTTTAATACATTCACATTGGATGTTCTTTTAATGTTCTAGCATAAAGGAAACTAAATCTTATTTCTTACTTGGTCTCTACTTAAATTTGAGAGAAATACATTATTAAATTCTATAGTGAGTAAAATTGTTTTTTAAGGCACACATATTTAATCATGTTCTAGGAAAACTAACTATGAATGATCACAATATCCTTCACTAAAGTGGAAATCCCATTTTATTTATCATTAGAAAATTGTCTGTCACATTTAGTGATAACCCGTTTCTTTTTTGTTACCTTAATTTACTAAACCTATAAGGAATAGTGTGAGAAACACTTTTCAAACATTAAATTCACAAAATCATCTCAAGTCACTTATAGGATGACCAAATTATGATAATTTATTTTTATTATAATACACCTTAGGATTTTCATTAAAGATGTCCATAGACATATCCTTAGAAAAATCCTTAGGTATATTACTAAATTTTTCAAATCATTGATTTAAATGGTTTAATAAACCTTCCATTTTATACCAACTTTAACTAACTACTTATAACTCACATGGATAATAAATCATTTTACATGAATTTTAATCATATTACATAAATACATTCTCGAGAATAGTAATAGTTTAGTGTCTTTGTAAACATGGAATAATAATATTATAACATGGTGAGAGATATTCAAAATTTCTATTAAATATCTTCCCATTTAATACACATACATTAAACATATATTCATAACAAAGAGAAATGAAACAATGAAATTTGGGAGCTCATATGCCCAGTAATGGTAATCAAGGGAGATATATAAGAATAGAACAATCATAATGGTGTAAAAACATTATCATAATAATATAATATCATAGTATACATATAATAGATCATACACATGAGTTATGTCATAAATATGTTTTGTTCATAATAAAAAAAATCATACTTAAATTATAATACATGAGGCAATATAGAATAAAATTTTCATGAGACATAGCCCTGTGGAATACACATAAGTATATAAAATTATTCTCTATAAGTAAAAGATCATTGAAAAAAACATATTTGGGAACCTACATGGGACTACACCTACTTGTTGGGGAACATCATAAACCCCAATAATTTATTGTCAATATATGTGAATGGGTTTCCACATCTTCCCCTTGTGGATAAGGTCTCTAAATCTTCAGTAATAGGTTGGGTTTCCCCATATTCAATAGTGGATTAGGTTTCCCCATCTTTCATAGTGGAAAACTCCTATCAACATTAGTCCCATAATAATATGATGTGATATAAATATTTTTCCAATTCATTGGAGGGATATATAGTTTATACCCGTCACATGATAAAATACAACATACATATTCCATGACATAATAAAACATGCAAAATATCATGTCCCATAAAATATATTGCTTTTATAAACATCATATCATAACTCTTACAATGAAATGGATGTTATAAACATTTCATCATATAATTACCTAGGGTAAATAGATAGTATTCATAATAATTTCATCAAATCATATACCATGAAAAGAATTGGGTTTCATAAAAATAAAACATGTGGAAGAGAAATAGGTTTCATTGACATTATTCCACCAAAACATAAATCAGCCAAGAGTTAATATGAATGGTTTTCCTAGATAAGTTTCATAATAATGATTAAAATATATCTAATTATTCCATCGTAAATGGATAATAATTTTCAAATATCACTTATAGAATTTTCTAAAGAAAATAAACTCTCATTGAAATTATCTTTTTAAAACGTAGAATATATTCAAAATCCTTTGATTAGAAAACATTTGAAAACATATAAATAAATAATTTAAATAATTTAAAAAATTTCATGAGTATTTTTTTTATTAAAAATATTCTTCTTGGGATAGAAAACATTTTCAAAAAACATATTTGAAAAAAAAATCAATACGATTTGAAAACTTTTTTCCTTGAATACTTATAAAGTAATCATTAATTAATTTTGAAAAAGAAATACTTAAAACCTTATAATGGAATATGGAAAACATTTTGAAAACCATTTAACATGAAAACTTATAAAGGATGTTTGAGAATATTTTGAAATCATTTATCATGAAAAAATTATAATGAAATCTTAAAAACCATTTGAATAAGTTTTTTATTGAAAATAGATTTCAAAAATTGTGAATGACGATTTGAAAACCATTTTAAACACTTTAAACAATAAAAAATTTACCTTTCATAGGATTTCATGAACATATTCTTAAGATTTCATTTATAATATTTTTTAAATTTTCTTTAGAAAATATGCTTTTCAATAAATCTTATTTTCCAATAGACA
The DNA here is from genome assembly GCA_963277665.1 of Viscum album. Taxonomy (NCBI): domain Eukaryota; kingdom Viridiplantae; phylum Streptophyta; class Magnoliopsida; order Santalales; family Viscaceae; genus Viscum; species Viscum album. The sequence goes on from OY728131.1 coordinate 1,018,282,360, forward strand.
TAAATAATATCATATTTTTATAAACATTTATCTTAATTAAAAAGTATAATAAATAGTGTTAATATTTTATAAATATATGAATATATCATTAATAACCATTAGATAATAAAATTTATGATATTTATCTAGATATGGATAATAATATTTCTTTAATGGAAGTATAAGCCTAAACAATCCTGATAAACGATGAGATTATATTAATGAACTATTACCACTTTATTATTATTAAATTATAATCCCCATAAAATAATGAAATTAAATGATGTGTAAAATTTCATCAATATAATTATTTTAATTATATATCATTTTAATGGGAAATATATACATCTCATAGAAAAATATGGTGTGTTGCAATGAATTAGTCTCAAATAAGAAATTATGAGACAAAATTACTTCTTCGGTTTGGTAACTTTTGAAACATAATCACCATAAAATAATGATATTAAAATTTATATGGAAATACACATAAATTTATGTATAATTATCGTTTTATACATTCATGGGTAGTAAATACCGCACAAAAAACAAATGAGTGGTGAATAAGGCTTAAGTCTCGGAGAAATAAATGTCAGACGAGAAAACCCATGCCATATTACTAACTTTATAATTGTGATCACCATGAAATTATAAAATCGTAATATAATTATATAAAATAAATTAAGGATAAAACATGTCATATATTATTATATACTCCACACAAAAAAAATATTTTTCAATATGACATGTATCTCGCAGAAATAAAAAGTGACATAAAATTCCCTTACATTCTATCTTGATTTTCTTCGTTCACATTTAACCCTACATTAAAATAAATATAAGTTTATTATAAATATTTCATATAAATATATTAATATATTTAATAATATATATTAATTTAATATAAACATATATTATCCATTTATTAACACTTCCATGTTAATGTTAAATTTCGTGTAATATCCATATTTTTTTCATTTATGTATTGAATTTTTATTTGTGATCCTCTTACTTTGATCAGGATTTACTTATTTATAGAATATAAAAAATGATACAAAATTAATTTATATTCATTATATTTATATATATAAATTTGTAAAATATAGAAAAAAGAAATTGAATACATAGTTCATAGATATGGTATGTCGTACACACACATTAACGAGGTCTTTTTTTCATATTTAATTAAATAATGTAAATTTCATATTGTTATATATTTATATATATTATCATTAAAATATAATATCTATTTAATATATATCATATATATTTAAGAAAACTATCCTTAATACATTTTATGAAAATTTTGAATGAATCACATAACATTGAGGAAGTGGTAGTCCACCCATCCACAAACAAAGTTATCGTATTTACAAAAAAAATCAAGAAGTCATGTTTAATATATAAATTCTAGGGGAATAAATAAATAATTAATATCATATATATAATATAAAAAATAACATTAATCATAATTATAACCCCTGAGGTGTGGTAAAGGAAAAAATGTACAACACCGTTTCTTGAGGCGGTAGTCCATCACACAAAAGAACATTATGTTTGAAACCCATTAGATAGAACATCGTGCAACATTATGTTTAAAAACTAGATTAAAAACATATATATGTATATATATATATATTAATATAATTATATTATTATATTATCATGGAATAAGATGATTTTATGGGGTTGATATTGAAAGTAAAAAAAATTATCTCTTCAAAGGATGTTACCCTTTCATTGGGAAACAGCTCTTGGTTTGCATCAATGTGCATCTGTAATGAAATTTATTTCCAATATGAGAATGATTGGCTAAAGGATGTGATTTTAGGATGATATTTGGTATAATGATTTTATACAAATTACTTTATAGGGGTTAATAATTGCAAGGGATGAGTGATTTTTTATATTCAAGGGGGTGTGGAATTTTTTTCATTTTTTAAAATGGAGACACACAAATGATTGACCCATGTAATGTGGATCCAATAATTTTAAAAATCAGATAAAATAGATAAAAATTATAAATTTAAATATTAAATGGAATTTTGACATGATTGTAGGTCATTGTGGGCCTTATGTTTAAGGTTTTGTCATTTGTTTAGCCATTTTTTATGTTAATCATTGTAATTAGTTTTAATCACATTCTCTAATATTATGGGTGGAAAATTAAATTGAAATTATAATAAATTATTTATTATTTTGATATAAAATATGAATTTATTTTTATAAGTTATATACAAATAATAGGCATAATTTAGTTTGAAATTATTCCCATATGTGTATCATGAAAGCTAGTTTTTAGATTGAGAAGGTCCTAAAGTTAGTAATGTTTTCATGTCCAATTTCAATTTAAAATTGGTTATAATGACCTGAAATTGATAAAATTATGTATAATTTATTTAATTAGACTTTAAAACCAATTTAATATATATTTTAAATATACATTTAAATTAGATGAAATTTAATTTTTGAATTAAAATTTACTTTTTCACGATTTATCAAAAATTGAAACCTCATAGAAAAATATAAAAAAATGCCGAAGCTGATTTTGATATTCATATTTGAGTAATGATGTTTATTTTGTTAAATAAAAATTATATATGTTTCAAAATTATGATTTCAAATGGGTTCTCTAATAAATGGCAGTAAAATTAGTTATTATAAAAAAAATTCATAGAGATGGATTTATACATATATCATACCTATCAACTATATTTGATGAAAAAAAAATTATTGAGTCCTTAATATATAATTATTATTTAAAACATTAATCAAAAGTGGTTTTTTTATTTTATTAATATACACTTCTGTTTTTTCATTGAATTTTGTTTTTCTTTGATAAGTAATTTCATTATTTAAAATGGTTCATTCATTCAATTTTACTAATGGATAAATAACAGATTCATTTTATAAAAATGTGTAAATAATATTTTCATAATTTAATTTATCTTATTTGTAACTTACATTCCTGTTACTAGGTGGTATCTATAACATTGTTTTAATATTATTATTAATATTATATTGTAGTTCATTAAAACTATTCCTTGTGTGTAATTCAATCCATCAATGAACCCCAACATTATGTGTGACACCAGAAAAACATAGTGTTTCATGTATGAAAATATAATTTAAGTGTTGTTTGTACTATAATCTTGACTTGGTTGTTCATTAAATGCCATCAAAACCTAGTTCTATTATATAAAAAATGCTACATTCTATGTTGGGTGAAATGAAAAATATCAAAAATATAAAATTTGTTCAGAAAAATTATTTCAAAAAATATCAAGTTGTTACTCCATTATATTCCTCCAATGATTTGGGTAAATATGTATAACTAATTGTGTTAATATGTAATTTGTGAACTATATTTCATATTCAAAATTCTATGTGTTGACCAAGCATTTATTTCCTCCAGATTATGCATGTATTGGGTTAAATATCCATAATATCATGATTGATACTGGTTACATGTTCATAATATAATGAGTGAGCCTATTCCTATTTATACCTTTTCAAAATGTTAAAAGTTTGTGTGTATGTCACAATTTTATGTTTCGTGTGAATTTTATTGTCTTCTAGATTATTTTTATTGTTATTTTATGAATCATATCTTATAAACTCCTATTGTTTAATACATGACTCAATATATTTTTCTTTAACATGCAGTGTATAATTTTGAGATGTTATGTCCGTGTTCTTATTCCCTTATTCTTATGTTAAGGTGGATATCTCTCTTTTTTACCATTACTAATAATATAAGATCACCTTTTTATTATGTTTCTTTTCACATGGATATGGTTAAAGGTATTAGGTATTACATCTAAAAAATTATTTTATTTGTGATGGGATAAATAGTATATGATGTAGATGTTTAAGGAAATAATTTTGTTTTGTTTCCATTTTTACAAAGACACTAAACCAATATGATATTAGAATGGGTAATAAATTTTTTGTAATTAATATTCATAAATCCAGATTTAATATCTATGTATGAAAATAATTTATCTTTGCAGTACCTTTATTTTTAATAATGTTTTTTAAAAAAATTGTTAGAAAATCAGGGAGTACTACAGACTAGGGAAGTATAAATAATATGTGGAAGAATTAGTATTATTCTCAAATATAACGAGTTGATTTTTATTAATTAACTCATAATTTAGTATGTTGAACCCATTATATTAATGACATGAAATAAAAAATGACCATGGGGTACATGATCTATAATGATGAAACCATCATAAATTTGTATCTATAACCCAGAACATGGACCTGGTAACAACAAGTACCTTAGGATATTTTTGTGATTGGGATATAGTTAATAAAATGAAAAAATCTAAAACAAATCATTGAGTATGAAAATTATCAATGGTATGTTGATTCGTTGAGTCTCTTTGATATAAATAAATTATTGTTATTGTCTTTATTATTAGGTGTATTCCTAATTAAATAGGATAATTTTTTAAATAGAAATATAGAGTCTAATTGGATAATGACTAAATGAAGTCTTTTTCTTTATTTCAAAATAATTACCATGATCTATGAAGCATTATTTTCTTTATTAACATGTATTGACCTAAAAATATACTTATACATTTTTGAGCCTCATGAATAAAATCAAACTAATAATGGATTGTCTATAAAAAAATTCGATGGGGAATCCTTGAATTCTTGATCTAAGTACGAAGAATCATCCAAATGGATGGGATATGATTCATTGATGTAGAATCCAGTGTCTATACCTCATTGTTCTGGTCATTATAATATATTAAGGAATTCCTCATCACGATTTCATGGATTCACATGGAATATATTAAATATTAGAATGCTTGAGATGAGCTCCTAAATTTGGATTGATTTCCTCAGACATGGAATTCATTGAATTACCTCTTTAAAAGACAATCAAAACAATCACAAAATTACCAAGTATATGATCTTTCATTTTTTAGAGCCCTTGAACAATTGGAATATTTAGGATTCATCACATAGTTTATAAAATAGAAATATACACCATGGATTTTTCAATGTGGGTTAGAAATATTTTTCATCACATACAACTCCATGAAGATTTAATTTAACCCAATTGGTTTTGTTGCATTGTAATACCGAAACCCACTCTATGGATTCAATTTTGATACTACTTAATTAATGTATATGCATATTTTTATGGGTCCTATGACTAACACTAGGTTTCTAAGTTTAGAGATATTTAATTTTGGATGAAATATGTATATTTGGATGAGAACCTGATAGTCCCCTCCTTGATAGGGTTTCTCGACATTTACTTCATACATAAATATATTTACACATCACACCATATATTTTATAATCACGAACTATATATGGACTATAAAACATTGGTAGTGTCCTACTAATTTTAGTCACAACCTATTCAGGACATCACTTAGTGCCTAATCATACCTCTTAGGCAAAGGTCATGACTTTGGTTGGATCTTAATTTTTTATAAAATTTAATTATATATGAATTTTCATGGGATTTGTAGACCAAGGATGAACTCAAACTACCTAAAAGAGTTGGTCCATCTTGGTTATTTATTTATTTCCACCATTCCCTATTGTATGTGTTACCATATTGTATCTATTGACTACCTTGTACATATTCCATTTTATGTTCTTACATTATTGATTTTTATTGTAATGTTCAATAATGTAAATGAATTATTACTTATCCATGGATTATATTATTTTTATGCTATTTTTACTTCTAATAGAGAGGTTATAACCTCCCCACCATACCTCTAGTAATCCCTCAATGGTAGTCAAAATCCAACAGTTTAATGGGAGGTGTTCTTGATGCTATGTGGCCCATTAATCTAGTTACATATGTGTAAACCTTGCAGAGGAAATCTCACTAGATATGAAGGACATATGTCACCCCACTTATCCTCATGTTTTTTTATAGGAATGAACTATTAACATGTTTTAATATATTCAATAGTTGGAGGTTACAACGGAACATCACGTTGAATCCTGGCCAACCAAAAAGGTCTCATTGATCTTGATGATTCACCATGAATCCTTCTAGTAGAGTATGATTACATCAAGTGGATATATATTAATTTTTATATATTCCATTCTAGAAGAGATGAAATGTTATGGTACACACATGGGTGTGTTTTTTTATAGTTATATATATCATGAGTTGATTGGTGATCATGTGTATATGGAAATTGTTATCATTATTAGTGATAAAGACCCCTCAGGGGTGGGAAGTAGGTCAAACACTATGGCTTTTAATTTTATGTCTCAATAGACTTTGAACATGGATTCATAATCCTTGTTTACATAGAATAAAATACCTATTGTATTATATTTAAAAATATGTGTATTCTCTGGTAGGGTGATAAATGATTGAATATTTGGGAGAAGCATGTGTATAAATAGAATCATATACATGGTATGATGATTATATTTTAGACTTGTAATTTTTTAAACAATATCTCTCCATGAAAATGATTCATAGAGGAGCTAGTCAGTAATTTGTATTATTGTAGTGTGGATCCTATTTTCATGGAGTGGAATGGGTCTTCACAATATAATACAATTGACGCAGACGAGATCATTGTTTCACAACCTTGTCGTGGACAATATCATTGTTTTATGAAAGAATCTATGTCATAAGAATGGTTAATACTTTCTTGTAGTTGTGTTTTAGAGGTCATTATTTTCTTATATAGGGATTTATTCACTCCTTCAGTCAAAAATAGTATCCATGAACCATTATTTTGTGTGACAGATGAATTGGGTGTCATTTGACTAACTCTCTACTTTGACCATATATTCAAAAATGGAAAATCATGACTGTTTTCCATAATAGGTGGGTAGAGTGTAATCTATATCTTCATTGTAGATTCTTTATTGGTGTATGTGATGGGTTTCATGATGGGAATATAGATGCTATATCTTATTTATAAATCATGGCTTAGGATGTGTCATGTCTGGTGGTCTATTTGGATATACTAATCCCTTTTTGAACCCTCTTTTTGTGGGGGCAAGTTATCTAGGGGGGTTATGGGTGTTTATTGATATGTAGATCTATTTCATTTGGTTTGGAGTAGATAAATAAAGGTTATCTAAATATTTAGAATCATCCACATTGAAAAGTGGCACATGGAGTCACCAAACGATCAAGTAGTGATGATGATTATTCAATTTGGGTATTTTTTGCAATGGATGTGACCAATTATAGTTTTCAGAAATGAGCGTTGATAACACAATTGGAAAATCGTGGATTAAGGATGTGATTTTCTTAGAGATCACATTGTGATAGATGAAAAACTATAGAATTTTAGTATAAATGTTGGAGTTGACGACTCACATTACCCAAATTATAAAATATAGAGATGATAAATTATATCCCTTGTACATGGTTTTTGGAATTGGTAGATCACACAAATTCAGAAATGATTGTGGAATTGCAACATTTTTGAAGTCATCATGGAACATTACATACATACACATCATGGTTGTGTGGGTATATTTTTTCTCTTTTTGATGGACTTCTAGAATATTCATTAATAGAGGGGTATCAAAGATATTGTCATGACCTGTCCCTCAGGGCCCATGTCGGGACTATCCCAACCCTGCACTCCATAGGCCAGGGGCTAGCGACTAGCACTGAAGGTGTAATTCACTAAAACTGGGAAGGAATTGCCTTTATAACCTATAATCACACACACAAGAAAGCACAAGGATGGATACAAAACACCAAGTAAGATGAACAACAAAACAGTGCTGAAAGTAAAAGGGGCCAGAATACAAGCCCAACTGGAAAGTACAAGTACAAATGAAGAAAAGGGAAAGTAAGATGGTGGGTTGTCCCCTGAGGTTCCTACCAAAAGTCTAGGTACAGATCGCCTCCCCAACACTCCTCTAATCTTTGTCTACTCCATGTACCAACTCTTCATAAGGTCCACCTCCATGTAAAGTCCAGTCCTAGTACTCTCGGCCTCCTTCAGCACTATCCATCATCGGCATCCAACACAATATGGTGCGGGCATATCCCGTTTAGGGGTGAGTATAACAATACATTGTAGGGACCCTAAGACCCTCTAGTTCAGACAAAATCCAACAAAGATAAAACACAATGTGTAAAATAAATAGATATCATTACATAAGTATATTCCCACACATATAGCTAAGTTATCAAGTAATCCATCCCAATAATGAGATAAACATAGAGGTTCTGACTCTTCTCACACATGGATTTATTCGAGAGGGTAGTATCAAGTAATATTTTGAAGACAATTTCCTACACCTCAGATGCTAGAGAACTCCACCTCTATCGAGTACGTGGGCATGCCGCGTCATACAAAGGTGATTCTCAGTAACCATGGACCGCTGAGGTACTCCTCATGTCATGCACTGTGGGTCTGCCACATCACACAAGGGCAATCCCCCTCGTAGCCAGCGGAGGTAATCCTCTGGTCGAGTAACATGGGTCTGCCGTGTCACCATGGTGCTCCCCACCGTGGTTCTGCCGCGTCACCAAGGCACTCCCCACTAGGCCATTTGATTCACTCTAAGTCGAAACAGTCAATAGCCATCATGTCTCATCCAGCCACTAGGTCTCCACACTATTCTCACTCATTCTCTGGGAGGATCAACTCCACAAAGTAATGGTTGAACCTCCAACTACCATGAAGATTTATTAAGAAGTATCTACATGGTCCACCACATCATAGGGGTCTCAACGTAATAGAAGACACGTCAATTGGAGGCTCGGTATGTGATTTATTTACTGTTTAGTAATAGGGTAATGGTTGGATTCATTCTCGATCCAACATGACCATTTCCCATCACAATCCAATACTCTAGTGGGGTATACTCAAATGGACTGTCTCACTCCATGATTTCCAGCACCACTAATGTTTCAGAAAACGAAAGTCGGGTGCCAATGTTATGGAAAATAGAATGTAATTGGGTCATAGTGGGCCCGTTTCCATACCGATATAGTCATACTGACCAGGCCCAACCCATTGGGTTCTTCCCGATGGTCGTGTGGGGCCATAGAGGCATCTCAGCATCAAAGGATGCCACGAGGGTGGCTCAACCGTGGAACGGCTCGGCCGCAGGCCAGCTCGGCTCGAGGCAGCTCGCAAGGCCGCCACGAGGTGGGCTCAAGAGGCTCAGAGGGTCACGGTGAGGGCACGGTAGCGATGGGTGCTTGGCTTGTCCTGGACAGTGGTTCAGTTCAGTGGATGGCGGCACGATGGCTCGGCACGGCGGACAACGGTGACACGGCGGCTCATCACAGTGGTGGTGTGGCGAGGGGGGTACAGCCCAAGGTGGCACGACATCTCGACACACAGGCGGCGCGGAGACTCAGCACGATGGCATGGCAAGGCGGCTCGACACGGCAGCGGCGTGGTGGCTCGGCATGGTGGAAGCGCGATGAGGGGGTCAGCCTTGGGGTGGTACTATGGCTCAACAGGGAAACGGCGTGGTGAGGGAGTTCACCCTAGGATGGCGCGGCATCTCAGTCTGGACACGGGTGGCTCGGCTGGGCATGGGGACAGTTCGGCTGGGAGGTGAAGCACCGTGGGGCGTCGCGGGTCACGGAGGTCGTAGGTGGTGGCATTGTTGCCTTTTTTGCCTTCGTCACCTTCCTCCATTTCGAAGAACACATTGAAGAAGAATGGCGGAGAGGTCTTGCCATGTTTTTTTGGCCCACACCCTCTATGTTTAGAGTGATATCAAGTGGATCACAAAGAACAAAGCATGAACGTGTAAGGATGATATTTTAAAACCCCATTTCCAACAATCATTGTCAATCTATATTCCCAAATACCACAAAATAATTAGTATGGTAGAATATGGGAAGTGTAAATCCATAAACCCCTACCTCTTTTGCTTGTTGATGTTGGAGTAAGAAGGTAGTATGGTCGTCGATTATTCATATATGTGGGTGTCCCACATCAGAAGAAGTCCCGAGGAAGAAGGTTGAAGGGGGTCGACGTTCTTCGTTGGAGAAGCATTCTTCTTCTGTGGATCATTCAAATGAAATAATGTGTTCTACGTTGAAGAGATTTCTCCCCAGTGCTCTTTCCTTATAATTCCACCAAGGATTCCTAGGATAATATATTAAGTTCTTTATTTAGTTTGTTGGAACAAATTCAGATTATCCAAATCAATAATCTAGGATTTCATATTATAGGTATGCACGTTAGCACAATTAATGTGAAGGAAGTTAAGAGGCTCCTCCACATTAATGTGGGGTGTTGAGTGGTTTTTATCCATTATGAGTGGTGTTTAAGAGGATAAGGCCTCGGGTGGTCCCTACCTCCATAACCTCTCACGGGAGGTTAGGTTCGGGTGGTACCCACCACCATAACCTCTAATGGGAGGTTAAGATCTAGTTGTCCCCACTTCTCAACATCATCCTGGAGGTTTAGTTTCAGTGGAACCCACCTCCCAACCCTCACATGGGTGTTGCAAATAAAAATAAAATATCACACACTTTTATTTTTACATTATTCTTACATGAAATACCTAAAAAATAACATTCACCCAAGACCATATGTCGTCAAGGTGAAAGTCCTCTTAAAGAAATATCGGAACTATGAGTTCAACGGTGCTCTCAGAGATCAATTCCAAGCACCGATTAAAAAGCTAAAACAACCAGATCACACATATACGTAACGTACCCAAACAAATGTTCAGAAATTTATTCCGGGCAATCTGAGCCCTGAAATCACATGCCGTCATTTTTTACGGGCTCCAAAAATTCCCATTTATATAAAAAAATTACATGGAAATTATGGGTCATTACATTCTCCCCACCTCAGGGATCTACATCCCCATAAGAGACAACTCAATCTTTGAAAATACATGGGGGTACTGAGCATGCATCTGAGCCTCTCGTTCCCATGTTCCCGCCTTGATGTTACCATTATTCCAACGAATGCACACCAGAGGTATCAACCATCCACGAAGGACCTGCTCATACCGATCCTCAATCTCTACTGAATCCTTAATAACTGTCACCCCATCATCGATGTCCAACTCTCCATGGTCGATGATATGAGAAGGTACGTGCAAATATATCCTTATATGGCACACATGGAAGACGTCATGCACATAGTGCAACTGATTCGGAAAGAGAAAATTGGTATGCCACCTCACCAACTCATCTGAGAACTTCGAAAGGTCCGACGAATCTTGAAGATAACTTTCCTCCTCGGCCAAATATCTGTAATCCTCATCGAGGTGAGACCCGTAGAATGATTTGGTCACCATCCTCGAACTCAAGAGGTCTCCTTCTCTTGTCATAATATGATTTATGTCTTCTCTATGGAGTCTTCATCCACTCTTGAATGATTTGTACCTTCTCTATGGTATCCCAAAAAAACAATTTGGTCCCACGAGTGCTAACTATCCTAGGTCAGTCCAACACAAAGGTGTTCTACAAGGTCTCCCGTATATCATCTCAAAAGGTTCCATCAATATGGTGGAGTGGGAGATAATGTTTTATGAAAATTCCACAAAAAGGATATGTGTTCCTCCTAGATTTAACTGAAGTTGAATACAAAAGCGTGGAGCATGTCCTCAAGGGTATGAATAGTCCGCTCAGTCTAACCATCCGTTTGCAGATGGAATGCAGTGATCAAACAAAGCTACTTCTCTAAAGCCTCCTACAATACCTTCTATAGTAGGGACGTAAAAATTTCCTCACAACAAGAGACAATCGTCGTCGGTAATCCATGTAGCCACAAAATCTCTTGCACGTAGTGGTGTCACAAGCTCTCTATGGAACCCCACTCTCTAATCGGTTGGAGGTGGGCCGACTTGGTGTGTTGGACAATGATAACCTAGATAGATTCATGACCTATTGATGTATTTGTATGTCCTGTCATGAGGTCCATGGATATCCTATCCCACATCCACTTTGAGACCTCTAAATGTTGAACCATTCATGCTGGTAGCTGATGCTCCGCCTTCACTTGCTGACAAGTGAGGCACTGAGAAACAAACTCTGCTACTACTTTCTTCATTACTGGCCACCAGTGCTATCGTTGAAGGTCCTGGTACATCTTCACCACTCCCGGATGTACCGCTATAGGGGATGTGTGGAAATCCCTCAACACATCCTCCTAAAGTGACACTAGTTCCATGGTACGTCTCATGAATTGGATGAATTGCTCCCCACATTCATAAAATCAATCAGGTCTGGTGCATGTCATGTGGATATCTAAGCACGTCGTGTCTTGCAGTCAACATCCCCATGAAATGACTCCCTTACTTGCGGAAGAAGTGTGAGAGTTACTGTAAGATACTGGAGAAAAAATGTACCATCTCTATCCACAACGGATATCTACAATGTTGCCAGCTTCTCTGTCTCCTAGAATAGTAGGTGTATAAAAGATCTCTTGCTGAGTGAATTTTCAACAATGTTCCCCCTCATTGTTGTATAGACTATCTCAAACTCATAGTCCTGGAGGTACTCAGTCCAACATCATTGTCTTAGGTTTTGGTCCTTCTGAGAGAAGATATACCTGCGACTCTTATGATCAGATTACACTGTAAAATGTATTCCCATCAGATAGCGCCACAACATCTTCAAGGCAAAGACAACTACTTCTAACTCCATGTAATGGGTAGAGTAGTTCTGCTCATGTTGTCTCAGCTATTGAGATCCATAAGCGATCACTGCTCTCTTCTACATCAGGACACATCCGAGCATGGTCGTTGATGCATCACAGTTAACTATGTACCATGCGCCCTCATCCGGAAGCCTCATGGTAAGGGCACTAGTCAGCCTCTACCTCATCTCCGAAAAAATCCGCTGGCATATCTTCGACCACATGAAGGGTTTCCCCTTCTTCTTTAAGAACGAAGGAGGTGTTGCAACTCTGGTGAGGTCTGGCACAAACCTCTGGTAAAATCCAACCAAACACATGAAACATCATAACTTTGTCACACTATTGGGTGCCTCACAAGAAAGTACCGCCTCAATCATCGTTGGATCCACTATAACTCTAGCCTCCGATATGACATGTTCCAGTAAGTGAACTGCTCTGATCCAAAACCCGAACATCGAGAGATTACCATAATGTCAGTGCTCTCGGTGTGTGTCCTGTACTACCTCAAATTGATAAGCATGCTACTCCTCAGAAGTCGAGTAGATCATAAGGTCATTGATGTAAACCACTAAAATGTGATCAAATTATTAATGATAGATCTTGTTCATGATTTCCATGAACATTGTTGGACCATTTATCATGACGAATGGAATATCCAAGAACACGTAATGGTCGTACCGACATTTGAAAGTCATTTTCTCTACATCTTCATCTCGTACTCTGAGCTAGTGATAGCCTGGTCTGAGGCCTATCTTTGAGAACCACTATGATCCCTTTAGCTGATCAAAGTTGTTGATAATCCTTGGGATTTGGTACTTGTTCTTCATATTCACATTGTTCATGACCCAATAGTCAACGTAAAGCCTCAAGCTCCAATCTGCCTACTTGGCGAACATAATCGGGGTTACCTAAGGGGAAACACTGGGGCCGATGAATCCCTTCCCTTGAAAGTCTTCTAGCTGTACCTGTAGCTCACAAAGCTCTTTTAGAGACATATGATACGCAGGTGAAAATATCAGTGTCATCCATGGGTACAAGTCAATGTAATAGTCCAACTCTCTGTGAGGAGGTAGACCCGAAACATCATCAGGGAAAACATCAGCGTACCGGTCCACCACTATAGTATAACTCAGACACTCCACATCAACAGATCTAAGGCTAAATCTAGCCAACTGATGAGTGATTGGCTACACTCTCCTCCAGATATGTCCATATTGTGCTGCAAAGGATCCCTTCTCACTGGCAAAGGCAAAAATCGTCCTATCCATGCAGACACACCACACCTTTTACATAATACAGTCAATCTGAGCATGTATTGTAGATAACCAGTCCATACACAAGATGAAGTCATAAATCCTAGATGCAAATACTATAAGATCCCAGCCGAATCACTTGCCTCCTAGAGTAATCTTGCACTACCGTACCCAGTGCGTAATTGTCGAATCTTCTACCGTATGAGTCTCTAGCCTTAAGGATAGGGATAACTGCTCCATCAGAATCTCTGAGATCTAAACGAGGGTGTTGGAAATAAAATAATTACCGGAACCTGTGTCTATAAGTACTGCAACAAAGGTTTAGTAGACACAAATCATACCTTGTATCTTTTCCTAAGCGTTGGGATCCTAGGCCTCAGCTGCCTAGAGATATTCTGCCCCTACCCATCTATCCTTGTGGTCAGGGTGGACCTCATGGTGGTGGTGGCAGTAACATTTCAAATTGCTTCCCACCTCCAGTTGCACGACCAGCTCCTCTGCCACATCCATCTGCTCCCTGTGGACCTCTTCGGTCAAACCTCTGTCTCTACCTGGGCAGTCCTGCGACCGTCTGTTGATCATCTGAATGGTGGGTCAGACAGTCACAAACTATGTGACCTAACCCACTGCATGCGTAACAATGTCCACTCCAAGCATGACTAGCTTTGCTTAGGGTGCCCTGCACAACCGATCCTAAGTTATGTGGTCATCCAACTGTAGGTCTGGTCCTCTTCAACATCTATGACGTTTTCCTATGGACAGCTGCCTAAGTCTCTGCTACGTGACGACCGGTACTGGGTCCCGGCGCAGGTGACTGCTCAGTAAAGAAACTCTCCACCATGAGGGCACTATTTAACACCCCTGCCTACGTCTGGATGCTGGGTGAGATCACTGAATCCCTAATCTACCACCTGAGTCCCTTCTCAAAGGTCTGGGCCTAGACGAAAGGGTCAGGCACCATATCTATAGAGTAGCATCAGATGTTAGTGAACCTCGTTGAATATTGAGCTACAACCTTACTTCCCAACTACAGATGAAGAGGCTCATGTATGTGCACTGCGCGAAGAGTCGCTAGAACACAATCTACCCGAAACCGGATCTCAAAGTCTACCCAGAGAAGCACCACATCATCGTGAATCTAGAGCTTCAAGTTCCACCATCTGCCTGGTGCTTCCAGTAGAAGGCTGGCATCAAGGATCACCAATAAATCAGATGGTTTTCCTAAAAATTGTAAAACTCTCACCACGACCTCTATCCAATCCTCAGCTACATCTGGGTATGTCTCTCCCCTGATCCTGTGTGGCCTTTGGTGATGAAACTCATGCAATGCACTCAAGCAGTGTGCATCATCTACTTCCTGGGCAGGTGGCATCAGTGGCCCAATGGGTAATAGTACCGATGGTTCCTCTGCTGGTTCCTCTACTGGAAGAGGGCCCTGCTCGAGGCTTCATCACTCAACGGGATATCGGTGCATAAAACTCTATGAACTCTAGCTGGTTGCCTGTGTGTAAGAATTATGAAAATAAATAGGTGCGCTATGGTCAAAAAGTTATACATGTTGAGCTGACTGGGTGAGCCGACTCAAAGAGTTCACAAAGAAGACTCTTGAAAACAAACATGCAATCAGTGTTTTCATGCACTGAGTCAGATATCAGAAGTAAGGGTCCTGGTGTATGGATACGTTGACCAATGCACCAACACTGGACTCCATGAACTGAAAATCTCACTTATTACCCTTAAAACTATTGCTTCATAGAAAAGATCAGAGTCATAGTTATTTGGTAGAACCGACACCTCTGATACCAATTTTTCATGACCTTCCCCACGTGGCCCGTGTCGGTACTACCCCAAGCCTGCATTTTATAGGCCAAGGGCTGGAGACTATCACCAAAAGCATAATTCTATAAAACTGGGAAGGCATTGCCATTATAACCAGTAAAAACACACACAAGCAAGAACACAACTGAATACGAAACACCAAGTAAACTATATAACAAATGATTGTTGAATGTGAAGGGGGTAGAATACAAGAGCGAATTGAAAGTACAAGTACAACTGAAGTAAATGGAATGTTATCTCTTGTGTCTTCCTTCGAGGATCCTACCTAAAGTGTCGATACAGATCGCCTCCTCAACACTCCTCGTCCGTCTGTCTTCTCCATGTACTAACTCGTCGCAAGGTCCATCTCCAGGTACTATCCAATCCTGGTACTCTTTTCCATAGTATACGTTATCCATCATCTATATCCAACACAACATGTTGTGGGTATATCTAGTGCAGGGTTGAGTATAACGATACTCAGTAGGGACGCGGAGACCCTCAAGGTCTCACAAAATCCGACAAGGATAGATCACAAGGTATAAAATCAACATATATCCTTACATCGGTATATGCCCATAAATATACCTATGTTATAAATTAATTTATCTCAATCACGGGGAAAACACAAAGGTTCTGACTTAGCTCACACCAGGATTTATTCTAGGGGGTAGAGTCAAGTAACATTCCGAACACAACGTCCAACAGCTCGGCTACTAGAGCAATCCTCCTCTGTCGAGTATAGTGGGAATGATTCATCACATAGAGGCACTTCCCACTTTCCATGGACTACTGGGGTACTCCTCCTATCGAGTACCATGGGTCTGTCATGTCACACAAAGGTGCTCTCCATCGGGGGTTTGTCGCATCACATAGAGGCGCTACCCCTCATAGCCTGCTGAAGTACTCCTCCTGTCGAGTATTGTGGGTCTAATACTTCACCAAGGCGCTCCCCATAGTGAGTATTCTGTGTCACCAAGGTGATCCCTAATGGGCCAGTTGAGTCACTCCGAGTCAATACTTTCAGCAGTCATCACGTCTCAGCCAACCACTAGGTCTCCGCACTATGCTCGCTCATTTTCTGGGAGGATCCACTCCACAAGATATTGGTCGATACTCCAACTGTCATGAAGTCCCATGAATAATTATCTCAATGGTCTTCCAGGTCAAAGGGTCTCAATGTAATAGACGGAGCGTCAATCAGATGCCCATTCTGTGAGTTATTAGCCTTTTAGTCTCGGGGTGCTGGTTGGATTCGTGCTCCATCCAACCTGTCTTTTTTCCATCATAATCCAAAAATTTAGGGGGTATACTCAATGTGACCATCTTACTCCACGATTTCCGGCACCAATGAAAGTTCTTAAATGGGACATCCAGTGAAAAAGGTATTTCCAAATAAAAGTAATTGGATCTGGGCCGACCCGATCACACCGACTCGGCCCAACGGGTTTAGCCCAATAGCCACGAGTGGCCGCGGAGGGAGCTCAGCCTCAGAGGATGCCACGAGGGTGGCTCCATAGTGGAATGGATCGGCTGTGTGATGGTGGGATTGGGGTGGCTCAGAAGGCCGTGACGATGGTTTCTCGGGTGACTCAGAGGGCCACGGTGAGGGAACAACGACAGCAGCGGCTCAGCTTGGCCCAAATAGTGGCGCGACGTGGCAGCCGACGGCACGACGACTCGGCATGGAAGACGGAGGAAGTGCGGAGGCTTCTCACGGTGGTGGCGTGGGGAGTGGGGTTCGGCCCTGGGTAGGGATGTGGATCGACACAGCAGTGCCACGACGGCTCAGCCCGATGGCTCCACATGGCTGGTCGTCATGGTGGTGGCGCGACAACATGACATGGTGGCGGCGCAACGAGGGGGTTCAGACCAGGGCGACACGACATCCCATAACAGTGGCAGAATGGTGATGTTGTTTGGCCTGGGACGACGCGACGGCCCTGCCCAGCCACATGTGGCTCGTCCAGGCGTGGGGCCGTTTCGGATGGGAGGTAAAGCGCCGCTGGGTGACATGCGTCGTGGAGGCCGCAGGTGGAAGCACTGTTGCCTTCGTCGCGTTACCCCATTTTGAAGAACACATAAAAGAAAAACAACCGAGGGGTCGGACCATGTTTTTTTGGCCCGCACCCTTCGTGTTTAGAGTGATAGAAAGCAGTTCACAAAGAACGAAGCATGAACATGTAGGGAAGATTTTTTAAAACATCATTTCCCACAATCATCATGAATATCTATTCCCAAATCCCGCAAATGAATTAGTAGGAGAGAACATGTTTAAATCAATAAACCCCAACCTCGTTCTATTGATGCCATTTTGCGCAAGAATGTGGTACATTTTTTCATTATCTGTAGAAGAGGATGTCCCACATCAGAAGAATACCGGAGGAAGAAGGTCAATGGGGGTTGGTGTTCTTCATTGGAAGAGCGTTCTTTGTCGATGGATTGTTCTTCATGGAAAAACTCATTTATCATTGAAGATCATTCTCCCAATAGATCCTTTATCCCAATTCCACCAAAGATGACAAGTATAATAGATTAAGTACTCAATTTAGTTCTACGACAAAAATTAAAATTAGCCTAATCAATTAACTTGGATGTCATATTAAAGGTATGCACGTTGGCACAAATAATTTGGAGGAAGTCAAGAGGATTGTCCATATAAATGCGGGGTGTTGATAGGTTTTTCTCCATAATGAGGTGAGTTCAACAGGTTTAGGCCTCGGGTGGTCCCTACCACCATAACCTCTTATGGGAGATTAGGTTTTGGTAATCCCCACCACCATAACCTCTCATGGGAGGTAAAGTTATAGTGGTCCCCACTTCTCAACTTCCACGTGGTGGTTTAGTTTCGGTGGATCCCACCACCCAACACCCACTTGGGTGTTGAAAATAAAAAAAACTGTCACACACGTTTTTTAATTCTTACATGAAAAAAAATCTAACATTAACCCTTGGGCATTTACAGTCGATGTGAAAGTATACTTACGTGAATATCGACACTACAAGTTCAACGGTGATCTCAAAATTCAATTTCGAGCATTAGTTCAAAAGTTAGAAAAACATGCTCGAATGTTTAATAAATGTACCCAAAAAAATTTTAGAAAGTAATTTCGACCACTCTGGGCCCCTAAATCACGCGACGTCAATTTTTGCGGACTCGTAAAATTCTCATTTATTTTAAAAAAAAATAAATGGAAATTCCATGTCTTTACAGATATCCTCCATGTTCTAATCTTGTTGGTGATGTTTTTGTTTTAATAGTCAGGGACGTCTGGTATTTATCACATTCTCTAAGCTGGAATCACTATCAAATTAAATATAGAGGTAATATAAATTGTTCTTTGGGTGGTTGAATTTTGTTTTTTATTTTTTCCATCAGAGGTATTGAGGATAATATCCTCATAGATGTATGAATGTGTCCTCCTCTATAATCTAATATGTAGTGTGTTCTCTTGGTGATCATATCTTAAAGGTTAATGTTTTATGTGTGATGATGTATTGATTTTGTATGAATTCAATCATTAGATTTTTTCATTCAATAGATATTTTTGATGAAAACTTTTATAATGGGGATGTTGTAGTCATGCATTTTTTTCTCAAATGGGAAACACTAAGATTATGAGTCTTAATGTATTTGGATCTTTTCAAGATAAAAATGAAAATTTTACCTTATATATTTTACAATGAAATATTTTCCTATATCTTTTATTATTTCTAGATTATGGTTGTTACCCATGGGTTTAACCATCGTAGGATTATTGTGATGTGTTTCCTAAAAAATAATGTAATAAAAATATTGTATTATTTATTTCAGGTATGAGTGTTTTTAAAAAATGATTGTATATCATAATGAGAGACTCATAAGGTAATTATGACAATTTTTTCGAATCTAGATCATTGGTTTTACCCTTTATGTAATTAAAGACTTGTTCGCATTAGTTTTCATGATGACGTAAAGTCAAAGAAAATTTTAATTGGTTTAATGAATTAATTAATAAATTTAATTAAATTAAAATTTTATATAATGATTATCAATTTAATACAGTCATTGTAAAAAATTAAAATTGGTTTCACTACCCTTGAGAATAATGAATGTGGGGGAGACAACTATCAATGGAGGTGACCACTGCAGATGAAATCAGGATTGTGGATAAATATATATTTGTGTTGAATATTTCATGATATAATAAAGATAATAGTGGACGATTCAATGAAATAATTTTTTAAATATTCCTCCACTAATTATAAATCCATAATTTAAGGAAATGTTTTTATTTATTTTTCCCTATTTTGATATCATTGCAATAGTGGATTATTTATCCTAATAATATAATTGGAAATAAAATACCAATAACCCTTATTGATTTTTAATTTTATTAATCATTTCATTTTTTAAAAATCACATCCAAAACATGTTACTTTATATCATTTCGATTCTATAAGCTTTGATGATAATCTATAATGGATACTGCTAGTTATTTCCCAATTTTATATTTTTTTACTTCTCCCTCCATTATCTATGTGATTGTCAAATGTATTTAGTTAGACTTTGGATTTGAATATCCCTATGAACCCATGACAATATTAAATCAAATACTGTGTTTTTAGATAATTATTTTGATTTAAATTTTGGTGATTTTTGAATCCTAAAAGAATTATATTTGCTTTAAGAATCAAAACAATAATCATGGATGACAGTTTTTCAAACTAGGAAACGCATGATTATGGGTCTTTGTTAAGAGATGATATTTTTGGTAGTAGGGGGAAAATGGATTTATAAACATAACAAATCCTTGGAAGGTAATGGAGTGACATCATTTTGAATATTAGTAGGAGGATTCATGTACCGGGACATGAACGTGGTGTGAGGAAGCAAAAGAAATATTCTTTTAAGATGATAGGTTATTAGGATCCAACTTCAGGTTGAGGAAAGAACATGGTAAACTAGGTACTAGCATTTACTGGTATATTGCATGATGGAATAAATTAAAGGATAATAAAAAAATTCTAATTCTTGAATGGGTGTAATTTTAAAAAATCAATTAAGTATGATATGTGAATTTTTATGTTCTAATTATCATGACACTCATATTCAGATATTCTGGTGTTTTTATCAAAGAAATTATCAAATGGATGTGTGGAGGAAAAATATACCATGTAGACCGAGGACATACCATATGTGACTCCTAATCCAGATGGACATGGGAAGAAGAAGATAAATATTTATGAACCACAACAATAAATTTCATGTGGTTTATTTACCATTCCATATAGTCACTCTTCTAAATTCCATGTTGGGTAGTAGTGTTCAAAAATATTTCTAACATGGGATAGGATATAATGTTATCATATGGAATGTCATGTATTTCTCATTGGTTTGGAAAATATTATGATGATTTGGATTCCCCTCATATTCAAGATAGAGTAGGTATCTTACCATATGTTACTGGAATAATCTATTGGAGAGGTTATTTCTCCAAATTATCATGGGTTCAGATTCTCTACATGGGGAGTAAAATATAGTCTACATTTCTGACATAATATCGGCCAATGATCCTCTATCTATAAGGTCAATATTTCACCTATATATATAGATTATTATTAAAACAATCCTCTATATGATTATACATATTTCCCATTGTCATTGTGGTGGGATCCTCCAATGTCATCTAATTTAATTATTATGTAATTTTCTAGAGTTTGTACTATGGGAATCAATCATCATTCTCAAAACAAATGTGAATATATGTAGCCTTGGGGTGTGCATGAATCATTTTAGTAATAGTGAGATTTTGGGTTTGACAGACTCCCTTTCTTGTCATCTTGGGGAATAGTTGAATTTGGAATCTATTGTATAGATATATTCTTTAGGACATTGGGTTCTTTGTAACAATGTAGGATTCCACTAAGACATTATGTTTTGAATCTTTTTCAACCTTAGGAACTGTAGACTATTTATTGTTCCACAAACCATTGGTTACCTATTAAAAATGGATTTTTATGATTATAATGGTAATATATAAAAATTAATATCATCCATAAATTATATATTTTGATTATATAGAGATTATTTTTATGGACATCCTTTTTCCTTCCATAAGGTAGAGAAAATTGTGCACATGATATATTCTGGTTTTCTTTTTCCCCCATTATGGACACCTCTAGTTCCAATAGTCAATTTACCTTTTTTTTAATCTAACATCATGGTTTTTATGAAATCACACTTTTATATTTATACTCTCCACTACATGGGTCTTAGTCTCATGTTTTTTACATCGAAGAATAGGCTATACAGTTAAGATATGGTTTTGTGATAGTCTATATGAAACAGATTGTTTTACATTGGAACATGTTGACCTTGGGGAATTAATTTTTGGTAGATCATTGGGGATACATTAAAATTATTATAGTAGGATAGGTTAATTGATTAAGTCAATATTATATGAGTTCCCCCTCTTCATAACTAGTCATCAATTATCCATTTGGTGATATTAGGCATATATTTTTACCTTAGTCAATTTTTTATTTATACTGGTTTTCATTTGGATTTTATTAGTTGTATCAAGAACATGTTATATTCAATAAATATTTTTATTTATTTATAAACAAAAAATATTGATGGTATGTTTTGAATAATAAAAATGTATTAGTTGTCAGTTAATATAGGTTAAACCCCCCCCCCCATGTGTGAGATATTATCACTTAGTTCTAGTTATGAACCCCTAGTATATTATGGGTGGGATTAGATAGAAAAAATCAGCTTCCCACTTATCTAATTGGGACCATTTTATGTAGTTCATTCTAAAATAATTAGTTTCAATATATATAGGTGTATGTGATAGGTTAAATATTAGTAATCTATTTCTCTTAACCTTAATAAATGGTTAAATGTCAAAATATTAAATTTTCTCAGCAAGATAAAGAATTTGGTAAAATGTTAACAAATCATAATTCCACCCCCCCCCCCCTTTCAGGTCTGACTTTACTATTCCAGGGTCATATACATTCGGTATCAAATAAAATGTTACATTTAGTTTGATCTTCTATTAATTTTCCCACACTTTATTTTAACATGATAATGTTATATTTAGAGTTTAAATATATGATCATTAGGTGGAAGAATATATTGTCATCCTATTTAAGTAATATAATTAGGATTCAGAAATCCCATAAAAATAAGATGAAAATGATTCCATAAAGGAGATAGAAATGAAAAAAAATGATGACTAACAATTAATTGAATTCAATCATGGTTTTATTTGTATTGATAAATTTGTTGATGATTATTAATGTAGTGAATCAATATCATGTTCTATAGAATATTATATTAGTTAATCACATAGTTATTTTTTCATTTAATTACAGACTACTTGATTAAGGACCATCTATAAGATCTCATATATATATATTTTTATATATAAATGGACATCATGATGAAAAGACAGTTTCAGAGAAGTAAACTAATGCAATGGATGGTATATTAGTTAATAAATTAAGAAGATGTCACACACTTACAAGAATGGGTCATGAAAAAGAAAATTATTTCTCAATTTACAAATAAAAAGATTTTTTAGTTGATAAGTGGTTAAAAATTTCATTATTTGTGAAAAATATATGTTTTAAAATGTTTTTATTGCAGTGATAAATTCTATTGAGAAATTAAATAATGTCTCCATCAGCATAAAATATGTTAGGCTTAGGTAAAATCCAATATGGTAATAGTGGATGATATTTAATTAGAAGTGACATGTTGTAATCATGAGGATTATATTTTTAATGTGAATATTTATTTTGCTAAATAGTCTAAATAAATTTATGTAGAACTATATATTCTTGATACGAAATTTAAAGAGATTAAACAAAACAATGTAATCTATAAATCACCCATGTTTAATCATTAAATTTTTTTGAAGAATAAATTATAAAAATAATATTGGAGAAGATTTATACCTATAAGAAGAAATATAATGATAAAATATAGATCATGGAATCATCCTATGATCATCAAATAAATTATATCACGAAAATAAATTAAAATAATAACATTTTGTTTGATACCATATACGACATGCAACATCAATCATAAATAACCTACGTAAAAAATTAATTAAATATAAAAATTATAACCATTTTGATAAATTGGTCGATATGAATAGGAAAAACTAAATTATGAAAAGTATATTTCTTACACATGTCAAAAATTTGACGCCCTGACCGTAGTTACCGAGAGTCGGTGCATTATTACATAACATGGGAATGATCACAAGAGATCATGTCCTGACAGACTGATTAGTTTAGTATTAATGGATGTACTAAATACATACATAAGTTTTACATTACATCATGATATGGAGAAACAACATCATTGTGCCCCCTTTGAACACACTTATATCTCTTTTCCTATTCCAACAAGTTAATCAACATATAATTTTACACATCATATGAAAAATAATACTAAGAAAGGGGTGAGCTCAGATTCTCAGTATGGATAACAATATATCAGAGATGATTATAAATAAGAATAAAAATATAAGGTAATTTATATTACTAAAACACTATAATTTTAAACATAAACTTCAGAAAAATAAGGAAAAGATAAATAAAATAATGTCATTTACTTATTCACATAAATATTATACTATTAGAATAATCACATGTAATATCAACATCTAATTTTATAATGATAGAATACATAATATCGGACATAATAACAACATAGTCAAGGCCTCGTGAGAACACTACAATTATGATTTTTTCAAAGCCATGTTCCAAGACACTAGTTTGTCTCCTTAGACCTACCAATACATTGAGGACCTATAGTAGGCTCCAACTATCACATACGACGTCCAACACATTTTTCTTATGAAAAGGATGAAACAAAATCTAAGCATTCGTATAAAAATAGGCCTACAAAATGTCAATTTTTTAACCACAACTCATTAAATATAAAAAAATAGCACATCCACATTCAATCATAGCTCATTAAATATAATATGAAATATTTTATCAACCTCAATCAAGAAAAACTAAGGATATTGATATGGATGAAAATAATCAGTAAAACAATTTGAGATAAATATCCCCTTTTTCTTGAAAACATATAAAAATATCACTTTTTTCAAGATGCTATTAAAAATATATTTTTTAATCAAAGTGGCCAAAACCCCATTGAGTTTTTTAAAATTAATTTTAATTTTAAATCATTCGGGTTCTTATAAATAAATCCTTACCACAAATTTCAAAAAATGGACATTAATGAGATTGATTTAGAAGAATAAATCTTTTAAACAATTAAAATGATATTTTAGTTAGAGTTCCTAACCAAATGAAGGATACATGAATATGAATAATTGAGGTAATATATACATTATAATATCTTGATATTAATTCTATTCATGATCTACTATGTTAAAGTACATTATGTACACCATATAAAAGTGAACTGGTGCATGACAACAAAGTGGTCCTAATGGAATGTAAATTGAGATGAATTCCCTAATAAAGATAGTATCCTTGGTTTAAATATCAATTAATGAAATAATTATTCATGAAAAATATAAATGCAATCAATATGATAGGATATTTAGTGTAAATAAATCAGAGGACATTCACACTTAATCTCGTAAATAGAACAGTAATGACTTAGATGTTTAACTCAATGAATGAAAATTGATTTAAGATTACTATTATCAAGTTCATATCGATGACTTGAGAATTTAAAAGAGGGATTATGTGAATCAAAAGTATAAAGACAAAAAGGGGAGTGGAAATTAGTACATAAATAAATAAATGGCGATTTCACACATAATCTTGGAGTAAAATAACCAATGCAGTTTGCGTATAACCCAATGAGTGGAAAACAATATTAGAAATTCCATTACCGAATTGGTAACTTACGAAACATACACCCCAAGAAAGATGAATCCTACAAGGAAGATATAAATAATTTTTAATTAATTTATATTCCAAAAATAATATAATCATGGGAAACACAGACACTACACAAAATGAAATAGTTGCAATATATCATAAATCTAATGGGTATTAAAGTGAGATGAAAACCCCTTACCTTGTAAATTTCTATAGTAGAATGTATGTTAAACTACTATATAATGGTGAAATAATCGTTAATAAAATATAATATAACCGCATAAATAAATATTATATCTTATATGATCTTATAATATTTCTGTGTTAATTATATTTCATAAGTATCAATGTTTTGGGTGTTAACTGATTCGTTTTTCTTTATATGTTTTGTTATGTAAGACAAGTTTTTTATGAATATGATGTATTTGATTCATATCAAGAATAATATTATGAGTTTAAAAATTATTTTCAATCATCAAATGAATATTATTCTTCTAACACCCTGTGAATTTATGAGATATATTATTTTTAATTTCTTTGATGTCTTCTATTATACACTACACCAATATTAGCTTGTACTATACGCAACACTGTATTAGCTTGCAGTATACGCAACAATAGTATTTGCTCGTGTTACACACAATTTCAAGTTCATTTTGTGGAAATTATTCTATGCATCATTATGAATAGATTTTATTTAAGGTATAAATGAAATAAGTTTTCATTTTATTATACGCAACACCAAACAGAGCTTTCACTACACACAGACCTGACTTGGCTTGCATTACACGCAATCAAGACCGTCATCGATAGCATGTGTAGTAGGCAATACCGAGTTTCACTAAACGATATATTAGTATAATATTATTATGAACTAGCCGTTATGAATAGTAATACCCACATTTTGAAATTTTATAAATTTTTTACTTCAAAATGGACTTCATTTTTGGATTTGGAATATCAAAATTATACTAGGGTGAATTTTTGGTATTTTTCTGAAAACATTCTATTTTTGATGATTAGTGAAAACTATGGGTTACTATTTAAAAACAAGCTTTTTATTTAAATAATTATTTATTTAATTTAAATTTATTTTAGGTTAAAATTGATACATAATACCTATATAAGTTCAGTTTAATTCATTTGACTCATTTTGTAATAATTTTAGATATATAAAAATTATGTTTAACTTATCACCGTCTTTTACCCACCAATTAAGAGAAATTGAAAATTTATAGAAAACATAATTTTACTACTTCTTGTGAGTGTAATTTCAAAAATACGATAGAAATGGTTAATATTAATGAGTAAAATGTGGTACAATATGATAAAAATATTTTTTTGGTGAATAGTATCTTTTTACTTTTATTTACCATGGTTAAAAGTAAATAGGGTAATTAAGGGTAAAAATGATATTATTATTACCCTAACACATGTCCTAATTCTATTGGATAAGTTTAATTCGACCAAACCCAACGTTAGGAATAAAATATTACCCTTTACGTCCACATGGATTAGATTAGGACATTTATTATTATTTTATTTAACGAAGAGTTAAAAGAATTAATATCAAAGTGTAATAACTAAAACATTTTTAATGTAGGGTTATACATAAGAAATATTCGACTATAAATATTCATTAGAAAGATAAAAATATTTCCAACATAATTGTATTTTATTTAAAATATTTAGATATTTAGTAATTTAATTTATTTATGACACAATGATGACACAGTAATTACCTTATTAATGAAATATTAACACAATTGATGTTATAAATACCCAAATAAATGTTATTTGAGACTTTTTATAAATTAAACTAATATTTTAGGTTAATTTGACATGTTTTTATTGATTTAATTAACTTTTTTAGAACTAATCATGTTGTTATGATTTAAAAAAAAATCAATTACCAAACAATATCAAAAATGACATAAAGTAATTTTTAAAACAAATATTATATTATTAATAGTTATTTTATTCCAAAAAATCTAAAGTTTGGAAACTTGACATAGATAAGGTTACATATATTAATAATGAACAACTTGGGGTTCTTTTGACTTGTTATAGTATGTTTGTAAACCATATCGTGTAAGAAAAAAAGAAGACACGGTAAATGTTAAATTATTTAACATAGAGTAAAATCTAAATGATATGGTTAATATATTAACCTAAACTTGTCTAAAACCTATTGTTTGAGAGGATTTTGACCAATACTCACTTTATCTTCTAAATAAATCAACTTGGAGCTATTATAAATCGAATTTGACTATATTATTAAATAACATTTTAGGTTTTCCTAAGGTGCCCCTCTCCTCCCTTATAAAAGGTCACCTCATGCATCTTCTCTTTAAAGAATTTTGAGGCTTCAAGCTCAGCCAAACCCTACCCATTTCAATTCTCCACATCGCGAGAAACATTATATAGGTTCTGGTCTCCTTAAATGACTAACTCTAGTGCCCTAAGAGGAAGCTTAAAAAGGGGTGTGTCGAAGAAGAGGTAATCTCTTCTACCGATTCTTTCAAGTTTTATTTTATTCATCTTCTTCTTCTTTATTTTTTTCCTCAAAAATTAATAACATCAGTACCACTAATATACTGATATGTTATTATAAATACGAAAAAACCCTATTTCACCTTCTATACATCCTACGAAAAATGAAATCATTGCGCATGTGTATGTACGGAATATCGTCTCCACGCTGTGGCGTAATCTGTTTTTCCACCACCACCTTACTAGGATGGATATAATGGTGTAAAGAATAAATATATATAGTTATTATAACATCATATTTATTCTGAGATATTATATCACCCACTCCAATTCAATTCAATAATTATGGGAACGATATCATCGCTCGTGCGTACGTACGGATTACCGTCTCCACGACATGATGAGATTCATTCTCCCTATTAACCACACAAGAATGATTATGAAGTATATATAATGAATAATAATGAAATATATGAAATGAAAAATCTACTGGATATATATATATATGTCATCTTTTTTACTTCTATTCAACTATATAAGAAAAATAAAACAGCGTTCATGGGTACTTACATCCTACCATCTCCATGAAGGGGGTATTTAATTTCATTTATCCATCTATTATATATATACTGAATATATATGATATATAAATCGTGATTTACATTCTGGAAGTAATTAAATCATGATATAAGTAATAATAATATAAAGAACAACCAGTCCAAACATATACGATAAATAAAACGATTTTACCCCAAACACCGCTTTAACCTGGAATTTACAAAATAACGGGTAATATAATGTCATAAGTGTACCATATATGATATCATAACAATGAATATGATTCTATAATAATTCAATGACATTATTTAAATCATTATACAGGAGGTTCAGATATGTACGAAGCATATCAGTCCTAAGGTAAGGGATAATTTTGTAATCTCATTTTTATCAGAGATTGCTTATTCATAATTATTTACAGGGGTTATATTTTTAATCCATGTCCATAAAAATGTTTTCCTAAAGTGTTTAATATTCATCCATGTATGTTTAAAGTAATTTTTACCCTTCTTGAATTTTTACTTTGTGTTATGGAATGAATCTTTCTTTTGTTTACCATATGTAGTACTTCTTGACTTTTCCATTAAAAGTACGAGGAGAATGTCTTCTTTAACATATACAACATGAACGGATTTTTATGGTTTTATAACGCCTTATTTTGATGAAAAATAATCTACAATATTTCATTTATATTTTCAATAAAATCTATTTCTTTTAAAATTGTATGGCATTTTGAGAAAAGGAAATGATTTTTAAAAAGAAAGGATATTTTCCCCAAGAATTCATTTCAAGTGTTTTATCAAAACCATTTTCCATCTAAGATGAAATTATTTCATATGTGTATGTTTCAAGTATAATTTAACTATTATTTACATGGTTTTACATTCCTTATTATGAAATGATATCAATATGTTTTATATGGATTATGTTATGATGGTTTGATGTTTATGAACCCCATTTTATTCATTGGGTTATGATGAATGATTTATGTTTATTTTGTGGAAAAAGTAAAAATGAATTAATTATGAGATGGGTTGGACTGATATCTACCTCCAATTCATTGGTTAAAGATTTATATCTAATGAGATAGACATGGCTGGATCGGAAGCTTAATCTAGTTCAGTGATACATGACTAGAACGAGGAGTGAACTCGATTCAGAAAGGGACTTTGTCCACTAAGATGGTCTTGGAAGCAATGCCTTGGATACTATAGAAATCATAACATTTGATTAATGGTTTCCACAATTACATGTTTCATTCCCATGATATTTTATCATGATTAATGTTTCTTTATGATATATGCTTTATGTACTGCCATGTTTTATGTCATTGCTCATGATTTTGATATTTAAATATTATGATCATGTTTTGAAGTTTAGAAGTATATGGTTTGTTTTATTTTATCAATTCTTATCCTTACTGAGCATTTGAGCTCACCCTTTATATGTTTTCTTTTCCCCATTATATAAAGAAAGGTTTTAGGTAATAAAAAAGGAAGATCTTTATGGTAGATGTTGAAGATATTTCACCAAGATTGGAAGAATTTATTATGAGTTTCCAAGAAACTAAATGATTACGGGCCTTTGGTGCCTGTTTTAGTTATGTATTAGATATTATGCAAAATTAATGTAATTTCTATGTATGTCATGCTTTGGGTCTCTATATTTGGTATCAGAGGAATGTTTTAGTTAACCTTTGGAAACTAGGATGTGAAAACTTTAGTGGGATCCCTAGAGATATTTCTATGGAATGTCTAGGGATGTCTATATGGTTAAGTATAAGTATAGGTTATAGCCCTTGGATTACGGTAACAATCATATAATTAACGATAAGATGTTATATATTGAAGCTACTGCCCCTTTATTATGTTGTTTTCCCAAGCATGATTTTTGCCTCTCACAATATTATTTTTCGGGTTTAGACGATGGCTGGAACCCGAAGGAACCGTGTTGATCAATATAACGGACAATGAAATTATTTTCATCCTGAACAATGAAATGTTATGGGAGATGGAGTACAGAATCATACTGCTATACTTACACAAGCTATGAATCATTTTGGACTTCCAAATGTGCAGAAAAGGGAACAATATTCTATTTAGTCCTTCATGAGGCAATGCCCACCTTCTTTTAGTGGGTCTTCTGATCCACTTGTTGCTGAAAAATGGATCAGTACCATTGAAAAGATACGTTCTATACTTCGCTGTTTGGAACATGAAAAAGTAATTCTGGATATTTACAGTTTAGAAGGTGAAGCAGATCTATGGTGGACTCTAATTAAGAATACAAGACCCTGAGATGAAATTGAATCTATGGAATGGGATGAGTTCAAAAACATATTTTCCAATAAGTACTTCCATAGTATTCTTCGAACAATGATGGAAATGGATTTACATGATCTTTAGAAAAAGAATGATGAATCTTTTGATATATACAAAGTGAATTTTACAATGCTATCAAGGTATGCATCATTCTTTATCATCCTACCTGAAAGTAATGTTGATCAATTCTTCAATGGATTAAAAGTAATTCTTTGAAGGGCATTAACTATAAGATATTTCAGTAGCTATGAATAAATTGTGCCTTGTGCTATCAAGGTAGAAATGGAAGTTGGTGTTACATATCCATCTCATGGTTTTGACATGAAATGAATGATAGAGTTCAAGGAGAAATCTCATTATAATGATGAAAAGAATATGAATATTTTTTATGCTCAATGTGTGGAAAGAAGCATGGTGGAGATTGTCTTAAAGGGACTAGAAAATGTTTTAAGTGTGGAAAAGAAGTTCATCGAGCTGTTGAGTGTCCATGTAATGGAAAAAGGGTTTCTAATGATGTGAATAAGGAAGAGATTGTAGAGAATGCACCACCAACACTTCAATGCTTCAAGTGCCAGGAAATGGGGCAATATGCTAATCAATGCCCTAATCCAAGGTCTAATGATGATCAACGTGCACAACCTCTTAATGAAAAGGATAAATGGAAGTCACATGCGACCACTATTTGCAATGTTGAGTATGAAAATTATGTTTTGTAATGATTAAGTGTTTATATAATGGGATTTCAAAATAGTATCATGGAATCTCATCTATGGTATCGTGGAATTTTGGAATATATATGTATTAGTTTCCAATAATTATATGATACCGGTAACCATGAAAAGTGATTGAAATATTTTTGGAATAAAGATGATATGAGCCTAATGAAGGGATAAAGAAAAAATGAAATGGGCTCATTACTGATATAAGGACAATGTTATATCATGGTTTGAGTATATAGAAATTTTGGGATTTTGGTATGTGGAAAGTGTTATGTTTTGACAGCATTCATGTTTTCACTAAGGTTCAATGGGTATTCATTTTTCAAGAGAATACATGATTAAGGTATTCACATCTTTGTAATTTGACCTACAAGATATATTTTATGATATATGGGGGATAAAGGATGGTATTCACATGCTTGGAAGATGACATTTCTAGTAATTATTTTCTTTATACTATGAGCTTAGATAGACGTATTTTGAATGAGCCTAAAGAATGGAATGGATTATATTGGACATAAGTTAGTATTTTTTAAGGCTAGAACTTTTTTGATATTATTGATTGAAGGTTATAATAATGTAGTTTTAGAGAATGGACAACCTTTAGGATGAGCAACAACTCGTCGCGTCGGGCAAGGCTGTGGGAATTGAACCCACAACCGAAGTGCGACAGGCCTTTATCGACTACCACTAGCATTCAAGAAGTCCGTGGTTAGAAGAAACTAGTATTATTATATTATGTAGTATGATATATGAAGTATAAGTCCATTTTAGGAACCATATATGATTGATTTCTCTATAGATGGACTTATGTATATTTGATAACTTTTTCTAACTTTTTGTTTGAGATAGATGGAATGACCCATCATTCTTTCACATGATTTGATAAAACTTCACGAATGACAAATTCAACGTCATTTATTTTATATAAGAAGTAGAAATTGTTCAAGGAACATCCAATGGTGAGATTTTACCAAAATAATGAATGAATTTCTTCTAATACCAATTTCATCAACTTTAGAGAAACGATCTTGAAAACCAAAAGAATTTCCCTAGTGCACTTATATCTGATGAATTATATGGTACCTTAGATCATCACTAATTTATCGCATTGTGATTGTTGGATTTTTCATAGCCTTGTCATCAACCACTCTTCATCAGAAGATGATGGATATATTTCTCTTCCATATCCATATTTCCGCCTTGGTTCTCCTATGTGGAAACCCAGTGATGAGTTAATCTAGGTAACCATTACATTTCATACATTAATTTTTAAAATTAAGTTTTAGTATTCATTTTACGATGTGGGTTTTTACGAACGAAAATTTCATTTAGTAAATGATTTATAACCCCAACGCATTTTGAGGGACAAATTCATTTTAAGGGGGTAGAATGTTACACCCCAATATTTTTTGAGATATATTATTTTTAATTTCATTGATTTGTTTATTATACACTAAAACATGATTAGCTTGTACTATACTCAACACCATATTAGCTTCCAATATACGCAACACTATTCTTGGCTCGTGTTACCCACAATTTCATGTTCTTTTTGTGGAAATTATTTCACGCAACATTAAATATAGATTTTGTTTAATGTATAAATGAGATAAGTTTTGATTATGTTATACGTAACACCAAATCGATATTTCACTACACACAGCCGAAACATGGTTTTCATTAATGGCAATCAAGACCATCCTCAATAGCATGTGTAGTACGAAATATCGAGTTTTATGAAACAAGATATTATTATAATATTATTACGAACTAGCCATTACGATTATTAATACCCACATTTTGAAATTTTATAAATTTTATCATTCAAAATGGACTTTATTTTTGGATTCAGAATATCAAAATTAGCCTACGGTGAATTTTTGGTATTTTTCTGAAAACTTTCAATTTTTGATGAATAGTGAAAACACCATGTTACTATTTTAAAACTGACTTTTTATTTAAATAATTATTTATTTTATTTAAAATTATTTTAGGTAAAAATTGATACATAATACCTATATAAGTTCAATGTAATTAATTTAAGTCAATTTATAATAAATTTATATATATTAAAATTTTATTTAACTTTTCACCGTCTTTTACCCACCTCCTAGGAGAATTTGAAAATTTAAATAAAACAAAATTTTACCGCTTCTGTGAGTTGAATTTTAAAAAACCGAGAGACACCGTTAATATCAAGGAGTAAAATGTGGTTCAATAAGATAAAAATAATTTTTGTGAATAGTAACTTTTTACTTTTATTTACCACGGTTAAAAGTAAATTAGGTAATTAAAGGTAAAAATGATATTATTATTACCCTTAAACATGTACTAATTCTATTGGATAAGTGCAATTCGACCAAAAACAACCTTAAGAGTAAAATATTACCCTTTAGGTCCACTTGTATTAGATTAGGACATTTATTATTATTTTATTTAAAAAAGAGTTAAAAGAGTTAAAATCAATGTTTAATAACTAAAACATTTTTAATATAGTGTTATACATAAGATAAATTGGAATATAATTATTCATTAGAAATTTAAATTATTTCCTATATAATGGTATTTTATTTATAATTTTTAGACATATAATAATTTTATTTATTTATGACACAATGATGATGCAGTAATTACCTTATTAATGAAATATTAACATAATTGATGTTATAAATACCCAAATAAATGTAATTTGAGACTTTTTATAATTTAAAAAAAAATAGGTTAATAGCACATTTTAGTATTTATTTAGTTAACTTTTTCCAAACTAATCATGTTTTTATTATTTGAAAAAAAATTACCAAATAGTATTAAAATTGACATAAAATAATTTTTTAAAACCAATATTATATAATTAATTGTTATTTTTTTCATAAAAATCTACGATTTGGCAAATTGACTTAGATGAGGTTATATATATTAATAATGAACCACTTGGGGTTCGTTTGACTTGTTATCGTCAGTTTATTAACTATATAGTGTAAGAATATAAGAAGACACGGTAAAAGTTAAATTATTTAACTTAGAGTTAAATCTTCATGATAAGGTTAAAATATTAACATAAACTTGTCTAAAACCGATTGGTTGAGAAGATTTCGACCCATAACAACTTTATATTTGAAATAAATCAATTTAGGGCTATTATTAACTGAATATGACGTTATTATAAAATAATATTTTTTGCTTTACTAAGGTTCCCTTGTCCTCCCTTATAAAAGGGAACTTCATCCCTCTTCTAATTACAAAATTTTGAGCCTTCAATATCATCCAAAGCCTCCCCATTTCTTTTATCCACTTCTTTAAAAAAAATTATATAGGTTCTGGTCTCCTCAAAAGACTAACACTAGTTATTTATGAGGAAGATTAAAAGGGGTGTGTTGAAGAAGAGATAATCTCTTCTACCGATTCTTTCAAGTTTCATTCTTCTTAAACATCTTCTTATTTATTTGTTTCATCATTAATTAATAACATAAGTATAAATCATATAGTGATATGTGATTATAAATATCAAAAAAACCTATTTCACTTTCTATCTATCCTACAAAAAACTAAATCAACGCGCGTGTGTATCAACAGAATGCTGTCTCCATGCCGTGGTGTAATCTGTTTTTCTAGCGCCACCTTACATGGATGGGTATAATGGTGTAAATAATAACTATATATAGTTATTATAACATCATACTAATTCTGAGATATTATATCATCCAATTCAATTCAATTCAATAAGTATGGGAACGATATCATCACACGTGCCTATGTACGGATTACCGTATCAACGACACGATGAGAATCACTCTACATGTTAACCACTCAAGAATTATTATAATGAATATAAAATGAATAGTAATTAAATATATGACATGATAAAGCTACTTTATATATATATATATATATATCATCTACTTCCATTGAACACAATAAGGAAAAGAAAACAAAGTTTATGCGTACGTACGGCCTACCGTGTCCATGAACGGTGTATTTCTTTTCACTTATCTATCTATTAAATATATATATATATATAATGAATATATATGATATATAAATCAGGATTTAAATTCTTGATATAATTAAATCATGATATAAGTAATAATAATATCATGAACAACAAGTCCAAACACGTATGATAAATAAAACGATTTTACCCAAAACGTTGTTTTAACATGGAATTTACAAAAGAACTGGTAATATAAAGTAATAATTGTACCATATATGATATCATAAAAATGAATATGATTCTATAATAAGTCAATTACATTATTTAAATCATTATACCAGTGGTTTGGATATGTACGAAGCATATCGGACCTAAGGTGAGGGATAATTTTGTAATCTCATTTTTGTCCGAGATTTCTTATTCGTAAGTATTTATTGGGGTTATATTTTTCATCCATGTCCATAAAAATGTTTTCTTAATGTTTTTAATATTCATCCCTGTAATTTTAAAGTCATTTTTCTGGATCTGAATCTAAAGATTGTACACAAGAGGGGGGTGAAATGTGTCTTTTGGAATTTTTTTTCAATAACTCTTCTCTCGAACTAGTTCTTTCCTTTATACTTTATCAGATGTAATCGTGTAGTAGAAAAGGTAAAAACAAGAACAAAAATATGTATAGTGGTTCAGGGAACAGAAATCCCTTAGTCCACTCCACCAACGCTCTACTCCACGAGCTTGGTGATTTTCACTATCTGGTCCACTTTTCCACAAACCGATTCACAACTGAGTACAGGCAGTTGACACCTTTACAATCCAAGGCAAAAAAAATCCTTCTAGTAAAAACCAGAACCTACACATCTTAGAACGAGAAGCTGGTTACTCAAGAATAAAAATAATTTCAGAAATAAATTTCTGGTTGATCTTCACAATTGCAACAGATTTCAATTGATAGCAGATGGATCGAATTCACTAAAAATATCGATCTTCATGACGAAGTATTTCTGAGTTGATCCAGTTGAAGTAGATATAGAGATATAGTTCACAACCTCAATAGTATTAGATCCACAGCAGATATTCGATGTAGAATAGTTGAATCTTCTATCGAGGTCCTTCTTCATGGACAAACAAAGCTTTTACGCTCCTGTTGAATCAGCAGATCAATAATGAATAGTTGCAATCTCTGTTTTCCTCCTTTTTCAATAATATATCGATCACACCATCTTTTTTCTAATGTTTCAGAGTGAGCATATATAATAAAGCATATCTCCTACACATTTAGATCCATAAAATTCACCTTCTGTTTCGCGATATTGAAAAATTTGAATATACAGAGAAGTTGTAACATCCCTTAAGACTCGGCATAAAAAGAACCTTCTAATTCGATCTTAAATCCATTAATAAAAAGGCTTTGAATCAGTCAATGTCGAAATTTAAAAACGACTTTAAATTCGGTTTGAAATCCGCCCAGAAATCAGATTACTGATGGTTGTACATAAAAATAGTCTGCCAAAATTTCTGACGCCAAACGTAAGGTTGGTGATGTGGCCTCCAAATGTAGGGTTAATAACATAGTCTTCAAACGTAGGGTTGACAACGTGAGGATCATAAAAAATGTAGGGTTGATCATCCATACTTTTTCTTCATCTTTGAAATGTATGGTAACAGATCCATACTTTTACTTGATCTGTACATTTCCAAGAACGTATGGTTGTTTACAAAAGTATGGTTGATGAACCATAATTTTGAGAAATAAACGTTACCTTTAGAATTTGCGTATAGTTCTCCTTCCATACTTTTCTGATAACCAAAACATAGGGTTCCTTCCTAACGTAAGGTTCTTCTTCCATACTTTGATGAAAACGTATGGTTGTTTAACCATACTTTTCTATTATC
Source organism: Viscum album (assembly GCA_963277665.1). NCBI lineage: Eukaryota > Viridiplantae > Streptophyta > Magnoliopsida > Santalales > Viscaceae > Viscum > Viscum album. Next base: position 1,018,319,794 of record OY728131.1, read on the forward strand.
TCAAAAAGTATACATGATTTTCTTCCTTACGCTACGTTTATCCATGTAGGGTATGAACAGTGATTCCAAAACGCGCTAAAACAGATTCTGCGCTCTATTCATCTACATAAGATGTGAATAGTGTTTCCAGAACGCGCTAAAACAGAGTCTGCGCTATGTTCATCTACGTAAGATGTGAACTGTGTTTCTAGAACACGCTAAAACAGATTCAGTGCTACGTAATAAATTCTCATTATTTCAAGAGTAAAATAAATTAATAACCTCCAGCAAAATACTAAGTAAAATCATTAGAAAATAACTAAGGGTATTTGTGAGCATCAAAATTATCATAATGATACAAAGTATTAATTTCAATAATCTCCCCCTTTAATTAACATTAATACACATTGTTGAAAAAAATACTTTTCTCAACAATCTCCCCCTTTTTGATGATCAAAAAATCCAAAAAATTATTAAAATTATTTAAAAAAAACAAAATTAACTTTCAAAATTCGTTATAATGTTTTAAATAAAAACTTCTCCACAAAAAAGATAATTATAAATCCAAATGTCTCATCTAATTTTCTCCCTCAATAAAATGAATTCTACCCCTAAATATTGATGTGGTGTTTATCCAAATTCTCCCCCTTTTGTGATATAAAAAGAATGAAAAATCATAGATTTTAACACGGTTAATATTGCACTGAACTGTTAGTAAATGCTATTATGGACTTTTTATCAATAATTAAATCTAGAGTACTGTCATATTAAAAATAAAGTTAGTAAAACAAATAAGGAAAGAGACAAATAAACAATGAAGAAAATTTTCATTCAAAAATAGTAGTATATACCTGACAATGATATACATAGGAATCAAGGTTTGGGTAAGATAGGCAACATGGTCTATCTCCCATGAATTGCAGACTTGATTTCTGTAAAATGTTCCCGAAGTGTCTTCATCATCCCATCTCCAAGCTTGATAATGATATTTCTGTTCTCATGAGTCATATGAATATCCTCAATTAAATTGACTCTGAAAAACTCATGCATCCTTTCCTCTTTTTCAACAAATACTGAAAGCTTCTCTGATAACCGATCTAACAGAATTCTAATTGATGGCTCACTAGATGTAAGTTGATCCACTAAGAATTTCTGATTGTCCAGTAACACCAACAAAGGATCATTGTTACATTAAATATCTTGTATCCTGTCATTCATATTTCTCAACACAGTTGGGATAGCCTGAAACTTTCTGATTCAATCAGGTGAAGTACCTGATCCACTAACAACATTATTTGCAACTGATGCAAATTGGTTCTCCATAAACAACCTCAGATCTGATAAATCTGACTTCATAACCATTTCATATTTTAATTGAGTAACAACAATCAATATATCCTCTTTAAACATTTCATCTTCATTCCATGAAAATGTACACTCCTTCAGCTTTTGAAACTTCAAATGTTCTAAGTCTGAAGAATTTCTCAAAGAATCTTTCTCAGATTCCAACTGAGATACTTTTCTGTACAGTTCTTTAACTTCTTCTTTCCTTGAATTAGATGCTACATGTGCTAGAATCACATTTTTAGGTTGATGCAGAAATACCAAAGGAAATGATATAGCATCAGATTTTTCTTTTTCATTGTCCTGAGAAGGTTGGTCCACAGATTTTTCCTTAGCGTTTTAAAACTCCTCCACATAAAAATCCTCTTGAATTACTTCTATTTGAGCTTCAGAAGAATTCTCATCACATTCATCTGCATCTTTTTCTTCCCCTGGAATTTCAAGAACAATATCTTCCGAAGTTTCTTGAGGTCTGGCCACTTCTTCACCCAGAACTGCCTCCATCTCCTGTTCATGTTGAAGTGCAACTTCAACTTCAACAACAATTTGTTCCTGATTTTCCCTTTGAGCTCCTGATTTCTCTACCGTAGTCATTATCTCAGTAACATCTTCCATGGTTTTATCAGCAACATCTTCTCTCACAAAAGAATAAGAAAATAAAGGTTTTTTTGGTGCTTCCAAAGCAGTGGAAGTGACTTCCTCATTTACTGGTCTTTTTCTTCTTGATTGAAGTCCCTCCTGGCTTTTTTCTTCCTCAACATCCGTCCCTTCGAAGTGAATCCTTCTTGCTACATTGCTGACTCTGGATTCAGTTTGTCCCTACTTGGACTTAGCAGGTTGATCTTGAGCACTCTCTGAGTCTTCCTTAGCTCTTACTGGAAAAAGTTTTCCTTTAATTGTGCTCCAGAAATATCCAACTTTCCTCAACGTTCCAGCATTAAACGTATTACAGTGATGATAGTTAACTCTTGTATCCACTAATCTCACCATATCTTTCTTAGACATAAGTTTAAAAATAAATCTACCAAAGGGATAGGAATTCATCATGTCCTTACATTGACAGTAGTAACTGAGATACCTTATAATGTATCTTGGAATGTTTAACTTAATATCACTTAACAAAAGAAACAATATATACATATCAGGGTAAACAAATCTTCTCCATTTCTACCATAAGTGGAGCTATTCCAGTCGGAATAAATTTTACCAAAATCTTCTGATCATGCTCCATATCCTTAACAAACATTTTCTTTACTGTCTTGGTACCAAAAAAAAAAGACATAATTTCATCAGATTTATGCACAAAATCACATATATTCTTCAAGTCAACATGAAAAACTCCCTCACGAGGGAAGCTGAGAATCTGACTAATCTATACTGAAGAAATTGAGAAATCCATATCCTCTATTTTAGCTATCATACTATCTTCAGTATCTCCCAAACTACACTGTATAGATTTGTAGAATTATTTAAGTTCTACATCATACAGAAATTCTATATTTTCACTCTTGAACATCTGTTCAATATTCTGAAATGACAGTGCTTGCTTCAACAACAGATTCATCTGAAATAACCAGTCAAGATCTATTACCTTACCCTATAAGATCGTTCTTCCCTCAGTGTGTTGTCTCTTGGCATTACTCGGCTCGGCCTCACTGGCTCTTTTAGTCCTTACCATTGCTATGAGAGTCTCTGAAGGTTTGTAGGTTAGGGTTTCAGAAGTTCGAAGGATAGGATTTCATAAGAGGAAGTGTGATTTTTGGATTTCTAATGGGATTCGATAGAAGTGAAAGGGTTTAGAAGTCGAAAAGGATCTAGTAGCCTTGATTCCCATGTAATCACTCATTATTGCATATATTTAAAAACAAATAAATTTTTCATTCGATGAAAGAAAGAAAAAATTAAACAGTATTCAATAAACAAAATTAAATTTACAAAAAATAAAAAAAAATCTTTAAAATTAAATAAACCTAGATCCCCCTTAATAAAATCAAACCTTGCAGTGGGAAGAGGTTTAGTAAAAATATCTTCTAATTGAATTTAAGTATTTATAAATTCTAAAAATATATCATTTTTAATAACATGATCTCTTAAAAAGTGATTCTTTATATCAATGTGCTTAGTTCTAGAATGAATAATATGATTTTTTGAAATATTAATTGCACTCGTATTATCACATAAAATAGGTTTATTATTAAAATTCAATCCATAGTCCATAAGTGTGTTTTTCATCTACAACACTTGTGCACATCAACTTCTAGCAGAAACATATTATGCCTCAACTGTTGATAGGGAAACTTAATTTTTTTTCTTACTAGACCATGATACTAAGGACTTTCCTAAAAAGTTACATGTACCTGATGTACTTTTTCTATCTAATATACAACTTCCAAAGTCAGCATCTGAATATGAAATCAAATTAAAATCCGAAGTTTTAGGATAATGATGAGATTGAAAAATAGTTCCTTTTAAATATCTAATAATTCTTTTAACAGCAGTTAGATTGGATTCTTTAGGATTTGATTGAAATCTAGCACAAAGACATACATAATACAGTATATATAGTATTGTAGTATTAAGATATAACAAGCTACCAGTCATACCTCTATATAACTTGTTGTCAACTGATTTCCCAGTTTCATCTGAATCATGTTTTATATTAGTAAACATAGTATTTGTAAATGTCTTTCTGTTCACAAGTCCTAATTTCTTAAATAAATCAGTAATGTATTTGCTTTTATTTAAATCATTTAAAAAATATTTTTGAAATTTTTGAAGAACCAAAAAGAAATTTAATTCTCCCATCATACTCATTTAAAATTCTTCTTGCATCAATTTTGAAAATTCATGACAAATTGTTTTATTAGTTGATCCAAATAGTACATCATCAAAATAAATTTGAACCAATAAAACATTATTTTTCACTGTTTTCTTAAAAAGTGTTGGATCTACCATACCAACAGTAAAATAGTTTTTCAAATGAAAAGAACTTAATCATTCATACCAAGCTCTAGGTGCTTGTTTAAGGCCATAAATAGATTTAGTATGTTTAAAAACAGAATCAGGTTTTTGAGAGTTTTCAAAACCAGGAGGTTGCTCAACATAATCTTCCTCCATTAAATAACCATTTAAAATGGAAGATTTGTCATCCATTTGAAATAATTTAAAATTCATATATGATGCATAGGCTAAAAGGATTATAATGGATTCTAACCTAGCTACAGGTGCAAAAGTCTCATCATAAAATATTCACTCTTCTTGATTATATACATTAGTTACTAATCTTGCTTTATTTTTAGTTATTATGGCTTCGTCATCCTGCTTATTTCTAAAAACCCATTTGGTTCCTATTACAGGATAACTCTTAGGTCTTTCCACTAAATCCCAAACTTCATTTCATTTAAACTGGATTAATTCATCTTTCATTGTTATTACCTAGCTTTCATCATCTAATGCGTCTTCTATAGTCTTGGGTTCTTGTTGAGATAGGAAGGCAGAGAATTCCACTAGGTTTCCTAAGTTTCTTCTAGTTTGAACACCAGTTTCTAAGTTACCTATTATAGTTTCTAAAGGATGATTCATTAGGGTTATAGACTGTCTAGGTAATATATTTAAGGTTTCTTCAGTATCATGTTCCTTTGAAATGGACTGAATTTCTTTTATATTATTTTCAAAATCAATATTTAAATTCTCAAGTCTCATTTTATCATTAAATTCAATTTCATCCATATGTTCTGTCCTTTTCTAAAAAGGATCAGATTCATAAAATTTCACATGAACTTATTCTTCAACAATCCTTGACTTCTTATTAAAAACTCTATATGCTTTCAAGGTAGCATAATATCCTAAGAAAATAACTTCATCGGATTTTGGATCAAACTTACCAAGATTATCCTTGTTGTTTAAGATTTAAACCTTGAATCAAAAAACTTTAAAGTAATTTACTTTAGGTTTTCTGTTATTTTATAGTTCATAGGGTGTCTTTTTCAAAATAGGACTAATTAAAACTATATTAATTATATAACAAGTTGTATTCACCGCTTCTGCCCAGAAATATATAGGTAGGGTATATTCATTTAACATAGTTCTAGCCATTTCTTGAATTGATCTATTTCTTAATTGTACAATCCCATTTTGTTGAGGTGTTCTGGGTGCAGAAAAGGTGTTTTTAATACCCATATTTGAGCAAAAGGAATTAAATTCCAGATTCTCAAATTCTCCACCAAGATCACTTCATAAGGAGATTATGTTGAATCCTTTTTCATTTTGAACGGATTTACAGAAACTATCAAATAAAGTAAAAGCATAATTTTTAAATTTCAAAAAGAAAATCCATGTAAATCTTGAATAGTCATCAACTAAAACATATACATATAATTTACCAGCTAAGCTTGATACTCTTGAAGGTCCAAACAAATCCATGTGAATATGTTCTAGAGTTTTAGATGTAGAAACCTTATTAACATATTTGAAGGATGATTTGTGTTTCATGCCAAGTTGACATGCATCACAAAATCTGTCACTTTCAAATTTGAGACAAGGTAAATCAGAAACTAAATGTTTCTTGGATAAATTATGTAAAACATATACATTGCAATGACCATGTCTTCTATGAAAGATATAGGATTCACTTACTTTAGCAATCAAGCAGTTTAGTTGTTGTTTACACAAGGAATTTAAATCCAAAGTATATATATTTTCAGTTCTTGGTGCTTTAAATTTCAACAGTTTACCTTTAGAAATAGTACAACAATTGTTAGTAAAATCAACAGTATATCCATCATCACAAAGTTGAGAGATACTTATCAGATTGTGTTTTAGTCCTTGTACATAAAGTACATTGTTTATTGAGACTATTGTTGGATCTCCAATAGATCCAAAGCCAATAATTTTTCTTTTGGCATTATCACAAAATGTGAAAAGTCCTCCTTCCATTTCAGTGAGTGAAGAAAAATTAAATGAGTTTCCACTCATATGTCTTGAGCAGCCACTGTCCATGTACCGTATATCATTTCTTCTCTGGTGAACTGCTACCTGCAAAGACATTCTATCAAATTACTTTGGTACCCATATTTTGTTGGGTCCAGGAGTGTTAGCTAGTAATGATCTAGGTATCCAGATTTTCTTTGTTCTTTTAATATTAGCTGAATCATATAAGTCTTCTAAAACATAGTCTTTCTTAATACCACAAATTTGAGGCTGTCTTATGAAATAGTTTTTAGCTACATGTCCCTTTGCCCCAAAAAAATTACAATTAATCTTTTTAGAGCTAGGAAGAAAATATTTTTTATATAGCTTTATTTTTTCTCCTTTACTGCTAATTCCAAATCACTCCTTTTTAATGACAGTTTTTCCAAGAATTTCATTTAATGAATTATCTCCTTTTGTAAAAACCAATGCAGCCTGTTTGTAAGATTCTACTTCATCCTGCAGTGATTTTATTCTTGATTCAAAATTAACATAGTTAGTGTTAATCAAATTGTATTTATCTGTTAATTCTTTATGTTCATTCCACATTGTGTCTCTTTCATCTGAAACAGCTTTATGTATCTTTTTCAATGACTTATGTTTCTTAAAAAGTGATTCATATCTTTATTCAAGAATATTGCAGTAGGCTGCAAGTTTTTCATTTGCGTATCGTGATTCAGAATGTGATTCAGAGGAGTTATATGAGTGTAACTCATCAGTTTCTGCCATGAAACACATGTTTGCCTTTAGATTGACTTCTTATTTCTCTGAGCTTGATTCAGAATAGCTAATAGAGTCTTTATATACACTCCAAGTGGAATTCATAGCATTCTTGTCGTTCTACACAAAGTCATTTCTTTTGAAAAATTTCTTCTTCTTTGCATCCTTCAATTCTGGGAAATCTAGTATGATATGTCCCATATTTTTCCATTCATAACATCTCAGTTCTTTATTATCTCCCTTAAGGATTTTTTGAAGCCACTTTTCTTGCTGTAATATTTTCTAAATTTTCTGGCTAGTTGAGCCAGTTCTTCATCTGAGTTGGATGAGTTTGATCGTTCTGATTTAGCTTTGTCTTCTATTCTATTCATCTTTCTATTCTTTTGTAGTGAAGTTACCTTCAAGGCAGTATCTTCTCTTTTGATAAGCACTTTATGTTCATTAGCTTTATCTTTCATTTCAGCTTCATACATCATCAGTGTACCAATCAGCTCTCTCATAGTTAGATCTTTGACAGGTGTTGATTGTTTGATTGCAGCAGAGATACCATTCCATCTAGTAGGAAGTACTCTTAGTACTTTTAATGCATGATCAGCCTGCTTGATAGGTTCTCCTAGAGCAGTTATGTTATTGACAATTTATGTCAATATCCCATTCATTTGGGTAATGATCTCACCATCAATCATTCTGAAAGTATCAAATTCCAGTTATTCAGTTGCATATCTCAATTTCCTTACATTATCTGTTTCTTCATATTCCACAGCTATTGTTTTCCACATCTCATATGCTATCGAGCACTGAGATACTCTGTTAAATTCATCTAGTCCTAGACCACAGATAATTGCATTCATAGCCTTTGAGTTCATATCGTACTCTGCCTCTATAGAAGCACTCCATGCCTCGGAATATTCAGGAATTTCATTAGGAGTCAGAATCTTTGAATGGACTCTATATCTGAGGTTTTTCTGATATATTATCATATGCGATTTCCATCAACCATAGTTGTCTCCATTTAAATATGGTGCTCTAACCATCGACATTCTTTATCTTGTATTAGTCACGATGCTCTATTTTATAATCCTTTAATGCTTCCAGCTTTCTAAGGCTCTATCAGAAGCTCCTCCTCTGATACCAATTGTTGGATCTGAATCTACAGATTATATAAAAGAGGGGGGGTGAATTGTGTCCTTTGAAAAAAAACAATAACTCTTCTCTTGAATGAGTTCATTACTTTATACTTTATCATATTTGATCATGCAGTGGAAAAAGTAAAAACAAGAACACAAAGATGTATAGTGGTTCAGGGAACAGAAAGCCCCTAGTCCACTCCCCTAACGCTCTACTCCACGAGCTTGGTTATTTTCACTATCTAGTCCCATTTTCCACAGACCGATTCACAACTGAGTACAGGAAGTTGACACCTTTACAATACAAGGCAAAACAAAGCCTTATGGTTCCATCCCGAACCTAGACAGCTTAGAACGAGAAGATGGTAACTCAAGAATAAAAATAACTTTAGAAAGAAATTTCCGGTTGATCTTCAAAATTGAAACAGAATGCAATTGACAGCAGATGGATCGAAGTCTCTAAAAATATTGATCTTCAAGACGAAGCAGTTCTGTGTTGATCCAGTTGTATTAGATATAGAGATATAGTTCACAACCTCAGCAGTATTATATCCACTGTAGTTATTGGATGTAGAATAGGTGAATCTTATATCGAGTTCCTTCTTCTTGAAAAAACAGAGCATTTACGCTCCTGTTGAATTAGCAGATCAATCGTGAATAGTTTCAATCTCTTTTTTCCATCGTTTTTAATAATAGATCGATCACACCATATTTTTTCTGATGTTTCATAGAGATCATATATAATAAATCATATCTCTTGAAAACTTAGATCCATAAAAGTCTTCTTCTGATTCGTGATATTAAAAAAATTTGAATTTACAAAGAAGTCGTAACTTCCCTTAAGACTCAGCATAAAAAGAACATTTTAATTTGATCTTCAATCCATTAATAAAATGTCTTTTAATCAGTCATAGTCTTAATTTAAAAATGAAATTAAATCCGGCTTGAAATACGCCCAGAAATCAGCTTACTGATCGTTGTACATAAAATTCGTCTGCCAAAAATTCGGACACCAATAGTAAGGTTGATGACATGGCCTCCAAACGTAGGGTCAAAAACATAGTCTTCAAATCTAGGGTTGACAACGTAAGGTTGATATCAAACGTAGGGTTGATCATCCATACTTTTTCTTCAACATTCAAACATACGGTAAAAGATCCATACTTTTACTTGATCCATACTTTTCCAAGAATGTATGGTTGTTTACAAAAGTAAGGTTGATGAACCATACTTTTGATAAATAAACGTAACCTTTAGAATTTACATAGGGTTCTCCTTCCACACATTGTTGATAACCAAAACGTAGGGTTCCTTCCTAACGTAAGGTTCTTCTTCCATACTTTGCTGAAAACGTTTGGTTGTTTAACCATACTTTTCTCCTATCTCAAAAATTATACATGATTTTCATCCTTATGCTACGTTTATCCACGTAGGGTATGAACAGGCATTCCAGAACGCGCTAAAACTGATTCCGCGCAATATTCATCTACATAAGATGTGAACAATGTTTCCAGAATGCGCTAAAACCGATTCTGTGCTATATTCATCTACGTAAGATGTGAACAGTGTTTCTAGAACGCGCTAAAATGGATTCCGCGCTAAGTAATAAATTCTCGTTATTTAAAGAGTAAAATAAATTAATAACCTCATGCAAAATACTAAGTAAAATGATTATAAAATAACTAAGGGTATTTGGGAGCATCAAAATTATCATAAAGAGACAGAGTATTATTTTCAATAATAGCCCCCTTTAAATAACATTAATATGCATTGTTGAAAACAATACTTTTCTCAACAATTTTTACACATATTGACTTTTACTTTGTGTTGTGGAAGGAATCTTGCTTTTGATTACCATATGTAGTACTTTTTGACTTTTCCCTTAAAAGTAGGAAGAGAATTTATTCTTTAACTTATATGGAATGAATTGATTTTTACGGTTTTATAACGCCTTATTTCATTGATGCATAATCTACAAGATTTCATGAATATTTTCAAAAGAATCCATTTCTTTTAAAATTTCATTTCATTTGGAGAAAAGAAATTGTTTTCGAAGAAGAAAGGATATTTTCCCCTAAATTTCATTTCAAGTGGTTTATCAAAACCATTTTCCATCTAAGATGACATTATTTCATATGTGTATGTTTCAAGTATAATTTATATATTATTTTCATGGTTTCACATTCCTTTTGATGAAATGAAATCAATTTTTTATATGGATTATGTTATGATGGGATGATGATTATGAAACCCCTTTTATTCTTTGGGTTATGATGAATGATTTATGTTTATTTTTTGGCACAAGTAAGAAGGATTTAATTATGAGATTTGTGGGACCAATATCTCTCTCTAATTCATTGGGTATAGATTTATATCTCATGAGATGAACATGGATAGATCGGCAAGTAAATCTGGTTCAAAAATACAGGGCTAGAACGAGGAGTGAACTCGATTAAGTAAGGGACTTTGTCCACTAAGATGGTCTTGGAGGTAATGCCTTGGATACTATAGAAATCATAACATGTGATTAATGGTTTCCACAATTAAATGTTTTATTCCCAAACTATTTTATCATGATTAATGTTTCATTATGATTTATGTTTTATGTACTTCCATGGTTTATGTCATTGCTCAATATTTTGATGTTTAAATATTATGATCATGTTTTGAAGTTCTAAAGTATATGGTTTGTTTTATTTTCTCCATTATTACCCTTACTGAGAATTTAATCTCACCCTTTATATGTTTTCTTTTCCCCAGGTTATAAAGAAAGGTTTTAGTTAAGAAAAAAATTAAGGATCTTTATGGGAGATGTTGAATATTTTCACCAAGATTAGAATATTTTATTCCTAGTTTTCAAAGACACTAAACAATTAGGGTCCTTTGGTTTCTGTTTTTCTTATGTATTAGATATTACACAAACTTAATGTAATGTGTATGTACATCAATCTTTGGGACTCTACAATTCTTGAATTGTTAGGATGGGGAAAAAAATATCATCGTGTCGTGGAGACGTTAAATCGTATGTTCGCACGAGCGATAATATCATTATATTAGTAGAGAAATATCATTTAATTAGATGTTATATAATATATAACGAATAATTAATGTGTTATATTTATTATTTACATCTATTATACTCTTTGTTGAACCCATCAAAATATTGATGTGGTGAATAACAAACTACACCAGGACGTGGGGATAGTAAGCTGTACGTACGCACATATGGTGACTTTGTCATTCATAGGATAGATATAATAATGAATATGTTTGTACCATATTTATAATAACATCACCTAATGTAGAACGTACTGGAGTTATTATTTTGGTATGGAAACAATAATTAATTAAAAGTGGATGAAGAAAATAACATTGAATGTGGTGATGAAATTAAAACCGCTTTTTCAGGTGTATCCTTATGAGTGATCAAAAGGGATATTTAGTTTGGATTTCTGATAAATGAAAGGCCTTTAGGATCTGGTGAGGGTATTTGGAAGGATATTTGAGTAGGGGTTGGTGAGCCCAATATCTTTGGAGGTGTGATTTTGGGAGATGGAAATATACCCTTTTATAAGAGAGGTGATTGTCGCTTTAGGAAAAGCTTGAAATATGTTTTTATTATACATTCATCTTCAGTTTATAATGACTAAAAATGAATAAATTTGGGGCTACGGTGGTGATGGATCGAAAACCTATTAACCAATAGGTTTTAGATAGTTTTAGGTTACCATATTAACCTTATTTTTTAGATTTAACTCTTAGTTAATTAGATAAATTTTTACCATGTATTCTTGAATCATTATAATAAGTGGTTAATAAATATACTATAAAAATAAAAGAGAAGCCCATGTGGTTCATTAATTACATATCTATTATTAAATGAGTAATTTTTAGGAACCATTATTTTTATGAATATTATAACATTTAATAATATTGTATTTGTTTTAAAAACACATTTATATCAACTTAGACACTATTTAGTATTTTCTTTTTGTGAATAGAAAAAAAGCATTATTACTTCTAAAAAATAAATTAAATCAATACTAACATTTAATATTGACCTATAAAATTATTTTAATGCATCAAAATTCTCAATTTACATTTATATGGATATTTATAATAAACATTATTTTATTCATTCGTTAATACGGTAATTACTGCATCATCATTATGCTATAAATAATTTTAATTACTTAATGTCTAAAAATTAATAATAAAATACCATTATGTAGTAAAATCTTTTATCTTGTAAATGAATATTTATAGTAAAATTTATCTTATGTATAACCCTATACTGAAAATGGATTTGTTATTTCATTTGAAATTTAACACTTTTAACTCTTCTTTAAATAAAATAAAATTTATTTTCATAATCTAATCCAAGTTGATCAAAAAGACCATATTTTATTACTAAGGTTTATTTGGGTAGAAATAAACATATTTAATAGAATTATGACTCATGTTAGTATAATTATAATATCATTTTTTACCTTTAATCATCCAATTTACTTTTAACCGTGCTAAATAAAATTGAAAAAATATTATTCACCAAAATTTATTTTCATCCTATTAAACCACATTTAACATACTGATTTCTACTATTCCACTTGGAGTTTTGAATTTAATTTCAATGAAGTGGTAAACATTCATTATAAGGTCCCAACCTTAAACCTTACTTAATCTTGAGTTAATACAGGATTACACATTGAGGATCTTTTCAGGTTTAGAGTTTTAGAGAATTAGATCATAAAACTTTCATTACATTCCACATTTACACAAAGTGGTTACCTAAAATATAGTATTCATTTTTTTCCCATCAACGAAAACATATTTAAAAATAAATCATGGATTCTTTCTTGACACTTCCTTGACACTATCATCATCACATGTACCTTTCCCTTGACCTGTGAAAAACATTTCAAAAAAAACTTGGGATGAGCATAAAAAGCTCAGTAAGGGTTATAAAAATATGGAAAGGAAACATGAGTTCATATATACATAATAATGAAAACATACTTTACCCATAAAACATAGGCACTGTAACATACCTCATCAAATCATGAATAAATCATAGAAATCATAATACCTAAAAGGTAAATTGAGGCATTCATAACATTCTTACGTATGGAGTAACCCACTTGGTTACGTTTGGAATACCCACCACAGTATATTCCCTAAATCTCTTTGGAGAAACCTTAACGTTTCACTCCTTCACGTTACCCAATGCATTGGAGAGCTATATCGGGCTCACCCGCCCTTAGTTTATCACGGAACCACCCGTTTTCATAAGAATGCCCAAGAACCATAACATAAAAGTATCACATAAAACATGCATAAAGGAAACATAACATTTCCACATTTCAATCAGAATATAACATTTTAGGACATTGAAATAATGAATCCATTCAAAAAGAAACCATTTCCAAAACCATTTAAAACATTTAATAAAGAGATTTTTGAATCAAAGTTTCTCGTACCACCTTGAAGCTTTAAAAAAATTTAAACCATTAATATCCATATAAATAAATCCTTAAAACCATTTTTAAAACATGGATATTAATATGAACAAATCATTAAAACATTGAAAGCGATATTTTGGTTAAAGGGTTCTTACCAAAATTATAGACACTTGAATACAATAATTGAGGAATAACATTTAGTCAGAACTTTATAATATCATGAGAATAAATGTATTCATGATTTAATATTCCAAAGGACAGTATATACACCATATAAGAGTGAATTGGTGCATAACAACAATGAATTCTCAATAGAAATGTAAAATGTGATGAAATCCCTTATAAATAAGGTATCCTTAAATTAAGGATAAATCAATCTCAAAATTATGTATGAAAAATATAAATACACCCAATATAAGTGGATATTAAGTGTAAAACAACAAAATTTCATTCACACATATTCAAAGGATGACATATTCAATAACTACATGTTGAACCCAAAGAAATCGAAATTGGGTTAAAAAGTTCCCTTGACAGCCTAACGTCGTCACATCAAAATGAGTTGATGAGAGATAAAAAAAGGCATCTCATCACTTGGACATAAAATTTACATCAATAATTATATATGAGAACATATCCCAACATAACAATATGTAAATTAAAATACCCAACAAAAGAAGTCTTTTAAAAAGAGGAGGGTGAAAGGTTCCCTTACCGACTTGGGTATCTTTCGAAACATACACCTCGTAAAAGAAGGACAATACAACATGGACGTAAATAATCATAAAATAAAGTATATTACACAATGAGTAGAATAAGGGGAAGTACATAAACCACTCAAAGGAAATTGTGGAAAATTTAGCATAAATCTCACAGGAATAAAATTGGGATGAAAAATCCCTTACGAAAACTCGGCAGCCTAACGGCGCCACTTAAAACTTCCAAAAATTGATTGATGAGATCAAATAGGGTCTCGCATCATATTAACATAATGTTTAAAGAAATAGGAATATAAAATAACATCCCCCAACATAACAAAGAGGAGATTAAAAGAAGTTACATAAAGGAGAGTACTTAAAAAGAAAGAGAGAGGTTAGATCTCTTACGAAAATTTGGCAGCCTAACGGCGCCACTCATAACTTCCAAAATGGATTGATGAGAGAGAATAGGGTCTCTCATCACATGAACATAAAAATTAAAGTCATATTAATATAAAATAATATCCCAATAACAATAAATATGATCTTTAAAAGGAATGACATAAAAGAGTGTACTTAAAAAGAAAGAGAGGAGTAGGATCCCTTACCTCAAGCCCGACTTGTCTTGTTCGTTTCTTTATATTCCTGAATAATAAACATTGGAAAATTTATAATTTCTTAAGGACCTCATATAATTATTATTATTCAGTTCATATCACATATTTTAATGTTATAATAATTGGTTAATAATATTAGTTCATATCAGAAATTTTTGTCAATTTTTGGTACATGAGTCCAAAATTGAACTTGTTGGAAAATAATTTTCCATGTAGTTATAGGTATATCATATAAAGAATAGTATTGATGTTTTAAATATCATATATATCCAGTATATATTCATTTTATACTATTCCATAGCATTTGGAGATAAAAATTAAAAGCACCGCTCATAGAGACGGTAGGCCGTACGTACGCATGAACGCTACTTTAATTTTTTGTCATATTAATGGAATTAAAACAAATGTGATATATATATATATATATTTTATAATTCCATAATGATATAAATCATTTATATTTAATATATTACATATATATCCATTACATACATGTACATATAATAGTACATAACATTTTGAGATAAGAAATGAAATGTACCGTTCATGGAGACGGTAAGTCGTACGTACGCATGAACGCTACTTTCATTTCTATTTCATATTTAATGGAATTAAAACATAATGATAAATAATATTATTTTAATTCCAGTATGGTATCATATATAATATCATTAAATATATCCCTTATACGTACCACATATGGTATTAACGTATCAAATCACTTTGAGGGGGCGGAAGTCCGCACTTCCTTAAATGAAGATATCGTGTTTACCCATAATGGAAACCATAATGGTATGCCATAAATTTAAAATACAGAAGCTTAAGTAAAACATAAAAATATTATATATCATATATAAATATAGTGACATCTTAATGGCCACCTTTGAAGGTGTTAAAAGAATGTTGAACAATCATCGTTTCGAGAGGCAGAAATTCGCCATCCACAGAAACAGTATGTTCTTTAACCATTAGATGTAGGTGTGTGTAAGTGTAGCTCGAATCCTTATTATAACAACATCCTAGTATATTTATGATAATGTAGTTGTTACAAAAGAAATTAACAAAAAGAGTTTAGGGGGTTGGAGAAGCAAAATTAAACAAAAGGACTCAAGTGAAGACATTACCTTTAAATCGGGTAACTTCCTTTGATTTGAGCTCAAAGGATTCCTTGGAAAGGATTCTGCCCAATGTGAGGCTTCAAGGAGTTATATAGGGATGTGTAGAGACAAAATGGGAATTGTTTGGCCGAGCCAAATGCTTTGGAAGTGTGGGGAAAGAGGTAGAGGTGGAGGCCTTTTATAAGAGGAGAGGAGGGGCACTCTTGGAAAGGTATAAAATGTATCTTTATTTTCAAAGGAGTTTCGGATTTTAATTGTCCCGCATTGATTTTTTTCTAGGATAAGGTGATAAGGGTTCTAAATCCACCTATCCAATAGGTTTTGGACATGTTTAGGTCTTATATTTTACATTATCTTTCCATTTTATTTAAATCGTTAAATAATGAGGTCATCGCTGCATCATCATGATGTAATAAATAATTTAATTTATTTAATGTCTAAAAATTATTAAAAAAATACTATGATGTAGGAAAGCTTTTTAAATTTCCAATGAATATTTATAATCTAAATGATCATTTATGTAGACAAAATTAAAAATATTTTACTTAGGTGATACATTCTTTGTTACATTTAACATTCTTTTAAAATAAAAATATAAAAAGTCACTTTCTCACAAAAGTGATTCCATGGGGCCCCCAAGTTTGTAACAAGGCATACCATGGTCGACCATGAGACAACCCGTAGCCTTAGGACACATTTTGTGGTCATTTTTCATTATAATGATATTATTTTATTATCTTTATCTACCCGATTACTCCTTAATCAAGATAATTAAAGATAATTACCGTTGTTACTATTCATAAAGTCCAAAAACAAAAGAGTAATAATTACATATTTTGGACCTTATGGTTAAAAATATGTAATCCATTTTACCAAATTCCAAACACATAAATTGAATAATTAATTTAAAAAAATAATTCCCGTTGTCAAAACAAATAGCTGGTTTTTTAGAAACAATATTTATGAAAAGTTTGGCACTTGTTTATGCCTAATTCCAAAGTGAAATTAATACCAATTACCATCATTGAATTAAATGGTAAAAATATATTATAATTACACTTTAAAACATATTAAAAAGATAATATAACCATACAATTAAATTATATGAAAAAGCAGTTTTGATGTAAAATGCAGTACTTTTCACTATTCATTGAAAAATGAACATTGTCAGAAAAATACAAAAAAATAACCCAAGGTAAATTTCAATGTCCCGATCATAAATAATATTTTTATATTGAAAATTATAGCTTATAAAATTTTAATAAACTGTATTTAAAAGGGGTTTTCCATCAAAAGGCGGTTAATTGACCTTTTAAAGAATATTAAAATGTTTACGCTTAAAAACTGGATTCATTTGCATTTTTAATCCTCTAACATTTATTGAAAAAAAGTAAAAATATTTGACCAATATATATAATCATTTTTTAGTTAGTTCTGTTCTTTCCCGCCATTACAACGGCTATGCGTTAACTACCATTTTAAATAATATTATTTTATTATTAGAGTGCAACGAAAGATTACCAAGAAACTCGTTGTTGTGTGTTGGGTACGCCATCGAGCATAGAGTCCCCTTTAAAGTCATATTAATATTATATTCACAAAAATGGATAAATGTGAAAATGTCATACTCTTTATTTACCTGGGGTGTTACATCCTTCCCCCTTTTGGGAATTGCGTCCTCACAATTTTAAAATTGGGCTTGGAAACTTCATTGAAAATCACACATCGGAACAAGAGTCAGCAAAACAATCACTTTAAAATAAAAAAAGATAAGTACAAAGGTCACCCGAGTTAACCCATACTAGGATTCCAAGTATGAAAATATGGACATGGAGGAAAAAACAAAGGGTCATGTTCTGATGGAGAGTGATATAAAACATGTTTAGGAGAAAGTTAACCATAAGAAAATCACAAACTTGTGATGGGTTAAACGGTATTCGATTACCCAGTAGGAAAAGTTAATAGAAAACATTTTTGTTTTAAGTTACTTTTTATTGATGAATTTATTCATTATGAAACATAATCACTTATCATGTTGACTTTCAACTTTTATTATATTCCTTACACAAACTCATATTTTCTCCAAAAGACGAGTATTTAGGAAGACTTGTTCACATTAAGAGTACTATAATCAACTTCTAGAGAATCACCTAATCCACCAAAGAGAACTATATAATTCCCATGTCTTTAGACTTTAACGAGAACCAAAACCAAAAAGATAAGTACAAGATCAGATAATCCAGAAAAGGATAACCCTTTATAAAAATAAAATCTATTCTTAATCTACAAAATTTGTCCAACAAAACCAAAAGTTCAACGAGGACCATCCGACAAACAATTTGTCCATAAAATTCATCAAAGTAAACCAAACTAAGATTGAAGCCCAAATATTTGAATGATTTGGTCACATAGTCTTCCAAGTTAAATCGTAACATTTACCTCCAAACAAAATCAGTTGCTCTTAAAGTCTCGTATTGAAAATTAATTAACCTAATCACATATCCTCCATGATAGGATAATATATTTCCATAGATAAACCAAAATCAAATTACTCTTAATTCATAAAATCATCTAACTAAAAAGAATCAGTCAAACTAACCAGGGAAATCACGTAGTCTAGTGGTAGGCGATAAATACCAGTTGTACTTTGATTTTGGGTTCGATTCCCGCAGCTTTGTCTGACGCGACGGGTTGTCACACGGTCTGCGTGTTTTCCTTTTTCCAAAACTATATAATTTTAAAACATTCCCCAAAACGAGATAAAATCTTCAAAAATAATCATAACATATTTTAACCTCATGTTTATCTCATGCCTTTCATTTTCCATCATATCATATAATAACCCATAATTACCTCAAAAGTAAGGATCATATAAACTCTAATGGTTACCATTATAATTGTTACCTGAACTTCCACATCGACTGGTCATCTCATACATGATGCATTACAGAACATACCAAGGTTCAAGTGGTTGATCATGACTCCTTGATAGTTGGTTTAGAACAACCACGAGTTTCCTCATTGAATCCCCCATCTTATCTAGTATCTTAAATAGAGAACCACCATAGTTTCCATCAAACCTGTTGTCTCTTTGGTGCCTGCTAGATCCATCCATTCACTAAAAACAGAAAGGTCTGTGTGATTATATCAACAGAACCATCATGTACTAATGAGGAAGATAAAAAATATTATATACTTACTCATTCACTTTATCTAAAACAAGGACTCTTTCTGAAATCCTAACCATTATGGTAATGTCACTTATGCTTAGAGGATACCCTAACCTCTAAAGTTATCTAAACCGACCTCTGATACCAACTATAAGGCCCCAGCATTAAACCTTACTTAATATTGAGTAAATACAAGATTACACATTGATGATCCTTTCTGGTTTAGAGTTTTAGAGAATTAGATCATAAAACATTCATTACATTCCACATTTACACAATGTGGTTACAAAAATATAGTATTCATTTTTTTCCATCAACGAAAAAATATTTAAAAATAAAGCATAGATTCTTTCTTGACACTTCGGTGACACTATCATCATAACATGTACCATTCCCTTGACCTGTGAAAAACATTTCAAAGCAAAACATGGGATGAGCATAAAAAGCTCAGTAAGGGATATAAATATATGGACAGGAAACATGAGTTCATATATACATAAGAATGAAATCATAATTTACCCATAAAACATAGGCACTTTAACATACCTCATCAAATCATGAATAAATCATAAAAATCATAAGACATAAAAGGTAACATGAGGCATTCATAACATTCTTACGTAGGGAGTAACCCTCTTGGTTACATTTGGAATACCCACCACAGTATATTCCCTAAATCTCTTCAGAGAAACCATAACGTTTCACTCCTTCGTGTTACCCAATGCATTGGAGAGCTATATCGGGCTCACCCTCCCTTAGTTTATCACGGAACCACCCATTTTCATAACAATGCCCAAGAACCATAACATAAACGTATCACATAAAACATGCATAAAGGAAACATAACATTTCCACATTTCAATCAGAATATAACATTTTAGGAAATTGAAATAATGAATTCATTCAAAAAGAAACCATTTCCAAAACCATTTAAAACATTTAATAAAGAGATTTTTGAATCAAAGTGTCCAATACCACCTTTAAGATTTAAAAAAATTTAAACCATTAATATCCATATAAATAAATCCTTAAAACCATTTTGAAAACATGGATATTAATAAGAACAAATCATTAAAATATTTAAAGCGATATTTTGGTTAAAGGGTTCTTACCAAAATTATAGACACTTGAACACAATAATTGAGGAATAACATTTATTCAGAACTTTATAATATCATGAGAATAAGTGTATTCATGATATAATATTCCAAAGGACACTATATACACCATATAAGAGTGAATTGGTTCATAATAACAATTAAGTCTCAATAGAAATGTAAAATGTGATGAAATCCCTTATAAAGAAGGTATCCTTAAATTAATGATAAATCAATCTCAAAATTATGTGTGAAAAATATAAATACACCCAATATAAGTGGATATTAAGTGTAAAACAATAAAGGGTCATTCAAACATATTCAACGGATGACATATTCAATAACTACATTTTGAACCCAAAGAAATCGAAATTGGGTTTAGAAGTTCCCTTGACAGCCTAACGTCGTCACATCAAAATGAGTTGATGAGAGATAAAAAAAGGCATCTCGTCACTTGGACATAAAATTTACATCATTAATTATATATGAGAACATATTCGAACATAACAATATGTAAATTCAAATACCCAACAAAAGAAGTCTTTTAAAAAGAGGAGGGTGAAAGGTTCCCTTACCGACATGGGTATCTTTCGAAACAAACACCTCGAGAAAGAAGGTCAATAAAAAATTGGTGTAAATACTCATAAAAGAAAGTATATTACACAATGAGTATAATAATGGGAAGTACATACACCACTCAATGGAAATTGTGGCAAATTTAGCATAAATCTCGTGGGAATAAAAGTGAGATGAAAAATACCTTACGAAAATTCGGTAGCCTAACGGCGCCACTTAAAAATTCAAAAAATGGATTGATGAGATAAAATAGGGTCTCTCATAATATTAACATAATGTTTAAAGAAATAGGAATATAAAATAACATCCCCCAACATAACAAATAGGAGATTAAAAGATGTGACATAAAGGAGAGTACTTAAAAAGAAAGAGAGAGGTTAGATCTCTTACGAAAATTCTGCAGCCTAACGGCGCCACTCAGAACTTCCAAAATGGATTGATGAGAGAGAATAGGGTCTCTCATCACATGAACGTAAAAATTATAGTAATATTAAAATAAAATAACATCCCAAATACACGAAATATGAGATTTAAAAGGAATTACATAAAAGAGTGTACTTAAAAAGAAAGAGAGGAGTATGATCCCTTACCTCATGTCCGACTTGTCTTGTTCGTTTCTTTATATTCCTGAATAATAAACATTGGTGAATTTATAATTACTTAAGGACCTCCTTTAATGATTATTATTCAGTTAATATCACACATTTTAATGTTATAATAATTGGTTAATTATATGAGTTCATATCAGACGTTTTCTGTCGATGTTTTGTACATGAGTCAAAAATTGAACTTGTTGGAAAATAATTTTCCATGTAGTTAAAGGTATATCATATCCAGAATAATATTGATGTTTTAAATATCATATATATACAGTATATATTCATTTTATACTATTCAATATCATTTGGAGATAAAAATTAAAAGCACCGTTCATGGAGATGGTATGCCGTACGTACGCATGAACGCTACTTTAATTT
Source organism: Viscum album (assembly GCA_963277665.1). Classification (NCBI taxonomy): domain Eukaryota; kingdom Viridiplantae; phylum Streptophyta; class Magnoliopsida; order Santalales; family Viscaceae; genus Viscum; species Viscum album. Next base: position 1,018,341,644 of record OY728131.1, read on the forward strand.
TTTGTCATATTAATGGAATTAAAACAAAATGAGATATATATATATATATGTTATAATTACAGATTGATATAAATCATTTATATGTAATATATTACATATATATCCATTATATACACGTACTTATAATAGTACATAAAATTTTGAGATAAGAAATGAAATGTACCGTTCATGGAGACGGTAAGACGTACGTACGCATGAACGCTACTTCCATTTCTATTTCATATTTAATGGAATTAAAACATAATGATAAATAATAGTATTTTAATTCCAGTATGGTATCATATATAATATCATTAAATATATCCTTTATACGTACCACGTATGGTATTAACGAATCAAATCACTTTGAGGGGGCGGTAGTCCGCACTTCCTTAAATTAAGATATCGCGTTTACCCATAATGGAAACCATAAAGGTATTCCATAAATAAAAAATACATAAGCTTAAATAAAACATAAACATATTATATATCATATATAAATATAGTGACATCTTAATTGCCACCTTTTAAGGTGTTAAAAGAATGTTGAACAATCATCGTTTCGGGAGGTAGAAATTCGCCATCCACGGAAACAGTATGTTATTTAACCATTAGATGTAGGTGTGTGTAAGTGTAGCTATAATTATTCTTATAAAAAAAATCCAATTATATTGATGATACTTTATTTGTTACAAAATAAATGAATAAAAAGTGTTTAGGGGGTTGGAGAAGGAAAATTAAACAAAAGGACTCAAGTGAAGACATTACCTTTAAATCGGGTAACTTCCATTGATTTGAGCTCAAAGTCTTCCTTGGAAAGGATTCTGACCACCAAAGTGTGGCTTCAAGGAGTTAGATAGGGATGTGTAGAGACAAAATGTGTAGGGTTTGGCCGATCCAAAGGCTTTGGAAGTGTGGGTAAAGAGGTAGAGGTGGGGGCCTTTTATAAGAGGAGAGGAGGGGCACTCTTGGAAAGGTATAAAATGTAACTTTATTTTCAAATGAGTTTTAGATTTTAATGGTCCCACATTGATTTTTATCGACGATAAGGTGATAAGGGTTCGAAATCCACCCATACAATAGGTTTTGGACATGTTTAGGTCTTAGATGTTACAATATATTTCCATTTTATTTAAATCATTAAATAAAGAGGTCATCGCTGCATCATCATGATGTCATAAATAATTTAATTTATTTAATGTCTAAAAATTATAAAAAAATACTATGATGTAGGATATCTTTTTATCTTTCCAATTAATATTTATAGTCCAAATGATCATTTATTTAGACAAAATTAAAAATATTTTACATAGGTGATACATTCTTTGTTTCATTTAACATTCTTTTAAAATAAAAAGATAAAAAGTCACTTTCTCACAAAAGTGATTCCATGGGGGCCCCATGTTTGGCACAAGGAATACCATGGTCGGCCATGAGATAACCAGTAGCCTTAGGACACATTTTGTGGTTATTTATTATTATTATTATGATATTATTTTATTATCTTTATCTACCCGATTACTCCTTAATCAAGATAATTAAAGATAATTACCGTCGTTACTATTCATAAAGTCCAAAAACAAAAGAGTCTTAATTACATAATTTGGACCTTCTGATTCCAAATATGTAATCCATTTTACCAAATTCCAAACACATAAATTGAAATAATTAATTTAAAAAAGTAATTCCCGTTGTCAATACAAATAGCGGGTTTTTTATAAACAATATTTATGAAAAGTTTGTCATTTGATTATGCCTAATTCCAAAGTGAAATTAATACCAATGACCATCATTGAATTAAATGGTAAAAATATATTATAATTACACTTTAAAACAAATTAAAAATATAATATAACCATATAATTAAATTATATGAAAAAGCAGTTTTGATGTAAAATGCAGTATTTTTCACTATTCATTGAAAAATGAACATTGTCAGAAAAATAAAAAAAATTAACCCAAGGTAAATTTAAATGTCCCAATCATAAATAATATGTTTATCTTGATAAATATAGCTTATAAAATTTTCAAAAAGTGGATTTAAAAGGGTTTTTCCATCAAAAGGCGGTTAATTGACCTTTTAAAGAATATTTGAATGTTTACGCTTAAAAACTGGATTCATTTGCATTTTTGATCCTCTAACATTTATTGAAAAAAAGTAAAAATATTTGACAAACATATATAATCATTTTGTAGTTAGTTCTGTTCATTCCCTCCATTACAACGGCTATGCGTTAACTACCATTTAAAATAAAAATATTTTATTATTAGAGTGCAATGTAAGATTCCCAAGAAACTCGTTGTTGCGTGTTGGGTACGCCATCGAGCATAGCGTCCCCTTTAAAGTCATATTAATATTATATTCACAAATATGGATAAATGTTAAAATGTCATACTCTTTATTTACCTGGGGTGTTACGTTAATTTTATGAAAATTTGAAAATGTTCATAGAAGGTGGGTTAATGACGTTATAAAGTTCAATAATATTTTAAACATGTAATTTTATTATAAAATGACTCCAATGAATTACATTGAACATATATAGGTATTATGTATGTATTTTGACATAAAATAAATTTAAATAAAATATATAATTATTTAAATAAAGATTAGTTTTTAAACAATAACGCAGTGTTTTCACAATTCATCAAAAATTTGAATTTTTTTAGAAAAATACCAAAAATTTACCCAATAAAATTTTTTATCTTCCAAATTCAAAAATTATTTCTATTTTACCAAATTCAAAACATAGAAGTTTTATTAATTAATTTACCAAAATATTCCCATTTTTAAATTAAGAAATCAGGTTTTTTATAAAGTAAAAACTATCAAAAGATTGATATGTGTTTTTTTCCAGTTTAAATGTAAAATTACATAGACTGGCCAAAAAATGGATTAAATGATAAAAATATAATCTAATTATACTTCAAAATCATTTAAATATATAAGTAAGCACTCTCAATTATTTTTATTAAAAAATTTGTTTTCAACTATCATTTAGTATTTTCCAGTATTCATCAAAATATGAAAGTTACCATAAAAGCACCAGAAATTTTTCAAAACTACTTTTTTATATCCCTCTTATAAAGAAGATATTTATTCTGTCATATTTAATATATACAAGTGTCAATTATTGGATTTGAAAACCGTTCTCCATTAAATTGTAGAAAAATTGCATTTTTTGAACAATGCTTCTTTTATCTTAAAATTTAATTTTATTTCTTATATTATGTATACGAAACACATAATTTGGATTTTAAAATTATATAGAGTAAATAAAATTTAAAATTTAGTTAATATTATTCATAACCATTTTTGAACGGCTAGTTTGGTAAGTCGTGGTGCGCTCGAACTCCTTGTTGCATGTAGTGCCAGACATTGAATATCATTAAAGAAAATAACTTACTATAAAATATTGGGGTGTTACATTGTTCAACACTTTTGGAAATATCATCCATGAAATTTTAAAATTGGTCTTGAGAACTTCATTGAATGTTCAATATCTGAAAAAGAGACAATAAAAATATCATTTTAAAATAAAGAAAGAGAATAATAATGGTCACCCGAGATAACCCATACTATGATTCCATGTTGGAAAACATGGGTATGAAATATAAAATAAGTGTTAATTTTTTGATGGAGAGTGATAGAAAATATGACCAGGATAAATTTAATAACAATAAATCCACAATCTTATGATAGGTTACACAGTTATTAGTTTCCCAGTAGGAAAAGTAAACGGAAAACATATTTTGTTTTATGTTTCATTTTGTAAATATGAGGAATTTAATTATTAAATTTACTAAAAACAGAAAGAGTAATACTTAATTTTTATATATAGTTTCATCCTTTAAAAAATTTCTACCACTAACTCATCTTTTCTCCAAATGATGAGTATTCAAGATAACTTGGTCACACCAGAAGCACTAGAATCAACTTATAGATAATCACATATTCTACAAAGGATGAACTATATATTTAACTTATCATTAATGTTTACCCAAAATAAAATGGTTTCTATAAGATCAGATGATCCTTGAAATGGATAATCATTTATAGAAATAAATACTAATATTAATTTCCAAAATTAAACAAGAAATACCAAAATTTCAATAATGAATTGAAAAAGAGACAGAGGAGATGGTTGGAATTAATCAAGGATTATGATTGCACAATCCTTTATCATCCGGGAAAGAAAATAAATTGGATGATGCTTTTAGTTGAAATAGTAATACTTCATTAACCATGTTACATTTTGAACGAGATCCTTTGGTTTTTTATTTGATGAGCTTTGGAATAGAAGTTATTGTTTCATGAAATTCTTCTATTTTGTTTCGGGTGCCAGTGAAATTATCTCTATTATACAGAATTAAGCAAGCGTAGAATGAATACATTGAGTTGTAGAAAAAGGCTATGTTGGTTAAGAAGGGCAAGTTTCCTAATTTTAACATTGATAATGATTGTGTTTTTATATTTGTAAAGACATTATGTTTCCCTTGTGATTAACAGTTGATAAATGAGTTGTTATGTGAAGCTCATAGTTCTCTGTTTTCAGTTCATCCGGGTAGTACTAAGATGTTCAAAGATCTTCGAGAGTATTACTGGTGGGATTGAATAAAAAGAGATATTGCTGATTTTACTATGAAGTGTTTGACTTGTCATTAGGTTAAAGAAGAGTGATAGTAACCGAAAGGAATGCTTTAGCCTTTACCGGTTCCAGAGTGGAAATTGTAAAATATATCCATGGACTTTGTTGTGGGATTACCAAAGCCATCTCAAGGTAAAAATGAAATCTGGCTTATAGTTGACCGATTGACTAAATCAACACATTTCTGTTCTATTAGAGATACTTTGTCTCTAGATCAACTTGATCGGTTGTATGTTAAATAGATAGTTTGGTTGCATGGAGTTCCCCTCTCCATTTTATCTGATCATGATCTCAGGTTCACTTATAAATTTTGGAATGATCATCAAGAAGTCATAGGGAACTGAATTAAATATTAGTACATCTTTTCATCCTCAATCAGATGGGAAGTCAGAACGAACAATTCAGACCTTGGAATATATGTTATGTGCTTGTTCGATGGATTACCAGGGATGCTGGGACCAAAACCATCCTTTGGTTTAATTTACTTATAATAACAACTTTCATTCTAGTATATAGATGGATCCATTTGAGGAATTATATGGAAAGCATTATCGAACTCTAGCTTTTTGGGATGAAGTAGGTGAAAGAAAGCTGATGGGGCTATAATTGGGAGAAGAGATGGTAGAGAAAGTTAAGTTGATTTAGAAGCACATGAGAATAGCTCAAAGCAGACATAATAGTTATGCAGATAATTGGAGGAAATATCTTTTCTTTGAGGTAGGTGATCATGTCTTTCTCAAATTTTCTCCAAGAAAAGTGTGATGTGTTTTGGTAAGAAGGGAAAGTTGAGTCCAAGGTTCATTGGACCTTATGAAATTCTGATGAAAGGTGGATTAATAGTGTATAGAGTGGCTTTACCTCCAAGTTTATCTTAGGTACACAATGTTTTTCAAGTTTCAATGTTGAGAATGTATTTTCCAGATCCATATCAGGTTTTGAGCCCATAGGTAGATCAGTTGGATGAGAATTTCTCTTATGAAGAAAAACCAGTCTAGATTCTTGACCGTACAGAGCAGGTGTTGTATAATAAGGTAATTCACTAGGTAAAGGATTTGTGGAATAACCGTATGGTTGAAGTGGCAACATGGTAATCAGAAAATGTAATGAGGGATAAATAACCCCACTTATTTTGATAAGTGAATAAAAATTGTGAGGACGCAATTCCCAAAAGGGGGGAAAGATGTAACATCCATGGTAAATGAATAATTAAACATATTTAGTATTTATTAATATTTCTGAATGAAATATTAATTTTACTTTAAAGGGGTTGCTATGTTCGATAGTGTACTTGATGCGCAACAATGGGTTTCTTTGGAATCTTATGTTGCACACTAATAATATAATATTAATATTTTAAATGGTAGTTATCTCCTAGCTATTGTATTGGTTGGAATGAAAGAAACTAACTAAAATATGATTATACATGATTGTTAAATGTATTTACATTATCCAATCAAAAAATTTAGAGGCTTAAAATGTGAATGAATCTAATTTTATGCATAATTTACATTAAAAGGATGATTTATCACCTTTTAACGGTGATCCCTTTTTAAATATAGTTTTGGTCACTTTAATACATTCAATATGACCAAATAAAATCCTTCTTTAGAATAGGGACATCTAAATTTAATTTATTTAATTTTTCGAATTTTTTTTCGATAAAGTTCATTTTTTAATTAAAAGTGAAAAATATTGTATTTTATTTCAAAAGAGCATTTTAATCTTGTTAATTTATATGATTATATTATCGTTATAATTGGTTTTAAAGTGATATTTAAATATATTTTTACCTTTTAATCCAATGTTGGTCATTGGAATTAATTTCACTTTGATATTGGACATAAACAAGTATCAATCTTTTGATAGTTATTGTTTCTTAAAAACATGCTATATGTTTTAACAACATGAATTAAATTTAAAATCAATTAATGACACTTCTATTTTTTGAATTTGGAAAAATAAACATCATTTTTTAATTCATAATATCAAATATATCAAAGGATGTATTTTTGTTATTTTTTTGAAAAACACCAATTTTTGATGAATAGTGAAACTATTTAGTAGTAGTTAAAAAAACTGACTTTTTCAGTTAAGTGAAATTTTAACACTTCTGTGAATTGAATTTCAAAAATCTGACATACATGGTTGTTATTAATAAGTAAAATGTGGTTCATAAATATGGAAATAATTTTTGGTCAATAATAACTGTTGACTTTTATTTATGGCGGTTAAAGGTAAATAAGGTAATTCAAGGTTAAACGAATATTATAATAATTCAAAAATACCTTAACACTTATCCAGAACTTATTGGTTGAGTCATTTACGACCATGCGTATCATTGTGTCTATTTTGGGACCCCATTGAGACACATGGGAGTAATAATGACAGTTTAGTTTAATTAACATAAAGTAAAGGCAAAAATGACAAAAGCAAATACCGTTTAGTAATTAATTTTTATATGTTGTTATATAAGTCTTATTTTCTAATATAAATATTAAATGGAAATCTACAATTATTTCCTACTTGATAGTATATTTATTATATTTTTTATACTATTAATATATTAAATTATTCATCAAACAATAATGATGTAGTATTTACCTCATTAATAAATAATTTAAATAAATAAAAAATAATGATTAAAATATTATCCAAAACATGTCCAATTAAAATTGTATTATTTTATTTCCAATATTAGTCATCTTATTTTCTACCTTAATGATTTTTGGACCTTTATAAACCGAATATCATTATATAATAAAATAATATTTTCACCAATTCCTAATGAGCCCCTCTGCTCCCTTATAAAAAGAGACCATTTCTATCCAATTACTCACACCTCTCAAGCCATTTTTCTAGACCAAACTATGGTAAATTACTCTCTATACATCCCTATCCTTCTTATATAAGCCTTACATTTGGTAGAAGGCACTTTGAGAAGTCCTTTGGTTCAAACCAAAGAGAGTTACCCAAATTAAAGGTAAATGTTTCTCTTAAATTGTTTTCTATTATTCTACTTTTCCAACTCCAAAAATCTTTTTATTACTTTATTTTGTAACAAAAACAGTATCCTCAATATACTAGGATGTTTTTATGAGAATTATTCGAACTACACTTAAACACACCTTCATTTAATGGATGAAGAACATAATTTTTCGGTTGATGGAAAACTAATGCCTCACAAAACGATGATTGTTCAAATACATATTACCGCCTCTCATGGTGGCCATTATGATGTAACTGTATTTATATATGATATATATTATGTTTATTATTTCTTTATTCTTCTTTACTTCCAAATTATATCAGGAATTTATGGTTTCCATAGTGGGTAAATACAATAATCTCATTTTAGGAAGTGCGGACTACCGCCCCTTTAAAATGATGTGACTCGTTAATGGCTTATGTGGGGTGTATAAAGGATAGAGTTAATGATATTATATATGATATTATAAAGGAATTATAATATACCTATGGATCATAATGTTTTAATTCCATTAAAAGAATAAATATAAATGAAAGTAGCATTCATGCGTTTGTACAGTTTACCGTCTCCATGATCGGTGCATTTCATTTATTACCTTCAAATGTTATGTACTATTATAAATAAATGTATATACTAGATATATCTGATAAATATGATATCTAAATCATGAATATAATTATGGATAAAATGTAATATTTACCACATGGACAACTTGTAAATATAAGGTGTTCATTTTTGACTCAAGTACCAAATATCAAAAAAATGAATATTATTAACTCAAATGATTACATAATGTTTATAACATGGTAATATGTGATATAAAAAGAATAATAAACATGAAAACGGTTCTTCAGAAAATAGAAATTTACTTTAGTTTATTATTCATGAGATTATAGAATGATCTAGTCAATTCAGACACAAGGTAAGGGACTTCGTCTCAATCTCCTTTCATTGAGGCATATTGTATTTTAATACATGATTTTATTTTATATGTTGTTTAAACACCTTTCACTTTTAATTTCATTTAAAGTAAATCTTTTTATACGAAGTGTTTTCCTAAATGAAAAAATTGAATGTTTTTTACGTAAGCAGTGACAACGACTTTTTTTCCGCCGCAAGTATTATTCGATCTTTGGCTTCTTTAACAAGCCGAAATGTTTTTAAAAGAAAAAATAAATACCATATACACTTTTTACATATTTAGGTATTGTAAATGATTTTGAGAATGGATTTGTTATTTCAATATCTTGAAATGATATTTTATTATTGCAATGTGGAAATGGTATCTTTTCTATTATGCTTATGTTATGTGTTATGATCATGTTGTGGTTCTTTGGAATTATTTACTTATACGGGTGGTTCCCTGTTAAACCTAGGGTAGGTGAGAACGATATAGCTCTCCAATTAATTGGGTAATGTGGCAGAGGTAAACGTGAATGTTTCTCCTAAGAGATTTAGGGAATATATTGTGATGGGTATTCCAAAGTTACTCCTTATGTAGCAGTGATAGCTACAATGTACGTGTGATATGGATTCCACAAGTTACCTTTATGTTTTATTATTTCTATGTGACTTTCATAAATCTTATGATTTCACGAGGTAGGAAAAAGATTTCGTGATATATAAGTATTTATGAACAAATGTTTTCATTCTTTTTTTTATTACCCTTACTGAGATTTTTATGCTCATCCCAAGTTGTGAAATGTTTTCACAGGACATAAAGATTAATAGGGTCAAGGATGGGATCAAGGGAAATTCATGTTGTCTAAAACATGGATCTAGACATGACGCTTTTTTTCAAAAGTTATTATTTTATGAAAAAAATGGAAACTGTGTAGAAGTGTCTACCTTGTAATATTTTTAGATGTAATAGTTATGTCATAATTTTATAAAACTCTAAACCTGAAAAAATCCTCAATGTGAATTATTCATTTAAATCAATAATATGTAATATTTATAGCCAGTTTCTTATACCTATATCATACACACAAATAATCACCATGGTATCTATAAACAATCCCTCACTACCCAAACCACTCATACATAGGGAACAATTATAACATAATGGATACCCATATCATGTTTCCCTTTATGTTCCATCCATCCAAATATTCATCAATTAGGTCTTCCATCTCTAGAAAAAGTCATAGTGTTCTACAATTGAAACTCTATTCTATAATTAAACATACTAGTTCAAACCCGCCTCGGGTCCCATTTAATCATTTATATAAAATGAGAAATGTTATAAAGGAACTTCTCCTCCCCTTTATTAGTCTATAACAATAGGGTTTTTTGATCCAATAGTTAATGTATGTATATAGTGATATTATCTTGTTTCCCAACAAACACATTACATTGTACTATAATATCTGTATGAGTAAAAACACACACTCCAATCATGTAACAAATTTCTCCCACAATTTATACAAGGAGGTCCTTCCACTATCCAAAAAACCCATCTTACATACAGTATCCCAATGGAAATAGCAACATTTCAATCACTAACCCAAACCATCCCTACCATGGACATGTTCAATATGGGGTAAACCATCTTACCTAAACATGACCATTTATACCATAAACCCATTCCAATCATCTCACTTTCACATCCCAAATCCTTATCCTTTAGAAAAATTAATATCTTTACATATCATCAAAAAATGATTTTTATCCCATTCGGGAATCATCACTAGGAACTACTTTTCAACCATTATACCGCATTTATTTCATTCTCATGTTTTGATCATCATTACTAGACACCATTAATTTTAGTTTTCAAGGTAAATGAAATGAATTTTATCCCTCACACCCCAAATTTTCTCCCTTGTGTGTGCCTGCCATTATCCATGTCACATTTACCCCTTAGTGTCTAAAATGATGAATCTATGAAAAATCTCATGTCCAATTCATCAACAATATAAAAATCATAAATTAATCAAACTACCCAAAATGTGAACCACACAAAGTTGAAGTATCATCCAACCGTAACAAAACACCTCAAGAACAACCATCCCACCCTAGGTACTTGGGGTTTCCCGCATAAAATTTTTATATACTCCCATGCATGATATAATTTCCAAGGCCCAACATATATTATTCTCTAATATATAATTATTAAAATAAAAGACAACAGAAAATAACCAACTCTGAAACCACATTGTAACATCCCCACCCTAGGAACACTAAAATGGAATCCACATATAGGCCCCCACATGAACTAAAGAACACATCTTCTTATGATAGAAGACATCGACTAGATATGAGGCTCTAAAGGAACATGTGGGGATAATATTCTCTCTTTATCAGAGTAAGTCACTTCAGATAAATATAAAATATAGGAAACTACTAAAAATAAACATGGATTAACAACCATTTCCCAAAACTGAGTACAAGTCCACAACAGAAAAATAAATATTCTATTCCATTTCATATTTTTTCCAAGTGAAAAAGAACCCCAAAACGAAACCAATAAGATAATACCCAAATGGATCCAGACTTGATGTCTGTTTCCATCTTCCATGGACATACCATGCCTAAATCTACTATCTAATGAAGGATCCATTACCTTTTCATGACCTAATACCCTGAAGTATTCTTGGGTAACCAATGAAGGCCTAATAAAGGTTTCAGCACAACTCAGTAGGACACAAATATTGGTGTAAAAAATATTCAGTCAAAATAGATAGTGTATATAATCACAATTTGAGCCAGAAAGAAAATAATAATAAATTAGTTTCAATATATTAACCATGTTCACTTTATCCACGTTCATCATTTAATTCGACGGTTTAGGCATTTTCATAAATTACACATTGGCCTATTCCGGACACACAACTACTAATAAGGTGAAAAGTAACGTTTCTAATCCAAATATGGAGGATATTTCAATAAATAAAAAATAATACTTACCTTTGAGACTCAGTGTAAGGAGTCACATCAAATTGAACCATTAAGGGCGTAGAGCCTCAAGCTGACTCCCAAACCCATACATTATATGGGTAGGGTTTAGAGACTAAGCCTAACAAAACATGTGGGTGTATAACCTCATGTTAATACCCCACATTCCAAAATGTCTTCTGAATATTATTATTTAAACATAACTAATTTAAAACATAGTTAATATCTGTTACGAACTAGATGGTTTTGAAGAATATCCTTTGCTAGTATTTTCATTTATTGTCAATGAAGCTTGAGAAGAAAGGAAATCACTTCACATGGGATAAGTGGATGATGGAATATAGGGATGTTACAATGATTCCCATGGTAACTATGAAGATGATTTCCTGATTTGTATTTCTCATATATCAAATGTTTGGAGAACATGTGATGAATTACATAGGAAGGATAGGGGGAACAAGGAAGTGATTTTGGTAGAGGAAAGAAAGTGGAGCGCAATTCAAGAATCATGCAAGTCAAAAAGTGGCACGCAATTATAAACTGCATGCAATCATTTTTTGCGCTCAAGTCATATTTCAACATCATCATATCAAAATATGAAAAAGGAATGAATGTGTGACACCAGTGATGGAGCAGACCACAAGTGATAGAGAAGTGAAAAAGTGATGTTGTGTCACTCATGTGATGGAGCGGCGTGCAAGTAGTAATATCACACAAGTTTATATGGAACCCAAGTAACCAAAATTCTTAAAAAAAGATGACTAGACTCCTCATTTTTCAATTCTCAACACTTATGATAAAATTTGAGTTGTTATTGCACAAGTATTATAATGTGTCATGAAAGTTGAAGTGTCGTGAAAGGTGTGTGTAATGAAAAAATGTAACACACAAGTAGAAGTGTCTTTCAAGTTATTTGTTTCACGCATGTAGTGATTTTTGTGGAAGAATTGTTTTGGGTATAAGTCTGAAGTGGTTCAGAAATTATGATTTGTGCATAATAGTGGTGTGCGGCTAGCTTTTGGCATGCAAGTAGAAAGGCGCACAAGCAAGGCCACATGAAAGCAATGAGTTGTGCAAGAATAAAGTCATTCGTGTAGGAAGGATCACAAGCAGAGTTGCACAAAAGTAGGGAGGAACGCATGGAGGGAGTGGTTTGCAAGCTGTTTTCACCAGAAGGTTTTTACTAGCTCTTGGATAGGAAGGTGAATAATTTTTTTTAAAGATTTGATTTTTGAAAGATCATTATGAATCCCATAAACATTTCATTACCCAATATGTTCTATGAGGGAGAACACACACTATTGAATTGTTTTCAATGTGCTACATGAGTGAAAGGGCTTATCACGCTCATTGTATTCCAAATAAAATGACTGTTTTATAGTGGATTGTGTGGTACTATATTGTTTCTGAACTACACCAAGGGAATAGCTTCTATTTTTGAGCAGTGAACATTGTATATCTATTGTTCCTTTAGTTTTTTGTGTTCATTAGGGAAGAAACACTTTAACAGGAGTAGAATATTGATTAAAAAATAAGGACAAATAAAAATAAAATTGATGTCACTGATTCACCCTTCCCCCTCTCAGTGACACGTGGATCTTGAATTGGAACATCAATTATTATTAGAGAGAGGTTACCTTTGTTTGATATTTGCTAATTTCTTCATGCAATGTTGTGATGATGAATCTGAATGGAATGAAAAGTAAAGGGATTTCAATATTTGATGGAATGGATTTTCAAATCTAGAATGATATAATGATGCATTTTTATTTTTATCTTGGGTATAATGTTCATGAAACAACAACTAATGGATTTACTCCAATTGATGACAATGTTCTTCAGACACCTACCGATAAGAAGAATCCTAAGAATAATGGAAGAGCTAAAAATTAATTACTCTGATCTCTTTATGAGAGTGAGTTTTTAAAAGTGAAACGTGTTCCTATAGCTAAAGGCATCTAAGAAAAGATGATGTTCATCTATGAAGGAAATAAAAAGTGAAGAAGGAAAAACTAAAAATATGGAGGATATTGTATGAAGACATTAAAATGGGAGAATCTCTATCTTTTGGGTTGTTATTTAAAGGGTAAATTACATTTTTAGTACAATCAGATGTCTTGATGAAATGTTTCAGGATTCTATAGTTTCTAAAAAGATCATTAGATTTTAGCATGACATGTTTGATGCTAAAGTTTCTTCATAAGAAGACAGAGAACCTGAAACCATATCACTAGATTATTTTCATAGAACTCTCATTACTTATGAAATGATAATGGAGAATACTATGAAGAGAAAAAAAAAGAATATAGAAAAATTTCATTCAAGGATGCAAAGAGAGAGAAGTAAAAAAAGACTCTTATTGAAGATAATGATGGTGAATCTGATCTTGAAGATGATCTATATAAAATTTTTGATGAAATTTTATCCTTGTTTTATATGAATGTGAAAAGTGGAAAAAGGAAATAAAAGGGTCATCTTCCCATGAAATATTTTGATTTTGGAGTTATTGGTAACGTTGAAACTAACTTTCCCCAAAAAAAATGTAGAAGAAGATAGGGATGATGATGACAGAAGGATAAGAAGGCCATGAAAGAAACAAGTTAATAATGATATATTTTTTTCAAATGAGAAGGATAAAAAGTTCATCAAATCAAAAAGAAGAATATTTTTTTCAAATATCATGCTGAAAAAGATAACAAAGATGGATACAAGAAATAATTTTCTGAGAAAGCTATAGATAAAACCTTTATTGTAGTATTGAATAATTAATATTATTGGAGAAATAGTTTTGAAGAAGAAGAAACTAACCATGAATATCATCTGAATGAAGAGTTGAAATAATGCTTCAGGAAGATCATAAGTCTTGAGAATGAAACCAATAAGTTGATAAATGAAAATTCCACATTAAAAAATCAATATGGTATTCCTAATGAGAAAATGAATATTTGAAATGAGATTAATGACCTAAAGAATACACATAATAATGAAACGAATTGTATTGATCATCTTAAAGTAAAGCTGAAGGAAAAAAGGAGAAGAGTTGGAACATGTCCAAGATAAACATTATAATGCTAATGAAATGAATATCAAAATCAATAAATCTATTACAGATGATTTTGAATGTTCTAGTAATAATGAACCAATGAAGGATCAACAAAAGTTGCTATAAAAGATTGGGTGGAAAGACTAAACTGGTTTTGATATGAACAAATATATAATGTCTTTGTAGGTGTAAAAATATTGAAATGCTGAAAAAATCATAAGTACATAAAATTTCTGAGTCCAGGCATATTTATACTACTTCAGGAACTTATAATTATGAACAAAAATTGGAGCTGAAGAAGAAAATTATGAATGTAAAAAAAACTTTGTTGAGAATAATGTTCACATCTTTAGTCAGTATAGAAGTTTTAGAGGGAAATATTCACTTTTTGGTTATTTTTTGTGTTTCTGTGGATTCAGACACACTGAAAACATGTGTTGGTTCAATCAAAAACATTTCTGCTATTCAACATGTTAATTTTCTAGTATCTAGAGGTTCTCATTAAAGCCTGGTAACTTTTATATCCTTTCAATATGACAATTTACCATTGGACATTAATATTTCAATATTGGACACATAAATATATACACAATAATGGTAAGATTATATAATGTATAGATAACTGTATACAAGATAATGTAATCAAAAGAATGGATTAGTTGGGTCTAGGGAACCCACTATTTCAACAACACATTGAACCTAACACATTGATACAAGAGAATAGTTTGTGATTGGGTTTATAGTAAACACATCATACATGCATGAAATCTTAAAAAATAACATGAACATGTTATAAGTAACATAGATATCCAAAAAGTAATATTGGATTCCATGAAATCCTTGAATGATGTGAATTAGAACTTATTCTGACGTAGGACAAAACTTATTGAATACCAATCAATTGAGTTTTCAGTTCTTGAGAATCCAAGAAGGCTACTAAGCTGATATTGTGAATAATCACTCTTTAAATCTTTAAGTGGTTGTGTGAAACAATTTCACACGCATAAGTGTGTTCATGTATTAATCAAAATAAGAAATAATTTCTTGAGCAATGTTAGACTATGGATTGATCAGAAAAGTTATCAGAGTTATTGAGCAAGGCCAACAGATCTTTACAAAGGTTGGTGAATGTTCTTGAAGAGAAATACATGAAATTTTGATTCAAAAATCTGGTTTGTGACGATCATAATATCAAAATTATTGAATCAAAAGTAAACATAAATAATGAAGCTTCTCATGTGACTTGAGAGCTATAAGATCCCTATGAAATTTAGGGAGGAGAATATGGCTTTATTGGGACTTTGACGTGGGCCAATTGACTTTGGTAACAATGTGGGATGTATTATAAAGACCATCATGTGGGACTCACGAAAGATATGATGTGACTATGTATCAACCATTTTAATTGATAAAAAGATAATAATGGATAATCTATTTGGGGGTGGGGGATAACCCACATAACATAGATTTGGTCGTTGAACTAAACCTTGTAAATCCTTGTGTTTAATGCCTTTACATTTACTGCACCATTTGAGGTAAGACTAAGAGACAAAATAAGATTGGATTGATCCTTTAACCATATATATAGTATAAATTTATTGTAATAAATTAGATAAAATATTTAATCGGATCAATGATTCACCCCCTCCCCCTCTCAGTTTTTCACACTGATCTGTGTTCTTCAATTGGTATTACAGGGAGGTTACCTATAAAAGATCCAAGAGAATATTTATGAAGAGAAGAGTTGATGGGATGAGTAATCATCCTCGAATGGAGATATCATCTAAGACTCATAAGAACATAAAGAAGAAACAAGAATGGTATATGATGAAAAGGATTACTGCAAATGGGGAGACACCTTCTACTGAAGGAAATATGAAAGCAACAACATGAGATAATTCCTTTTTTTATTATGATTATTTTGATGAAGCCTGATCAAGCTGTGATGAAGATACATAAATTAGTTATCTTCGTACTCCAATAAATGAATATTTGAAGAATGTATCTAAATAAGTGTCAAGACACATTTCTACTAGTATTAGTGCACCTCAAGGGAAAAAATTATAGCTAGAAGAAGAATTTAATGCAATTGAAGAAGCATTGTCTAAAATTGTTGGAATATCCAACACTCTCACAAAACTAATGAATGAAAAGGAATAAACAATTTATTTTTTAAATGAATGTCATGATCAAGTTACTGAATAATTATAGTGAAATATTTTTGAGAAATAATTATTTTAAAATATATTTGTAGAAGCATTCCAAGTAATAGAAAAGTCCCAGAATGTCCTTATGGTTGTCAAGAATATTCATCCAGAAGACAAAGAAAACAATGTAAAGGAGATCTAAATCTCTTGGAAAATGTTATGGAATTATCATGAAGAAAAAATGGAAAAGATGATGGGTAATTGGGAAATCAAACTGAGATCAGTTGAGGATTAAATGAATTCCCTCAAAATGATGAGTTTTGAGATGGTGGTGAAATTTATGAATCAACTATCACTCCAAGATGGAACCTCCCAAACATATGAAAGAAGAGATCCTAACACTAATGTTTTCATTGTGGAATATGATTCCCTGAGATAAATCCAATAATCTAATAATACAATGGAAACATCCTTAAAGAAGATGGTATCCTATAACCTCATTATTTATATTTCTACTAATGTAGTATCATCTTCAAGTACAGGTTCAAAGACAAACGATATGAATATATGGATTGATAAAAATTACAATTCATCCATTAAAAATTCAAGGCTGCATACTGGAATGATTACAAAGAGAAACTCCCCAAAATATTCCCCAATGAATTAAAGTCAATTCTAGACAAAGAATTCACTAACCCGAGCTAGACTAATACTATAAGTAAAATATGTTTATTTCATTGTTGTTGTTGGTGTTGTTGGATGTTTTGGAATCATAATAGTAATTTAAGGCATAATATTTCATCATATACAAATTGTGGAAGTCCTACATTCTGGGAATGTAGATGTGAAGAAATGAAGAAACCAGCAATGCTAAGGAATATAACATAGAGGAAGAAGAATATGTCTATCAAGAACATATTTGAATATCTTGAAGAAATCTACGATAATTTCTACATATGTGGTCACATATATAATGGGTCCTGATTTAGTCCTACCAAGCCTCTAGAATATGTTGATAGGAATTATACACCACTTCAAAGCATGATAAAGAAACCATTTTTAATCATATCTTCCATTGAGAATATGAAATACAATTATGTCACGAAAATGGTGAATAAAATTTTCCCAATAAGAAGTTAATTCTGGATTCCATGAATATCATCTGAACAATGATTAAATGCTTCAATTGTGGATAGAAAGTTCAAACCATGTATCATTGAAAACATTTCATGGAAATTAATGGAAGAAATCTCAAAATGAAATGGGTAATCTATCCATATGAAGGCACGATTTATTGAAGACATTCCTAAAAAAAATCATGAAATGTTTTCATAGAAAGGTAACTTCAAAGCATTGATTAATTCACGTGGAAGCTCCAAACCAGAATAATCCAAGATGGATTTTTTAGTAATCCTACCAATTTAAATGAAAATTTCTATATAAGTACCAAAAGATGAAAATGAATTACTAGATGAAGCTATGTAAAAAAATAAAATAGATCATTCCACATGAAGGGGAATTCGAATTTCATGAGATTTTTTCTACAAATGACAACCCTAATGTCTCATATATAATATTTGGAAGTTGTAAAATGGAAGGAAGTCATGAAAAAAAAAATTAATTGTTTTACCAGGCCAAATGGATAAATTTTAACAATATTCACTAGTAACAGTTACTTCACTATTGACAAATGTGAAGAATAAAATCCTCTCAAGTTGAAGGTGAATGGATGTAAAGAATCCATACTGAAAATTCCAAATAAAAAATGCCAAATAGAGAGGATACATCTGCATGAAAAGTACCAGACACTTTAGAGCTATAAAGAAAAGTAGTTCTTGGGTTGCTAGAAAATTCTTAGCCACAGTTCTTCTATTATGAAGATCACAGGTGTTCCATCTTATTCCTTTATATTTCTTTTAAATTCATGTGATTTAATTTCATATAATTAAAGGTGAAGGCCATCCTCAAGATGAAAATTGGATGATAAATTTTGATAACTACTAGGTGGACTCGTTATTAATGATTTGATAATTACTTGAACTGATTCATAGTGGAAGATTATCAACATAAATATGTTCAATCATATTTGGTGATATTATCCACGATGGTATTTCAAAGGGTGTGCACTCCAAGTGGGAGAGAAAACATGAAGGAGTTGATATCAAGGATTGTGTCATGAAAACCATTGAAATTTATATCATATCATGATGTTTAAACTTGTGGTATTCAAATCAGACTTTCTTCCATTGTTTATAATTGTATTTATCATTCCAATTAAGGGGGGGAAGGGTGATTGATTGATTAGAAGATGGGATTAAATGGGTGATTTATATGTCCATGTGATCTTTTTAATATGTTTGGTGAAGTATGTGCAGGATTTATAATTTCACTGATAAATATGAATATTTCCAACCCCTGGGATAAGAGTTGATACATTTTGATCATGATTTCACATGTATGGTTGTTTATGGATAGCATTGAAACCCGTGGTCATATCTCTATTGTTTTCTTCACAGGGTTAACCCAAGTAGACATAGAGGATATTTACTAAAGTCTCTATGTTAAGATAACCATGTGACATCATCCCTTTCTCAGAAATATTCATGAAGATATTATTCAATTGGAGGAGAAAATGCTCTGAGAATACCCCACTACACCATTGCATTTGGTTTCCAATAAGGGGTAGAAAACATTGGCACTCAAATTGACCCATTCAAAGTGTTCCTAATGTATATTGATAACTAAATATGAAGAGGGAGATTTTTTAGAATTGTGTTGCATTTGTTGTGAATGAGATGTAAATAATGTATCAAGTGTCAATATGTGTATGGTAAAGAGGTGGTGGTGATGATGGGATATGGGAAGGTCTTCCAAATAAAATTCTACTAATATTTGGAGAATCAATATTTGACTTTGGATGTCATTCTTTGACATTCTAAAAATTAATTTAGATGATTGTAGAACACATCCTATATTTCATGACATGTGTAACTAGATGACACTTTTTTATAGAATTTGAAAAATTCCTTGGAATAAAATATTGGATGGTGACATTAGAAGATTCATCCTATATATTTTAATTGAATGAATATGGTAAAAAATTAAGAAAATAGTGTTGTTGATTCCTAAAGAGGAATAAATTCATTTAAAGACAACAAATCACTCATTACAACATTAAATAACTTGAATAATTCTTCAATGCATTAGGAATGAATAAATGTTTCATAAATGATCTATTATTTAATACATGGAGGATTATTTATGATCTTGGATTTTAAATTCCAAAAATAAAAGAAGGATGATGATTATAGATGAGGAAGAGGGAATGAAGGTCAATGTATGGAATATACTTAGTGAATTTCCCATGCATGGTCTTAGTATATATAAGGTGAAATGAACTTTTGTACACATAGGTTTTAACCAAGCATGGATTAAATTAAAAATATAGTTCAACCAATGATGCTAGCCGAGAACCTCATCCTTAAGAACATGTAGTACACGAGGTTCAATCGCTCCTGAGGGAAGCCCTCAAGGTCGGCCCCACATGAAGAAATAGAGCGGGCCATGTATAAGTCTGCAGGTGCATTCATGGTGATCATCCCGTGCGCAAGGATGGATAGTGGGAACTAGGAGCACGCCCGAGGAGCAGAGAGTGGGTGTAGAAGTGTACCTGCATGGTGTACATTGTACATGGTGGTACCATGAGGGGAAAAGGGGGATTCTGATCAAAGGATTGCATAAATTGATAGAAAAACCATGAGGATCCCATATCTCTATTTCTATTTGGTCCGAAAATTAAAAAAAAAGGAACTAATCTCGACCATTGATCCATCAAAGACACACGGTCTACCATTCAATCAATTGTAAGATTGATACTGTGCATCCAAGTCGTCCATCTGATTATAGTAATTTGGGATTTATCCACATCCATCTTATCTCCTCGATTGAAGTTTTGTTTAGCCTTTGGACACCCGCTTGACGCCCATAATACAATTCTCAATCTGAATGATGATCTCACAAATCCTGTAATAATTTGAGTGCATATTAATACAAAAAAAGATCATATAAACGATCTAAACACATTCATCCATTAAAATTTTCATGCATGGTTTCAAGTGATCTAAATCGAAATAGCTCTAGGAAAACAAATTTTACGAGGGTGAATTGCACGTTCGATGCACAATGAGATGGTTTGAATGCATTCGAAAATGAATGAATATGAGGATTTCACTGATAATAAAGGATCCTATGTTGAAGAAAAATAATCCGAGAGACTCAGCATACCACTATCATTCATTTAAATATTTCATATTTGTAGATCACATATATTCAAAGCTAATAATCCCACAAGATATCTCCAAGATTTTAAACATGGAAGGAGGAGTCAACCCCAGTTATAAAAGTTGGATCCTAAGACGAAAATATGCTACTACCATTCCTGATGAATGAATCTCTTATTTCTCCAATGAAATATAGAAAATGTGAACTCAGCTTGTTTGAGAAATGTAGGTTTTTGTGCCTCATTGCAATGTGAATAAGAGATTTCTGTGCAGCCTTGCTACGAGAAAGAGTCACACACATACCTTCGTGTGAAGTAGATGCGCAAACCCCTTGGTTCATGAAATAATCTCCACCATCTTTGGGAAGAAGAAATACAAAAACATGATAGGATCTATTGAACCCTCACTTGTTTTTCTTGAAGATAATCCCACACGTACGATTTCACGACCTGACCCTACCCGGGCTCGAGCCGCAACTACCCTAGGCCAGCATCCATAGGCCAGGGGCTGGCGACCAGCGCTGAAGGAACAATAACTCGGGGAGGCCTTTGCCTAATCACCTGTACACACACACGAAGCACACTCAATGCAAAAGTGCAGAGTAAAGAAAGAACAAGAAGAGTAAAAAAGAACAACTGCTATATATATAAACCATAGATGTGCATCGACCTCTAAATAGTACAATGTACAAGTTGAAAAGAAAAAGGTAAAAACATTCGCCCAATCAAAAGTTCCACACCCCGGAAATAGGTAAACAAAAAGAAACAGCTGATGGGTCTCCCACCTGGAACCCGGCCACGACCTCCGCACGCGGTCCAAGCTCCCATGCTCCTACGCTCCACTGAAGTCACGCTACACCTGTCTGTCGTCTGCAAGGGCACACCATGTGCAGGAAAGTCCAAAGTAGGGGTGAGTATAAAAATATTCAGTAGGATACCTCGAAGGCTCGGAGGAGAAACAAAGGAGGTATCGAAGGGTGAGCAGTATAGAGAACAGGAGAAAGAAAAGGGAGTACGATAGAGAGTTTAGTAAAGAGTCCAGCTCAACCCAACAAAAGGAAAGAAGGTAGACTCGTCCAGACACAGGAGCTGGAAACGGTGAGAAGATGAACTTCTCACCGAGTCTTCGCTACCTATAGCAGGAGAGTAGACTCATCCAACCACGAGAAGCTAGACACGGAAAGCACGTGGCATACCCCATGCGTCTTCGCCTCTCCTGGAGGGGGGGCATCCAAGCCTAAGAAGTGGGTACTCAAACAAGGTATACACACATATATATGCTCTACAAGAATCCCGAACAAGCTCGTAAGGGGATCTCCATCCCGTAGCTCAGCCCAAGAAAAGTAGCCAACAGTCCGAGAAGAAACTCCATCGATGCCCAGCATCCCACATGTCCGCCCTGAACTGCAAGACAAGGGTCTCAATCACCACAGTTTGACACTATCTGCTTTGGGAGGCACTGACTCGCCCGCACGGTTTTAGATCGCGTCCCAAGAACGCGTCTCGGTGGGGAAAGCGCCCCTCGAACATGAGAGTTCTTGGGAAAGTCAAACAACACCTCGTCACTACTCTATTGTCGAGAGGTCTCCTCAAAGTCAAAGTCGTGACAACACTGACCCGTATAACCTAGGGTCCCGCTCCGATAATCATGGAGGAAAGCCTCAGACTAGCCTAGTAGAAAGGAATGAGTCTGGAATGTCAACAGGTGCCCCACTGCCCAGCCCTGCTGGAGGATAATTCATAATACATCATCAGGAAACCCACTACCCAGCCCCACTGGAGGGTAAACCATAATACATCATCAGGCGACCCACTGCCCAGCCCCGCTGGAGGGTAGACCTAGAATAAGTCGACAGGCGACCCACTTCCCAGTCTCACTGGAGGGTAGACCTGGAACTAGATGACGGGCGACCCACTGCCCATCCCTGCTGGAGGGTAGACCCTAAGAGGTCTTCGGGTGACCCACTGCCCAAACTCTGCTGGAGGGTAGACCCTAATAGCGTCGGGTGACCCACTGCCCAGTCTCTGCTGGAGGGTAGACCCTAATAGCGTCGGGTGACCCACTGCCCAGTCTCTGCTGGAGGGTAGACCCTAATAGCGTCGGGTGACCCACTTCCCAGTCTCTGCTGGAGGGTAGATCCTAATTGTCGATGAGTAACCCACTGCCCAGCCCTGCTGGAGGGTCAAACTCAGAACTGTTCTGGGCATATCCACTAGAGGGTACAACATTGGCCAACCGAACACGGAGTGGGTATCACACAACCTCCCAACTCCAGAACAACTCACCCAAAATAGGTGCAGCGTCTGCTTCAGCACTGGGTGTCAATAGCACCGCTACCGGCCAATCCATAGAGAATGAAACCAGGGGGAGACCACTCAACCCTGCTGGTCAAACAAACGAGCACAAAGCCAGGGGAAATAAACTCCACCCTGCTAGTCAAACAAACGAGCACAGAGGAACCCTCTATTTCATGAGAGGTCCAAGTATGCGAACCAGAACACAGTACGCAATTAGGTCCCACACGACGTATGGCCCCAAGTCAAACCACAACCAAGTGCACAAACAACCTCAGGTACAAACCACAGGTACCTCTAAGTGCTCTCGTATACTCCCAAAGTATACCACGTCTCTAGCCCAAGGGCTATCGTGCACACAGCACCCAACGTAAATACGAGGGCGTGACGTAACATCTACACCTCAAAGGCCCATACATGGCTAACCACATCTCGTGAACCATTTACATCACTCTCTCAAGAATTCATGATCACACGCCAAGGGTCCGCTACAAACATGGTAGGACGAACTGCCACCGGAGCACCTTTCACATTCCACATTTCCCAAGATCGCGGACGAGGCTCCGCAAAGCCAAAAAAATCACATTGTTGTCACCCTCGTGGAAAAACACGCAACATCGACTACTTACTCGCCTCCAATGGATATCCGACAAAAAAGGTCACCAACAACGCCTCACTCCCGAACGGTGTCCCGTGATCCCGAGCCTCGGCCCTGAAAACAGTGGGGCGCATCGCACCATTGCGATCCCCTCGGGAAAACATGTCAAAAGCACTACTCAAATGAGTGCAACAGATATCTAGAGAAAAAGAAGCATTCTGGTGCACCGCACACGAGCGGTTTCACGTGGGACCCGCATCCCAGTCCCGAAACTCACCGAACGGATCGCACCGTTGCGATCCTCTAGAAAAAGCACACAAGATGGACTATTCATTTTTCCAAAATGGTTTCCCAGGGATAAAGCTGGAAATCACCGTCAACTCCCGAAACAGCCCTCGCAGGGCCCGCACCATTGTACGGAATTATAGCGGGCAGACTACGCCAACATGATGCCCTCGGAAAAACACCCAACATTGACTGCTCGCACGCCCCGAATGGACATCCGAGGAAAAAGCCGCTAAAAGCTACACGCAGCTCAAAAGATGGGTCATGGGGCCCATGCCTCAACTTCGGCCACAACGCCTGGAACCGCCCTGGAATGCTCCGCCTCGGTGCCAGGGTCCCAATGCAACTGACGACGTTTAAATCGGACGTCGGATGCATCCGCGCCGTCCAAGACAAGTTCCCCCCGAAAACGACAAACCACTTAAAGACGCGTCGCGCCTTTGCGGCCCCTCATTTTGGGAAATAAAAATTCCCGAAAACATCTCAAAAGATCTGCCTCTGTGCCAGGCCCGCGCCGCCGCAGATGGCGCGCAAAACGGACGTCTGTAGCGAAAGCTACGGACGTCAGAGGTTATAATGGGGGGTGGGACCCCCCTTGGGCCGGACCGGCCGGTCCGCCCACAGTTGGCCCGCTGGGACCGCGGCCCAGCTGCCTCCCACGAGCTCGCCTTTCCCGCGCGCCGCGCGGGCGGTTCTTCCCCCGACCGTCTGACACGGCTGGTCGGCTTTCCACACGGAGACCCGCGTCGCGCGGGTCTCTGTCCAGCCGCGGGGTCGCGCCCCTATGACCCCGACGTCTCCTCTCACTGGCTCTCGCAGCCGGCACCCTCAGCCGGCGAGCCGAGCCGCCCCGCACCGTGGAGGTGCATCCCAGCCGGCCGGATGGCCGGCCGGCCTTCCGCCGCGCCGCCTCCTCGGAACCACCGTCCGCCGCCAGTATCCGCCGGAAATCCAGATTTCCGGCCGGAACTTCCCGGGACTGCCCCGGGCACCCTGGGACACGGATGTTTGATCCGAGAAGAGCGTCGGAATCCTTAGAACTTTCTCTACGCGACCATGGGCTTGGATCTAAGATCGGGAAGCAATTGGACAATATAAATTGGGATCAAATATTGTGGGAATTGGAAATTCAAAACGAAATAACTCCTACTTCTTGGGCGATGCCCGTCGCTTCGCGTCGATCCGCCGGCACCACCACACCATGCCAGAGTCCCCTCACCAGAGCTCGCCTCACCAGATCTGCCTCGCCGGAGGTGAAGGAGGGGGAGGAGGGTTTGAGGAAGAAGAAGAAGAAGAAGAAGAAGAAGAAGGGGGTGGAGGTGTTTATGTACAAATCACTTAAACGCCCGCCCGACAGCCCTTAACCCAAACTCCCGACGGGGTTGGGATTTAGCCTCCCCTAGGCTAAGAACCATGCTCTGAGCGCGACGACGGTCTCAGAATTGTATTCTGGGACCCCGTTCAAAAGTTACTAAACTTAGCGCCCGAGGCCACCAAATTACGAAAACGCCCCTGGGGCCATTTTTCACAGATGGCCCGCGCCCGCGAAACTTATACCCCTCCTAGGGTAAATGGTATGCTCTGAACTCAACGGTGCCCTCAGTTTTCCAATCTGAGGCACCTTTTACGATATACTAGCATTTCTCCCTTAAACGAATTAATTTATTTATTTAATCCGTTTGACATTCCAGATGCGGGCGAGGGGTCCAAACATCTCACGCTGACATGTTTTATGTCGTTCCTAGGGTACAAACCCATTTCCAGACCCATCCATACACTCGAATCTCTGATCCGGAACTCCGTTTAGGAGTTATCCCATTTATTTGGCATTTCCAGTGTGAACGCACTGAAAATTTAATTCCGGCCACTCCGGGGCTCGGAATCGCACACCGTCTGAAGGCGCTGCTCTGGAAAATTATCAAGAATATTCCAAAGTCTTTCTCAGCAAAACCCGGGTTCTTACATCATTACCTCTTTCAAGCATTTCGTCCCCGAAAAGAAAAACTAGGGAGCAACACAGGGTACTAAGCCCACACCTGGCTTTCCCATACCCAGAAGAACCCACGCACAGCTCTCTGTCACCGCACACGGACCAAAGTATTGATCTGTTCAAGCGAGGTCTTCCCATACCGACGTCGTGCACCTACTCCAGACTTTGGGGTTTGGGAAAGGTGGTAGGGTACCTCGCCATCCTTTTCACGGGCTCAAACGGCCCGAAGGCCCTCGAGGGTAGCTCACCTCCCCTGTCAAACCTCTACTTCGCATGCCGCGACTGGAATCACCGCCCGCATCTGAAACAAGGCCCGATGATACCCTCTTTTAGAATATCCATATGGTGAAACACCCAAGGATATATGTTCATACAAGATTCCACGGTCGATGTCTCTCAACCAAGATTCTCTTACACGCTCGGAAGCGAAGGAGCCAACACCATCGACTAAAGGACAAGGTCTCATGCCTTTTTCCTTACCAACACAGGGTGACACCCGATGCCCTACATCACCCTGGTAACACCTCAAGCAAGGATCATGGAGTAAATCATTCCCCACACAGAGCCTAACAGTTCTACTGCAAAAAGTAGAAGAGTCACAAGGGGTACTTCTCACCATCCCATGATCTGCAGGATCGTAGACATCCAAAGCTTGCGACTACCCGCGATCACAAACGTCAGCTCCCAAAGCCTGATGTGGACCGTCTAGTGGTGATGGGGAGATCTCGTAACGTTGTCCCCCCACCTCTAGCTCCTCCCGCTCCTTTACTCGCACCACCTCTCTGGTCACTACTCCGATCACGGTGCTGCCTCTTCAGTGGCGGTGCGCCTGCTGCCTGCCCGAAGCTCCCAGCAACTCGGGTTGGGCAGTCTCGTGCCGAGTGACCTCTCACATCACAAGCATAGCACCGACTCTCTTTCGGATTCCCCGGTTCCCTCCGGAGCCACTATGGTGTACGACCACGGCCCGGGATCCACTCACGGAAGGGCATCCTCCGCTGAGGCACTGCGCCTTTTCGCCACAGTGGTATATGACCACATCTCTGAAACCGACAGTGGGAAGGACACCTGCATCGAGGTCCTATCCTCCGGCGCCTCCAAGCTAAGGCAGACGTCCCGGCTCCATTGCACCCACTGCCACTACCAACCGCAAAACATGACAGAAAGCCCTCTGTCACCAACGCATGCTCTAGCACCCCGACATATGTGGATATGCCCAAGGGTACTATGAAAGCACAAATCTCTCAGCGGAGACCCTGCTCAAACATCTGCGCTGGGAGGTTATCGTCATGGACCAAGTCTGGGTAAAATCATGCACGGTCTGCAATACTAGCCGCGTACTCGACCACCATCATCCCTCTCTGCTGAAACTGAAGGAGATCCTAAATCTGAACGGAGCTCAAGTAGGAGGGAAAAAACTCCTCACGATGCAACAACTAATGGTCGTCCAACGAAAGTGACGACTCCTCAAGAAACCGAGTCACTAGACTCCACCAACGCCAAGCTGCTCCACGAAAAAGGATGGCTGCCAAAGCCACTCTCTGATCTATCGGCGTCTGCATAAGCCTGAAAAGGCGAACCACTACCTCGAGCCAAACCTCTGCTGCCTGAGGGTCTGGCTCACCACTGAACCTCAGCGGTCTCCGCCGCTAGAACTCACGGAGCGCGCTCAACCTGCGCTCAAGCTCAGCCTGCTCTGATAAAGCTGTCTTCTACTCAAAAGGTGGGGGTGCTGCTACCGGCCCACCCGGAGAAAGGGATCTCATGATGGGTCCTGGACTGTGGCCTCGTAGCTCATTGGGTCGTCGTCATGAACCACAGCTAGTATCCTGGCTGGATGTCCTCTCGGAGACATCCTGAATATTATCAAGTAGTTCCGCGGTCAGATGAGCATATATGTATATAACAATAGCAACGATGGGGAGCTGAATCAAGAAGTATAGTCAAAGACTCAGTCCTATGTGATGCACAAACAAATTTCCCTGCAACAAGTGTCTCAGCATGCCAAGTCGACAAGCGGGTTATCAAGGTCCTGGGTAACGGATACGTCAACCGCCACACCATCCCTGGACTCCCTGGCCTGAGAGCCACACTCGAGACACGTTAACACTGTTTCCCTATATCCCAACCAATTCCTCTTTTTGGGACGTCCGCACAACGTCCCAAGGAACAAACCACCTCTGATACCACTTTGTCACGACCCGACCCTACCTAGGCTCGAGCCACAACTACCCCAGGCCCGCCTCCATAGGCCAGGGGATGGCAACCAGTGTCGAAGGCACAATAACATGGGGAGGCCTTTGCCTAATCACCTGTACAGACACACCAAGTACACTCAATGCAAAAGTGCAGAGTAAAGAAAGAAAAAGCAGAGTAAAAAGAAAAACTTCTATATATATAAACGATAGATGTGCATCGACCTCTAAACAGTACAAAGTACAAGCTGAAAAGAAAAGGGGAAAAACACGCGCCCAATCAAAAGTGCCACAACCCGGCTATAGGTAAACAAAAAGAAACAGCTGACGGGTCTCCCAACTGGAACCTGTCCACGACCACGGCATGCGGTCCAAGCTCCCAAGCTCCTACGCTCCACTGAAGTCATGCACCACCTGTCCGTCGTCTGCAAGGGAACACCATGTGCGGGCAAAGCCCAAGCAGGGGTGAGTATAAATATACACAGTAGGATACCCCGAAGGCTCCAGGGAGTAAAAAAGGAGGTACCGAAGGGTGAGTAGTAGAGCGAACATGAGAAAGCAAAGGGAGTACAACAGAGAGTGCAGTAAAGAGTCCAGCTCAACCCAACAAAAGGAAAGAAGGTAGACTCGTCCAGACACAAGGAGCTGGAAACGGTGAGAAGATGAACTTCTCGTCTAGTCATCGCTACCTATAGCAGGAGAGTAGACTCATCCAACCACGAGAAGCTAGACACGGAACGCACGTGGCATACCACGCGCGTCTTCGCCTCTCATGGAGGGAGAGCAACTAAGCCCAAGAAGTGGGTACTCAAATAAGGTATATACACATATATATGCTCTTCAAGAAGCCCGAACAAGCTCATAAGGGGATCTATGTCTCGTAGCTGAGCCCATGAAAAGTAGCCAACAGTCCCAGAAGAAACTCCATCGATGCCCAGCATCCCGCATGTCCGCCCTGAACCACAAGCCAAGGGGCTCAATCACCACACTTCGACAATATCCGCTTTGGGCGGCACTGACTCGCCCGAACGGTTTTATATCACGTCACAAGAACGCGTCTTAGTGGGGAAAGATCCCCTCGAACATGAGAGTTCTAGGGAAAGTCAAACAACACCTCGTCACTGCCCTGCAGTCGAGAGGTCACCTCAAAGTCAAAGCCGTCACAACACTGACTCGTATAACCAAGGGTCCCGCTACGGTAATCACGGAGAAAAGCCTCAGACTAGCATAGTAGAAAGGACTGAGTCTGGAATGCCAACAGGTGTCCCACTGCCCAGCCCTGCAGGAGGGTAATTCATAATGCATCATTAGGCGACCCACTGCCCATCCCCAATGGAGGGTAAACCATAATACATCATCAGGCAACCCACTTCCCAGCCCCGCTAGAGGGTAGACCTGGAATAAGTCGACAGGTGACCCACTGCCCAGCCTCTCTGGAGGGTAGACCTGGAACTAGACGACGGGCGACCCACTGCCCAACCCAACTGGAGGGTAGACCCTAAGAGGTCGTTGGGTGTCCTACTGCCCAAACTCTGCTGGAGGGTAGACCCTAATAGCGTCGGGTGACCCACTGCCCAGTATCTGCTAGAGGGTAGACCCTAATAGCGTCGGGTGACCCACTGCCCAGTCTCTGCTGGAGGGTAGACCCTAATAGCATCAGGTGACCCACTGCCCAGTCTCTGCTAGAGGGTAGACCCTAATATCACCGGGTGACCCACAGCCCAGTCTCTTCTGGAGGCTAGACCATAATAGCCGATGAGTAACCCACTGCCCAGCCCAGCTGGAGGGTCAAACTCAGAACTGTTCTGGCCATCTCTACTGGACGGTACAACACTGGCCAACCGAACACAGAGTGGGTATCGCGCCACCTCCCAACTCCAGAACAACTCACCCAAAAGAGGTGCAGCGTCTGCTCCAGCACTGGGTGTCACTAGCACCGCTACCGGCCAATCCATCAAGAATGAAACCAGGGGGAGACCACTCAACCCTGCTGGTCAAACAAACGAGCACAAAGCCAGGGGAAATAAACTCCACCCTGCTAGTCAAACAAAAGAGCACAAAGGGACCCTCTATGACGCGAGAGGTCCATGTACGCGAATCAGAACACAGTACGCACTTGGGGCCCACACGATGTATGGCCCCAAGTCAAACCCCAACCAAGCGCTCAAACAACCTCATGTACAAACCACACGTACCTCCAAGTGCTCTCATATACTCCCAGAGTATACCACATCTCCACCCCAAGGGCTATCGTGCACACGACACCCAACGTCAACGCGAGGGCATGACGTAACATCTTCACCTCAAAGTACCATACACGGCTAACCACATCTCGTGAACCATTTACATCACTCTCTCAAGAATGCACGATCAAACGCCAAGGGTCCGCTACAAACATGGTAGGACGAACCGCCACCGGAGCACCTTTCACATTCCACATTTCCCAAGATCGCGTAAGAGGCTTCGCACAGCCAAACAAATCACACCATTGTAACCCTCGAGGAAAAACACGCGAGATAGACTAATTACTCACCTCCAACGGATATCCGACGGAAAAGGTCACCAACACCGCCTCACGCCCGAATGACGTCCCGTGATCCTGAGCCTCGGCCCCAAAAACAGTGGGGAGCATCATACCATTGCGACCCCCTCTGGAAAACACGTCAAAAGCACTACTCACATGAGTGCAATGGATATCCGGAGAAAAAGATGCATTCCGGTGCACCGCACACGAGCTGTGTCACATAGGACCCGCATCCCGGTCCCGAAACTCAATGAATGGATCGCATCGTTGAAATCCTCTCGAAAAAGCACACAAGATGGACTATTCATTTGTCCAAAATGTTTGCCCGATGATAAAGCTGGAAATCACCGTCAACTCCCGAAACGGTCCTCGCGGGGCCCACACCATTGTGCGTAATTACAGCGGGCAGACTGCGCCAACGCGATGCCCTCGGAAAAACACCCAACATCGACTGCTCACACGCCCCGAACGGACGTCTGAGGAAAAAGCCGCTAAAAGCTGCACGCAGCTCAAAAGAGGGGTCGTGGGGCCCACGCCTCAACTTCGGCCTCAACGCCTAGAACCGCCTTGGAAAGCTCCGCCTCGGTACCGGGGTCCCAATGCAACTGACGGTGTTTATATCGGACGTCGGACGCGTCCGCACCGTCCAAGACAAGTTCCCCCGGAAAACGACAAACCACTTAAAGACGTGTCTCGCCTTCACGGCCCCTCGTTTCGGGAATTAAAAATTCTTGAAACCATTTGAAACGATCCGCCTATGTGCCAGGCCCGCGGCTCCGTAGACGGCGCACAGAACGGACATCCGTAGAGAATGCTACGGACGTCAGAGGTTATAAGAGGGGGGGACCCCCCTTGGGCCGGACCGTCCCGGACCGGCCAGTCTGCCCATAGCCGGCCCGCTGGAACCGCGGCCCAGCTGCCTCCCGCAAGCCCGCCTCACCCGCACGCCATGCGGGTGCTTCATTTCCCGACCGGCCGACACGGCCGGTCGGCATTCCGTACGGAGACCTGCATCACGCGGGTCTCTGTCCAGCCGCGGGGTCGCGCGCCTGCGACTCCACCGTCTCCTCTCACCGGCTCCCGTAGCCGGCGCCCTCAGCCGGCGAGGCGAGCTGCCCCGCACCGTGGAGGTGCCTCCCAGCCGGCCGGATGGCTGAACGGCCTTCCACCGCGCCGCTGCCGCACCGCCTCCCCTGTACCACCGTCCGCCGCCAGTATCTGCCGGAAATCCAGATTTCCGGCCGGAACTTCCTGGGACTGCCCCGGGCACCCCAAGACTCATATTTTCGATCCGAGAAGAGTTTCAGAAACCTTAGAATATTCTGTACGCGACCATGGTCTAGGATCGAAGATTGGGCAGAAATTCAACAATATAAATTGGGCTCAAATATAGCGGGAATTTGAAAACGAAAAAGAAATAACTCCTACCTCTTGGGCGATGCCCGTCACTTCTCCTTGATCCGCCGGCACCACCGCACCTTGCCGGAGTTGCCTCGCCGGAGCATTCCTTGCCGGAGCTTCCTCACCGGAGGTGACTGAGGGGGAGGAGGGTTTGAGGAAGAAGAAGAAGAAGAAGAAGAAGGGGGGTGGGGGT
Organism: Viscum album; assembly: GCA_963277665.1. Classification (NCBI taxonomy): domain Eukaryota; kingdom Viridiplantae; phylum Streptophyta; class Magnoliopsida; order Santalales; family Viscaceae; genus Viscum; species Viscum album. Next base: position 1,018,374,105 of record OY728131.1, read on the forward strand.
GTTTAAGTACAAATCACTTAAACGCCCGCCCGACAGCACAAAACCCAAAATCCCGAAGAGGTCAGGATTTAGCCTCCCCTAGGATAAGAACCACGCTCTGAGCGCAACGGAGGTCTCAGAATTTTATTCTGAGACCCCGTTCAAAAGTTACTAAACATAGCGCACGAGGCCGCCAAATTCTGAAAACGCCCCTGGGGCCATTTTTCACAAATGGCCCGCTCCCGCGAAACTTATACCCCTCCTAGGGTAAATGGTACTCTCTGAACTCAACGGTTCCATCAATTTTCCAATCCGAGCCACCGTTTAAGAGATACTAGTGTTTCTCCATTAAACGAATTAATTTATTTAATTAATCAGTTTATCATTTCAGAAGCGGGTGAGGGGTCCAAACATCCTGCACCGATATGTTTTATGTCGTTCCTATGGTAAACACCCCATTCCGGACCCATCCGTACACTCAGATCTCTGATCCGGAACTCCGTTTATGTGTTATCCCAATTATTTGGTGTTTCTAGTGTGAACGCACTGAAAATTTAATTCTGGCCCCTCCGGGGCTCGGAACCGCACGCCGTCTGAAAGCGCTGCTCTGAAATATTATCAAGAATATTCCAAAGTCTTTCTCAGAAAAACCCGGGTTCTTACATATGCAATACTTTAACCTGAACCATTACTATTCTCTATGAAGACAAAACCTATGAAAGAGTAAATTAAAGGTGTGTCATGAATGAGGTGAATTTTTATATTGAAAGAATTATACATCATGAAATACATTTCCATAGTGGTTATTCAGAATTATTATCATGGTGTATCCATCCAATATATTACATGATAGATATCATTTTGTAAAAGACACCCATATTTCTATCAAATTAATTGAATAAATGTTTTTAAGAATGAACAAGTCTTGGTGAGGAATTGAGGTCTCCACTTTGAAGGGGGTCCTATAAAAGAGATCAAAAAGCCAAATATTGATCATTTTATTTAACATTTGGAATTGTGGAAATCAATGAAGAAACATGAATATTTAGATACTTTTTTCATTCACCAATCACTATTTTGACTTGAATTTATTAGGATTTTTAAGGGGTGGATTCTCAAAAAAATTATAGAAAAACACTTTCAGTTAAATGGTCATGATGATTTTAGTGAATTCGAGTGTATTTTTATATGATTTCATGAAAATGTATTTTGATCAGCCCCTACATAAGAGTTTCAATTCTCATATCAAATTGATCTAGACAATCTTCATAATTATTTTATAATTTTATATTTAGTTTATTTTCTATACTGGGTTAGACCAGGTATACATATTATTTGTTATTTTAGGTCACATTTCTGTAAGGAAGTTATATAACCTTTCTCTTAGGGTAATTTCAAGAAATTATCTGTAAAGTGTTAGTACACTAATAATTATATGATATTTATTTCAAAACTAGATGATATAGTTAGGTTTGAAAATTCCTTCCCTATAGCCATGGTTCCAATAAAGGGAAGATTCTCATTCTATTTTCCTTTTGTTTCAATAAGTTCAATATATAGTTATTGAATTATATTGACTTTTTGTAAATTTTATTAGTATTAAAAACAACTTCACTAGGAGATATTAAAGTTACCTTTGGTTGATAAGTTTTATTTTTTCTCAATAAGTGTTAATATGTATTCCTTGTTTAATTATGGGTGTCGTAGTGAGTTTTTACCCACTAAAAAAGTAGAGGTTTCCCATACATACCGACATAAAGAATATTTATGAATGCTTTCATTCCCTTGAAAGATTTAGATATATAGATTAAAGGAGAATCCCATAAAAATGATTATTATTAATTTCGTCTTAAACTCATAGAATTGATATAAATTTATTTAATTGGTATCTAAAATTGTTTGAATAGAATTTGTGACAATGGTTATGCTGACTGAAGACTTGTGGGTATATTTGATTGATTGTAAAGGTGTGTCTCAAGAAGAAAAATAGGATCAATGATTGATGATAGCAATATAATATATTAATGAATAAATCCATGCATCACTTATCATACAGGTACCTAAAATATATTAAAAATAAATTATGTATAATTCATTATTATGATTGAGTTTCAAACTGATGTTTTTTTGGATGAGACGTAAATAGAATACTCTAACATGAGTATTTATTTTATATCAATCAACTTTATGGTATGTTGAAAATGTATGGAATTATTATAATAATTCATATTATTATTGGAAGATTATCAATGGATATTTAAAGATATTTGTGATGTCATGAGAACACATTAAGTGGAATTCATATTAATTTAATAATTAATGTAATTTATTGCTACCGAAACAAGTTTATGACTTATAATAGGTATAAAATCCATCTAGGGTAGTGTATGACTAACATTAAAGGTAATGGGATATGAATACGAGCAATTTATGACTCTGTATATGAGTTATATTAGGGTAAATTCATCTAATTATGAGTCAATATAAAAAATATATGACACATTTTATATTCTTCGTACAAGTAATTCTCAATATATTAGAACAATTTTAAATGAAAACAATTGTAATAATAATTTAAGGACATGTGTATGAGTCATGAAGACATCCATATGTGTCATAAGAGAAATATATCCATCAATAAGAAATAATGAATAAGTCATTTTTAATTACATATGAGTAATTGGACAGCAAGTATTAGTTACTCCAAACATACAAAAATATGATATTTTTTCAAAATGAAATATCATTTTTGACAAATAAAATCAAAAGAGGAAACTTTTTGTGATGATAAAGAGATATTATATCATGGGGAATATTTCACACATATGTGATTTTATATGATTCTATCCATAGTCTGTAGAACATAACGTGGATGAACATCTGGGTAAAAAAACAAATTTCACGTGTTCTCAATGATAACACACTCATTATTAAGTCGATGCTCGGGTTTTTCTTTAGAGCATAAAACATTACAAAATAATTTTAATCTAAGATGAATAATTGAGTTTGAATTTTATATTCATGATGGAATTAATGTCGATCAATGATGACTAAGATATATAGACATTAATTTATCAACCATGACATGAGGAACTTCTTTATTTCATTAATATTGCAATTTAAAATGGTAAATTTGATTATCTTATATCTATTATTAATGGAATAAAAAAACATATGAACTTCCGGTTCCTAGTGAATGAGTTGAGAAAAAATTTCATCATTTAGATAGAATTTTATAGACTCAAGCTAGAGTCTTTAATGATTTTCAATTAGAATTAAGTGGAATATCTATGATAATGTTACTAGTTAGGAATACGTTTAATAGAAATTTAGAATATTTAAGTATTACACCATGTGAAATATTTCAAGATGAAAATAACTTGGGCATGCTAGAGGACTAGAGTATATTTATTGGGTATATAAGAGTAATGGTAATGAAATCATAACAAGAAATTTATTTTTTCAACACTCTAGAACATAATTTTTTATATGAAAACTCACTAAATAATGGGACACGTCCATCTGTATATGTTAATAAATTTAAAGAGGTGGGTCATAGTGGAGAATAATAAATTAAGTCTTAGAAATAAATCTAGTTTTAGTAAATTGAAAGAGAATATAAATTAAATGTGTCAACCTATATAGTCAATTTATGTTAACCTTAAGGGAAAAATATAGTGATCCAGTGAATGTGTGTATTTTTTTATTAGCGAGTTACCCATTAGAGAACAAGTTATCTCTTGGAAGGGGAAGATGGTTTTTAAACAGCGTTATAGCTAAAAGATTAAGGGTGTTAATGTAGAGGATAATAGAAAATGAGAATATTAGTTCTTATGACTACCCTGTCCTATTATCAGTGTTGTAGATATTTGATAAATTGGATATGGAGATGAATTAAGGGAATTTTGATGAGTAGGAGACCAGCATAAATATATTTTATTATATGTCCTGTGAATATTGGTTTGAGTGCTCCAAAAAAATTAATTATTAATAATATATAGGATCTATATAGAAAATATTAATCATGATTCATGTTTTTTTCATAAAAAATTATAGGATTATGTAAAATAATGTTCATGATGAATAATATAAGATTATTGTGTATGTGACATCCTTATACAGAATTGTGTCCTACATCAAAAGATTGTTTAATTTGAATATTGGTGAAATGAAATTATAATAAACCTATGGGATGCAACTTATATTAAAATATTTATACATTGAATGAGTTCACATTTGAAATATAGGGTACAACTGCCCAATGTAATTTGTTGGGTATATTATTAGTATGTTGCATTTAAATACCCACTAATATTAATTATAACATTAACAAATAGAATATATGACTTGTGAATTCTAATCACAGAAATGAGTATGATCATTGAGAGGGTGAAACCATGTAAAAACACATGTTCTATACTTTATTGATTTATCTACATTCCATATAGGTGTTTGTGATAGATTAAATAATAATGATATAATGTCATAATTGAAAAAAAATCCAGTTCCCAAGATGTTAATGTTTGGAATATGATTTTGAATTTGGTAAAAATATGGCCACACCCGTTTCATAAACCCCCTCCCCTAGGTTTCCCAACGCGATTCATAGGGAACCAATAAATAATATTCTGAAATAATTATTCTATAAATTATTTTATCATAAATCAATGGGTGTTCAAATGAATCATATATCATGATTCCCCATGCTCTATGATATAGAAAAATAAATAACTAAGATTAGTTTGGGAAGTGTGAAACATCCTTTTTGTAGTGTTCATATTATACACTACATGCCTCATATATTGTCATATATTATAAAATAATAATGTCATATTTATTTATCTATGGTATATCTCTATCATCCATGAGGTTATCTAATTCTAGAAAACAAATTGAATTTTAATTTTTAGTTAGTATTGTTCATTTTTATGAACTTTTTATTTGAATTATTTGACCCATACTCATAGTAGTTATTTTTTCATTCATTGATTTAATATTTATATTATCTGAGATGAATGTATATTATAGAAACCCTCTCTTTTTATTTTTGGATAATTTAAAATAAATCAGAACTCGTTCCAATATTAATCTCAATAAACAATTTGACATCTTTTAAAAATGGGGTTTTACAATAGATAACAAATTAATTAGGGTTTTTATGTCCACTTTATGGTTATGGTTTTTTGTTTATAGTTATATTTTGTATTTATATTAGTTCAGTTTAGTTTTAATGATTAATTAGGAATCCGTTCTTTTATCCCCTTTCATCTGTTTTGATTAAATTGTATTTTATATTGTCATTTTATGTCTCATTGAGTTGATAAGCATTTGTATCATTATGTAAAAAAGTATTATGATTAAATTAATATATTTTAATTTTATTTACTATGGAGTTATTTTTTTCATTATAGATATTAATGGATTAAATATATATAAACTGGGAAAATTATTTTTGGTTTTGAATGTTGTATGTCTGAATGAACGCACTAGGTTTTGGAAGGATATAATTTTATGTGATGTATGTTTTAATTAAATGGATTTGTTAATGTTAATTATGGTTTAGATTCATCTAAAATTTTATCATGGTGTTTAATCTAAATGGTTATATATTTTCTAGATAATTTTTTTATATATGCATTTATTTCAAAAAAAGAAATTTTTATGTTAGAATAGTATTATAAGATCCAATATAAATTGTTTTGGGAAATTTTTTAAGAATTTCATTATGTATGTGTATTATGTTAAAATATTCAATTAATAATAGGTGTCGGTTATTTTATAATAATTTGTTATTATTATTTTATGATTCTATAATATGAATGTTAAACAGGTTTTTCTATTGGTCTTTTTATTTTCAATATTTATTATTAGTTAGATGAGTTTACATCATCAGTTTTTATTAGTATATATTAATATTTAATTTTTTTTATATTTTTTTAAAAAAATTCTATTTTGAATTCTAGGGAATCATTAATGACCTTAGGTAATGTTTTATATGATAATATGGAATGAGTTTATTTTTATGAGGTGTTTATGAAAAAAACAATAATTTTCATTTAAAAAGAATGTTTTCAAATAATTTTAATTATAATTATTGTGATATAAAATTATTTTTCAATTTATCTATTCTAAAAACATATAGAAGAACTATTTAGGTGATTCACCTGAAATTTTATTTTCTCTTAAATTATTATAAATTTTTTCCATAGAATTGATATTTTACTTTAATATATACAATCAATATGATGTTATATAAATAAATTGTTCTTAAATGTATTTTATTAAGTTTCAAGAGTTTTTAGACTCTTTGAATCTATTTTTTTAATGAAGTATGGACATATATTAATTTTGGATATATTTTTAATATAGATTTATCCACTGAATATTTTTAATTAATAATGAAGAATAATTTAATTTATAAATAAAAGACCATATTGATTATTATTTTAATAATATATCTCGAGGAAAGTGGGAATGTATTAAAAATTAGAAATTAAAATTATCTTATATATTATTCATGTGATATTAATTGAAAACTAATTTCTATTATATTTTCATATAGTTATATTTTTTAGATTCTAATGTGTATAAAATAATAAGGTCATTATATCTATGGGTGGATGTTCAAATACATTTGTACTCATTGAGGTTTAATTATTTTTTAAATGAGTATGTAATTTTAAAAAGAAAATTTTATAGTGGATTTAATTTAATATATTTTATTGTATAGATTATGTTTACATATTTTTATTTTGGATATATATTAAAATGGTATTAGGCTTCATTTAGATAATTTTTCAATTTTTTGGCTTTTTTTACTTTTACCACTCCGGTATTTTCTATTTAATTTAATATCGTTAAATTTTATATTGTAAAATAATATAAAAATATATGTATTTTAGAAATGATTTTTTATATTGAATATGAAATTGGATTATATGATTTTTATTATTACATGTAACTGTGATAAATTGTTAACCTTAGATTATTTATAATATATTTTTATTTTCTCTCTTGTTCTGAGAGTAATATGGGACCAAACCATGATTTATTGGATTAAACCATATATAATATTCTAAAAGAGGCATAATGGATATTTAATTGAATTAATAATAATGATTTGTTTTGAAAATGATGTATTAAATCATAAAATGTTTTGTAAATTTAGAAATTTTAAAAAAGGAATGAGTATTGGAATGACTAGAACTCATATAAAATTGTTTCTTAAATATATAAAACCACAAAATTTTTGTTTTTGTATTGAAATGATTTAAGTAATCTTACATATTAAATTATGAATAATTGAAATCAAATAATAATTTATTGAAGATTACTTTTATATAAGAATAATAAATTTTTTGATATCATTTTCATTTAAAACATTCATTTCTCTATAAATTGTTCTGATAGAGAATGGAATGGAAACTACCAAACTATTTATTTATGAAATATTTTTTGATAATGAAATCCATATTCATTTAGAAAAATGTTTGATTAAGTTGTATTCATTAGCTTAGTATGATATTAAATTAAATATAATTGAATGAAATATTAACATATCTATAGTATTTAGATTTCAAATGTTATTTTTACAGCAAACAGAATCCAAAAATATTCTTTTTTTAATTGAATACTAAAATTATTAATTATCACTTGAAAATATATTCCATAAAAATAATGTTTTTTTTTATTTTATTATGTTACATATTTTATTTAGTATATGGTTTATAAATAATGTTTTAATGATTCATGATTATATTATTATTTTTTAAAATATAATTTACTAAACAATTTAATTACCATGATATGGATTCTAGATTTATTATTAAGAAACAAATGAATTATGAAGATATTATTATGGTAGGGATTTTCTACATGAAGATGATATTTTATATGTAATGTGTCTAATTTTTTATTTTATCATGAAATGAAAAAACAATTACACATTGTAATGAATTTAAAAATAAAATAAATTTACCTTTATCAAGTGAAATATGTTTTTAATAATAATGTTTGAAGTAAAATTAAATTTTTTTTTATTAGCCTAAATATTTTTTTTATATTATTCTCAATTATAAATTTTAAATATTTTTATGTTTTTTATATATTCTTGGATTAATGCATGGTCCCATGACAATGCATCACAATTGTGAGATTTAAATTTTAGGGATATGAAAAATTCATGATTTGTTGCAAGGTTTTATTAATATATTTGATTATCATGTATCTATAAGAAGTATTTTTTCATTTACAAAACATTTATAGTCCTTTGAAAATTAATTCACTAAATTATATAATGGTATTTTGGGTTTGAAAATGGTTTTATGATTGATTATTATATTTTTAGTACTATAGTGTAAGTTTGTTTAATAAATGGAAATACTATATTCAATAATTTATTTATTGCTATTAAAAATGTTTTTATGTAAATTTTTAATGGATGTTATTTTTAAATGAAGTGTTTTTAGGGTATTAATCTTCACCACTCCTTCACTATGATGGTATGAGAATCCCATCTTTCTTCTATGTTTTCTTTTATTGGATATGGATCTATATAACCACCAAAATTTTCATCCATTCAAACAAGATTTAAATTACTTAATATTATAAATTTGATTTCAATGTGAGAGATCACATCACATGGATTCATTGACGCCCTTATATTTTTTAATTTCTCAATGATTTCCTCATTTAATTGTGTTCACTATTAAAACATGGAATATAAAGAGCACATAAACTGATATTGGGGTATTAATTATCAAGATATTTTTAGTGTTTGTGTATTTCATAATATTAACATCCAATTGTTTGATAAATAATATTTTATATAGTCATAGTCAGGGAAAAAATGAATCTTAAATTTGGTTTGGTTTATTCTCTTTAGGTGAACAATTATCATTTTTATTCATTGTTATAATTCTTTTCCAACCATATTGAATAACTTTTCAACCCTCCCACTTTATTTCTACATTCCTCTCACTGTCATGTTATTGGGAAATTTTATTGATTAATACATATGTTTGAATTATCACAGATGAATAGAAGTGTGCTCTATTTTCTCCTTGATTTTTGTAATAATTAATTTTTATAACCCACCTCTATATATTTCATTGTATTTAGTTAGTAAATTTGTATTACAAAATAAATTTTTTTTTTCTTAAATATCATGTTTTTTATTCTATAAGATATTTATTTCATGTATACTTTTTGTAACATTGTAATAAAAATGATTCATTTAAAATTGATCAGACCTCCTCTAAACCCAAAATTAAATAATTATTTGAAGAAATCACTATTGAAAATAATATCATTACTATTTATATAATAGAAATTTTTTTAATCTTTTTTCATCTCCCATGCTTCAAACTCAAATTATTAATTTTCATAGAAGTTAGAATAGTTCTATGGTTAATTAGAATAAAGAATATTTTGTTTCTTATTATCTCATTCCTTTTACATTTTTATTTTAGGGGATATTTTATAGTATTATATTATTATAGAGAGGATTTAAACCACATATGAGGTTTTTTGTTCATTACTAGTATCCAAAGTCCCATGGTCATCATATCAGTCTTGTTTCTTTCTTCATGTTCCTAAAAAAATAATGTGATGATACAAGATATATAATATGATATCTATGTAAATAATACAAATTTTACTAATGATGATGTGTATGGTAATGGGTAAAATGATAGAAAAAAATTCCAAATATTTATAATAAAGAAAAATTTATCTACATGGAAAAAAATTCATCTCATAGTACTTGTATGAAGCTCAACTTTTTATCTTTATGATTCTTATCGACATTTCTCAAATATTGGTAATGATATTTTAGAACATATTTTTCAATAATAGAAAATTATGAATGTTGGGAGGAAGCTATTTATAATTTTATTGATAGAAGATAAGAATATATGTTTAATCATTTAAAAAATATAAATAATGTTTTGTCTTGGTGTTTTGTGTTTTCTAAATATTTATGAAACTCTAAAATGTTTTCAAAACAACATAGGTTATAGATTATTCCATGTGTGATTATTACCTTCATAGAAAATATAATATTTAAGGCCAGTATAATATTTTATTTTAGGAATTAAAGGCTATAAAGGACAATAAGAAGGAATAAAGGTATTTTCTTGAAAATATCACATCAATGATGGAGATGGTCCAAACTATATATTTGAATCATAAATTAGTGAAATATTAGTTTATAATTTATTATATATTTATTTTAATGCAATAAGAAATTTATTTTATATTCTTTTATAATTTATTGTTTTATTGCACGGTTTCCTATTTTAAAAAGGACACTACCCTCTAATTTTGATTTTAATATAAATTAAAAATGATTGGAAAAGTATAAATCGGTGAAATTACCATTAGAAATCTCTTATGATGTTGTTTTTATATTTATATCAATGCTATAATATTATTTTAATTATATATATATTTATTTAAAAAATAACACCCCAATCACCTTAATTTGGCCAACAGACAAGGCAGATGAGAAGAAGATCCCTAATCAACATTCTCATTGTTTTCCTCCTTGGAATCGCAAATAAAAGTTTGATATTTTTTATTCCTAATTCTTTTCCTCATGTTTATATTTTTATACTTCTCCATTTCTATCCCTGAGAAAAAAACAAAATATATGTATTTTTTTGAATGTTAGGTTTTATCATATGATTGAGTATAATTTGAATATGGGATTTCATTTATTATGGGAGGCTATATATGTATTTCCATAGTCCAACATAGTTCATTGGGATTCTTATCATTTATATACATATAGAGATATTAACCTATAATTATATAACATAATATATTTGATAACTATAATATTAATGTTGATAAATGTCATATCACTTGATTATTATTATTTTGTATTACATTAATGAGATAATGGCCATAGTGTATTTATCATATTGAAGGGTCATGTTATTTCCACACTATAATGTAAACCTATCAATGTTATCCAAATATTCATAATAATATTACCTACTATGTGGATTTCAATTATCCAATATTACATAGTTAATGTTTTTACTTTGTTGATCTTGATACACGAAAGTTGATGGGGCTTCCTCTCATGACGTTTTCTCTTGGTAATCTCCATGATGTAAGGTTTTTTGGATATAACTTCTTAAAGTAATTACACATGTGATATAATTTATTATATATTCTTATCCATTTATGTTTGTATTGGTCCTTGAAATTGATATTATTATTAATATATACCATGAATTTCATAATTTGATATATTGATCAAAGCTATGAATACATATGGCTGTAGTGAGTTAGGATATGTTGGGTGCATCAAATGTGATATTACATTTAATGAATATGTCATGAATGTATTTTCCACTTTTTAATTTTTTGAAGGAGATATAGATGGCCTTATGAATGAATTAGAATTGACTAATAATGTCCATCTCTATGGAAATTCATTTTCAATTTCATTTCTAGGAGTCAATGAAATATAAATCAAGTATATTGGTTTATGACACAAATTATGCAACTTGAATGATGAGTTATTGAGACATATATATTATATTACATAGTTATATTCATATTAATTTTTTTTCAATACGAAACTAACATTAATGTTTTTGAGTTTTTAGACACGCGGTTAGATGATGATATCTGAATCTAAGAACATATTCTTAATTCCACTAATAATTTGGTATATATGGTTAAACACTATGTGTATAATAATTTCAGGTAAATACTATTTAAAATTAACATTCCAAAGAACTATTTTTCATTAATTTTTTTTATTAATTATTCTAGTTTGGTTGATTGAATAAAAAAAATCATAAGTGATTTTAGGTCAATTTATATTAGAGTTGAATATATTAAAAAATTTATTGGTTAGACAATAAAAATATTATTCATCTATTTTTTAATATTAATTAAGAAATATATTAATATTTAATATATGTATATATATTTTATTATGTGAATATTAAAAATATATATTTATTTGTGAGTTTAGTGAATATAATATATATTTATTTATTAATTAAATAATATTGTGATAGTTATTAATTTTTATAAATATTTATTACAAAAATTTCTATAAATGATTATGAGGTTTCATAAGTGGATCATGGGGCCTACTACAAATGATAAATTTTATTCAATATGATTTAAATATTTATTTATTTATTTACTTTTGAAAATTTATTTATATAAGGCCCAAGCCTTAAACATTACTTAATCTTGAGTTATTACAAGATTACACATTGAGGATCTTTTTAGGTTTAGAGTCATAGAGATTTATATCATAAATCATGCATTACATTCTATATTTAAACAAAGTGGTTACAAAAAAGATAGTATTATTTTTTCCCCATCAACGGAAACATATTAAAAAAAACAAGGATTATTTCATGACACTTCCTTGACCCTATCATCACATCAAGTACCTTTCCCTTGACCTGTGAAAAACATTTCAAAAACTTGGGATGATCATAAAAAGCTCAGTAATGGATATAAAAGTACAAAATGAAAACATTATTCCATGTATGAAATCATACTTTATTCATAAAACATAAGAATTTTAACATACCTCATCCAATCATGAATAAATCATAGAAATCATAAGACATAAAGGTAACTTGAGGCATTCAGAACATTCTTACGTAGGGAGTAACCCTCATGGTTACGTTTGAAATTCCCATCACAGTATATTCACTGAATCTCTTCGGATAAAACTTAACGTTTAACTCCTTAGCATTACCCAATGAATTGGAGAGTTATATCAGGTTCACCCGCCCTTAGTTTATCATGGAACCACCCATCATCATAACAATTCCCAAGAACCATAACATAATCGTATCACATAAAATGTGCAAAAAGGAAACATAACATTTCCACATTTCTATCACAAGATAAAAATAAAACACCTTAATATAATAAAAAATTATGAAAACCATTTTAAATACCAAAACAAAAGAAAAGTAATAAATGGTATTTATTTTACATTTTAAAAAAAAAGTTAGGTTATGGCTTGTAGAGGAAGCCGAAACTCAAATAATGATCACGACGGCAGAGAAGTCATTGTCGCAGCATACATACGAAAAAACATTCCTTTTGTCATTTAGTAAAATTCTCTGTATAAAAAAAGATTCTTTTTGAATAAGAGTAAAATTAAAAGGGGTTTATACACCATATAAAAGAAAGTTGTGTATAAAACAAAATATTCCTCAATGAATGGAGATTGAGACGTAGTCCCTTGCCTCAGGTCCAACTTGACTCGATCGTTCATTAACCTCCTGAATAATAAACATGATTTAATTTCTATTTGCTTAATAACATTTTTCAAGTTAATTATTCATTTTATATCACTTATTACCATGTTTTGAACACTATTTAATTATTCATGTTAATAATGGTCGCTTTGTCGATCATTGCTACTTGAGTCAAAAATAAACACTTTATAATTACAAGTTTGTTCATGGGTTAAAATATACATTATATACAGAATTATATTCATTATATAGATATCATATATATCATATATATCCATTATATACATGCATTTATAATATTACATAACATTTAGAGGTAAGAAATGAAATGCACCGTTCATGGAGACGGTAAGTCGTACGTACACATGAACGCTATTTGCACTTCTATTTCATATTTTATGGAATGGAATAATAATGATATAAAGGTATATTATAATTCCAGTATAATATCATATATAATATCATTAACTCCATCCTTTATACTTCCCACATATGGCATTAACGAATCAAATCACTTTGAGGGGGCGGTAGTCCGCACTTCCTAAAATGAAGATATCGTGTTTACCGATTATGGAAATCATAAAGGTATTACATAAATGAAAAATACAGAAGCTTAATGAATACATAAATATATTATATATCATATATAAATATAGTGTCATCTTAATGGCCACCTACGAAGCTGTTAAAAGAATATTGAACAATCATCGTTTCGTGAGGCAGAAATTCACCATCCATAGAAATGTTATGTTCATTAACCATTTGATATAGGTGAGTGTAAGTGTAGCTTTAATAATTCTTATAATAAAATCCTAGTATATTTAAGATACTGTAGTTTTTACAAAAAAACTTAATAAAAAGATTTTAGGGGGTTGGAGAAAAAAAATAAAACAAAAGAACACAGGTGAAGACATTACCATAAAATCGGATAACTCCATTTAGTTTGAACCAAAAGTGTTTCTTGAAGAGCTTCCTGCCCAATGTAAGGATTATAGGATGATAAGAGGGATGCGGAGAGACAAAATGATCATATCTTTGCCGAGCCAAAGGCTTGAGAGGTGTGGGTTAGGAGGTAGAGGTTGGGGCCTTTTATAAGAGGAGAGGAGGGGCACTCTTGGAAAGGTATAAAATGTTACTTTATTTTCAAATGATTTTCGGATTTTAAAGGTCCCACGTTGATGTAATTCAAGGATAAGGTGATAAGAGTTCTAAATCCACCCATCTAATAGGTTTTTGTCATGTTTAGGTCATATATTTTATATTTTATTTTCATGTTATTTAAATCATTAAATAATGAGGTAATAGATACATCATCATGATGTCATAAATAATTTAAATTATTTAATGTATAAAAATTATAATAAAAATACTACGATTTATTAAATATTATTATCTTTCCAATGACTATTTATAGTCAAAAATATGACTTGTATAACTTCATGTAAATTTTGTTTTAGTAAAACAATACAAGTTTTTGTCATTTTTACTTTTACTTTAAATAAAAGGCATTAATGTCATTATCTTATCCAAGTGGCTCGATGGGGTCCCAAAAATAGACCCATGGGTTTTATTGGTCCGATATGACTCATAAAATAGGGTTAGGACAAGTGTCAAAATATTTTCATTTTATTATAATGTCATTTTTACCTTAAATCACACTAATTACCTTTAATCACGATTAATAAAACTTAAAAGTTACTTTCCATAAAAAAATATTTTCCTCCCATTGAACCAAAATTTAATTAATAACAAAAATAATTTATATTGGATTTTTGAAATTAAAATAAATGAAGTGTTAATGTTCCATTTAAACGAAAAATCAGTTTTTGTAACTACCACTTTGTGGTTTTAGTATTCATCAAAAATTAATGTTTTTCAGAAAAATACCAAATATTCACCCAAAGCTATATTTTATATTCTGAATTCAAAAATGATTTCTATTTTACCAAATTAATAACATATAAGTTGCATTAATTAATTTTATAATCAAATCCTGATGTCAAATCAAATAGCGTGTTTTTAAGAAACAATATCTATCAAAAGATTGACACTCGTTTATGTCCAATCTCAAAGTGATATTAATTCCAATAACCACCATTGGATTAAATGGTAAAAATATATTCTAATTAACCTTTAAAACCAATTAAAAAGATAATATAACTATATAAATAAATTATATTAAAACGAGGTTTTGAATTAAAATACAACACTTCACTATTCATATAAAAAATGAACATTATCATAAAAATAACAGAACATTATCCAAAGTAAATTTCAATGTCCCAATCATAAAGAATAAGTTTATATTGAAAAATATATCTTATATAATTGTCAAAAGTTATATTTAAAAGTGGTTCTCCATCCAAAGGCGGTAAAACAATCTTTTAAAAATATTAGAGTATTCCATGCTTAAGATTGGATTTATTCTCATTTTTAGCCTCTAAAACACTATCTAATTTATAAATAGACATAGATAAGACTATCTATTATTCATTACTTACTTGGGATGTTATATCCTTCCCCCATTCAGAAAATTGCATCCCCACAATTTATTTACTTATCAAATAAGTGGGGGTATTTATCCCTCATTGCATTTTCAGATTCCCATGTTGCCTCTTCACTCATGTGGTTCTTCCACATAAAATTTACTTGATGAATAACCTTATTCTTCAACACCTGCTCCATGTGATCAAGAATATGAACTGGTTGTTCCTCATAAGATAGATTATCTTCCAACTGAACTACCTCTATACACATAACATGTGATGGATGTGGCATGTACTTACTTAACATTGAAACATGAAAAACATTGTGTACCTGAGATAAAATTGGAGATAAAGCCATGTGGTATTCAACTAATCCAACTCTCTCAAGAATTTCATACGGTCCAATGATCCTTGGACTCAGCTTTCCATTCTTACCAAATCTCATCACACTTTTCCATGGTGATACTTTGAGAAAAACATGATCACCTACCTCAAAAGAGAGATCCTTCCACCGATTGTCTCCATAACTCTTCTACCTGCTCTGAGCTGTTCTCATGTGTTTCTGAATCAACTGAACTTTTTCTACAATCTCATATACCAATTCTGGTCCCATCAACTTCCTTTCACCCACATCATCCGAGAAAGCTGGTGTTTGACACCACTTCCCATATAAATCCTCAAATGGTGCCATCTGTATACTAGATTGAAAAATGTTATTATAAGAAAACTCAACCAAAAAAAAAGAAGTTGGTCCCAACTTCCCTGATAATCCATCGAACAAGAATGTAGCATATCTTCCAAAGTATGAATTTTTATTTCTGATTTCCCATCTTATTGAGGATGGAAAGCTGTACTAAAATTTAATTCAGTACCCAATGAATTCTGAAAGCCTTTCGAAAAGTTATAAGTTAACCCGGGATCACGATCGGATATAATAGAGAGGGGAACTCCATGTAACCTGACTATGTATTTAAGAAAAAAACGAGAAAGGTGACCTAGGGAAAAAG
This sequence comes from Viscum album, assembly GCA_963277665.1. Lineage (NCBI taxonomy): Eukaryota > Viridiplantae > Streptophyta > Magnoliopsida > Santalales > Viscaceae > Viscum > Viscum album. Next base: position 1,018,390,830 of record OY728131.1, read on the forward strand.
TGTCTCGTATAGCAAGGAAATGAGTAGATTTAGTCAAGCGATCAACAATAACCCAGATTTCATTATTACCTCGAGGTGTTTTCGGAAATCCCACAACGATGTCCATGGATATATTTTTCCATTTCCACTCTGGCACTAGTAAAGGCTGAGGCATCCCTTTCGGTAACTGCCGCTCTACTTTAACCTATTGACAAGTCAAACACTTCACAGTAAAATCAGCAATATCTATTTTCATTTGGTCCCACCAGTAATACTCCCGAAGATCTCTATAAATCTTACTACTGCCTGGATGAACTGAAAACTACGAACTATGAGCTTCACATAACAACTCTTTCTACAACTGTGAATCACAAGGCACACAAAATCTCTTCGCAAATCTCAAAACACATTCATTATCAATGTTGAATTCAGGTAACATACTCTTCTGAACCAGCTCTACCTTTTTCTGCAACTCGATGTCTTGCTTCTATGTTTGCTTAATTCTGTCTGATAGAGAGGATTTCACTAATACCTGAAACAAAACAGAAGGACATCCTGCACCAACAACTTCTATGCCATGGTTCATCAAATCCTTAACCAAAGGATCACGTTCTACACACAACATTGTTAATGAAGCATTACTTTTCAACTCAAAGCATTAGCCACTTTATTTGTTTTTCCCGGATGGTAACGAATTGTAAAATCATTATCCTTGTTTAATACTATGCATCTCCTCTGTCTCATGTTCAATTCTCTCTGAGTGAATATATACTTTAAACTTTTGTGATTAGTATATATTTCACACTTTACTCCATAGAAATGATGCCTCTAAATTTTTAAAGCAAAAACAACAGCAGCTAATTCAAAATCATGTGTAGGGTAATTTACCTCATGAGTTTTCAACTGACGTAAAGCATAAGAAATTACCTAATCATTATGCATTAAGGAGAAAATAAGTCCTTTCAATGAAGCATCATTGTAGATAACGAACTCCCCATTCCTGGAAGGTAGTTCCAAAACTGGAGCATTCACCAATCTTTTTTTAGTTCCTGAATACAATTATCACATTCTTTTGTCCAGATAAACTTAACACCCTTCTGAGTTAGCGTAGTCATTGGACTAGATAATTGGGAAAAATTTATAACAAACCTTCGGTAATAACCTGCCAAACCAAGGAAGCTAGAATCTTAGTTACATTTGTGGGTCTTGGCCATTTTTCAACAACCTTTGTTTTTGCAGGATCAACAGTTATCCCATCTTTAGAAACAATGTGACCAAGGAAATAAATTTTTTGCAACAAAAACTCACACTTTCTGAATTTCCCATACAATTTATTTTATTTTATGGTTTGAAAAATAACCCTTAAATGTCTTTCATGCTCCTCTTTACTTTTAGAAAACACCAAAATATCATAAATGAAAACCACCATAAACTTATCCAAGAACTCATGGAAAATTCTATTCATTATGTCCATGAATACAGCAGGTGAATTTGTTAGCCCAAAAGGCATTACTACAAATACATAATGGCCATATCTTGTACGAAACGCGGTCTTCGAAACAACTTCTTTCATTACCTTCAACTGATGGAACCCTGATCTTCGGTCAATCTTTGAAAACAACTGAGCTCCCTGGAGCTGATCAAACAAATCATTGATATGAGGCAAAGGATATTTTTAATTAATATTGATGTTATTCAAGGCTCTATATTCATTGAAACATCTCATAGAACAATATTTCCTTCCAACAAATAAAACAGGAGAACCCCATAGTGATGTTCTAGGTCAAATGAAACCTTTCTCTAATAAATCTTCCAATTGCTCCTTCAACTCTAAAAGTTCAATTTGAGTCGTTCGATAAGGGTGTTTTGAAATTGGCTTAGCATCAGGAACTAAGACAAAGTAAATTCAACTTCCTGATCTGGTATTATTCCAGGAAACTCATCAGGAAAAACATCAGCATACTCCTTTACCATTGGCACATCATTAATCTAAACAGTTCCTTTGTTCTATAAAATATTTGAAAGGTAACATTCATTTCCGTCTTTTACAAGTTTCTCAACCTCTTGATATGTTATCAACAGTAAGTGTTCATTCTTGTACACAAACTGAAAGTCATTCTGAAAAAAAAACTTCTTTAGCTCTACAGTCAATCTTATCATGGTAAATAGAGAGCCAATCCATACCCAGGATAACATCAAAATATAATTGAGGTAAAACATGGAGATTTGCAAGTAGGTTCTTTCCACGGATAAGGATAGGAATATTCTTATAAATTCTTTTTGCCTCAAAATTTCCCCCAGGTGTTTTTAACACAATTTCATGAGTCATTTCATGAGATCCTATTCCCATTTTACTAGAAATGTTTTCAGAGATGAAGGAATGTGTAGACCCCGAATAAAACAACACACTAGCATAATCTGAAAAAACAAACAAAGTACCTGATACAACTTCATTTGATGGCCCAACATCTGCTGAAGTAGTTTCAAAAGATTTCACCACCACTTTTTGCTTGTAGTCTGACTGCTTCCCATCACTCGATATCTTTGTTCTACACTCGTTTGCATAATGACCCATCCCATTGCACTTAAAACATTTCACAAACTGTAAATCAAATTTGGTATTACCATCACCTTGATCTTTTACACTGCAATCACGAGCCTTATATCCCATCTTACCGCATTGGTAGCACATTCCAGAATTCAGAAGGCATTCCCCAACATTCCTTTAACCACATTTATCAAAAACTAGAAACATAGATTTCTTACCGTCAGACCTTTTTGAAGAATTCCTTCCTTTCTCCTACCACCTCGGTCTCTTCTTCTGCTAGTTGTTATAGAGAAATTGATCATCGGCAAACTCAATTTCCACCTTCTTAGCACATCGAAGAAGATTTTCATAACTCTTGAACTCATGACAAGCTAATTCCCTTTCAATATTTTGGCTTTAATACTGAGTAAAAAAGATTGATTTTACTATCAAGGTCTTGGAAAACATTTGGACCCTACCTTGCCAATAGAGTTAAAATTTCTTCATAAGCAGCCACTGAGTCTTCATTTTTCCTAAATTCCAAGAATTGTTTTTCAATCCTAAGACAAATAGCCTTAGGAAAATATTTCTCTAGAAACATACCTTTGAATTCATCCCAATAGAGAGCATCAATCTCATCAGCGTCCCTGATATTTTTAACCATCGACCACCACTAATCTGCTTCACCCTTCAAATGGTAAATATAACGACTAACCTTTTGATTTTTTGAACACCCCATGACATCAAAAATCTTCTCCAGTGATTTAATCCACCCTTCAGCTAGCGCGGGGTCAGATGATCCTCTGAATGATGGGGGATGTTGGATCATGAAATGTTCCACCACTGACAGGTTCCTCTGCAGTTGATTTGGCTGATCTCGTGCATGGATACCACCACCATTTATCACTTGAGTCAATTGCGCCATTACTATAACAAACTATTCAGTTCCAATTCTGACCATCTCAAGATGCTGATTCGGAAGTTCATTTCCTTCTTGTATGCCTTCCTAGCACTGCTTCCCTATTTCCTCTGCGAAAAACCATTCTGAAAAAACATGTCTTAGATGAAGCAACATGGTAAGCCTAAAATTCTATATCATTTCAATTTGACTATACAAAATATTTTTGGATAATCATTTAATAGAATTATAACTCCTAAAGTTATCTAACCCTCCCTTTGATACCAACTATAAGTACCCATCCTTAAACATTACTTAATCTTGAGTTATTACAAGATTACACATTGATGATCTTTTCAGGTTTAGAGTTTTATAGAATTACATCATAAATCATGCATTACATTCCACATTTAAACAAAGTGGTTACATAAAAGATAGTATTATTTTATTCCCATCAACGGAAACATATTTAAAACAAAACATGGATTCATTCATGACACTTCCTTGACCTTATCATCGCCTCATGTACCTTTCCCTTGACATGTGCAAAACATTTCCAAAACTTGGGATGAGCATAAAAATCTTAGTAAGGGATATAAAAGTACGAAATGAAAACATAAGACATAAAGGTAACTTGAGGCATTCGTAACATTCTTATGTAGGGAGTAACCCTCATGGTTACGTATGAAATACCCATCATAGTATATTCCCTAAATCTCTTCTAAGAAAACTTAATGTTTAACTCCTTCGTGTTACCCAATGAATTGAAGAGCTATAGAGGGCTCACCCTCCCTTAGTTTATCATGGAACCACCCGTCTTCATGACAATGCCCAAGAACCGTAACATAATCGTATCACGTAAAACATGCATAAAAGAAACATAACATTTCCACATTTCAATCACAAGATATCAATACAACACATTGATATAATAATAACATTATGAAAACCATTTTTAATACCAATAATATTGAAAAGTATTACAAGTTATTTATTTTTCATTTTAAAAAATAGTTAGGTTAAGGCTTGTAGAGGAAATCGAAACTCAAATAATGGTCACAGCGGCAGAGAAGTTGTTGTCGCCGCATACGTACGACAAAACATTCCTTTTTTTGTTTAGTAAAATGATTTGTACAAAAATATATTCCTTTTAAATAAGCTTAAAAGTCATAGGGGTTTATACACCGTATAAAAGAACATTGTGTATAAAACAAAATACGCATCAATGAATGGAGATTGATACGAAGTCCCTTACCTCGGGTCCGACTTGACTCGATTGTTCTTTAACCTCCTGAATAATAAACTTGAGTAAATTTCTACATGCTTAAGATTATTTTTCAAGTTCATTATTCCTTTTATATCACTTATTATCATGTTATGAACACTATGTAATTATTTAAGCTAATAAAGGTTGTTTTGTCGATCATTGCTACTTGAGTCAAAAATAAACCCTTTATAATTACATGTTTGTTCATGGGGTAAAATATCCATTATATCCAGAATTATATTAATTATTTAGATATCATATATATCATAGATATCCATTATATACATGAATTTATAATATTACATAACATTTAGAGGTAATAAATGAAATGCACCGTTCATGGAGACGGTAAGCCGTACGTATGCATAGACGCTACTTTTGTTTCTATTTCGTTTTTTATGGAATGGAATCATAATGATATAATGGTATATTATAATTCTAGTATAATGTCATATATAATATCATTAAATCCATCCTTTATACATCCCACATATGACATTAATGAATCAAATCACTTTGAGGGGGTGGTAGTCCGCACTTCCTAAAATGAAGATATTGTATTTACCAATAATGGAAACCATAAAGGTATTCCATAAATGAAAAATACAGAAGATTAAGGAAAACATAAACATATTATATATAATATATAAATATAGTTACATCTTAATGGACACCATTGAAGGTGTTAAAAAATATTGAAGAATCATTGTTTCGTGAGGTAGAAATTCACCATCCACAGAAATAGTATGTTCTTTAAACATTAGATGTAGGTGTGTGTAAGTGTAGCTCGAATACTTATTATAAAAAAATTATAGTATATTGAAGATACTTTATTTGGTACAAAATAAATGAATAAAAATAGTTTAGTGGGTTGGAGAAGAAAAATAAAACAATAGAAAACAAGTGAACACATTACCTTAAAATCAGGTAACTCCCTTTGGTTTGAACCAAAAGGGTTTCTTAAAAAGCTTCCTACCAAAGTTAAGGATTCTAGGATTAGAAGAGGGATGTGTAGAGACAAAATGATCAGATATTGGCCGACCTGGTGGATTTAGAGGTGTGAGTAAGGAGGTAGAGGTGGGGGACTTTTATAAGAGAAGAGAAGGGGAACTCTTGGAAAGGTATAAAATGTTACTTTATTTTCAAATGCTTTCGGATTTTAAAGGTCCCAAATTGATTTATTTATGGTATAAGGTGATAATAGTTCGAAATCCACCCAAACAATAGGTTTTTGACATGATTAGGTCTTAGATTTTACATTATCCTTTCATTTTATTTAAATCGTTAAATAATGAGGTAATCGTTTCATCATCATGATGTCATAAATAATTTAATTTATGTAATGTCTAAAAATTAAAAAAAATAAAATGATGTAGGAAATAATTTTAGATTTCCAATGACTATTTATAGTCAAAATTCGTATTTGTATAACCCCATGTAAACTTTTTTTTATTAAAACAATACATGTTTGTATTATTTTTACTTTTACTTTAAATAAAAGGCATTAATGTCATTATCTTACCCAAGTGGCTCCATGGGGTCCCAATAATTGACCCATGGGTTTTCTTGGTCGAACATGACTCATACAATAGGGTTAGGACAAGTGTCAAGATATTTTTATTTTATTATAATATCATTGTTACCTTATATCAAACTAATTACCATTAATTGCGATTAATGAAACATAAAAGTTACTTTTAATCAAAAATTATTTACATCCCATTGAACCAAATTTTACTAAATAATTAAAATCATTTAAATTGTATTTTTGAAATTAAAATCACAAAAGTTGTAATGTTCTATTTAATCAAAAAATCAGTTTTTGTAACTACCACTTTGTGGTTTCACTATTCGTCAAAAATTAAGGTTTTTCAGAAATATACCGAAAATTCACCCTAATCTATATTTTATATTCCGAATTCAAAAATGATGTCTATTTTACCAAATTAATAACATATAAGTTTCATTAATTAGTTGTATAATTAAATCCCGCTATCAAATCAAATAGCGTGTTTTTAAGAAACAATATCTATCAAAAGATTGACACTCGTTTATTTCCAATCTCAATGTGATATTAATTCCAATGACCACCATTGGATTAAATGGTAAAAATATATTATAATTTCACAATAAAACCAATTAAAATAATAATCTAACTATATAAATAAATTCGATTAAAAATAGGTTTTGAATTAAAATACAACACTTTTCACTATTCATTAAAAAATGAACATTATCAGAAAAATACAAGAAAATTTTCCAAAGTAAATTTCAATGTTCCAATCATAAAGAATAAGATTATTTTGATAAATATAGCTTATACAATTTTCAAAAGTTAGATTTAAAAATGGTTCTCCATCAACATGTGGTAAAACAACCTTTTAAAAATATTCGAGTATTACATGCTTAAGATTGGATTTATTTTCATTTTAAGCCTCTAAAACACTATCTAATTCATAAATAGACATATATAAAAATATCTATTATTCATTAATTACTTGGGATGTTACAATTTAAGTATTCATGTGTTAGAGAATATCCTGTAATATAATAATATTTTTATTATTTGACATGGGGAATAGAATAGGGGGGATATTTGACTTAAAACCTAAGATAAAAAATATAATATTTAACTCTATATATATTTCATACTTTATATCATTTTTTGAGCTATAATTTTTGTTCTGTGCAACATTTCCTATTAATATAATTCTTTAAATACCGATAAAACCTCTAAATAATTTTCTCGTGAATAAGAGATTATTACCCATATCCCTCTAAATCATAAGAGAATAATATAAAAATTAATTCCAAATTTAAATGCATCTAATTACGATTAATGATGAGCTATGTAAGGAAATTGGTTCTTTCTCACTAAAACATAGAATAGCAAAATGGATGTTTAGACAATCTTGAAGAATGTGTGGATACCATTATGGGAATTATTTTTTGGATTATTTACAGAAATTATTATATGAAAAGTATGTAAATATAATTTATAAACAAACAAATTAATAATTTTCAATGTAAGGAAGTTAGAATTTTTTAAAATAATTAAAAATATATGCGAAAATTTACTCTCGTTGAAAAAATTGGTGTTGTGATTTTCAATTTCTTCAGAATCATTCAGTTAGATCGATTGAAATCATTTTTTGGAATTGAACTAAACACTTCCATTATTCTCTATTTACATCATGTGGTATAAAATTAGTAACATATTAATTTATTATTATTTAATATGTGTTCATTAAATTCCAAATATTTTTGGTACTATCCATTTAAATTTATTCATTATTCAATATGAATGTCCAGACAAAATGGACATTCAATTTTATATGACCTATAATATATAAATAATTATCAAATAACCAATATATAGGTGTTGAGAGTGGTTTCTACAAGAAAATTTCAAATTTTGGGTCACTAAAAGTTACTTGTCTTGTACTAATGGTCAAACACACAAATGTGAGTCCTGATAATCAAAACATGCATTTTTGGGGTTGGTACATGATATATAATTAGAAACCCTATATTGGCTGCCATTTTTCACCTCATTAGGTGTGGATTAAATAATGTATAGCTGGTGTACATGTCATATAACACCACACAGTTTTTCCCCTTGTAAATCATAGAAGTTGTGTTGTAAATATATGCAACCTGTAATTAATACACATGGTAGAACTGTCAGTTATGTTATGAGCAATAATGTTAATTATGATTTGTTTAATAGGATATACACACCATGTGACATGTGAAAACTCTTGTGGGGTAAATTTTCTATCCCTTTTCATGCATTGTGGGTAAAGAAAAATAAATTACATGTTGTGCAACTTGTTTTTCATACCATGTGAATAAGTAAAAATCATGAAAGATACATACCACTTGTGGTTTCATGTGAGTTATTTAATGGATTAAATTAATTAATGAAATACAAAAACCAAGATAAATAGTATATATACAATGCATATTTCATATGATTGGGTTCTTCTAATGAATTTCATGAATGATGATTTTGGTCGGTGCGGTGAAATCAAATGCAATAATTATTTTATCCAATGAAATTATAAAAATTTCATTGAGTTTTTTGTTTTCATAAAATTCATATATATCATGTAAATATCTATATATACATGGTTTTTATATTCACTCCATGTGTTTTTGTCATATATATCACGTTGAATATGATGATTGGAAAATAGAACAACATGTTTGGTCATATAATGACATTCCTGTTAAAAATACATATAATATAAGTATATAAAACATAAAAAGTAACATATTATATGTTATTATAATTCCATATTAGGTGATAATATATATCTCTTAATAATTAATCTCACAAAATGGACTTAATTAGATGAAAAATGTGTACATGTCGAGCATCATCTAGTAAACACTGCGTACAATATTACATTTCAAATATGAAATTATTTATTTAATATATTTAAATTTATAAATAAAATTATCAAGGAAACTATATATTATTGATTAAGAAAATTAAATATTTTTTAAAAAATATGTTTTATTTTTGAACATGAAAAATATATCCTGATAAAAAAATTAAATGAATACTATAAAATAAAAAATGAGGATTCATTTCAATGTTATATAAGATCATGATGTTGATCAAAAAATGTATTTATTGGGTTTATTTTTAATATAAATATTAATTAAATTATATTTATAATAAATTTATTATTAATATATATATATATTTATCAAAATACCATCCCTTCCAACTTATTATATATGAGCCTCCACACCCATTGTGTATTTTAGGTTCCCCTTAACCCCTAGATCCCCATAAATGTTTGAGTGTAATAATATATAAGGGAATATTTTTCATGTTAGAGGAGATTGATCTTACCCATGATGTTGTGAAACAATTCGGTTCAAGACATTAATAAATGTTGGAATGTTACAACTCGATCACTCTATCAGCTCAAGGATTCTTTCACCTAATGTCAAAAATTTGTTTACATACTACTCTATAAACCAAATTGTAGTTAAACGATAAGTATAATATAAAATTTATTATGTTTTCATAATAATGTTTATTTATTTATTTATGTGATGAAATTAATAGTTAAATATTATATTTTTTCACATAAATTTCGACAATATAATAGGAATGAATGTTGAAATACAATAATGTTATTATGTGTAAATTACATTTTCAATCATGGTTGAATAATTATATATAATCCACATGATATTAAAAACAATATAAATTATAAAATAAATAATATTTATTCATAATATAAAGAAAATACCTTATATAAACGATTTTTCAAATAATTCCATCCATTACATGACATAGAATACGACCATAGTTCATGGTTTTGGACTGGACCTCCTTAGGGAACATTCATTTATCAGGGAGCTCAAATGAATGTTTTGGGTTGACTTAACCTAGTTATCATTAAAATAAATTTACCTCTCAATTCAGGTTGTAACATGTAATCATGTAATAAAGAAATAAGTGTTTAAGATTTCAGGATTATGATGATCAATTGATAAATCAAATAACTCTTAGTCAATGTAGTTGTAAAGACTACATTAATTAATATGTTCAATTAATTGGTCCAAGAACTCGTGTTAGTGCATGAACATGCTCATTATAATATTCCAATATTGGAAGTTATGTATACTAGCATCATCAGTTATTACTAATACCTATATAGAGGAAAGTGTGCAGGATCATCCTCTATTCTGGAATAAGTGGATGATGAATAGGATATCCAATCCCTTATGCTATCAATCAAGAAAATTGAACTATATATGTTTCATGGTGAAATTAGTTCCTTCACAAGATTGACACTTCTATATAATAATTATAAGATAAAAGAAATATATTGAAGCTATAGGATATCAAACCCACTATTTAGGTTAAATAATAGAAAAGGTGAACCAGTAAAGAATCTTGTAGGTAAAATAATTTGATACATTTAGAATTTGGATATGATAGGTTCCAAGGATCATAAATATTTTCAAAAAAATATTACTATCACTATAATTAAACTAATATTATGTTTCATCTTTTAAAAAGATCAATATATAAAAGATCCCCCCCCCAGATCTTCAGAATATGGTTATCATGTAAGATGAGTATTGGAAACATGATAAACCAATGGTATTTAGAGTGAATAATATAAATTGAAAGGTGTAATCCCATAGGAATTACAGTAGTTCTTATAAATCATTAAATCTCCCATTTTATAGGATTTGACCCAAGAAAAGGATAATTATGAGGATTCATACTATTATTCATGGGGCATGAGAGTCTACAAGAAGAAGAATTATAACGTAATAAAGAAGAAAGTGGAAGAGTCAAGTGAAATGATTATATCTTATGGAAGTCCCATTTTATCCAAATACAATGACTATATTGATTTGAGAAGATTACTAAATTTTATTTGAGTCTTTAATATTTAAATATAGAAATAAAATTTTCACATGATATTGGAGGACATTATCTCACATTTCAAACATAATTGATTATGGTTTTAATGAATTTTTATGATGTGTCTAGAATAACCCAAAAAAATAACCATACAAAGTTTATATATAGATGGATTTATTTCATGTATACTAATAACATTTTCAATTTTTTTATAGAAATAATATGTTATGAGATAAAGAATTTGAATAACTGCCTTTCTGTACTAGATTGTGATTGTCATTTGTCAAAAATCAATAAGGAATCATGTTCACATGATTCATGTGAGACATATTTGTGGAAACATCATATTGTTCATGTAAATGATAATGTTTTAAAAAATATATACGAGGAAGGATATTTAGATTCATTTAAATTAAAACCACATGATATTTTTTTTATATTTATCACAAGGGAAAATTAGCACCTCACTATTTAGTAGAAATAGTTAATGGGCCATAGATCATTTAGAATTAATCCATAAAAATGTGTTTGAAAAATATCCTCTTTAAAATAGTGATGAATTATCTTATATTATAAATTTCACTAATTTTTTTTATATACGTATATGTATACATAAAGAGGTATATATTTGATTTCTTTGAGAAATTTCTGGAATACAAGAACAAAGTATAGATTAGAGAATAATATTTATATGAATGTTAACAAATTCTTATCAGAATTTAGCTTGTATCATCTTAACCATGAGTTCATCAACTGTATAAGTGAGTTTACGATATTATCTAAACATACCCCCTTATATTCCATATTGAATTGGTGTAAGTAAAATGTGGAGATACACATTTATAACCACAGTGGAATCAATGATGAGTAAAATTATCAATCCATTTTTCATATAAGGATAAAAATTTTAGACTATAGTTTAAAGAGTAAACTATGTTCCCAATAAAGTAGAAAACTGAATACAAAATCAGTTATGGTGTTTGAGAAAATCCATAATATTCAATTTACAAGTGCAGGGATGATAATATTATGTTAATGATATATCTGGAAAAAATTATAATCTATAGTCACATACTGTATTTCGTTTGGATATCCTAGAGAATGAAGGGGATATTATCTATACCTCCCCTTAGAGTATAAAATTCGATTAGAAAGACATGAATAGTTACTTGATAAAGATAACATATCCAAAATAGATAATTAGTGTTTGATAGACTCTTATAATGTTGATAATGATGATACAAATGAGTCATCATGAGATAAAATTATGTAAATACTAGTGGAAGAACATGTTTCAAAGGCAAAATTCTGTTATATGGTAATGTCAAAGGTTAGACAACAATATAGATCTGTTTCCTATTCCCAGATTAGGTGACATATTATTATATGATGATAATTAATCTATCTCATATTATTAATATTAGGAATGAATATATGTTTCAATGTGTAATGAATACATAAACTCAAACATATATTCCACGTACCAAAATCATTTCTAGGTTTTAGTAAAACCTTTAGTTTCTAGAAATCTTAAGGTGTGTAAATGGATGTTCAAGAAATAGATGGGAATATATGTTATTATTGGTAACTATAACAGATGTCTAGTTGCCAATGGGTTTAAGAAACACTATTCCATAGACTATAATGATACCTTTTACCCTTTCAATTTTCTAAAATATATTAGAAATCTGATTTCCATAATATTTTCCATTTTTATGTGATTTTGAAAGAGGATTTCAAATCAACCTTCTTTAATTTAATACTTATAGAAGATGTCAATATAAAATAACTTTAATTATTTTTTCGCTAAAGGATATCAATAAAGTTTGGAAGATTTATATATTCTTTTATGGGTTAAGGTGAATATTTAGATCATGAAATATCCATATAGATGAAACCATAATGGATTAAAGTTTTATAACAATAGATGTGAACCCTATGTCAATATAAGGTTTAGTGTGAGTGAATTTATTTTAATTGATGTATATGTTGGTGATATATTACTAATGGTAAATTATATACATGTCTTTCTGTTATTTATTATATAGTTAATCAAATTATTACATAATAAATATTAATGGTATGATCCCTAAAATTTGTGGATGAGGATCTGTCATGATAGATCAATTAAACTACATGTACTATGATAAGGTAAATAAATTGACAAGGTATTGATGAGATTTCATATTGAATAATTTAAGAGGGGATTATTTACAGTGTTACATTATATACATATCTATAATAAAATGTGTCATTAGTCATATGAGGAGAATCATAGGATTATTATTATATATTACACATCTATGAGCATATTTTTAATGTATGTTATACTATAAACTAGGCATGATTTTTTCTATGAAATTATCTTGGTATAATGATATCATGGAATTTTTTTAGCAACATTTTCATATTGTAAATACTATAATTTTCCCAAACCATCGTCCCTAGGACACGAACCTCGTAATCTGTCCCCATATGTCTCATATAATATAATAGATTCATTCCCAATATACAGAAATCTATTACCTATATGGGTCATTTTTTATGCTAATGACTATCCTCATTGGCCAACATAATAGATTTCAGTGTAATTTTTCCTCATTCACACACACCCTGAGAAACAAGCTAAGTGGACACTCATCCAATCCATTACTCTAGTCCAATAATTCTTAAATTTGGAGTTCTAATAAGGTAGAATCCTGAAAATAATAGTCACCATAAGAACATGGTTAGAAAAATTTAGTATTTTAATTCTCACATATACATGGTGTATCAACATCCCCCTAATAATTCACAAATCCATCATTGTGGATCCTAAAATACAACCCCATCAATTACATCGTTACATATTGATGGGTATTGTAGTTAGTGAAAATTTCCATAGACTAATCTCCTTGGGCGATGACCCTAGTCATTTGAACCCACAGGTCTCCTATAATACATTGGATTCCTTCCTAGAACACCACACGATATTTCTGTTTGGATCACGAAGAAAAATGATGATTGACCCCACATTCCATCACATGTTATTTTAGTATGATTTTCCCCACTCATATACATCCAAGGTAACTTACATGGAGGACTATATTGGTATATAATTTATATAAATATATAACATATCTTTTTAAATGAATTTTAATTACATATAATAAATAATACAGTCCTCAAATGTATTGGTATAATGTCATTGGAATCAAGGAAACATAATCAATTGTTTTATAAAATATCAAAAATGTCTCCCACTTATTCCTTCATAACTATAATACTTATTTACATAACATACTTAATAATTTTATTTATATTATGGGAAAAATATACATATTGAATGGGGATCATAGATTCTCAGTAAGGGTAAACTAGGGAGGTAACAATGATTTTATAAAAATAATATAAGGATGTGGTTATATGAATATAATCACAACATTTGAAAATTATATCTTTTATATGAATGATAATAATAATGAAACATTTAATAAATCATGGGAGATTATATTACATAAATCATAATGGAACATGAGCCCAGAGAGAATAACATTAGCATAATACATTAAATTTATGGTATATACATAACAATAAAAAATAATTTCCATGTATTTCAAATCTCATATCCAAGACCATAATAGAAAAATATTGATGTACTGAACCAGGTTCACTCCCCATTCCATCCCTATCTTGCTTAACCAAATAACATCTCATTCCATCCTTGTCATTCTGACCGGGGTTCACATCCCATTCTAAAACTATATTATTGAACTAGGATCACTAACCATACAAGTAAGGCATATCTCATGAGATATAAATATTTACCTAATTCATAGTAGAGATATATAGGTCCCACCCATCAAATATTTAAATCCATACATATGTATTCCAAAAGAACATAATTCATTCATCATATCAAAACCCATGAAAATAAATATATTTTATAATCATTTCATCATTTTATAACCCATAGAAAATTAATGAGGGTTATAATGATCATTACATAAAAAAAATAAAACATCTAGTGGAATAATAAAGTTGTTATCCATAGATTGTATCTCTAATTAAGCATTTTTATAATTAAATAATTCCAACTTATTTTGAAAATGATTTTGATGGATCCCTTGAAATAATTCATGATGAAAATATTATTTCCACATTGATTTTTTTTAGATAATATGATCAATTACACAAAAGTACATTTTATTTTGAAATAACATTGTAATATTTATAGAAAACATCAACAAATTTATGAGTTGTGATGGTGGTAATACCTTCTCATGTCATATAAATTATAAAAACATTCCTTCCTTATCTTTTTCTATTATTCAAAAAAAACATTGTCGGGAAAATGATAAAAATATTTCTTTCATTAAATTTTTTAAAATAAATGAAATTAAAAATTCATATAGAAAAAATTGTTGGATTATGTGAAAAAAATTTAGAAAATAGATAATTGATAATGGATGAAAAATATATATGTTTTGGGAATCTTTAATAGAATATTTTGAAATGAAATTCCTTTACAAAGATCATATAATTTAATTTAATAATATGAATAAATTTTATGTATTAACATTAAATTAACATAGAATTATTGCATATAAAACATTATATAATAAAAATTCATTTCACACATATTACTATCTTGATATAATCAGTGTGGTATAATTATAACCTAATAAATTGAAATTGAATTAATAAATTCCTTACCTCTAGTATTTATTTTTGTATTAATGTTAAATAGTAATTTATATTATATAAGGATTTATTATATATTTATTAAATAATTTTAATTATTTCACTCCATTAATTAGTTAATTATTAAATTATATTACTTGTTAATTAATAATTTTTTTATTAAAATCATTATTTCAGGTGATAATTACGTCGTTTTACAAGTATATTTTGATATGGATATCTTGAAACATAAACATTGATCTTTGTGAAATAGTATAAAGGACTTTTATCTTGTTATAAACATCAGATATAATAATTATTTTCATATTTACAATCATTCACAGAAATTAGAGATGAAAAAATGAATTACATTGTTCATGGACACAGTTGGTCGTATTTACTAATGAAAGTTGTTTTTATTTTTTATGGATTTAATGAAAAGTTGGTAAATAAAAATTCATATTTTAATAATAATAATTATATATATATATATATATTCATTAAACACATCATAATACAGATCTATTAAATATGGACATGAAAAATGAATTGTATCGCTACATGAAGAGGGTATGTCTTATTTATGCGAGAGTGACACATTCACTTATTTCATAATGGGAATAAGGGTGTGTAATGGTGACTCAATATTCATAAATAATTTAAAAATATTTTTAATATTTAATTTATCATTTTTTGACAAACATCATATGTTTATAGTAGGTATGGAATATTATAAAATTAAATTCAACTCTTATAATGATTACATCTTCTTCAAGACATATCCTTTGGATCTCATCTAAATTGATATTAGGTCGGTATTTTGGAAATCTCAAAAGCTATATAATGTCAGTATGGAATATTATAAAAGAAATCGGTTGGTGATAGTTGATCTATAATGATCAATTTCATTCAAATTATTGAAGTAGTAGGTTCCCTTTTATAATTAAGGTTAGGTGATCATTTTTAATTTCTCAAAAGATTGAAATATAATAAACAAATTTTCTATCCAAATACCAATAAATAGTCACATATTCCAATATAAATAATTTTAAGGTTGTAATATAATAAATAAATAAATGCTATACATGTTTTAGTGTTATTTTAAACTTTTTAAATTTAATTAACCCAAAGTGAACCTATTTAAATTTTAACTATGATAACAAATTTTTTAATATTAAAAGGTTTTAATTTTAACATATATCTTGTCTATTAAACAATAAATGAATTATATTAACATATATAACATATAATAAAAATTTTAAAAAATTTTAAGATTTTTTTCATAATTTTTAAAAATATTAATCTTATAAAATATCGTTATTGTCAATTTTAATATTTTTCACTATTTTGACTTTCAAAGTATCTCAACAACTTGAAAAACAAGATAAAAAATATTTTATTATATCCCTAAAAAGTAAATATCATCTAGAGAATATGTAGATCAAAATTAATATCTCAAAATATTTTAATCATAATATTATAATATCATTTATATGATTTTTATGTTAATTAAATAATTACAACATCAGTGTTGTGATGACCATTAAAATAAATATTAAATTTATAAAAAGTATGAATAATTTTCCATAATGAAAATAAATCCATAATATTTTTAAAAAATTATTGTCCAAAATATGCCATGCATAAACATATATTTAAATATTATTCTTTTTAAAAACAAGAGTGTGAAATTTTATAACTTTCTTTGACATTAAAAATATCTATGTATTTTTCCCAGATAAGTTTCTATTAAATAACTCAATTTATAACATTATGAGTTAATGGTCAACTTATCTTTATAAAATAACTAATATAATGAAGATGAATGGTCTTATCACTTATTTTTTATTTAGAATAACTTTTTACCCATTACCGAGGTAATAAATTTTACCACAATTACAATTATTATTTACCAATAAAATGGATTAATTAACAAATATAAACCTCATGATTATAAATATTAATCTCATTTTAATCAATTAATTACTAATAAATGGAATATATTATTTTTAAATAGTTTTTTTAAAATGTTTCAAAATTGAATTACCGGAAAAATTCATTTTTAACCATAAACTGTATTTATTCTTATCTTATGATTAGAAATAAAAATTATTGAATTCTAAATAAATTTGATCAGGAAAATAATATATAAATTAAATTAAATTTATTCCACATGATTAATTTAATATATTTATATAAATTTCATTTCATGCATAAATGTTTTTTCATAAAAATGTCACTTTTTCATTAAAATGTTTTTTTAATTCTATTAATTTCATAAATATTGAATTAATTTTATAAATTAATATCCCATATGTTGTTTATAATTTATCTATTATAATTCATTCCTATTAATCTAATTTCAAAGTGATAATAGATACATATTATTTTAATAGTATTATATGGTTCCTTTAAACAAAATGTTGTGTGAAACATAAGCTATCAAATGAATAAAATTATATAATGTGAAATATTTAGAAACAATATTCGGTTGTTATATTATACACAACATAAAATGAATTTATCCCTTGAAATTATTCACTCAAATACAATCATATGAGGATACCTATACCTCATCACATCCTCAGGTCCCTATGTAGCTTCCTCAAATTGGTGGGTTAACTATTAAACATTAACACAGTGAGTGGCACTCTTTCGTAGAATATTATCTTTATAATCCATAATCTTTTTTGTTCATCATATGAAATATATTTCTATAATGATATCATCTCTAAATTTACTATATGTGAGTTATTAGGTATGTACATTCTTAGACGAGATACATGTATCACATCATGAAATTGATATATATTTTGTGGAAGATCCAATTAATAAGATAGTATCCCAACATGATCAATATTTTCATAATTTTATATATACATGGGGATTATGTTTCCATTATTTTCAAATCTAATCACTCACTTCTTGGAATATATTTATAGAAATACATTTTCACACACTTCAAACATCAAATATTTCTAACAATTTTCAACATAACATTTTTGTTGAATATGGGTTGATCTTATGTGGTGTTGAAGGATCTAACCATATCAAAAATGTACTCTTATAGCTTAGGACCCAATAGAATTATTTATCAAACAACATTCCATCATATTGAAGATTTTAATATCATACTATAGAGGTTTTCATATTGATCCCTCAGAATGCTGGAGTGAAAAAAATTATTATAAGAAAATTATTCCAATGGAATATGTTAATACCCACCTTTTTTGAAATCTATAGAGGATGTTCTCAAAGTTTCTTCTGTATTTTGAATTTTTATCTCAGAGTAACCATGTATATGAGAATGATAAGTAGTAAATAAACATAACACTATATCACAAATCAACTAAAGTCATTTCCAGAACATCAAGGTAATCCTCACACCAAAATTATATATAATAGAAAGTGGTACAAAATTAAATCATACTACCTCCTCAATACATATCATGGATTTTTTTATCTAGATAAAAATCATATTTTATACAAATAATGTGTTTCAACTTTATTAGTCGATCAACTATAACCCATATGGAATTATGTCCTTTAGATGTTTTGGGTAGTCTGATGATGAAATCCATCGTGATTTTTCCCACAACCATTATTGTATGGGTAATAGTTATAACATACACATAGAATTATCTCACTTGAATTTAACATTCATATATATCAATCACCGAGAATCATACTCTTCAATATCTCTTTTCATCCCATCCCACCATAAATTCTCACACATTTCATTATACATCATTCAACATCCAGTAAAAATAAAATTATGATATATGAGACTTATCCAACAACACCATTATGTATTGAATGTTAGGGACCCAAACATAGATCATCTACATTATTATTCCATCATATTCAATGTTGTACACATAAAAAATTCATGCCTTATTTTTCATCTCTACATCATTATTGTTTTCCTCCTTATTCTTCACTTGTGAATATGTTTAAAATTCATTTGATCCTCAACATAGATAAGATGGAGTGGTCCTTTTAACTCAAAGAATCACTCTCATTGTTTTCTTTCCCATGATGGAAATGTATTTAGAAGCCATAATATTTAATTAAATACTACCATGTTATATGGTGCATATTTAACTCCTTCAGTGTGAATATATGAATTAATATTTTTCTATCAGTACATATATCACATTGTTCTTCCAAAATATAGTGTTTCTATATATTTATTTCAATTATTACAACCACTAACTCCAAATCATGGGTCTGGTTATTTTTTTGAGGAACCTTTTGTTGTCCTGATTCATAAGATACACCCATTTCATTTTTCATGAGAACCCATCTCAAACCATCATTAGTTTCATAAATATTTATTATATAGTTTCTCCATTAAAAGGTTTTGTAATAACAAGGAACCTACTTAAAATTCACTCTAGGTAATTAAACATTTATTCAAATTATTTTTTCTAATATAACTTATCAATATTTTAATTTATCATGTTTAGTGGATTAGATAGTCGAGAGAAATTATCTACAAACAACTAATAATTTCCCTACAAATCATGAAAATTAAAATCTCAGTCACTATTGTTAGCCTAGGAAAATATTTACAAACATTTATCTTTTATGGATCCATATATATGCCCTATCATGAGATTATGTGACTAAAAAATGAAGCTTATTGAGACCAAAATTCATACTTTTTAAAGTCATAACAAATCATCTCCTTTATTGGGGTCTTTTGTACAATCATCATGTTATATTCATTCTCTTACTTTTTATTCAAATATACATTAATCTCATCTATAAAGACTACAAGAAATAGATCAAGGTAGTTTCAAAACACTGTATTCATTACATGTATGAAGACAAAGGGGTCAATAGTAAGTCCAAATGGACTCACTATAAATTAATAATGTTCATGCCTTGTATAGAATGAAATCTGGGGTATATCTTCATTATTAACCCTTAACTGATGATATATATAATGAATATCAATCTTGGATATGTATTAATTTCCATGTATTTTATAAAATAAGTCATCAATATGGGGAAGAGTATTCTTTTCATTGATATTAATCTTCTAATTTTTTCAGTAATCATTTTAGTGTCACGTTGATCAATTTTCTTCTTATGAAACCAAACTAGTGGAACCCAAGGTGATTCACTTGGTAGTATGAATCCCATAACAAGATTATCCTATATTTTCTTCTTCAATTCTAGAAACTCAATTAAGTCCATCCTAAAATGTGTTGTTAAAATAGACACACCACTAGGTATAAGTTCTATTAAAAACTCAACTTCATGATTTGATGGAGGACCTAGAAATTCTTTAGGAAAGTCATCAAATATAATATTGTATAGTTGTTGTATATTTAATGTTGATTTTCTACATAACAATATGAGAAATATAACCATTATTTGCAATAATTAAGTCCCAAAATATAGAATTATGTTTCATTGGAAGTTCATATTCATCCATTGCATCGATAGATGATCATAGGTTCATTCATAGTATTAAATGTAACTTACATTACTTATAAATTGACATGATATCCATATAGAGAAATACAATTCACACCAATAATAAAATTCACTTCATCAAAATAATTAATCACTATATTTTTAGGAATAATTTATTCCAAAAAAAATTCAATAAGTTAAAAATTATAAAATTGAGATGAACCCATTGTTACATTAAGAGTATTCACAGCTAACTCAACATCTAATTGTTGAGGTGATATGTTGATAACCATAAAAATTATTTAAATATTATAGATTTGGTGGATCTGTAATCAAATGAGACATTATATTTTTTAGATTAGATGGTATATATACCATTGACCACTTCATTATCTTACTCCACATCACAATAGTGATTAGATGAGGTTTTCCATTGTGTTTATTCTCCAGATGCTTCTAACATAGATCATGATTGTTAAACCATGAATTGGGAAGTGATAAAAATAATTTCCATTTTGTTTACTCTTGCAACACTGAATTTGGGTTGATTCATTTTGTGTGGCCTCAAATCTATTTTCATCATTAGATAACTTCATCCTATCATATTATAAATCAATTTCTCTACAAGATTACCTTACACACATAAAACATTTACTGGTCCTATTAAGTTAGTTTCATCCATGTTTTATTCCACATGTTGAGCATAAAGAAAATCTCATATTATTTTTTACCCAGACTTTATATTTTCCAAATAAACTCTATTTTTATCTTCATTTCAAACCCATGATACTGATGGGGAACTCCCACCTCTATTTCCACCTTTATAGAGCATAGAACAATTTATTAATAGCTATCGATTTCTCAAATGTCTAATTCCATTTAGATATATGATTTTATTCAAATGATGAATCAATTAACCATACATTCAATATTGGAGGTAATTCCAGAAGCATACCTCATAGGTTTTGAAAAAGATTATTAACATGATCTATTATATTCATTATCCTTTTTATTTAATATAAGTAATTATTTCCCAATTTTTGTATGAATAATAAAATGAAATTACTGATTGAAATATTTTTTCATTAGATCTTCCCATTCCATGGAAGCAGTTTCATCTCATTTCCACATATTCTTGGTAAGATTCCACCATTTATCAACTTCAAATTACCAATGTTAAAAAACTGAAATGAATTTCTCAATTTCATAAAATTAGATATAAGTTAATAACTACTCAGTGGTAATGATCGATTACTCAGCTATTTCTGGACAAGAATCCCCACTTAAAAGAGGTGGGATTTTCCTCATGGAGGACTCAACAGAATATTGTTCCCTCTATTTCTCATTTATAAATCCATCTTGATTCATATATAAAAAATTTTATATGAGCATATAAAGAATAATTCTCATTCTTGGTCACATAACATTTTGTTTACTTAGAGGGAAATCATTTTATTTCCCATCACATTAATCATTAATATGGTTCCATTGGGTTTCATACATTGATTAAAACTAAAAATCATAATGTGATAAACACAAGTAATTGTTGGAAAACACAAAATAAAGGTAAATTTATTATAATATTTAAATATGTGTCACATTTTGTTTAATCACAGGTTATTGATGATCATTACCAGAATAGTAGGATTTTATCATATACATAGACTTATCTTTAGTTATTATACTACTTTCCAATTGTTATATAATCCATTATTTTATACAAACTATAATGGTACATACTTTTTATACAATTATATCAAATATTTTTAGATTAATATTCATTACATAAAATAAAAAATATATTCTAGAACCATATTGCTCTCATGATTCGGAAAGATGGGAATATAAAAAACTAGTTATTTAAAATATGGACATAATATATCACTTATACATTAATAAGTAGTTTACTTTTTTACATATCATACACAATACATTATTTATATCATTGGGAAAATAAAAATGAGAAAGGGAGTTCTTTGATTCTCAGTAAGGGAAAACAAGGGAGATACTAATTTTTACATAAGCATAATATGAGTATAATGGTATAATAAAATGAACATAATATTCTAAAACTATACCTTATATATGAAAGGAAATAATCTTAAACCAAGAAATAAATCACTGAATAATATAATATATAAATCAAAAAGGAATTTGAGCAATGAGAGAATAACATTGGCATAATACATTAAATTTTTGGAATGTACAAAACCATATAAATCACTTCTTTATTATTCAAGGATCATTAGCATGACAATCATCATGAAAAAATTACTATAAAAAACACATTTCACTCCACGTTAAATTAGAGCCTTTATAAGCATAATTCACATCATAATCTATTCCCGAATTTCTAAACTAGGTTCTCTTTTGGTTCCATCCTTATCATACTAAATCGGGTTTAATCCACATTCCAATCTTACCTACCTCATTGATCATATCATAACACATGAAAAAAGGGGTTTAATAAACATATCATCATTTTAGAACACATGGAAAATTAATGTTATTATAAAAATAAAACAATAATTATAAAAAAACAATCAAGATAAATAATAATTATTGTATCGTTGGATAATATACCCAATAACTAATAAGTAACATCAAGCCTTTTTGTCTTATATAAAATACTATTTCGAATGATCACCTAAAATAATTGTTTTGGAAGATATCTTTTCCATTTTAATTTTATTTTTCAAAATATGTGAAATTACAAAGTAAAAAATCATCATTGAAAATAATATTTTAATATTGTTTAGAAAATTAAAATTAATAATGTTTCATGATATCATTAAAAGATTCTAAAATAGTATAAGATAAAAAACATTATGTCCCTATTTTTTTAGAAAATTCACAAGTACCATGGCGAGAAAAGAAAAAAATTATCTATTAAAACCAATTTATAAAAATAAAACATCGTTAAAATTTAATATGACAAAAAAGGATATATCTCAATAGAAACATTAAACCATGATTTATAAAAGATTGTTTTTTACAAAGATCTTATCGTTAATGATGATAAAACAAATAAATTTTTTATATGTACTTTATATCCACTTATAATATGTTTAAATACAACATAATATAATAAAAATTAATTTAACACATAATCATATCATGTCGTAATCAATTAAGTAGCTATTTAACCCCATGAATGGAAATTGAGTATGAAATCCATTACCTCAAGTATTTTGGTTATTTTTTACATTCATTCATCCTATATAATAAATATGGATTTGTTATACATTAATTAAATATCAATAATTATATCATTTCATTTATTATTTATTTATAACTTATTATAACCCATTTATTAATATGTTGTTATTATTATCGCTTTTTTGGGTGATAACAACTTCATTTTCCAATCCTGTTGTCATTAGGTAGTCTTTGTCCATATACATTGATCTTGGGGACATAATTTTCCTAATTTAAATCATGGTATAAATATAAAATATATTAATTATATTTATATATATTTATATTTATATTCAATCTATGAAATTAGATATTTAAAAATAAATTACATCATTCAAGGAGACGATACATCATATGAAGGGATGAATGAGGTTTTCATTTTTTGATGGATGAAATGAAGGAATAGTAAATATTAATTAGTATTTTAAATTTTCATAATTTTATCATATATATCATATATATTAATTATACCCAAAATAATACACGTCTATAAAATTTGGTGATGAAAAAAAAATATCACTGTGTGGAGACAGTAAGACATACGTACGCATGAGCGATACTTTTATATATTTTTTTATGGGAATGTAGGTTTATGATGTTGTTCCAAAAATAATAATAATGAAAATTCATAATATTGAGGATAATTAAGTTATTATTTTAAGATAAAAATCATATATTTAGATTATGTAAGGGAGTATAAAGTAGAAAGTGATCAGTATGATTGATTAACACTTATTTGAAACCCCACTTTTTATCTCCTCTAAATAGATATATAGTTGGTCATTTGGGAAGAAAGTAACCTTTATATAGATAGTAGGAAAATTTTTAAGAAAAATTGGCTAGGGTTTATTGGTATATAATGCTCAACATGATGTAAAAACGTGACTGAGGAGGCACCCTTTAATAATTTAGGTGAGAGGCAGTTTCATAATTTCTCAAGAGATTACATTATAAATGTTTTACTTTTATCCAAATAGCACCAAATGACAAGGAATTAAAAGATAAAAAAATATGTGGTTTTAATATATTCAAAAAACATAATTTTGATAGTTTTTTGTGTAATTCTAGATCTTATTATTTTGATTATCCCATAGTAAAATGATTTAATTTTTAACTAAGTAAAAAAAATTAATATTAAAAGTGGATAATTTAAATTTACATGGTACCAATTATACAATAAATGAAAAATATATATCATTTTAGACCTTATAATAAATTTTTTGAATTTTTGGAATATTTTTATGATATTTGAATAATTTAAGAAAATATTATTCTTGTAATGTATCGTTATTGTCAATTATGATACTATTCCATATTATTTCATTTAAAAATTTCAAATAAACATGTTAAATTTGATATAAATATTTTATGATATCAATACCAGGTCATGGTTCTCTATATAATTTTTTACCACCTTATATATCACATATCTTTTTTATTTTTTAAATTTTAGTATCATTTATTTGATTTATATTTTAATTGAATAAATATTTGATCATAATTTTAGAGCAACATAGGGTAACTATTTAATTGTTAAAAATTATAAATAAATTACCATGACAATATTATTTATTCTTTATTTCAATATAATATCTAAAGTCAAACTAATCATCTAGATAAACCTATATTAAAAATATTATACTTATTAAAAACAAGAGTGTGATATTTTGTCACATTCAAAGATTTTAATAACATCTAAGTCATTTTCATTTACATTTGTCCAATAAATAACTTGATTACAAATATTAGTTGCTGAAGTTATAAATAAATTCATCTAATAATAAATATAATGAAAATTTATTTCCTTATCACTTATTTTTCATCCAGATTAACTCGTTTTACACTTTATTGAGGTAGTAAATTTCACGATTGTTACTATTTATATTCAAAACAATTAATGTGTTATGATTAATAAATTTAAAACTAATTATTCTTAATATAAAATTAATTTTTCTAATTCATTACGTATAACTTTTGTGAATTTATTTTATTTTATGTTCACAAAATTTGACCAAAACGTCTTCATAGGGAAAATTAATTTTCAAGTAAAAACTCATCTTATTCATATCCTAATCATATAAAAATATTTATCAAATTATTATAAAATCTGAAAAAGTAAATAATATATTAAATTTCATTGAAATTATTCACCAATATTAATTTAATATATTGATATAATATGAATTTCATGCATAATTTGTTTTCCAGAAAAATGACACTTTTGATTAAATTTGTTTTATTTTAATTTATAATAATTTTATATCTAATGAATTATCTTTATAAAGGAATATACCACATATTTTTGAAAATTTAGTTATAACTATTCATTCCCTCTAATCTGATAGTTAGAATACAATGGAGACCAAATATTTTAATAATATTATTTGGTTCAGTTAAACATGATGTTGCATGTAATACAAGCTATCAAAAAAAATAAAATTACATAAATAGAAATTATAATAGTATTATAGTTATAAACAAAATTTTACAATATTTTAAGAATAATGAACCATAAAATACTTGTCAAGGACCATAAATTATAATGTCTTTTGAATATTAGATACATAAAATTGAAAACAAAGAACTATAATAACACCATTTTATATTAATCATCCATAAAGATATCCTAACTTCTTTTGAGATAAAAAATCTTCATATGATAACATAGGTAATACATAGATAATAGGGATGATTTAAAAATACCAATAAGGGAACAAACATTATAATAAAAGACAACACATGGGTTATAAGTCATAACTTGAATAAATAAAAAGGAATTGATCATGGATAAAAATATGGAATAATAACAAATAGATCATGTGATCATGTGATCATGTGATCATAGAAACATAGAAATTTTGAATAAAAATATAACACTATATAAATATGAGTCATTGATAACTACCATGTCTATATCACACGGTGAACAAAGACTCACAAAGGAATCAGGTTTACTCTCTGTCCCAACATTAATTCTCATGAGACTAAACTTTTCCCATGAATTGGATCACTATCTGAGAACACCAAACTTAAAATTTTCATTCATATGTGTTCCAAATTTTGAATAAAACAAAAAAATAAAGGTTACCCATGGAAGTAATTGCATATCAAAATCATGTCATAGAGAAAAAAAAATATTTGTATCATAAAAGTGTCCATGGAAGAATGGATTTAACTAATAAATGGACATTAATAAGGTAAAATATCTATATAAATGATAAATTAATTTTAAATAATTTTAAAACTGGTAAAAATAATTTTCCATAAACATTATAAATGATCCACTTTATTGCGATTTAATGGAAAATATAAAATATTATTTAAAGAGGGAAAAGGCATAATTGTTTGCCTAAAACTAGAAATGAATATATATAGTTATTCATGAAAAAAATAATGTTTTTATAAAAAAATGTTGATAAAACAATTTATGGAGTATACTTGAAATTGGGTATGAAACTGAGAAGTTCACATTAATTGGGCTTACTTATAGGAAGGAATTGAAAAGGGAAACTTATAACACATATATTTAAACATAATATAATTAATAATTTAGTATTTTAAATATTTTTTGAAAATACACATATAATTTTGGATGAGTATATAATAATAATTAATAATTTAATTCGGGTATCTATAGATAAAGTCTAGCCTAAAGGAAAAAATGGGGCTTCAGGGAGAATCCCTTACCTTATGTTTGAAAGGGTTATGAAATTGCACTAAATGTCTGGGATGATGAAAATTAATCCATTAATTAATTAATAGGTAAACTCTTCTTTAGTTATTTTGTTTAGTATAATTTTATTAAGTATATTTATGGGTTTTATAATGAGTTATAATATTATAAATGGTCCCACATTTCATTTTTTTCTTCAGATATGATAAAGACTAATTAGCTAAAGTATTAATGAAAAATCATTAGTTTATTTTGGCAGTTCTCTGATCATCACGAACTACTTTTATTTTATTAATTAATATTTTGTATATATTTTAGTTATAGAACATAAAAATTTAATAAAAAATTTTCAATATTACTTTTAAATAGTTATAATGGTTTAATGACGATCCATGATGGTGGTAATAGAAACCAAAAAATCAGTTTCCCCGACAATGGTTAATCGACACAACACGGAAGATGTTTTTTTCTTAATTGAATATATAAAGGAAGATATTTGAAGAATTATATCTCATTATTATAATAAAATTAAACTATAAATATTATATTAATGTTATCATGTCATTTTGAATATGGGAGGTTAGGGAATGAAATGAAAATTAATTAAACCAAAAGGGAAAGATGGAGGGTTTTACCTCTTCAGTGTCGTCTCCTTGAGAATCTCCTTAAAGAACATCGAAAAGTCATTTGGTTGAAATAGAAAGTCCACAATGTGGGGGATAGGTTTGTTATATGAATTGGGTAGAATATAAACATTATCCAATTCATAAAGGTGAGGAGAATATGTGGTGTTGGTTGGTATTTATAAGGGCAGGGGGTGAGTTTATATATTTTTATACATTAGTTTATTATTTTGGCACAAGAATATCATTAATTATGATTCAGATGACTAAATATAGTATATATAGAATTTTTGTTTGAGATAATTGATCTTAAATAATCTATATACCCATTATAAATCAAAAATTAAAATATTTAGCTTCTTTCGTAATTTATCATATTTTACTCTTCACCGAAAATTGAACTATTTTCGAAAAATACCAAAAATACACAATAAAATTTATTATATGTGTATATGTTAATAATGGAATTAATTTTAGGAAAAAAATATTCTAAATATGATAAATTTAATTATTAATTAAAATCATAATTTACTCAAAAATTAAAGATTTTAATATTGTAAACAATTTTATGCACTTTGAAGAATTAATTAAGGTCTCATAAAATTATATTATAGTAAAAAGAAAACATTATATAAATTGCTGAATATATTTTGTAAAAGTAATTTTTCTAATGAATTATTGTAATTATAAAATTTTAAATAATCATTTACGTTACACACTAATACCAACACATAATTTCGCAATATTAAAACATTTAATTACATATTACATAATATTAATATATTATATATTAATTCAAAAGAAACTTAAATCATAATAATGTATTTATAGGTGGGATTACTATTATATTGGATATTTTACTTTTCTGAACGGCTATATTTCTATTCTAATGGTAAAGTTACTGTTTCATTGTCATAGGTTGCTTTATTCTATAAATACAACTTATTCCATTCTGAATTTATGAAAATATTTTTTTATTAGGTTTTCTATGTGATTTACGTGTTTAATAATATAATAAATAATTATATGAATAGAAAT
Source organism: Viscum album (assembly GCA_963277665.1). Classification (NCBI taxonomy): domain Eukaryota; kingdom Viridiplantae; phylum Streptophyta; class Magnoliopsida; order Santalales; family Viscaceae; genus Viscum; species Viscum album. Next base: position 1,018,420,525 of record OY728131.1, read on the forward strand.
TTGATTGATAAAATTATGTTCTGCGATATTCTGCCACGTTATTAAATTTCAGCCATAAAAATTTATGTTACATTATTGGCTTAAAAAAGGAAGGGTAACTTATCCATAATTGGTTTCTCCCAGTTCCCATATCACCTCTTTTTACTTATCATTATTCTCTAGTACATTGATCTTTTTACTATACTTTTGTGTAAAACATTATCTCTATTATGAAATATCTTCACTGACTTCTCCTTACACGAGAGACCATTTTACAACATTACAACTTCTAGATTCAATACATGTGAGGTATCTGGTATGAACAAACTCAAGGGAGATACATGACATACATTATGACCTTCAGACATGGTAGGTGGATGTTCTAGTTGATAGGCCACATATCTTACATGATTAAGAATCTCAATGGGCTCAATGAACCTACGACTCAACATTTCTTTCTACCCAAATCTCATGATCCACTTCCGTGGATACATATGAAGAAATACAACGTCACAAACCATAAACTCTAGGTCCCATCAATTATTGTATACATATCTCCTTTTTTGTCTTAGGGAATCCCGGATACGATGGAGCATGTTTTTTAGTTTTACTACCATTTCATAAACCATTTCATGTCCCAAAAACATTCATTCACCGACTTTATCCTATCATGATATTGTTCATCATCATTTCTAAAAAAGGTAAACTTATGGAGACAATTGGTTTCTTGAGTGAAAACTATTTTCTTATGAGAAACCGACCAGAGGAACATGTTGGACCCATCCTCCATTGATGTCCATAAAATCAGATATCAACATGTCTTCTAGTGTTTAAATAGTCTGCTCAGATTGACCATCATATTGAGGGTGATATGATTTACTTAATTAGCTCTATTTTTTCGAGAATGTTAGAGATTTTTTCAAAAAATGAAGGTAAATATTAGGTCATGATAAAATATAATCCATAATGGTATTTCATATAGCCTCAACATATCTATTATATATATCTGTTAATTTTTATGGAGTGATAAGTCCCCTTAAACTCTAATAAAGTGAGTGGTCTTTATATGACATTCAACAATGACCAATATAGCATTATTTATTATAGATTTATTTGGAATTCTAGTGAAAAAAACCATGATTATTGTTTCCAATTTCCATGTTGGTATGGGTAATCGTTGTATCATTCAATTATACGTTATCATTTAATACATCACTTTTTTCCATTATAGGAACATTGAGGCGTATTCAATGATCTCTTTCTTCATATTACCCCACCGATAGTGCTCTAAATTTTCTCTTAACATCTGTATAATTCCTAGTATAATAGAAAAAGTTTATATATGTGCATCATTCTGAATCTATTTCATTATCTCTAAATTGGATGGAACATATAGTCATGACCAAAATCATATGACTCCATCCTCCTTAAGATTGAACAATAATGATATCCCATTTTTTGATAGCTTCCAACTTTTTCTAAATTTCCCTCTTATTTTATTGAACATAATTTATTATCTACAAAAGGGATGATTGGGAAATCATTTGAGAATGGATTAACGATTTTACATCCATATTGATCCCCATGTAATTATTTTTCACTTCTACGAATATTGGATCCTTCTCAATTATAATCATTGATAATGTTTCTGGATCCTTTCTACTTATAGAATCCTCTATTTATTATCATTACATGTAAAGTAGTGGATTTATAATTCATATTCCTTGCTATGATTAAACCATATTCGATGGAAGATATTAATATAATTCTATGTTAATATATATTTTAGGCTCAAATGATAATTATATATCTCAAAAATCACTCTATAGAGATAATTTTTCTTACTTTTCAATTTGATAATTATAACTGACTAGAGTAGATAATGTGTGGGATAATTTTTCTCATTAATTTTCAATTAACTTGAGGTGTAGAATATTAATTTATCATTCTGAATCATTACACATCTTAATTAATACTTTGAAATATCATTCTATACCGTAATGATTTCCCCACATATCATTAGTTTGAGTTCTGGTGTATTGATAAGCCTCTTTTTCAACTCTTTAATGCAGTCTTCACAATCACTAGCATAGATAATATTTACTCACATCTAGGTAATCTAAGTTATTGGGATTGAAAATCATGATAATTTTTTAAAAAGATGTCTGTAACACCTATCTAGACCAAAGAAATTATGGATCTCCGTTGTAGATGTTGTTTTGAGCCACTCATTATTTTCCATTGTCTAAGAAGTGTCAACATATATTCCTTTACTAGTGATAACATTCCCCGGTAATCATACTTCATCCATACATAACTAAGATATACTATAATTTTCATTGAGTTTAACATTTCATGATGTTAATATCTCAATATTAATTTAGTCATTTTGTTTCTCCATGCCCTTTGAGTATATCATAATATCATCAATAAACAGTACCATGAATTTTTCAATGTAATCAATGAAGGCTTTGTTCATTAAGTCCATTAAAATATATAGAGAACTAATGAGATCTAATTGAATATGTATGAATTCAAAGTGTTATATACCATTTTGAGATGCATAATTGTGAATATTATATTTCTTCACAATAAATTTTTGATATCCCAAATGAAGGCCAATTATAGAGAAATACATGGTACAACATAGTTGATCAAACAAGTCATTTATCCGTGTAAGTGGATAATTGTTCTTTATCCTGATATATTGAGATCACAATAACCAATTCAAAGGTGAAACAATCCATCTTTATTCTTGATGATGGGGATGGGTGCACTCCATAGTGAATCACTGAGGATTATAAATCCCTTTTCATGGTTCTCTTTTAAATTCTTCTTCGGTTACTCCAACTCAATGTTGTCCATTAAAGAATATTTCTCTGATATGGGAAAATAACCAGCAATATGTTCAAATGAGAAATAAAACTATTGTTCTGGATAAAGACTATGCAATTCATCAGAGAACACATCATTGTAGTCCCTAAAAATGAGTATGTCTTCAAGCATGATTATATTATTTATCTTATTCATTTGAGTCAGATATTATTTCCCATAAGGAAATAATTTCGACAGTTCAGATAAGTTTTCTTAACGAGATTCATCCTCCTCCTTAAATTTGTACAAAATTAGAGGATTCCTCATGATGTTTAGAGTGATATACATTTCCTAATAGTTGTAGTTGGATTTAGATAAAGATATCAAGTACATGGAAATTATGGCACCAAAATCGACCAAAGGAAGTTTACCATGGTTTGTTGGGAGGATCTGTACAAAAAATTTAACCTATTAGGATTTATATACTTTTTATGTAATAATATCCCCATTTTCTATTTTCACTAATAACTCATCCTCCATATTTTAGGGTGATGTTTAAATAGTTCAACCAAATTTTTAGGATATGAAAGAATTTTTAGAACAAGAATCAAATAGTATGTTTTTTATTCATTCATGAGTAACCATCACACCTATCAGCACATCATTTTTAGGCTCCAACTCAATAGTAGTGATGGAATATTTCGTTCCATGTTTCATTAGAGGTTGTTTTTTATTGAATCTGATAACCCTTTTCCTAGGGAATTAGCCCGCATAATTATCATATTCCTTATAGTTGAAATATTTGACTACTGGATGAGTATTGTTTTGAACATTCCTTTATTCTTATAAAATTATGGTATTATTTATGTCCATTAGGTATTTATTAGAAAATTTTTCATCTTTTACACATTTGAAGGAATATCTGTTTCTCTTTAGGTGGATCCAAGTATTCTTATCCCCACACTTTTGACATGTAGGATGTTGGGATTTATTTCCATCCCAATATTTAATAGCTGATCCAACCATATTAAACACCATTTTTAACTTTTTATCACCATAGCCATGATACCATTGATAGTCTCTGATATCCATTTCAACCTTAGGGGAATAATAAACAGTCGTTTTATAGTTTCTAAAGACTAAAATGACTAATTGTTTTCTTCAATTCGACTTTAGTATACTATAAAGTGATCCACCTTGTATTAAGTGTTCATTAAAAAGTCAAAGGCGTATCGTGTAATCCTTTTAATTTTTTCATCATATGCCTACATTGACTCATCTTACTTTTTCTTTAGTTTAATAACTACCTTTCTATCATAAGATAAAGATTTTAGGAGAAATAATTTTTGAATTATTTTTTATAAAATATTCACATTACATGGAATCAATTTCTTCCTTAGAATTTGTTTTTTTGATCAATTTCCACCAATTATATTCTTCCCCATCAAATCAATTGACCTCCAATATGATTTTCTCGTCTTCTATGCATTGAAGGATAGATAATTTATTTGAAATTTGTTTAATTTATTTTTCTGTGATAATGGGATCAAAAGTTCCACTAAATTTGCGAGGCCTTTTTTAACGGATTCAACTGCAACATTATATTTCATATGATAATGAGGATTCTTCACATGATTCATGTAATAATCCATAACATTAGAATGTGGATCAGGTACAATAATATATTTTTTATCTCCTATTTAAAATCAGATTTTCCAATTCATTAAGGCAATCATCGCATTTCCTGTCACATTATCTTATTAGTATGGGTTCTCCTTTTTCTATCCATTAGCTAAGAAAATGTGAGTACAATTAGTGGGGATTCAGTACATATCTAAGAGTTAAATTAAAAGGAAATATTTAAAATATAAGTATAAACATTTAACAGGAAAGTAAAACCTATCATGTGATTACCTATGATTCCATCTATGTTGTTCTTTGTGACCCAATTGTCCTAAGGGTTCTTAAAAAATATCTACTTGTAATCTATAAAATTAAATATACCATAATCTGATACCAAATAAAATAGACATGTCATTTTACTCATATTATTACATGATTTTATGCATAATTAACCATTATATTCAAACCAAGTATCATAAGTTATTGTGCCCTTCTAATATTATGTACATAAAACTGAAAGCATAGAACTATAATATTATATATTATTCATCCAAAAAAGATCTCAATACTTACTTTGAAATCCTACATCTTCATAGGATACCCTGAGGAACACAAATAGAAGATGGATGGGATAAAACTCTCAGTAAGGGAATAAATATATGAATTATGCACAAAACATGGGTTAAATTCAATAACATGAATAAATAAAATTGAATGGAACATTGATAAACAAATGGAATCATCCAATATAGAACATGGGATCATATAATCCTTGAAACAAAAGAATTTGTTAGCAATATATTACATGTAATAAACATGAGTCATGAATAACTTCCAAAACTAAATCACGTGGTGGATAAAGTCCCATAAAGGAATCCAGTCTACCCCATCCCAACATGACATTTGAAGAGAATAAACATTAACCAATTTATTTGAGAAATATATGGTCAGAATCATTAAAAATGTTCATGCATATGTGTTATACATGAATGATAAAACCTAACCATTAGTGTTACCCATAGAAGAAATGTGCATCGTAATCAAATAATTGAGCATAACAAATCTGTGTATCATAAATGTGTCTATGAAATAATGGATTTAAATCATACATGGGAATTTGTAAGTTGAAATTATCATATATCATGTAATATAATATTAGAAAATAAGTGAAAAAAAGTAAATATAGTGTTTAAAAACATTATAAATGTGATTCTTTTGTGTGGTTTAAGGGAAATTATTAGAGTCCTTCAAATTGGAGAATGTATAATTGTTTACATAAAACTCGAGTTAAACAAAATTATTTTTTAATGATAAAAACAGTTTTTCTATAAAAATATTTGTTTCTTAATACATATTATGCATCATTCTTGAAAATGTGTATGAATCTGGTACGTTCCCTTTAATTGGGATTGATTATAAGAATGAATTGAAAAAGGAACCTTATAAAACAAGTATTTACCTATCATTGAAATAAGAAATGAGCTACATAAATACATTTGGATAATATAAAATCATCATGATTAAATAATAATAATTAATAATTACATTAGTGTAATTTTAGAAAAAGCGTAACCTAAAGAAAAATTGGGGGTTTGTAGAGAATCTTGTACCTTATGTCTGAAAGTGTTCATTACATGTACATAATATCCAAGATAATAAAATTTAATCAATTAATTTATTGATATAGAAACTATTATAAATTAACTGTATTATTATGTTTTTATTGTGTTTATTTTTGGCTTTTTTATAAGTTATGAGATTCAATTTCAACATTCTATGAGTTTTTGGTTCACGTTTTTATGATCAGTTCCCTTGAGTTTAATTGTAGAAGTTCATTTTAAATGGAATAAATAATCTAGAAGTAGAATTATATGATATTGATTCACCTACCAAAATTTATATGTTCCTATATTTTATTTTATTTAGATCTGAGAATGATTCACGAAGATAAATTTTAATGAAAAATGATTAGTTTATTTTAGAAATTCATTGATCATCACGATCTTGTTTTGTTTTATTATTTATTATTATATATATTTGTTAGTTCATGAAAAAAATACAATATAAAATATTTTTATTCCATTATAATATTTTTATGACCATCCATGAAGGTGGTAATATAAAATAATAAATCATCATTCATGTTGGTGGTGAATCGACACATCACGAACGATGTTTTCATTTCTAAGATAAAAATAGAAGAAAATAGATTTGATAAAGGATATAAAATTTACATAATAGAATTCTAGTGTATTTATAATAGTAGATATATCATGATACATTTTATTGGGGTGGTGATGTAATTTTAAGAAAATATAACAAATTAAAAGGGAAAGATGGAGGGTTTTACCTCCTTAGTGACATCTCCTTGAGAACCTCTTTAGGGCACTTAGACATTGTCTTTTTCTGATACAAAAATAGGCCAAAATGTGGGAATGATGTTTTCTATAGAAATTGGGACTAATATAAGTAAGATCCATGTCATAGATGTTATGTGGAGAATATTTGGTGTGGGTGTTATTTATAGAGGATAGGTGTTTTTTTATTATTTTATTCATTTTTTTTAATTTTGATGATGTATATCAATAGTGATCATTCCCATGACTAAATACAGTAAATAAAGATGTATATTTCGAGATAATGGTGCATACATCAACCGTACAACAACAATGACTAAAATATTCATCAACTCTGCTTGTTTTAAAAATTAGCATACTTTACTATTCACTAAAAATTAAACTTTTTATGAAAAATAAAAAAAATTCACCCTAACCATTTTCCAATATATAGATTTCAAAAATGTACTCAATTTTATGAAAATAAATTTATAAATATTGGTAATTTGTTTTTTAATTAAAATCATCATTTACTCAAAAAATACAAATTTTAATTTAATAATCTGTTTTATTGAACGCTGAAATACTAATTAAGTTATAATATAATTCTATTATATTAATAAAAATACGAAATATTAATTGATTAATCTATTTTATGAAAATAATCATTATTTAAAATAATTATATTTATTATAAATTAGTAAAAAAAATATTGTATCAAAAAATTCCAATAAGTAATTTATAAATTTTAAACAATTTATTTAAATCTTCCATGACCCACATATACATGCGAGATGGTTACGGTAGGTGATGTTTTGGGCATGTGTCATGGGTTCAATTACCCATGTGTGTTTTTATTTGTTGTATGTATTTTAACCCAACATTAAATATGTACTAATTTCATGATATTAATATATTATATATTCATTCATAAGATACATAAATTTAATTTATACTTTCATATGTGAGGTTACTATTGTATTAACATATTTACTATTCATAATGACCAGATTATAATTCCAACAGTCAAATTACTATTCCATTTGAATAGGTTCTTTAATCATATAAATACAACTTATTTTATAGTTAATTTATGAAAATAATATTTTTATTATTTTTTCTATGTGTTGTATTTTTTTCTCTATTTAACATAATTATAATAAGGGAAATTTATTTGCTAAAATTCTGGGTCATTAAGGAAATATTTAATAAAAATATTTGGGTGATACAAGGTTACCCATCCAAGCTACTATTCAATGTAAATGATGATTAGATATGGATTTATAATCAAGTCTACATCTAAAAATAATGGTAAATCTTGTTGAAATAGGTAGTGAAATTTGGTCATTAATGATTTACGTATCCTAGGGTGATACAATCCTGATGTATATGATCTATTAAAATTATATATTACATTTTTATAGAGGGAATGGACATTTAATTATTACTCGATACACATATTCTAGTTCCCTATTAGATTATAATGATTGCAAATCATCTTTGGATATGTGGTCTTCTATAGTGGAGGAACAATGAGTAGAAGCATTCTAAGCATCCATTGGTCACTAATTCATTAGAATGAATTTTGACATATTACCAATTATAATGTAATTAAAGATTTAATTTTGATATGATACTTTTTCCATGACCATGATGTGTTTTATAGAAGAAAATATTTTATCATAATATATTGTGATAATATATCTAAAGTGATCATGGATCAGGATCCAAGGTCACGTCAATTTATTAATCATATACATCAATAGTATCATCATTGGAAGGATATTTTTCAAAGTGGTGAGGTAATAATAAAAAATTATTCCATAAAAGAAACAATTTGGTCCCCCTAAAAAAATACTAATCCAATTATTAGCATAAATATAAAATGACAGATAGAAAAATAATTGTTTAATATATAGCTCAAGGGAATGAGTTAATTTTTTTGGATGATACCCTATAAAAAACCATCATACATTTGATTGATAAAATATTAATATTAATTAATATCTTAAAACATGATTCATGGCTTTTATGTAACATTAATGTGATTATATCATTTAATTATATTTCATATCTATGGTAATATAGTTCTTCATTATTATAAAATCCTAGAAATTCTAACAAAATAATAAAATATATTGCATAATTTGTAGATGAAATTTATCTTATCAGATATATATAATGTTTTTTTTTAAAAATTTGTATGATTCTCACAAGAGGATAAGTCTTATTCTCTTAATTTAGAACACTTGTAAATATTCATGAAGATATCTTCTGAGTACAATACCATCAATACAAATTCCACAAGTTATATGTTCCATTGGATAATTCAATATATCGATGTATATACCAGTCTATAGGCTTGATAATATTATTAATTTTTAACATGAATCACATACATTGATGTATTGTTTAAGAAAATGATAATACATGTTCAAAGCGATGTATGATATTATTGGATCATTATAACCTATAAGAAATTTATTGAATAAGTTTAGAAAGGTTTTACCCATTTTGAGTTAATGGATAAAAATTTATAAGGCTCTTAGATTGAATTTGAATTATCAAATTAATTATATAGTCATATAATTTTATCAACTAGTTCTTTTTAGGGATTCAAAGGATAATAAATCGAGAATTAAGATTGATGCCATAATGTATGCTACCAGATTGATGGTATATTGGGACAAATATATTATATAATATAGTAAGTGTTCATATGAGGTTGTGGCCATTTTGAAACTAAATTGTTTCTTAATGGGTTCTGTGATGTCTACTACATGATATATTTTCCATTAGGAACATCATCTTATTTCCACAAAGAAAGAGGCCTAGAGTGCCACATATTAATTATTTATAGAGTCATAGTGTTTTTTGAATATAATTTTTAGAATAAATATTATTCATTCCTTGTTGTTGAAAAATAATTCTAGTTTAAGTGATTGAATAAATTAAATCACATGTAATTCGAGTTTAGAATATATGTGAGTTTTAGATTAAATAAATATTATTTTTGATTTATCAAATAAAATGATTCATTATTCTAAATTAATTATTAATAATTAAATTAATAAATATCTTATATACACATTTATTTTTCATGTGAAAATTGATATAAACTTAATCATGAGTTTTGTGAATTTAGTATTTATTTATTTATTAAAATAATATTACAATGATATTTATTTATTTGAATAAATATTTAATATTCAATGATTGATAAATGTTCAAAAGGATTGATAATACATGTTTAAGGCCCAATGGAAATGATAAATTTAATTTAATGACATTTCAATTTGTATTTATTTATTTGAAATAGATGTGACAGTTCATGAATCATGTTCTAGAACATGTTGTGGAATATAATAAATTTTTTATTATGTAACATAGATATTGTTTTAGAGAGGTAGTTGGGGGCACTACTAAGTGTCAAAAACCTATAATCCTATATTAATGGAACCATGTTCAAATCCCGATAGAGGAATTATTTCATGGTATAGTTGATGTATTGTGACATTGTATCAGAGAATGTATTATTCTTGTATAATACAATCGTACTGTAATAATAGTACTTTTCATTCGTAATGGGATATTTATCCATGTGTTATGGATTTAGGTCATAGGGGATATAACGACCCATGATAGTCATATATAAGTACTACATCATTTTTATATAAACATTCATTTCATTATAATAACATTGTCCTAGGGATCTTAAAGGAATATTCCCTTTAGAAACATAGAAATATAAATAAGTAGTTAGTATATTAACTGCAAATCTGAATATGTTATTCAGTACTATAACCCTTCTTAGACATATTATACAGAATACATAACTTCAAAACCTGGGGAAGGGAAACATAAGAATCTTTGAGCTCAATTGCTCAGTAAGGGTAAGAAAGGGAGATATATATGTATAACATGTTAATAAGTGTATTTATACAATATCATAACTATAACGACCCATAATTTACATATATTTTTAATACTTAAAAATTGATTTACACTTATTAAAACATATAAAAACCCATGAAAGGACCGTATAGGTATAGAGACTTTATAAAATGGGAAACATAAATAAAGAGTTCATAAATCATCTACATTGTATCCCATTTATTTCATCATAACTAGAGTCCCTTTTTGGCATATCCTACATTATAATCTTCTTCCTGGCCTGGGGAAATAAAATATAAAAAATTGTTCGCTCAAATGCTCCGTAAGAGTAAACAAAAGAAATATCAATCACATCATATTCATAAGAACATAACATTTTGGAAATCTTAACTATCAAAAGAGATCATAATTTCATAACATGGGATAAATCATACTAGTGAAATGTAATCACAATAATCATAACATAAAACATTAAACTTTCTGGAATACACACATAATCATAGAGAATCATTTCTTATTAGTCAAGACTCATTTCCAACACTATCTTAGTGGACAATATCCATATCTGAACCGATTTCACTCCTCGTTTCAGCCCTATTTCACTGAACCGGTTTAACCTGCCGTTCCAGCCATGTCTATCTCATGAGATATAAATCTTTACCCATTGCATTGGAGGGAGATATAGGTCCCACCCATCATATAATGATACCATTATGATGTGTTCTACAAAATCATACATCATACATCGTTGCATAACCCATGTAATAAAAATGGGACTCTTAAACATCAAGTCATCATAACATAATCCATAAAAGGATATCGTAAAAATAATTCCATAATAAAATAATCAAATCAATGTAAAAAAAATATGTATCGAAACAGAACTCTATATTATCTTAGATAGAAAATAATTTTGATAAAACACTTGAACTCAATTCTTGAGGAAAATATCCTTTCTACATCAAAAACATTTTTCCATTATTAACATATCATTCAATTTTAAATTAAAAGAAGATGATTAAAAATAAACTTGAAAACATGTAATGGAAGCTTCTTGGAAATAATGTTTTATGAAATCATAAAATCCATTCATGTCGTATAAGTTAAAAAAACATTCTTCTCTTACTTTTCCCTGAAAAGTCAAAAAGAACCTCGTACAAAAAACGACAAAAGATTCCTTTCATATCTTTTACTAAAAACTCACTAAAGGATGAAATTCGATTTCAAAAATTGGAGAAGGATTTAAATATTACATATTGAGGAAACATGGATGTGGATGATAAATATTCCCCAGTAAATTCAGAAGTATAAATAATCTCGGATAAAAAAATTGAGATTGTGAGACTTTCCCTTACCTTAGGTCTGATTTGCTTCGTAAGTGTCTGATCCTCCTATATAATAATTTAAATAATGTCATTAACTTATTCTATAATCATACTCATTGTTATGATATCATATATGGTCATATTCTTAGCTTCTTATTAGTAATATTTCATTGCTACTTGTTATTCGGGTGTTTATTACTTTTTGTTCTTATGTGTGTTTTGTCGACTAAATTCTCATTATTATTTTTAGGTTAGAGATACCTCATTTACACAATGTTATTAGTTTAATATATATCATATTTATTCATTCAATTCATTCAATTCATTTATATAATCATTATGCAATGAAGATCATGTTGAATGAGTCGCATCACATCGTGGAGACGGTATTCCGTACGTATGCACGAGCGATGATATCGTTACCATGATCGTGAAATTGTATTGGAGTGTATGTGTACTATTTAATAATCAATATCAATTTACAATAATAATATATAGTAATTATTTACACCATTATACCCATACAAGTAATGTGGTGGTGGAAAATAGATTACACCACGGCGTGGAGATGGTATTTTGTACATACACACGCGCGGTGATTTCATTTTCCCTAGGATGGATAGATGGTGAAATAGGGTTGTTTCATACGTATAATAACATATCAGTATATGAGTGATACTTATGTTATTACTTCATAAAGAAAAAACTAAATAAGAAGAGGTGTAAGAAGAAATAAAGTTGAATGAATAGGTAACAAACATTACCTCTTCTTTGAAGTGACTCTTTGAGACCTCCTTTTAGGGCACTATAATTGGACTTTGAAGAAGACCAGGACCTCTAGAATGTTTCTAGGGAAGTGGAGAAAAGCATTTGGCAGGTTTTGGCCGAGCGTGAAGGCTCAATGTGGTGTGAGGAAGAGAAGGAGGAGGTTCCCTTTTTTAATGGAGGAGAGGGGCACCTTTGGAAAAACTAAAAATATTATTTTATTATAAAGTCGTATTCGGTTTTTAATAGCTCCAAATTGATTTATTCAATGTTAATGTGGGTATGGGTCTAAATACTCTCATACAATATAATTTATACATGTTTAGGTTTATATTTTAGCCTTATAATTTAGATTTAACTTTAAGTTAGATAATTTAACTTTTATCATGTCTTCTTGTTTTCTTACACTATAAGGTTAATAAACATACTATAACAAGCCAATCGAACCCCAAGTTGTTTATTATTAATATATATAACCTTATCTAAGTCATTTTTTCTAACCTTAGATTTTTAGGAATAAAATAATAATTAATAATATAATATTTGTTTTAAAAACTATTTTTGTCAATTTTGACACTATTTGGTAATATATTTTTGTGAAAATAATAACAGAATGTTTAGTTCTAAAAAAGTTAATTACATCAACACTAACATGTCATATTAACCTATAAAATTATTTTAATTCATAAAAAGTCTCATATTACATTTATATGGGTATTTATAACATCAATTATGTCAATATTTCATTAATAAGATAATTACTCCATCATCATTGTGTCAAAAATAAATTAAATTATTTAAAGTCTAAAAATTATAAATAAACTACAATTATGTAGGAAATCTTTTCATCTTCCTAAGGAATATTTATAGTGTAATTTATCATATGTATAACCTTATATTAAAAATTATTTACTTATTAAACATTCATTTTAACTCTTTTAACACTTCTTTAAATAAATTAATATTAAATGTCCTAATCTAATTGAAGTGAGCCTAAATGGTCATATGTTATTCCTAAGGTTGTTTTAGGTCGATTTACACTTATCAAATAGAATTAGGACATGTTTTAGGGTAATAATAATATCATTTTTACCCATAATTACCCTATTTACTTTTAACCGTGGTAAATAAAAGTAAAAAGTTACTATTCACAAAAAATTATTTTCATCTCATTGAACCACATTTTACTTTCTGAAATCAACCGTGTCTCTTGGATTTTTTAAATTCTGTTCACAAAATTTGTAAAATTAAGTTTTAAGTAAATTTGCAAATTCTCCTAGGAGGTGGGTAAAAGACAGTCAAAAGTTCAAAAATCTTTTTATATATCTAAAATTATTATAAAATGACTCCAATTAATTGAATTGAACATATATAGGTATTATGTATCAATTTTAGCCTAAAATAAAAATAAATAAAATAAATAATTATTTAAATAAAAAGTCGCTTTTTAAATAGTAACCCAGTGTTTTCACTATTCGTCAAATATTGAAAGTTTTCAGAAAAATACAAAAATTTCACCCTAGGCTAATTTCGATATTAAGAATCCAAAAATGAAGACCATTTTGAAAAATAAAATTTAAAGAATTTAAAAAATTGGGTATTACTATTCATAATGGCTGGTTTTAATAATATTTTAATAGCATATCGTTGTTTAGTGAAACTCGGTATTGCGTACAACGCAAGCTATCGAGGAAGGTCGCGGTTGCATGTAAAGTAAGCCAAGCTAGTGTTGTGTGTAGTGAAAGATTCCTTTGAGGATTTATATAACATAAAAACAAAATATTTCTCATAAAAGTCTTGGGTGTTACATTCTACCCCCCTTAAAAAAAATTTCCCCCTCAAAATTTTTCAATTTGTAAGAAACAGGTGAGAATACCTCTCCCTAATCATGTCCTCATACTCCCACGTATCTTTTTCTAATTGGTGGTTCCTCCATAAAACATTCACCAAGCTAGTGGTCTTATTCCGTAGGAATTTTTCGCTACGATCCAGATGCTTTATCGGCTGTTCTTCATAAGAAAGATCTTGCTCCAGCGGTACAACTTCTGAGCTGAGTACATTTTAAGGTTCAGGTATGTAAATTCTCAGGAGTTATACATGGAACACATCGTTAACTTGGGATAGATTCGGTGGAAGTTTCAATCGGTAAGCTACCTTCCCAACACGATCTATTATTTTGAAAGGACCGATATATCTAGGGCTCAGCTTTCCCTTCTTTCGAAATCTCATTACTCTCATCTAAAGAGATATTCGTAAGAACAATATATCACCCACTTCAAACTCTAGGTCTTTTCTTTGGTTGTTAGCATAACATTATTGTCGACTCTGAGCTGCTCTTATGTGTTTTTGAATAGATCCGACCTTTTCTGCCATCTCATTAACAAGATCAAGTCCTAATAGCTTTCCTTCCCCAACTTCATCCCAGCAAGTTATAGTCCTGCATTTATTTCCATAGAGAGCTTCATAAAAATCCATTTGAATACTAGAGTAAAAGATATTATTATATGAAAATTCCACCAAAGGTAGGTGTTGATCGCAACCACCTTTGAAATCCATAGAGCAAGCTATCAACATATCTTCTAGAGTCTGATTTGTCCTCTCAGACTGACCGTCTGTCTAAGGATGATATGTAGTGCTGAAACTCAACTCTGTTTCCAGAGTATACTGACGTCTTCTCCAAAACTTCGAGGTAAATCTCGGATCCCGATCAGATATAATGGATAGTGGTACTCCATGCAATCTTACCACTTCTTTACATATATCTTGGTAAGCTGATCTAGAGAGAAATACTATCTAATAGCAATGAAGTGTGAAGACTTTGTAGGATGATAAACTATGACCCAGATAGCATTATTGCCTCTAGATGTTTTAGGAAGTTCAGTGACAAAGTCCATAGTGATGTTTTCCCATTTCCATTCAGTTATGGGTAATGGTTGTAACATCCCCTTAGACTTCTGTCTCTCAGCTTTAACTTGCTGACAAACCAAGCATCGAGAGACATATTCAGCAACATCTCTTTTCATGCAATCCCACCAGAAGTACTCTTTCAGGTCCCTATACATCTTCGTGCTTCCAGGATGAATAGAGAATGAAGAACTATGGGCCTCATCCAGCAGCTCCTTCTTTAATTCGGGGATGGGAGGAACACAAACCCGATTCCTGAACCTTATTATTCCATCATAATCAATGTTTAATTCAAGAACATTTCTCACCGTCATTTGTAACACTACGTATTTTTTTGTGCCTCTTTAATCTTCACATGTATATATGGTTGAACATTTATTTGAGTAAGATACGATTTTTACCCTTTCATTATAATTCCAAGATCCACCCTTGGTAAATCCATAAATATTGGATCTTTTGTGATCCTTATCATGGATAAGATAACATTGTCTTTTCGACTTAATGCATCTTCCACCTTGTTTGCTTTCCCATGGTGGTAATGAATTGATCAGTCGTAATCCTTAATTAGCTCTAACCATCTTATTTGGTGCATATTCAGTTCCTTTTGTGTCAAAATATACTTTAAACTTTTATGATCAATATAAATATCACACCTTTCTCAATAAAGATAATGTCTCCAAATCATTAATGCAAAGATTACCGCAGCTAACTCCAAATCATGATTTGGGTAATTTTGCACATGGATTTTCAACTGTCATGAGGCATAAGCTATCACCATATCATTTTTCATAAGAACACACCCCAACCCCTTCTTGGATGCATCACTGTAGATCACAATCCTTTCTCCACTGTAGGGATGTGTGAGTACAGGTGCACTGGATAACCTTATTTTCAACTCCTTGAAATTCTCTTCACATTCCACTATCCACGCGAACTTAACTCCTTTTCAAGTCAACCTAGTGAGTGGATTAGATAATCGTGAAAAATTGTTCAAAAAACATCGATAATATCCATCCAAACCAATAAAACATCGGATCTCGGTTACTATTGTTGGTCTCGACCGTCTTTAGATAACCTCTATTTTTTCTAGATCCACAGATATCCCCTCTTTTGAGATTATGTGACCCAAAAATGAAACATTTTGAAGCCAAAATTCACACTTGGTAAATATGGTATAAAGCTTCTCCCTTCTCGCGATCCTCAATACAATTCTCAAGTGATCTTCATGTTCTTCCTTTCTATTTGTATAGACAAGATTATCGTCTATAAAGGCCACCACAAACTGATCAAGATAGTCTCTAAAGTCTCTATTCCTCAGATCCATGAAGTTAGCAGGGGAATTAGTAAGACCAAATGGCATCACTATAAATTCATAGTGTCCATACCTTGTATAGAATATCGTCTTTGGTATATCCTCCCTTTTGACCCTTAATTGATGATACCCAGAACGAAGATCAATCTTGGAAAAGTATTGAGCTCCGTGTAGTTGGTCAAATAAGTCATCAATGCGCGGAAGATGATATTTTTTCTAGATAGTGATCTTGTTAATTTCTCGATAATCAATGCAGAGTCTCATTGAAACATCTTTCTTCTTAACAAACAGAACAGGTGCTCCCCAAGGTGACGCACTAGGGCGTATGAATCATTTATCACGACTCTCTTGTAGTTTCTTCTACAATTCCGGCAACTCAATCGGGGCTATTCTATAAGGTGTCTTTGAAATAGGCAAAGCACCTGGTAAAAGTTCTATTGAACACTCAACATCATGATTTGGTGGAAGACTAGGAAATTCATCCAGAAAGACATCGTCATGCTTTCATACAATGGGAATATTATTAATCATGAGTTTCTCTCAAACCATTTGAGATAAATAACCTGCATTTAGTGGAATCAAGACCCATAAGATGGAAGAAATTTCCACTGGAAGGTTATGTTCATATTTGCATCGATAGACGATCATAGATTGATCTGGAATATGAAATGTGACTTCCCTTATTTGGAAATTGATATGAGCTCCATATAAAGAAATCCAATCCATGCCAAGAATCAAATAAAATTCCACTATAGTAAGGATCACAAGATTTCGAGGAAGCACTATCCCACAAACATCAATCGGAGAAGAATTATAAACTTTTGATGTGACTATTGTGCCATTAGGGGTTGTCACAGCTAACTCAACATCTAATTGTTGAGGTAATACAGTGATACCCTTAGAAAATTCATTAGAAATAAAAGAGTGGGTGTATCCAAAATCAAATAAAACATTTTCTACTTTAGAGGGAATGGTATGTGTACCTTTCACCGCTTCGCTATC
The DNA here is from genome assembly GCA_963277665.1 of Viscum album. Taxonomy (NCBI): domain Eukaryota; kingdom Viridiplantae; phylum Streptophyta; class Magnoliopsida; order Santalales; family Viscaceae; genus Viscum; species Viscum album. The sequence continues at coordinate 1,018,438,479 of OY728131.1, forward strand.
ATAATCCACATCTCTGATAGAAATTTCATATGACTTTCCATTGTCTTTACCCTTAAGAGTTTGTTGGCATCGATCATCATCAACAACCATTGGATTAGAGTATTGATTATCATAATTCCCCATTTCCTTACACTTGTAACATTGAAGTGTAGGAGGTGCACTCTGTGTATCTTTTTCTTTGTTCGCATCACTAGACATCTTATTCCCATCATTGCGGCATTCAAATGTCTGATGACTGTCCTTTCCACATTTGAAACATTTAGTTTTCCCTTTAAGACAACTCCCTATATGTTTCTTTCCACACATTGAGCATAAGGGAAAACTCATCTTCTTTTCAGTGTGATCTTTAGATTTTCCTTTGAATTCCATTTTCCTCTTCTTATCAAACCCATATGACTAATGGGTTACTCCAATCTAAATCTCATCTTTGAGAGCACATCGAACGATTTCTTTATAGCTATTGAAGTACCTTATGGCTAACACCCTTCGAAGACTTGGTTTAATCCACTAAAGAATCGATCGATATTACTCTTAGGTTGGATAATAAGACCAGAAGCATACCTTGCAGGTCTTGTAAAATTTGCTTCATAGGTACCAACAGATTCATCATCCTTTTGGTTAAGTTCAAGAAACTCCTTCTCCATCTTTGTTCGAAGAATACGAGAGAAGTACTTATTGAAAAATAAGTTCTTGAACTCATCCCATTCTATAAACTCAATTTCATCTCTTGGACTCTTATTCTTGATAAGATTCCACCATTGATCAGAATCTCTTTCCAAACGATACACTTCTAAGATGACTTTATCATGTTCAGAACATTGAAGAACTGAAAATATCTTTTCAGTGGTACTAATCCATTGTTCAGCACCAAATGGATCAGTATACCCACTGAATGAAGTTGGAAGCTGCCTCATGAAGGATTTAACAGAATGTTTCTCCATCCTTTTCTCGTTTGGAAGTCCGGTATGATTCATAGTTTGAGAATGTTGTGTGATCATGGCTATAAGGTTTTTCATTCCATCTCCCATACCGTTTGGGTTCTCAGGGGGACAATCATTTCATTGCCCATCTCATTCCTCATTGACACAGTTCCTTCGAGTTCCATCCATTGACTAAAAGCAAGAAGAATAGTGTGACCGACACTAATTATAATAGGAAAAACACATAATCAAGAATAAAATTTCACAGTTACGGTCGTATCCGAGGTTTTTCATGGCCATTTATAAAGCACTAAGATTGTGTTCTATGCTTATACTTATCCTTAGGGTTCTTACTAAGGCTTTCACATCCTAGTTTCTAAAGGTTGACTATACCATTCCTCTGATACCAACTATAACGGTCTGGAATTACTTCCAGTAGACTATAATTGATACCTATCAGGGCACTCCATGGGAGGCTACACCCCCTGGGTGGGACACACCACCATCCCTAGTGGCATCCATTTCCTCATGAATCCCTTGGGTGAAGAGCCATGCTTCGTCCAACTATAAAGACCCATACTTTACATACATTTTTCATACATCAAAATTGAAGTAAACTTATTAAAAATTATAAAAAAACCCTGAAAGGACCATATAGGTATAGAGTCTTTAGAAACTAGGAAATATAAACAACTGGTTTATAAATCATCTATGTTGTCTCCCAATTATTTCATCATATCTAGAGTCCCTTTTTGGCATATCCTTCTTAATAACATTCTTCCTGACCTGGGGAAAGAAAACATACAAAATGGTGATCTCAAATGATCAGTAATGGTAAACAAAAGAAATATCAATCACATCATATTCATAAGAACATAACATTTTGGATATCTTAACCTGCAAAAGAGATCATAATTTCATAACATGTGATAAATAATAGTAGTGAAATGTAATCCCAATAATAATAAATTAAAACATGAAACTTTTTTGCATACACACATAATCATAGAGAATCATTTCTTATTACTCAAGATTCATTGCCAAGACTATCTTAACAGATAAATTCCATTGCTGAAAAGAGTTCACTAATCGTTTCAGTCTTGTTTCACTGAACCGGTTTAACCTGCCGTTCCATCCATGTCTAAATCATGAGATATAAATATTTACCCAATACATTGGAGGGATATATAGTTCCCACCCATATCATAATGATACCATTCTTATGTTTTCCACCAAATCCTAAATCATACATCATTGCATAACCCATGTAATAAAAATTGGATTCTTAAACATCATGTCATCATAACATAGTCCATAAAAGGATATCGTAAAAATTATTCCATCATAACATAATAAAATCAATGTAAAAAATATTTATAGAAACATAACCCTATATTATCTTAGATGGAAAATAATTTTGATAAAACACTTGATCTCCATTATTGAGGAAAATAACATTTCTAGTTCAAAAACATTTTTCCGTTATTTACATATCATACAATTTTAAACTAAAAGAAGTTGATTATAAATAAACTTGAAAACATGTAATGGAAGCTTCATGTAAATAATGTTTTATGAAATCATAAAATCTATTCATGTCGTGTAATTTAAAAAAACATTCTTCTCGTACATTGGTCAGAAAAGTGAAAAAGTACCTCGTACGAAAAATGACAGAAGATTCCTTTCATATCTTTTACTAAATACTCACTGAAGGGTAAAACTGGATTTAAACAATTGTAGAAGGATATAAATATTACATATTGAGGAAACATGGATGTGGATGATAAATATTCCCCAGTAATTTCTGAAGTATAAATAATCTCGAATAAAAAAATGAGATTGCGAGATTTTCCATTACCTTAGAATAGATTTGCTTTGTAAGTGTCTGAACCTCCTGTATAATGATTTAAATAATGTCATTTACTTATTCCAGAATCATACTCATTGTTATGATATCATATATGGTCATATTCTTAGCTTCGTATTAGTAATATTTCATTGCTACTTGTTATTCAGGTGTTTATTACTTTTTGTTCTTATGCATGTTTTGTCGAATAAATTCTCATTCTTATTTTTAGGTTATAGATACCACATTTACAGAATGGTATTAGTGTAATATATATCATATTTATTCATTAAACTCATTTATATAATCATTATACAAATAAGACCATGTAGAAGGAGTCACATCACATCGTGGAGACGGTATTCCATATGTATGCACGAGCGATGATATCATTCCCATGATCATGGAATTGTATTGGAGTGTATGTATAATATTTCATAATAAATATCAATTTAACATAATCATATATAGTCATTATTGACACCATTATACCAATCCAAGTAAGGTGGTGGTGGAAAATAGATTACACCACGGCGTGGAGACGGTATTCCCTATGTGCGCACGCGCGGTGATTTCATTTTCTGTAGGATGGATAGATAGTGAAATAGGGATGCTTCATACTTATAATAACATATCCGTCTATTAGTGATACTTATGTTATTACTTCATAATGAAACAACTAACGAATAATATGTGGTAGAAGAAATAAAGTTGTAAGAATCGGTAATAGACATTACCTCTTATTTGAAGCGCCTCTTTGAGACCTCCTTTTAGGGCACTAAAATTGTTCTTTGAAGATGACCATGACCTCTAAGATGTTTTCTAGGGAAGTGTAGAAGTGAATTTGGCAGGGTTTGGCTGAGCTTGAAGGCTCAATGTTCTATGAGGAAGAGAGGGAGAAGGTGCACTATTATAAGGGAGGACAGGGGCACCTTTGGAAAAACAAAAAATATTATTTCATTGTAAATTAATATTCGGTTTTTAATATCTCCAAATTAATTTATTTCGAATATATAGTGGGTATGGGTCTATATACTCTCTTACAATGGAATTTAGACAAGTTTAGGTGTCTATTTTAACCTTATCATTGAGATTTAACTTTAAGTTAGATAATTTAACTTTTATCATGTCTTCTTGTTTTCTTACACTATAAGGTTAATAAACTTACAATAACAAGTCAAAAGAACCACAAGTTGTTTATTATTAATATATATAACCTTATATAAGTCATTTTGCCTAACCATAGATTTTTAGGAATAAAATAATAATTCATAATATAATATTTATTTTAAAAACCTTTTTATGTCAATTTTGACACTATTTGGTAATTGATTTTTGTGAAAATAATAACAGAATGATTAGTTGTAAAAAAGTTAATTAAATCAATACTAACATGTCATATAAACCTAGAAAATTATTATAATTCATAAAAAGTCTCAGATTATATTTATTTGGATATTTATAACATCAATTATGTCAATATTTCATTAATAAGATAATTACTACATCATCATTGTGTCATAAATAAATTAAATTATTTAAAGCTTAAAAATTAAAAATAAAATACCATTATGTAGGAAATCATTTTATATTTATAATTAATATTTATAGTTGAATTTATCTTATGTATAACCCTATATTAAAAATGATTTACTTATTAATCATTGATTTTAACTATTTTAACCCTTCTTTAAATAAATTAATATTAAATGTTCAAACTTTATCCAAGTGGGACTAAATGGTCATATTTTATTCCTAAAGTTTTTTTAATCGAATTAAACTTATCCAATAGAATTAGTAAATGTTTTAGGGTAATAATAATATCATTTTTACCCTTAATGACCCTATTTACTTTTAATTGTGGTAAATAAAAGTAAAAAGTTACTATGCATCAAAAATTATTTTCATCTCATTGAACCACATTTTACTTACTGACATCAACCATGTCTCTAGAATTTTTGAAAATCCATTCACAATAGCGGTAAAATTAAGTTTTATGTGAATTTGAAAATTCTCCTAGGAGGTTGGTAAAAGACTGTCAAAAGTTCAATAAAATTTTTATATATCTAAAATTATTATAAAATGACTCCAATGAATTGCATTGAACTTATATAGGTATTATGTATAGATTTTGACCAAAAATAAATTTAAATAAAATAAATTATTATTTAAATAAAAAGTTGATTTTTAAATAGTAACCCAGTGTTTTCCCTATTCATCAAAAATTGAATGTTTTCAGAAAAATACCAAAATTTCACCCTAGGCTAATTTCGATATTCTGAATCCAAAAATGAAGTCCATTTTGAAAAAAAAATTACAAAATTTCAAAAAGTGGGTATTACTATTCATAACGGCTAGTTTTAATAATATTTTAATAGCATATCGTTGTTTTGTGAAACTCGGTATTGCGTACAACGCAAGCTATCGAGGAAGGAAACAGTTGCGTGTAAATCAAGACAGGATAGTTTTGTGTGTAGTGAAAGATTCCTTTAATGATTAATATAACATAAAAACAAAATATTTCTCATAAAAGTCCCGAGTGTTACAATTACATTGTAAAACCCTTCCCTACAAATTAATGATCTTAATCCTGATTCATTAAATAAATATTGGATGCCCATAAGATATGAATAATATGGATATCAATTAACATGAGACCTAAGAGCATAAATGTTTTACAATACATAGAATTGTAGGATGCATATAAGCATAAAAAATAATTTCCATTGAATTCAAGTCACACTGAAAAGATTATATTTGTGAAATTTTATCACTCCTCAAACCATAATTGTATTCATGGTTCACTCTAAAGACCATCATAGCAGAATAATTCAGTTAATTAAATTGGTTCACCTCCCATTTTAGTATTCTCTTTCTAATTATATATAAATCATTATCCAATGCACTATAGAGGGATAGGTTCCACCCATCACATAATGAAAATTATAAATATGTGTGAATCTAGATTATAAAACATTTATCACCTCATAAACAATCAAATTAAATGGGTATCATTAAAATATCATCATATCATATCATTTGAAAAATAAATAGGTGACATAATCCTTTAATCATTTCTTCATAGCATAACTTGTGAAAAGGAGCATGTTTCATATGAATTTCCACATGTTATAAACTATGGGGGGGAAATGGGGTTCGTAAACATCATAAAATAATAAATATAAAACATTTAATGAAAGAATATGAATAGTATAGTTTTGTCATATCTCCAAAAATAATAGGTAATATCAATGGATTTCATTTTCTATTGAAAATTATTTTCAATGATCATATTAAAAATTTGATGACTAAAATATCCTATACATAATAAAAAATACTTTTCAAAACAGAAATAATTTTCACAAATATATTATTTTAAAATAATATTTTTATATTATAAATTAAGTACAAATGAAATTATTTTTTAGGATTAAAAATAATTTTTTCATGTCATACATGTTGAATGGAAGTTTCCTTTCAAATTTTCAGTAAAATTTAAACCTGCAATATTTGGAAAACATCATAATGATACCATTGATTTTTTTTTGAAAAGTAAAACATGAGTAATAATAAATTTAATAAATTATACGTAAAATGCTCTGAAAATTTTTGAAAACACATTTATATAACATGGTTTTGGAAGGAAAATAGGTTTTTGACCAAAGAGAGAAATAAAATTATTTTTTCATAAAAATTGTTTTTTGAACTCATGAGTATATAATGAGGAGAAACTGATGGAAAAAAATGTTTTAACAGGAAATAACCATAGAAGAATAAAATTTATGAGTTCCTTGAAATATGGATCATAATATTGTTTCAATATAAATGTAATCAGAAACAATATAGATAAATTAAGAAATTGTAACATATAATCATTACCACTTTAATAGCATTGAATTGTAAGAACCATGAAGGAATAAAACTAAATGAAACCTTAAATATATTGAGAATAAATTAATTTGTTATATTAAATTTCCCAAGGGTCTATATGTACACCACTTAAAATAAGATAGGTTCATAACATAATATATGCCTCAAAGAACGAAAAATGAGACAAATATCCCTTAACATAAGTGTCAACTTATGTTGTACATGTTAAAACCAACTATATCATAAATATAATATTATTAAACATCAATTAAATATTCATAATTTTAAATATCCAAATATATATGATATTCTAAAAAAATTATTTCCATTTTATAAAAAATTCTATTTTAAAGTCATGTTTTGGCCAAAAACTAATTTTTCTTTTCTATATGTTATATTGGGTCCTCTTAATTCGGTCGGGTTTCCATAATCTCCAGAATATTATCCATTATATAAATATCATATATATTAATTATATATTGTATTATATTAATCCAAAATATTTAGAGATAGAAAATAAAATACTCCATTCCTAGAAATGGTTGGTTATACATATATAGGATTATTTTTTTCATTTTAACTATTGGCTAAAATAAAGAAAAAATAATAATATATTACCATTATATAAATTTTATTCTATCATATATACAACAAAATCCCAATAAACCCATCACATAAATGTACTTTTCTAAAGAATTTTTACCATTTGTCTTTGGTTTATTCATTTCCCTTAGGTATCATGGAGGTTATGGGAGAAAATGGAGGTTTTCTGGTGGGTAGACAAAGGCGCATACTTAGATTATGGTTAGTGAGATTTTTGTGCCAATCCTAGGTAACTCTACAATGTGAGATAAAACCTACCACATGGACATCACAAGCCATGTGCCCCAGCCTGGAAACCATGCGACTGGATAGAGCATGCGGAACAGATTACTGCATGGTTTATTAAACCATGTTGACTAACTATGATCCCTCTCTAGATAATTAAAAAAATGGGTTGTTACCATTTTTCTATTTTCATATTCAACCTTTATTCCACTCCTCTTCTTCCATATTACATATTTTCAACCATTGGGGAATCCTTTTCTCCCCTATCTCTCTTGGAAACTGATTTGTATATGGGATTTTGTGGAAAAACATCATTATTCCTCAAGTCAGTTGATTTCTGCCTTATTTCTCCCATCATTTTATGGTGTCTTCCCTTTTTCTTGGGGTTATAATTTTATTACATCTATGGATTCATCCCTACTGTTTATGCTTGGGGTTTTTGATTCAATATTCATGAATAGATTCATTTATAATTTCTTATGGTGTGATTTAGGTGTTGTTGGACTTTCTCATCGATTTTGGGATTTTTTAAAACTAAAGGTAGGTGGTTCAATGTATTAACATTATTTTGGGAATATATTTTTCTTTAATGAGATATTTTGTATGTTCCTTGATTATTGTGAGTTATTTGGAAGGGTTTTTTGATAGGATTAATATGCATTTGATTTTAATTTGGCATTTAAATTTGGAATTTGGTGTGTTTAATGTGTAAAACATTGTTGTTTGACATGTTTTAGTTTTATAAATTGTGAAATTGGTTTATTAAATTATGTAAGGGATGTAAATAATTTTTTCATACAGTGTTTATGTGAAGTTGTTTTTAAAATAGATTTATAAGGTGAATTTCTGGTGACAAATCATTGTGTTGAACCTTGAAATTGTATTATAAATTGTTTAAATGATTTATTAAATCAATTAAGAGTTGTGAAATATATTTGGAAATGGATTAAGTCTGTGTTGATTTTAATGTTTAATTTGGGAGTGATTGTGGTGTAATTTGATGGTAATTCCTTATTTTCATCATTCCCTTATACTTTTTCCGTTAATCCTTCACATGTGGACATACTAGGCACTTTTAGGTATATTCAATGATCTCCTTTTTCATATTATTCCACCAATAGTCATCTCAATTTTCTATTTACATCTATATGATTCCTAAGTGAATTAAACAATTTGATCTATGTGAATCATTTGGAATCTATTTCATTATATCAAAATTGGATGATACACATAGTCAGGACCAAAATCATATAACTACTTCCTTGTTAATATTTAAATATTATTATTTCCCAATTTTCATAGCTTCAAACTTTTTCTGAATTTTTTTCTTGTTTTGTTGATTATATTTTATTATCTCCATTAGGGATGGTTGAGAAATCATTTTTTAAAGGTTTAATTATTTTAGTTTATTAATTATTCCCTTGTAAATTTTTTTCACATCTAAAAATATTGGATCCTTCTAAATTATAATCATTTATAATGCTTTAGGATCATTTCTGCTTATAAAAACATCTTATTTATATTTGTTACCTATATAGTAGTGGATTTATCATTTTTAGTCCTTGATAATATCTAACCATATTCTTTGGAGGTTATTAATATCATTATGTGATAATATATATTTTAGGAACAAAAGATTAGTATATATTTCAAACATCTCCCCATAGAGATATGTTTTCTATATTTTCAATTTGAAGATCATAGGAGTCAATAGTATATTAGGTGTGGGATTTTTTTTTCTCATGATTTTCAACTAACATGAGGTGTAGGCTATTACATTATCATTTTGAATCATTACATATCTTAATTCCTACTTTGAAATATAATTTTATACCATAAATAGTTCCCCACATATCAGTAGTGTGAGTTCTGGTGTTGAGGTAAGCCACTTTTTCAACTCATTAAAGTTGTCTTCACATTCACATGTCTAGATAATCATTACTCTATTCCAATTAATCTTGGTTATTTTGTTTAAAATTATGATAATTTTTTCAAAAATCATTGTTAATATCGATCTTGACCAAGTAAACTATGGATCTTCATTATAGATTTTTTACTATGTCCCACTTTAATTACATTTGTCTTAGAAGCGTCCAGAGATATTCCATTAATAGTTATTACATTCCCCATTAATGATACTTCCTCCACCTGTAACTAAAACATAATATGATTTTTATAGATATTCTTATTTCATGAGGACATTATCACAGTTTTAAAATTGTCATTGTGTTTCTCCATTCCCATTGAGTATATGAGAATATCATTAATAAAGACTACGATGAATTTTTCAATGTAATCTCTGAAGGCTATCCTCATTAATTCCATGAATATTTATAGAGAAATAATGAGTTCTAATAGCATCACTATGAATTCATTGTGGTAGATACCTTTTTTGAAATGCATCCTTGTGAATATGATCCTTCTTCACCATCAATTGTTGATATCCCAAAATAAGGTCATCCGTAAAGAAATGCATGGAACAACATAGTTGATCAAACAAGCCATCTATCTTTGGAAGGGGATACTCATTCTTTATAATTATTTTTTTATCTCAAAAAAATCAATTCCAAGGTGAAACAATCCATCCTTATTCATGATGAAGAGGATTGGTTCACTCCGCCGTGAATAACTCAGTCTTATAAAGCCCTTTTCATGATTATGTTGTAAATTCTTCTTCAGTTACTCCAAATCAATTATATCCATTAAATAAGGTGTCTTATATATGGGAAAAGACCCATGAATATGTTCAAATGAGAACTAAAAATATCTGTGAGGTTAAACATCATGAAATTATTTAGGGAACACATCAGTTTAGTCCCTCACAATGGCTATGTATTCAAGCATGATTTTATTATTTACCTTAAACATCTGAGTTATATATGATTTCACCTAAAGGAATAATTTTCATAGTTGAGATTATTTTTCATAAGTAGATTCATCATCCTCCTTCCACTTGTTCCAAATTAGAGGATTCTTCAATATGTGAAGTGTGATCTCCCTATCTTAATAGTTGATGTTGGCTTTAGATAGTTATATAAAATCCATGCCAAATACGGCATAAAAATCTACAAAAAGAAGTAAAACGAGGTTTTTTGGGAGGATAAGTACACAAACATTAATCTATTAGGATATATATACACTAGATGTAAAAATATCCACATTTCCTTTTTTAAATAATATCAATGTCCTTATTTTGAGGTGATGTTTGAATAGATCAACTAAAATTTCAGGATATGAAAGGATTTGTAGAACCAGAATAAAATAGTTTGTTTTTTATTCTTGAATGGGTAACCAACATACCTATCACCACATCATTTTTAGGCTCCACCTCAGTTGTAGTGATGGAATATTTTGTTCAGCAATTCATTATTGGTTGTTTTTTGCTTCCTCTAACTATCGTTTCCTTATGGAATTAGAATACATATTTCCCATATTCCATGTACTTGAAACACTAGACTATTGGATTACTGTAGTTTTGAACATTCCTTTCTTATTCTAAATTAGTGAAATTTTTTATTACCCTTCGGAATTTGTTAGGAAAATTCCCCTATTTTACACATTTGAGGCATCATCTGTTTTTCCTTTTGTAGATCCACCTATACTTCTTCCCATACTTTTGACAAGTGTGGTGTTGGGTTATATTTCCTTCAGGATATATAATAGTTGATCCTATCATATTAAACACCATTTTTTACATTTTATCTCCAATCCCATGAGACCAATGGGAGTCTCTGATATCCATTTCAACCTTAGGGTAACAATATAGAATGTATTCATAGTTATCAAAGTCTAAAATTACTAATTCTATTCATCAACTCGGCTTTAGTAAACTAAAAAAGTAATCCACCTTGTATTCAGGCTTCATGAAAAAAGATTTCAGAGTAATATCATGTAATCCTTTTAATTTTTACATAATATGCCTAGATTGACTCATCTTCTTTTTTCCTGAACAAAGAGTTCATGAAAAAATACTTTTTGAAAAAAAATTCTCAAAATATTCACATTTCATGGAATCGATTTCTTCTTTATAATTTTTTTTCGATCAATTTCCACCAATTGTGTTATTCCCCAACAAATCAATAGACCGCCAATTTGATTTAATCTTCTTATATTCATTGAAGGATGGATATTTTATTTTTGAATGTGTTTAATCTATTTTTTCATGATGATGGGATCAAAATATCCACTAAATATGAGATAACTATGTTGTTTATAGGATTCAAGTGCAACATTATATTTCATAGAAGAATGAGGTAGCATCACATGGTTCATGTAATAATCCATTACATTATAATGTGGATCAGGTACATTCATACATTTTTTTATGTCCCGTTCCCATATGATTTTCTAATTCGTTAAATAAATCATCACATTTCTTATCACAATGACTATTGGCATGGGTTCTCTTTTTTCTAGCCATTAAATATGAAAACGTGAGTGAAATTTTTCAATACATATATATGCATTACAAAAAAAATAAATTATTTAACATATAAGGATAAACATTTAATTAGAATATACATCTTATCTTGTGATTACATATGATTCAATCTACATTATTCTTTGTGACCGAATTATCCCAAGTGTTCTTAAAAAAAATTCTAGTCATCATCTAAAATATTAACTAGACCATGGCCTGATACCAACTATAATAGAAACGTTATTTTAATCATATTATGACATTATTTTAATCATAATTAACCATCAAATTCAAATAAAGGATCATAAATTCTAGTGTCCTTATAATATTATGTACATAAAACCGAAAGCATAGAAATATAATTTTTTTATTCATCAAAAATAAGCACATAACTTACATTGAGATCTTATACCTTCTTAAGATAACCTAATGAACACAAATACAAAATTGATGGGATAAAAGTCCAAATAAAGGAATAAAATAGAAATAAAGCACAACACATGGGTTATATGGAATAATATGAAGAAATAAAATGTAATAGAACATGGATAAAAATATGGATAAATAAAATATAGAACACGGGATTATGTAATAATGTAAATAAAATTTTTTGTAGCAACATATAACAAGACATAAACATGTGTCATGGATAACCTTTAAAACTATATCAAATTGTGGATAAAGTCCCAAAAAAGAATCAAGTCTACCCCTATCCAAACATGACATCTAATGAGAATAAATATATACCAATTTATTTGATAAATATATAGTCACAACCATTATAACATGTTCATGAATATGTTTTCCACACGAAAGATAAAACATAAACATAAGTGTTACCCATATAAGAAATGTGTATCGTAATAATGTCATTGAGCATTAAAAATGGGTGTATTATAAAAGTGTTTATGAAATAATAGATTTAAATAAAACATGGGAATTAATAATCTTAAATTATTATAGATAATGAAAAATTATATAAAAATTAAGTGAAAATAAGTAAAACTAGTGTTTACAAATCATTGCAAATGTGATTCTTTAGTGCGGTTTAAGCAAAAATAATAAAGAGTCGTTAAAATAGGAAAATGTATAATTGTTTTCATAAAACCAACAATGAAAAAAGATAGATTATAATGATAAAAATAGTGTTTATATAAATATATTTGTGGATTAAAACATATTATGGATCATACATGAAAATGAGTATGAATTTGGGATGTTCCCTCTAATCGGGCTTTCTTAAAGGAAAGAATTGAAAAGGGAACCTTACAAAATATGTATTTTCCTATGAATGAAATAAGAATTGAGCTAGATAAATACCAATAATGATTTAAATATTAAACAAGATGAAATAATAATAATTTATAATTACGATGGTGTAATTATAGATAATGTATAACCGAGAGGAAAATTGGGGGTTTGTAGAAAATCTCATACCTAATGTCTAAAAGCATTCTTTACATGTAAATAATATCCTGGATAATAAAATCTAATCAATTAATTAATTAAATTAGGACCTATTATACATTTATTATATTTATTATAATTTTATTATGTTTATTTATGGCTTTTTTATGAGTTATAAGATTCAATTGCACTATTCCATGTGTTTTCATTTCATGATTTTATGATCGGTTCCCTTGAGTATAATTGTGGAAGTTCATTATAAATGGAAAAAAATACATAAGAATAATTATATTATATTGATTCACCTCCATAACTTTAAATTTTCCCATATTTAATTTTTTTATATCTGAGAATGTTTATAAAGATAAATGTTAATGAAAAATGATTAGTTTATTTTGAAGATTTTTCGATCATTATGGTCTAGTTTTGTTTTTTAGTAATTATTTTTATAAATGTATGTTCTAGAAAAAAAATACAATATAATATATTTTTTATAAATTATAATATTTTTATGACCATCCATGAAGGTGGTAATATAAAATTAAAAATCATCGTCCATGAGGGTGATGAATCGACAAATCGCGAATGACATTTTCATTTCTATAATAAAATGAGAAGAGAGTTTATTTGGTGAAGGATATCCCATTTGAAATAATAAAATTATAGTATATAAACGATTCTATATTTATTATTATTCTTTGGATTGTGGTTGTATGGGAATGTTATGAAAATTAAACAAATTAAAAAGGAAAGAGGGGGGTTTACCTCTTTAGTGACATCACCTTGAGAAACCCTTTAAGGCACATGGACATTGTCTTTTGATGATACAAAAAAGATGAAAATGGGGGGAACATGATTGGTAAAATAATTGGTATTAATATAATTGAGATCCATGGAATAGAAGGTGTGTGGAAACGATTTTGTGAGGGGTGCTATTTATAGGGGAGAGGTGAGTTTTTATTATTATTTTATACATTTGTTTATTAATTTTGATCATGTATATCAATAGTAATGATTCCCATAACTAAATATAGTAGATAAATATTTCTATCTCGACATAACGGTTTAAAAATCAACCATACATCAATAATGACTAAAAAATTCATTTATTTACCTTATTTTATAAATTATCATATTTCACCATTAAGCAAAAATTGAATTGTTTTAGAAAAATACAAAAAATACACCCTAACCATTTTCAAATGTATTGATTTCAAAAATGGATTCAATTTTATGAAAATAAATTTATAATTATGATGAATTTGTTTTTTAATTAAAATCATCATTTACTCGAAGAATAATGATTTTAATATTATAATCTATTTTATTATACTTTGAAATACTAATTAAGGTATAATATAATTATATAATAATAATAATAACACAAAATAATAATTTATGAATATGTTTTATGAAAATATTTTTTTTTCAAATCATTATATTAATTATATTTTATTAAACAATATTATCACAAAAATACCAATACATAATTAATCATTTTAAGACATTTATTTATATTTTCCATTCCTCACATGATCATGCGACGTGGTTGGGGTAGGAGGGGTTTTCGGTTGTGTCATGGGGTCGATTCTTCAGGTGTGTTTTTATTTGTTGTATGTATTCTAACCAACCATTAAATATTTACTTATTCAATGATATTAATATATTATATTTTCATTCCTATGATTCATAGATTATATGTATACTTTCATATGTGAGGTTACTATAGTATTAACCTATTTACTATTCATAATGGCCATATTACAATTCCAACGGTCAAATTACTATTCCATTTGTATAGGTTCCTTCATTCTATAAATAAAACATATTTCATTGTTAATTTATGAAAATAATATTTTTATTAATTTATATATGTGATGTATTTGTTTTACACTATTTAAAAAAATTATCATAAGGGAAATTAATTTGATAAAATTTCGGGTCATTAGAAAAATATTTAATAAAAATATAAGGGTGATAAAAGGTTACCCACCCAAGGTACTATTTAATTTAAATAATGAATAATTATAGAGTTTTAATCAATTAGACATCTAAAAATAAAAGATCCTCTTATAGAAATTGGTAGTGACATAGTCATGAAAGATTCATTTATCCTAGGGTGTTACAATCCTAATGTATAAGAGGTATTAAAATCATATATTACATTTTTATAGAGGATGTGCAGATTTTCAAATTACTCGAAAGACATATCCTAGTTCCCTATTAGATTATAATTATTATAAATCATGTTTGGATATGTGGTCTTACATAGTGGAGGAATAATGATTAGGAAGAGTTCGAAGAAGCCAGTGGTCACTAATTCTATAGAATGATTTTGGATATATTACGAATTATGATAGAGTTAAATATGTAATTTCGATATGATACTTTATCCATGACCATGATGTGTTTCATAGAAGTAAACTTTATATCATACTATATTGTTATAATACATCTAAGGAGGTCATAGATCAAGATCCAAGGTATCGTCAATTGATGAATCATATACATCGAAAGTTTCATCTCCTGAAGTATATTTTTCAAAGTGGTGTGGTAATAATAAGAAATGTAAACACAAAGGAAACATGGTGGTCCCCCTAAATAATACTAATCACATTATAAACATAAATATAAATTGATGGATATGAAATTAATTTTATTTAATACTTAGCTCAATGGAATGAGGGAATCTATTTGGATGGTGACCTATAAAAAACCATCATACTTATGATTTCAAAAATATTATTTTATATTAATATATTAAAACCTGATTAGTTCCTTTTATTTAGCATTCATGTGATAATATCCTTTAATTATATTCCATATCTATGGGAGTAATAGTTCCACATTATTATAAGAACCTTGAAATTATAAAAAAATATTAAATATAAGTCATAATTTGTATATGAAATTTATCATATGGGATATGTGAGACGTTTATTTCAAAAATAAGTTTGATGATAACCAAATGATAAAACATATTCTACCAATATCTAACACATGAAAATATTCAGGAACATATCATATGAGTACAAGACCACCAATAAAAATTCAACATGTTATATGTTCCATTTGATATTTCGATATATGGATGTATATACCCGTCTTTAGGCATTATAATAGTATAACATTTTAATAAGAATAAAAAACATTGATATATTGTTGAAAATAATGATAACATGGGATCAAAGAGTTATATGGTATGTTAAGGTCATTATTTTTTGTAAGCAGGTGGTTCTTAACCAGAGGACCAAGGCACAATTATTATATTTAAAAAGGCGACAAGAGTCTAAAAGGAGAAAACATATTACAATATATGTAATAAAAGGTGATTAGATCAGTGGGATGATCAACAAGGCTGGTAATATCTCAATTAACCTCATTATTTGTAAGGGTCAGGCAACCTAGTTAGCTTGTTGGTAAATATGAGTGATGATGTAGTTGATGTTAAGAATAGTGCGGATACAACCCATCCAACGAGTGTTGATCGGACACCCAAGATGTATCACACCATTCCAAATTCCTTTCACAACGGAAGTCAAGTCACTCTCAATCAAAAGGATTCTCCAAAAATGTTTCAGTTGAAAAGAAATGGACCCAATCATACTAATCATTTTAGCTTCTTGAGAAGAGGTAATTCCACAGCTACCATAAAAGCATCCAAGGATCTTACCAGCATGATTTATAAAGATAGTGCCACAACCTGCAGGGCCCGGGTTTCCTTTGGAACCACCATGCACATTAAGATTAATCAAAAAAAGAAGATGGGTGTTCCAGAAGACTTAAAAATTGTGATGATGTGGACAGTAATTTCCAACAATACAGTGTCATCGCAGAATTCCAAAGTCATGCACCATGTTGTTGTAGTGTTACTTTTGGAATGAAGTAGCTTGACGTATGGAAATGATAATCTACATTTTCCATGGATCATGAATTAATGAGAATTTTTTATGAATGATAGCATTTCTATCATACCAGATCACAAAGTGAAGTTTTGTGATAGCATTAAGGAAAATATTATTAATATTTTGAGAATTATCCATCTCCACTCATCTCTTTAATTGAGATTTGATAGAGTTGTGAATCAAACCACCTATAGTAAAAATGTCAGAAATATAATTCCAAATAGAAAAATATGTGGCACAATAATGAAATATATGATTGGTATCAACTCTGTGTTGATTAATGAGATAACACTTAGAACCAATTTTAATACCATGAAACTAAAGGTTGTCATCATTGGGGATCCTTTTAAGAGGAATCCTCTAGATAATGGTAAATCTTGATGGCTTTATCCAAGGTTTTTTAAAGGGATTTATCCACCCAATATAATTTTCGGAGATACAAAAATAGTGGTTGTAACAGGTTTTTTAATTAAGAATTCCTTTGTTAACATGTTCCCATACTAAGAAATCCACGGTGATGGAGAAAGTATTGGTATCAATGACATTCAAGATGTTTTCTGGATGATGAACATTTTGGGAACATGGGACATATCTAATGGAGAGTTTAGTGTTTTCCATATTTTGATCTTTGGAAATTCGGGAAATTATAGGATTTTGAGTCCAATTATAAAAAAAATCAAATTGGAGTCTCTAGATACTATCCACTATACGGTATTCATAATAGATGAAAAAATGTCTTATATAAGGCCAAATAGAAGAGGCAATAAAATTAGAGTTTCCTTTCTTATATTTATCACGAAATCTATTTTTATAAAAGGTAGTTGAGTTAAAATTATTATTTTGGAGATCCCAAGTGAGCCTGGCATGAGGAAACTCATTAAAGTGTTTTGTATTTTTAATGATAATTCCTCGTTTATAAATGGGTTGAAAATAGGTTAACTATAGTATAATGACAAGATTCATATCCACTGGGCTACCTATCCAAATAAAAATTTTAATAGAGTAATTTATTTTTATAATAAGACCAACAAGAAACTTCTAGACCATTATAGAGTAGACCATTATGGAGATAATATAATATTTAACGAGACAAATTCATCATATGATAGAAAGAGATATTCCCTTCCAAGATGAATGTATATTTATAAACTGATTGGAAATTTTAGAGAAATTCAAATATTTAGGTCTTCCCCAGAATATGGGGACACCTATGTAATAAAATTGAGGTTATCCCTCCTTTATTCCTATGTCACTTATAATTATATATTTTCCATTAGGTGGAAAAGTTTTGCCAAATAAGATAGAGGATTTTTTCCAGCGAATCATTTCTCGAGAAAATCTACTCATAATGAGAAAGAGATTTGTTTGATTATTTGGATGTTTCTTTTATAAGCTTGAAAAAAAGACCTATTTCATCCTTATATAACAGGTGAGTCGGAGAATTTAAATTACAATACACATGAATGGTATTGATTTTATTTTTAACAACAAGACAAGTTAGAAAACGATTAAGATAATCCTTTACAATGGAGAAAAGGATAGCATTCTGGGGATCCCCATGTATTACACATTTAGTGTATTTTAAATATCCTTGGAGGGATGGAATTGGATTCTGAATTGAATAAGGTTCTAATATTAGCGATAAATGCATTACTACAACCAAAATATTGAAGCACATTTAAAATAAAACTCTAGTACAGTGTATCAAAATCTTTTTTAATGTCAAGATTAATGAAAATATTACCTATTATGTTGAATTTTTATAAAGTGTCAAAACCATATTATGTAAGACAAATGCAATTTTGGATGTATCTACCCTCGAGAACCCCAAATAGATTCCAGGAGATTATTTTTTCAGGGATAGATGATAGCTTATTGGAAATTATATTTGTGATTATTTTGTAAAGGGTGTTGATGAGAGAAATTGGTCTAAACCAATGGATCTCAAATGAATTTTCAACATTAGGTATTGGAGAAAATAATTTGATATCTAGACTATGGGGAAGAACAAAATTTGTAAAAAAAATATTTGACAAGTGTGCATACATCAGATTGAATAATATCCCAATAGTACTAGATGAAACAATAATAAAAACCATCAAGTCCTGCAGCACTATCATGATTTAAACTAAAGATGATTCATTAATTTCATTATATAGAGGAGTGTTAAGAAGAATGGTGTTATCCCCATCATTGACCCCATTCAAAATAATATCATGTAAGAGGTCCTTGTTGTTATTTGGTCCAATAATGATATATTCAATGTAAGTGACGATATGATTCTCAATGTCATATTCATTGCCGAAAATGTTTTCCCCATCTTATAGAGAGGAAAGAGGCCCATAATCATTGCATGCTCTTTCAAGAGAATTATAGAACACAGTATTTCTATCAACATCAAAATTATATTTATCATTGAAGGATTGTTTCCTCATGTTCTCCTTAAAAGTGAGCATGGAATTGATCATTATCAAGGTGTTTATTTCGTGATTTGGATCATTGTTAAAATCTAAGCTAGTGCTATGGTTTGGGTGTTGGTTGAGCTCATTCTCAAAGAGTATGATATCCCTGTTGATTTGTTTGGAATGCAGGCTACACCAACCTTTAATCATATATTTAACAACTTTTTTGTTATTTGATAATGATATATATGGCTCTTAGATATAATTGGAATTATCTAATTAATTATATAGTCATATAATTTTATCAAGAAGTTTATTATATGGATTAAAAGGATTATAAATCAAGAATAATTTTGGATTCGCCAACATATACTACCATATTGATGGGACATTGAGAAAAATATATAATATAATATAATAATTATTCATATGCGATTATCGCCATTTTGAAACTAAATTTTTTATTTATGGGTTCCATGATGTGTGCTACATGATGATCTTGGAATTTAGGAACGTCTGTTTACTTCCACTAAGAATGATGCATAGAGTGTTCCATATTTAACATATATAGAGGCTTAGTTTTTTTTTGAATTTAATATTTATAATAAATTTTATTTCTCCCATTTTGTTGAAAAATAAATCTAGTTGGGGTGATTGAATAAATTCAATCACTAGTTATTCGAATTGAGAATATATGTTAATTTTATATTAAATAAATATTATTTTCGATTTATCTAATGGAAAATTAAATTATTCCATATTTATTGTTAATAATTAAATAAATAAATATTTTATATTCACATTTTTTTTATATGAAAATTGATATAAACTTACTCATGAGATTCGTGAATGTATTGTTTATTTATTTATTAAAATAATATTATAATGATATTTATTAATTAGAATTAAAATTTAATATTCAAGGATTGATAAATTTTCAAAAGGATTGATAATCCATGTTTAAGGCCCATTGAAAATGATATATTTAATTTAATGACAATTGAATTTGAATTTATTTATTTACATTATAATTGAAAGTTAAATAATCATAAACTTGCACATGTCATGGAATATAATATTTTTTTATTTAACATTGAAATTATATTACAGAGGTAGTTGGGGGAACTGCTAAGTTGTAAAAACCTATAATACTATATAAATGGACCCATGATCAAATCCCAATAGGTGATTAATTTCATGGTATTGTTGAGTTATTGTAACATTGTATCAGTGAATATACTATTCATGTATCATACCATCATATTGTAAAAACCATGCTTTTAATTCCTAATGGTATTTGATCCATGTGTTATGGATTTAGGCCATATGGGATATAACAACCCTTTATCGTCATATAATGATATTACATCTTTTTTATGAACATTCATTTCATTTTAAAAACATTAGCCTAGGGAACTTAAAGGTATTTTACCATTAAAAACATTGAAATATAATCATGAAGTTAATATGAGAACTACAGATCCAAATATTTTATTCCAAACTAGAACCCTTCTTAGATATATCATACAGAATACATTACATCATAACATAGGGAAGGGAAACATAAGAAAGTGGGAGTTAAATTTCTCAGTAAGGGTAGTCAAGGGATATAAATAAGTATAACAAGAGCATAAGGGTATTTCAACAAGAGAATATCATTGTAAAACCCTTCCTTGAGAATCAAAGATCATAATCCTATGGCATGAAATAAATATTGGATTCCCATAAGATATGAATAATAAAGAAATAAAATTACACGAGCCATGAGTGCATAAAATTTTTATAATACATAGAATTGTGGGATTCACATAAGTATAAAAAATTAATTTCCATTGAATTCAAGGCACACTACAAAGAATATCATAGTGCAGTTTGATTGCTCCCAAACTCATCATAGTAGTCAAGGTTTACAGTAATGACCATCATAGTAGAAAAAGTAACTTACTACACTAGCATCACCCCCCATTTCTGTCTTATCTATATAATGAGATATAAATATTTATCCAATGCACTAGTGGGAGATATAGGATTCACCAATCACATAGAGAAAAGTATACATATTTGTGAATAAAGATTTTGAAAAACTTACCACATTATATCAATGAAATTAAATGGGTTTCATTAATCTTTCATTATATCATATCCTTTGAAAAAGAGATAGGTTGCATAATAATTTCATCATTTATTCATAGCATAACCTATTAAAAGAAGCTGGTTTCATATAAATTTCCACATGGTATAAACTATAGAAGAGTAATGGATTTCATAAACATCATAACATCATAAACATCATCCATTTAAATAAATAATAATAATGGTATCATTGGGTCATATCTTTAATAAGAATAGGTAATATCAATGGATTTTATTTTCTATGGAAAATAATTTTTGAATGATCATCTTAAACATTTCATGAGAAAAATATCCTATACAAATTAAATAAGACATTTAAAAACATAAATAGTTTTCAAAATTATCTTCATTTAAAATATCTTTAGGATCTTATAAATTAAGAAAAAAAGAAATTATCTTCCCTTATTAAAATTATAATTTTCTATGTCATATATGTTAAATAGACGATTCCTTTCAAATTTTTAGTAAATGAAAAACATGATATATTTGGAAAACATCATAACTATTCCGTTAAAAAAATTTAAAAGTAAAACATGGGTAAGAATTAATTTAATAAATCATACGTACAATGTTATAAAAAATATTATAACATATTTAGGAAACACAATTTAGGATGGAAAATAGGTGTATGACTGAAGAGAGAATCAAAATAGATTTTTTATAAAAAAAAGTTTTTTGAACACATGAGTATATAAAGTAAATAAAATTAAGGGAAAACATGTGTTAACATGAAATAAACATAGAAGAATAAAATTTATGAGTTCCTTGATATATGGATCATAATATTTTTTCAATATAAATTTAATCTCAAATAATACAGATAAATGATGAGATTGTAACAAATAATAATTACCACTATAATAACATTGAATTGTAAGAACCATGAAAGAATAAAACTAAATGAAACATAAAATATCTTCAGAATAAATTAATTCATGATATTAAATTTAAAAGGGGACTATATGTACACCTCTTAAAATAATATTGGTGTATAACATAATATCTACCTCAATGATGGAAAAATGAGACAACAATACTGTAATATAAGTCTCAACATCTGTTTTACATGATAAAACAAATTATATAATAAATATAATATTGTTACACATCCATTAAATATCCATAATTATATATATCAAACAATATATGAAATTCGTATAACATTATATTTACTTTTTGTTAACAATTCAATTTTAATGTCATGTTTCGGCCAAAAACTACTTTGTCTTTTGGGTATGTTATATTTGGTCCTCTTAATTTTATCATGGTTTCATCATCTCCATAATAGTATCCATTATATAAATATCATATGTATTCATTATAAAAGTTATTATATTAATCCATAAGATTTAGAGATAAGAAATACAATACAAAATTCTTATAAATGGTAGGTTATACATTAACATGAATATTTTTTCCGTTTTCTCAATAGGTTAAAATTAAGAAAATAAATTAATATATTACCATATATAAAATTTTTTGTGTCATATAAACAACACAAGACCATTAAAACTATCATATACATGTCCTTTTTTCAGGTATATTTCACTTTTATTTTATGTCTATTATTTTTCCTTATGTATCTTTTAGGTTATGAGAGAAAATAGAGGTTTTTGGGTTGGTAGACACAGGCGTATGGTTAGCGTATGGTTAGTGGGAACTATGCGCCAAACCCAGATTAATTTGCAGTGGGAGATAGAACCTTCCACATTGTCATCACATGACCATGTTCCCCGACCTAGTAACCATGTGATTGGATAGAGAATGAGGAACAATTTTATGTGGGGTTTATTAATCCATAATGACTAACATTGTTCCCTCTCCAGCTCATTAAAAAAATAGGTTGTTACCATTTTTCTATTTTACAATTTTAACCCATATTCCACCACACTTCGTCCGTATTCAGGATTTTCATCTATTGGAGCTTTCTTTTCTCCCCTGTCTCTCTTGAGTTCCAATTTTGGGATGGTATTTGGTGAAAAAACATCATGAATCTTCAAGTAAGTGGCTTTTTCCCTTATTTCTCCCTTCTTTTTAAGGCATCTTCCCTCTTTCCTAGGGTACTAATTTACCTAAAGCTAGGGATTCATCCTTATTATTTAATCATGTATTTTTTTGGTTCAATATTAATGATTATAATTTATTTTCCATTTTTCATGGTGATATTTAGGTGTTGTTAGAGTTTATCACAAATTTTGGGAATTTTGACATCGAAGGTAGGTGGTTCCTTTTATTATCATTATTTGATGAACATATTTTTTTCATGAGTAATTTTAGATGATCCTTGATTATTATGTGTTATTTGGATGTGTTTTTTGATTGGATTAAATATGAGGTAGATTTTAATGTGGCGTTCAAATTTGGAATTTGGTGTGTTTCATGTGTAAAACCTTGTTCTTTCACTTGTTAGTGTTTTAGAAATTGTGAAATTAGATAATTAAATTATTTAAGGGATGTGAATAATGTTTTCATATGGTGTTGTTGTGAAGTTGATTTTAAAAGTGAATTATAAGGTGCATTTTGGTGAAAATCATATGGGGAACCTTGAAATTGTTTTATAAATTGTTTAAATTATTTGTTAAATCATGTAAGAGTTTTGAAAATTATTTTGAAAATATTTTGGTGTGACTATGATTTTAACGTTTAATTTTGGATTTCTTGTTGTGGCATGTGATTTTTAATTCTTTGTTTTTTTGATGAAATGTTAAACTGATATTATGCGACATGTGAAACATGATTGAGAACAAAAGGTATTCATATATATCTAGGTAGGATGAATAGGACTTGTATGATAGTGATTCAGAAGTGTCTAAAGACTGGTTTAACATAGTAATATTTATGATGAAAACACAAACTATACATGGTTGATGATTTGGGACCACTAAAATTTTGGAAGATTCTCCACTCTAATTTCCCAGGCCTAATAAATCAGTTGGCAATTCTTTCTATGCCATATTCCCTCTAAATTTGTGGTACATTGGGTCACATTGCTGGTTATTTCTAAAGGGTACATCCCATGAATAGTTCTCATTTCCTATATTTTAATTATCATCATTATACTTTATGTATTTTGGTTAATATATAGAACAAGTGTGTTTTATTTAAATTTTCTTTTTTAAATATGATTCTCAATTAATGTTTCTTTCCATCAAATAGTTAATTTCACTTTCATTTTATAAAAACATGAAATCTATTGGTATTATATTATTTATAGCGTGGAATGTTGTATTGGCGGGCATCTTATTAGGCAGAGGCTCACACCCTACACACACCATTGTGGGTAAGAAGGCACAGTAATGTTTGAAACATGTATGGGAATGGCCTATGAAGATGGATTTTTTGGTTGATAGATGTTTTCCATGTTGTAGTGTTCTTCAGATGGCTTGAGGGTGGTACCCCCATTCAATGTGGTGGTTTTTTTGATAGGCCTGTGGTTCCTTCTTATTTTATCCTTATCTGATTTTTACTTAAAACTAATAATTCAAGTCAAAAAGTGATTCGGTTTTGTTTGGTATTAATTTTAGGATTTGGTTTATTAAATATTGTTGGTTTTTTTGTGCATGTATGCTCAGTTAAATTGTTACCACTCTTTATTTATGATACCTGGGAACTTGTGCCACCCTTTTGGGATAGGGAACACACTTCATATCATTCCATGGACTGGTTTGGGTTCCAGTTTAGAAGACGACTCGGCTTGGTTTGTGATAGAATGATATCAGTGGATATTTATCTCTTAGGATCATTTTGTTATGGATGAGTTTGGTTAGACATGAGGTAGAACTATCGAGGCTTTGAGTTCTGGCTGCAAGTAAGGTAACTAGATAAAACACCCATTGAAAGACCTCAAGTCTCTATGGGATTTTGGGATTTGGGTTTGACTTATCCTCTATGTGGGATGTGCATGCTGCAGACTACACATGGACATTGGGTGGGGGTGATGTGATTTGATAATATTCTTATTATGAAAATTTGTATTTATTTATATTTGATGTTATTGTTGAATTATATCAGAAACTTTTTCCCAAATTTTTTTTCTTGTTATTGTAGAGTTTTTTAGAAACATGACACCCCTGAGATATCCCTTACAACCACATGAGAAAGCCAGAGATCGTTCTCATACACCTCTTGATCAGAGGTTGGTATGGGATGTGGTGGGGGCTTTTCATGCTCTTGGAAAGAGAGCGGGTTCTACTCCTTCTCCATTAAGGATGATGAATTTGGTCGTAGGAAGGAAATATACTTGGTGTTTATTGTGAAAAAACCTGATAAATTATGAGGTAGCATAGATCCATGATAATTAGAGTGGTGGCTTTAGAAAATAGAGAATCTCTGATAGTTTTTTGATACACATGAGGAAGTTAGAGTAAAATGTTCCTTGTTTTTTTCTAAAGGATTCTAGTCAAAGCTGTTGGGAATTATATCCTTAAGATAAGAAGTATAAAAAGATTACATAGAAGGACTTTAAGGTTATCTTCAATTACCAGAACATTCCTTAGGTCTTGACTTATGCCAGACCACGGGAGATAATGGATCTTTGTTCAGGGGTACTATCCAGTGATGGAATATTCCAACCACATTGTCAAGATAGTCTGATATGCACCTAAAATATTCTCCCATGAGAATATGAAGGATTAAAAGTTTTTAATGGGATTGTGATTGTAAATGAATTCTCAGGTATTCATATTGAAGCTTAATTCCAATGCTGATGTAGTTGATCGAGCTTGTATGGTGAATATTTTATGCAAGGGTAGGCCTAGTTTATCTAAAGAAATGTCAATGATGGGTAGTGATAGTTCATCTGATAATATAGGGAAGTCGGATGATAAGAGGGATAAGGACGGTGGTAGTTCACGAAATCCTTCTAGGAAGTCATCATTTGTATATTTTGAAACAGGATTTTTCGTGTGCCATCATTGTGGGAGGACTGGTCACAACCAACCTGCATGTACATATCTTCCTAGCATTTTCATCAATGTGGGTTTATGGGTAACTTGTATCATTTTTTCAAGGTGATGTTCCCATATAATAGTTGGTCAGAATATGTGGCTTGTAGGGGAGTGGCATTTCATTTGGGTTCTTCTAGGCTAATGGGCTCCTGATTTCATGGTTGTGGTGATAGGATCATATCAACTTCATGGAAGATGAAGTTCAATAAATTTCCACATGAATGTTTTAATTCTCATGAATATACTAGGATTATTTATGTTTTGGATCAAGCACCATTAGTATATGATGCACGGCCCTAGACATTTCAAGGTACAATAATGACTTCATCTTCTATAGAAGCTATGTTATATGATACTAGTTCATCTACAAGATTTATCTATGTTTGTCTTGTGAATATTTTGATCATGATAATAGAGATCATGTATTATGAAATGGAGTTGGTAATGACGTTGGATAAGAAGAAAAAACAAGGTTCCAGGTGCCCAACTAGTGTGCTCTCTATGTCAGGGGTGGAGATGGGTGGGATTTCTTGTTTTTGTATATGGACCTTTTCGATGTAGTCCTCTTTATGGATTAGATCATGCTCTTATAATCTCAAATAGATTTCTACTGGAAATGGGTGAGTTTAATGGAACCTGATGGGAGTCATAAAGTGTTTCATGAGAAATATGATCCTTAGTTGGGTTGTGTGGGACCTACAGTCCCAAAGAAAGAAATGAAGGATTTAGTTGTAATTGAATTGTATATGATGATGGTTGTTCTATAAAATTCATATTTCCTCCAAACAGTGGATGACTTCCTAGAGGTTTTTCCAAATGATTTTTTTGGATTACCCCAAAACGAGATATGGAGTTCTCAATTTAATTTCCATCGAGAAAATAGCTGATATCTCTTATCTTATATCATATGTCTCCCACTATGCTGAGAGAATTAATGATAAAGATGGAATATTTCGAATCCTAAGGATTCATTATCCTGAGTGACTCTCCTCAAACCACTTATATTATAGTCATATAGATGGTATATGGATCTCTCCGGTTGTGCATTAACTAATGGAAGCTAAATAATGTAACCATTAAGAATAAATACACCCTTCACTTAATTAGTGACTTCATTAACCAACTAAAGGTAAAAAGTATATTTTAATGATAATATATTATTTAGGGTAACACTAAGTTATGGTGAGACATGCGGATATCCCAGAGATTGATTTCTGAAGCAGGTACAACGACTTTGATTATTTGATAATGCCTTTCGGATTGACAAAATCTCTAGTGATTTTTATAGTGCACATGGATATGGTGTTACATCAGTACCTTGACTCCTTTGTTTTGATCTTCATGGATGACATCCTTGTTTATTCTGGATAAGATGGGGACCAACCAAATCACTTTTAGATCTTTTTTGGAACTTTCTATGATCATCGCCATTATCGAATGTTTTCATAGTGAAAAATATGGATTAAGGAGGAGAAGATACTAGGTCATGTGACTTTGGAACATGAGGTTTCTGTGGAACCCAATATGATTTGTGCAGTTATGTCATGGGAACAGCCAAATAATGTTTTTATGATTTGGAGATTTGTTATCTGGGCATAATATTATAGACAGTTCATTTGTAATTTCTCTTAACTTGATTCACCTGTGACCATACTCACATGGAAAGTGGTGAAGTTTGAATGGAGCCCAGTGTGCGAGGATTCCATTGAGGAGTTGATGCAGTGGTTGAATTCCACATCTATATTGATCATTTTTTAATCTGGTAAGGGGTAAATAATTTATTGTGATTCTTTCGGTACGGGCCTCAGATGTATGCTCATTCATGATGATAATGTATTGGCATTTGGTTCTCAACAACTCAGATGGCATGAAAATAATTACATGACCAATGAATTAGAAATAAAAATTTTTATGCATTCCATGAATACTTGTTTCTATTTTAATTTGACAGATAATTTTGAACTCTATTATAACCATAAAATCATACACTAAATTTTCTCCAAAAAATATTTGAACTTGAAGCATCCCCAGTGGATTGATTGTGTATATGGTTTCAATTTTAATATCATTTATACCACAGGAATGGATAATCTGGTGGCTAATTCCTTGATTTGAAATGTTCCAGTGGAGTCTTTGAGGAAGTCCAATTTTGAGTGGACATTGATGGGACACTTTTTCCAAATTCACTTAGAGACCAAGGATCATAGTGGAGGTGTGTTCTTCGCCAGTGTTCAGTTGAATCCTTCTCTTCTGAATTTTATTCAATGGGAGCATCCTGGTGATGAGATTTTTAGGTTGTCTATGTAGTCTATTCATTATTGGGAGATATATGTTGGTTGGTGTTCATATCCTGATGGAATCTTGTGCTGCACGGTCCATCTCATGGTGTCGTTCTCTCTAAGGATATTAGTGATGAATGATATCCTCCAATATCAATGGTTTATCCATCCTGGGGATAAAAAATTTATTATGATGTTTTTTGATGTTTTGGGGTCTAGGAATGTGGTGATACTTAGATAATTTCATATTGAGGGGCTATACATGTCAGCAGATAAAGGAAAATAATCAAAGGCTTTCTAGATTGATTCAACCGTTAACCATTCATACCTACAAGTGGTGTGAGGTCTCAATGGATTTCATTTTTGCATTTCCTCGCATATATCATGTAAGGAATTCTATTTGAATGGTAATCGACCATTTGACCAAATCAACCAATTTTATTCAAATAAGAGATTCATCTAAAGTGTATAAGCTTTTCAAATTATATATTCCAGATATTGTAAGGATTAATGGTGTGTCATCTATAATTATTGCAGATATATATTCCTATTTTACCTCTTGATTTTTTGAAGTCCTTTAGAAGGAATTGGGGTCACATATTAAGATGGGTATGTGATACCATCCCTAAATATATGGTCAGACGGAGTGGAATAAACCAGATTATAGAGGAAATGATTTGTGATTGTGTTTTAGATTTCATAGGATCATGGGAAATTCATTTGGGGTATGCATAATTTTAATACAATATAAGTTTCCAGTCATTAATTTGAATGGCTTCGTTTGTGGCACATTATGTTTGGTCATGTTGGTCTTCATTGTGTTGGGCTAAGGATGGAGAGACATCACATTTGGGAATGAGCCATGTGAAAGGGATCTATATGAAGATAAAGTTGATTAGAAAGGGGTTATTGATAGCTCATATTCACCATAAATCATATTATTATTAGTGGTATCGAGATATTGAGTTTTTTGTGTGTGATCGCGTGGTCTTGAAAGTAGCCCCTCACATGGGTCATCATCATTTGAGAATGGAGGTAAAGATAACATTGAGGTTTTTTGGACATTTTAAAATCACTGAATCATTTGGAATGGTGATATAAAAGTTATATTTTACTTATTATTTAACATCAACTCATGACATATTTTAGGTCTTCCCATTGATTATGTATAACCCTGATCTGTCGTATGTGTTGAATTGGGAACAGATAGGGATAGATCCTTGTTTATTAATGTTTGAATGAACGGTGCAGATAGTGGATTCCTAAGAAAGTGATATTCAAGGGAAATATAATATGTTTCTCTATGTACTTTGGAATCATGATAATGATGTGCATAATAATTGGGAGAATAAGTCATGGGTGGACGAAGATTATCCGTTATTTTTTTCTTATCATACTTCATGTTGACTTTCTGATGGTGGAAAATTTTTATAGTGGGGTGAATATACACATTAATGTACTTTATAAAAGAACTTTCCATTTTTTGGACTTTTCGTTTCCTTTTGGTTTCGTTGAGTTTATGGGAGAAAATAATTGTTTGGGGTGGGCAGACCCAGGAACACGTTTAGTGCACAGTTATTAGTAACCTTTTGCTAAAGCTAGGTAACCATATAGTCGGAGACCAAACCTATCGCATGACCATCACACTAATCTTCACCCTAGACAAGTAATTGTGATGAATGATAGATTGTGTGATATGGTTTTCTTTCACATTTTTTTAAAACATGCAGACTAATTGTGCGCCCAGTCCAGCTCATTAAAAAATGGGTTTTTACTGTTTTTCTTTTTCAGATTTAACCATTATTTCACCCATATTCTTCCCCAATTGGGACTTTAATCCATTGGAGCTTCCTTTTCTTCCCCTAGATCCCTTTTCAGTCCATTATGTGAAATTATATGTTGGATAAAAATCAAAAAAATTCATGTGATTTTATTTCCCCCTCGTTTCATCTTTATTTTTTGGGATTCTTCTCTCATTATTAGGGTTATAAATTTTGAGAATATAGATTTTTGTTAATAGGAACTAATAATTGGTTTTTGGGATGGATATTAATTTTTATGGTTTATTATTTCTTGTGGTGTGATTGTTTTTTATTTGGAGCTTTGCATGGATTTTTCGACGTTTTGACACCAATGGTTGGTGGTTCTAGGTATAAAAATTATTTGGTAAATTTATTTTTCTTTCATAAGTAATTTAGAATGTTCCATGAAAATTTTGAGTGGTGAAAATTTTTTTTTGATAGGATTAAATATGAATTTGATTTTAAAGTGGTGTTTCTATGTGTAATTGGGTGTGTTTCATGAGTAAAACCTTGTTGTGTCACGGGGTAGTGTTTGAAAATTAATAAATTTTATTATTAAACTAGTAAGGTATTGGAATCATATTTTGATATGGTGTTGGTGTTTCCTTGATTATAAAATTGTTTTTTATGGTATATTTATTGTAGGAATTCAATGTGGTGCTCCTTGATATTATTTTATAAATTGGTAAAATTATTTATAAAATTATGTCAGTGTTGTGAAACATATTTGGAAAAAAATTATTGTGAATTTGATTTTAAAATAAAATTTGAATTGAAAATTTGGAATGTTATTTGTAATTCATTATTTTATTGATGAAATTTACATGTGTTTTAATGTGACATTTGATACTTGAATGAGAACAAAAGGGAGTATTGGTAGTCTAGCTGGTAGGACTGGGACTAGTACTCTAGTGATATGGAAGTTGCTACTACCCAGTTTCACATAGTGAGACTGATAGTGAAAACAGTAACTAAATATGGATGATGATTTGATAACACTATAATATTTTATGTTTCTTTTATCTAGTGTCTCGTGAATGAAAAACCCCATTTTTTGGTTTCTATGCCACATTTTTTTGATAATTATAGAAAAATGTTTTTTTCATTAAATTTTCATTCTTTACTACTTTTTCTCATTTTTTGTTTCTTTCCATAAAATAGTTACTATAATATCCTTTTTATAAAATCTGTCAGGTTATTTTAATTATAATGTCTATGGTATGGAATATTTTATTATGTATAATCCTACTAGACTTGCACCCACACCCTAAATAAACAATTTGGTTTATGTAGAATTGTTAATTATTGACATAGGTAAGGTTGTGGCCCTTGGAGATGGTGGTTCAAGTTTCTATAGGTTTACCTTGGTGTAGTGTAGTTGAGACGGCTTGAGGGTGATGCCCCTTTCCAAGTGGTATTTTTTTGTGATAGGATTGTGGCAATGTTTTTTTTCATTGAAATTTTTGGTTTTGAATTTATCAATGTAATTCAATTCCATAATTTCCAAAAATAGTTTAATGTTTTTTTCATTTGAATATTCGTATTTTTTTGTTTATTATGATTTTTTGCTTAATAAATATAATTCAAGTAAACAGTTCCACACTTTATTTATGATACCCGGGCACTTATGCCAGCCCTTAGGGATATGAAATTTTCTTCGGGCCTTGAAACACACCAAGTCAGGTTCCAGTTTGGATTACGACTTGGTTTGGTTCATGACAAAACTCATCGTTATTTCCTTCCATGTAGAGGGTGGATGAATCGCATCGCTTCACGAGGCGTTATTCCACCATAAACATGCGAGGAATTATCATATTCCCACAGAATGGAATTTATGAAGGTATATGTGATATAAAAATTCTATGAGTTTAATAGTACCAAAAATTTATTATTTAAAAAACTAAAACCATTATTATATCAATCAATGAGAAGAAGAAATGGAAAACAAAAAACATCTGATCGTGAGGAGGTAGTTGGACATAAACATGAATGGTGAATTCGTATCACATTCTCTGGAAGAGGATATGATTATTGGTCATTAACATACGGAGAAAATATCTTAGTACATGCATAATATAGTGGTTATTATATAATCATTATTCAATAATAATATAAAGAGGTGGAGGAAGAAATAAAACAAATTGCTCTGTTAGGGGTGTCACATCTTCTTCAGACGACTTCTTTTTGTTCGTCTCAAAAGATAACTATGTTGAATTTATGAAAGAAATAAGGATTATTGAATGATATTATTGGATTAATGGTGTTATTTTTTCGGGTATTGGATCAACCAAAAGATTCTTATGTATTATGTTTAGAGGATAATGGGTGGCCATTTATAAGGGAAGTGAGTGGCATAGTTGTTATTTTTTAAAATTAAAAGACATTTCCACATTTCCCTCAATAAAAAAGAATATAAATTAGACCATTTACAATAATTAAACATTATAAAGACAAAACGTGGACTTATAATAGGTTTTTTACATGTTTTGGGTTGTTTATTGACCCTTCTCATTTTAGTTTAACCCATTGAAAACAAATTTTTACCATAACCGTGCTGAGTATATTATATTTTTAACAAATAATTATTATTAAAAATTAATTTGATTTTTTTATATTATAAAATTTATTATTATTAAAAATTTGGAATATATATTTTAATTTCCATTTACATGATTGAAAATGTTTAATTTAAAAATAAAATCACACACACCATGAGAAAAAGGTTTTCTAAAGTCAAAATGTTCAAAATTATAAATAATTTTTTATCAAAATTCAAAATTTAAATGATTAGAATGACCTAAATTGGATTAATTGATATATAATTAAAGTAATGTTACTTTTAAATATATTTTTAATCAAGATTATCATTCAATTATATAAATTAAATGGTTTTTATTAATAAAAAGTTGTATTTTTACTATTCATTTAAAATTTAATCTTTTCAAACTAATGCAATAAAAGTCACCCTATAAAATTTTTGAAATGTTTGGTTCAAAAATAAATTTCTTTATCACAATATATTTCTAAAAGTTCCAAAAAATAATTTTATTACTAATTATAAAATGACATTTTTATTAGAAAATATTAATTTTAAAACATATTTTGACTTTTCTAAAGATCATTTACTTTTTATCAATATATTTTATTTACATAAAACCATTATTAAATATATTTAAAAATAATTTTTTGATATGCAACTCACTCTGATTAACGTCTACGTTATAATGGTTAGGTTGAAATAATAATAATGATAATAATAATAATAATAATAATAATATATCATTTATTCTAGTAACATGGTATTGAGTGTAATGTAGGCTAAACTCGTTAATCTGTGTGATAAAAGAAATCAAATTAATTTAATATATTCACAAAAAATAATTATTAAAGACTCTGGGTGTCATATTCTACCCAATATAAAATGAATTTTTCCTTTAAAATTCATCACCTTAATATATAAAATGATTATACATTGACCTCATCATTTTCACAGGTTCCTACATATATCCATCAAAATGGTAGTTTCACCAAAAATCATTGACCATGTTAGAGGTCTTGTTTCATAGAACATTCTCTAAATGATCCAAAATTTATACTAGTTTTTTCATATAAGAATGATCATTCTCCATCCATACAGCCTCTAATTTCATTACATCTGAAGGATCATGTATGTAATTCTTTAGAAGAGACAAATGGAACACATCATGGACTTAATAAATGATTGGTGGATGCAACAACTAATTAGATTCAATCCTAAAATGAATATTAATTTATAAGGGATTAATATAGAAAGGTCTTGGTTTCCCTTTCTGTCTAAATATCCTAACCTTATTCAATGGATAAATTATTAGAGACACTTTGTCACCAAATTCAATTTCTAGATCAATTAGGTGATTATCAATATAACTTATATACCAAATCTGAGCTACCTTGTTCTTTTGTTTAATTAATATAACCTTTTATAAAATATCTTAATCAATTTATGGTCACAATATTTTTCTTTCTCCAACTTCATTCCATGATGATGGATCTCTACACTTTTTTCCACAAAGGACCTCATAAAGAGTCATCAGAATTCTCTAATGAAAGCTAAGATTCTATAAAAGCATAAGTTGTGAAAGGAATTGATACCAAACACCATTTAAATAAATAAATCTTGATCTCATCATATCCTATATGGTTTAAATTATTCCCTCATACTGGAAATCTATCCTAGGATGACACAAAGTGTTGAAAATTAACTCAATATCCAAATAGTAATGAAGACATGGACCAAACTATGTGGTAATCCTCAAATCCAGATCAGATACAATACAATATAGCACACCAAGAATGATAACATATAACAACCCTGTCATTTATTTCATTTTTAAACATGATTTATTAAATAAACCTTCACTTTATAAAAGTAATATGATTGTGAGGTCTAGTGTATATTTTTCTTAGGAACATTACATAAATACTTAAAACAAAAAATATATATCATTATTGAAAACATATTTTACATGAACATAACATTCTTTTATACTTAGCATTACATAGAATTACATGATGACATAAATAAGAAAATGGTGAGATAAAAATTCCATTTGGGATTAAACAAGGCATAAATTGATTTATATAATACTTGTTAGTAAATAAGAATATCAATGGTTTATAAGAGAAACATGATGATAAAGGCATGATATAGCATGATTATCATAACATCGAAATGTGGAAACAACTTAAATCACATTATCATAAACATAATAGAACCAGTTAAACCAATATCCAAAAATGGGGGGGAGTGTAATAAATTAATTAGGTAATCTATAATCCAAACATGAAATATAATGATAATAATGATAACTCAATGCATTGAAGTCATATCAAGGTGAACCCTTCATAGTCATACCAATCTCAGGCTTATGTGTGCCACATAGATCATAAAACATAGACTCACTCAACATAATTATTTATTCCACAATCATGGAATGTATAATTCATACATATAAGTCACCATTAGATATGTATATGTACAAAATGTTTAATACCCTTGATAGAGGAATGGGTAGGGTATTCACTCCATGATGATTCTGGCATGGAAAATCGTTGAGTAATTTTTCAAACAAGAGAACATCATATAGAAATTAATAAATTGGTTTTACGAGAGAAAAAATGGTATCTCATAATTTTGCATGGGATGTATATTATGTGGATTATGGAGCATAATATCCTAAAATATTAAATGGAATTTAGATACATAATATAAAATAAATTCTTGAAAATAAATGAGAAGAGAGAAATCACTTGGGAAATTTCGACATGGTAACAGGGCTACACATTATAGATTAATGAGATATAAAGGGGTCAATAATCATTAAAAAATAATACAGAATTTAAGATGGAGGATTTAAAACATACACACCTATTTTTTATTGAAAATAAAAATGTGTAACAATATAACTAAATGTAAAAAAAATGAAAAAGAAAGAATCCCTAACAGAATTGTTGCATAATAACAAGGGGGCAGAAATGATCATAGGGGGGATTAATAGAAATAAAATCAACATCTCAGAATATATAAATAATATTTAAATAAAGGAGTTATGAAATATCATATCCTAAATCATGAAAATGTAAATTAAAAGGCATCACAAAAAAAGAGGTTCATGAATAAAAATGAGAGACGGAGTTCCCGTACTTGGATGTGTGATCCCAAATGATGGGGAGAGGCTTAGTTGGAGCTTGGGGTGCCTTGAGAATAATATAGGGATTAGGGGGAGAGGGTTTTAAGATATCAATGATAATGATTGAAGATAAATGGGATCTTTGGAGGTTTTATATAAAATATGTGGGGGAATACTTTATTATTTTGGTTTAGGACATTACACACTAAAATATTCAAAACCAAAAACAATCATATGGATTTCCCATGGTTTATAGAAAAGAGGAGTGGTATATCATATTTTATAATGATACGGTCTTATGATATCAATATATTCCACGTACTTATAGTGAGATGAGTCATACATTCAAAGATATGATTTTAAAAACATAAAATATATTTTATGTTATGGAGGATTCCCTAAAGAATTATATAATAAATCAAATAATAATTAAAATAAACTATTTTAAAGTAAAAATTATATTTTCCAAATAAATATTTGATTATAATTTATTTCATCAATATTTGGTCATTATTATGTCACAAAAATCATAACATATTTATACAATGTTATGTTTTTAATTAAAAATTTGATTGTCTCGGAAAATTAAGAATAATTCACTATTTGATTATTTTGACATTCTGAATCCAAAAATAATATTAATTTTGTCTGAAAAACATTCTAAATATGTTAAATTTATTTTTTAAAATAAAAACTGACATATAATGAAAATTGACGGGGTTTGACATAAATAGTATTCAAACCATAACAATAGATACATGTGACATCATTAAAATTATATGATCATTAATATTTAATAAAAATAATTTAATAATAATAACTTATTAAAATACTACTTATTTCAAAAATACATTAATTCAATTAAATAGATACCTTATTGAATTCTAACAATAACTAAAAATAATATTTGTGATTTAGAAAATCAATTATAAAGTTATAAAAATAGAATTAATGTGTTTTCATTATTCTGTTAAAAATTATCATATAGGGTCTTGAAATATATCAATATATTCCACTATCATACTCTCATTGAGTAATATGTGCAATTTTGGGGAGTTATTGGGGTCGTTCGATGAACATGGTTTTGGT
Organism: Viscum album; assembly: GCA_963277665.1. Classification (NCBI taxonomy): domain Eukaryota; kingdom Viridiplantae; phylum Streptophyta; class Magnoliopsida; order Santalales; family Viscaceae; genus Viscum; species Viscum album. The sequence continues at coordinate 1,018,475,995 of OY728131.1, forward strand.
CAGGATATCAATAAGATCACACTTCACCTATAAACAGTTTCTCTCAGGCTTAAGTTGTTGGATCTCATCTTGGGCTTGGTCTAGGGAGTAACCCTGAAATTTTATCAACCTTGGAAACTATGATAAATGGTCTGTATTGGGTTAGATCCCACTAGTTGAGGCCATCACATCCTATGTCTACTCCAAAAGGACTGGTAAAACCCTATATTTATACAAGTCATGTTATCATTGATAAATATCAATATTATTGACAGTAAGGATATGTAACGGTAATCTAAATCTATGGTATATAATAAATAAAAATAATTTCAAGTGTTTTCTATGTCCATAAGTCATTTAATTAAATGAAATTTAATTTTATTCATAAATATTTGGGTCATTACAACCTTCCCCCATTAAGAAATTTTTCGCTAAAATTTTAATTTTCACATATTAAAAAAGAAGAGGGTAACATGATCTCAACACTTAATTTGGTTCCCAAATTTCTTCTTCAAACATGTTGTTTCTCCACTACACTATTATTAGGGGAATTGTCTTATTTTGTTGACTTTTTTCCTTATGGTATAATATAGTCATCGACTTCTCAAAAATGGGAGAGGAAAGTCCCCATTGGTACCAACAATGGATTGAGTACATGTTATGGGTCATGTATTTACTTCCTCAAGAGTGATACATGTAATATATAATGTACTTGAGATAGGTTCAGTGGTTGTTCTTGTTTATATCCCACTGCTCTGCTGCGATCAAGGTTCCCAAAAGGGCTGATGTACCTTGGACTATGCTTTCCCTTCTTCTCAAAGTTCATAACTATCTTACATGGATATATATGAATTAATACCATGTGTCCAAAATCAAACTCTAATTCACATATATTATTGTCAGCATAACTCTTTTTTTGACTTTGGTAAACTTTAATGTGTTCATGGATGGTCTTAACATTGTCCACCATTTCTTCAACCATTTCCAGACCTATCAGATATTGTTCCCCAACAACTTCCCAACATTTCGGTGTTCTAAACATATTCCCATAAAGGGATTCATATTGATTCATTTGGTTTTTGAGTGGAAATTGCTTTAGTAAGTGAACTCTAACAAAAAAAGATGTTGGTACCATCGTCATGTTAATTCCACTGAGAATGTCGTAAACATTTCCTCAAGTGTCCAGATTGTCTGATCAGATTATCTATTAGTTTTTGTGTGATAAGACATAATAATGTTTATATCTATGTTTAGATCATGCTGGAGTCTTTTACAAAATATAGAGGTGAATCTTGGATATCGATTGGTCACAATAGATAGTGGTACACCATATAGCCTTTCCACTTCTCAAATTTATATCTACGATAATTGAACAAACGAGAAACCCTCCAAAGTATCATAATGTGTACATTCTTGGTATGAAAATCTAAAACATCCTAGATTGATCCCTTTTAATGTCTGGTGATAATTTTTATGGTATTTTTTCCCATTTCCATGTAGTTATGGGTAGTAGTTTCAATATCCCCTTAGACTTCTGCCGCTCATCCTTCACATTTTGATATACTAGTAACATTTATGTATATTTAGCGGTCTCATTCCTCATTTTATCTTACCATTAGTGCCCTCAGATATATTGATTCATATTCGATTTTCATGGTTGATTGGTGAATTTAAAACTATGTTCACCATCCATATGTTCATTTTTTAACTCATGATTTTATGGAATTCATAGTCACGATCCAAATTTTACAATTCAATTTTTATTAATGATGAACTCTAAGGATTTCTATTTTTTAATAGTTTTCACTTTCTTCGAAATTCCGACATCATATTTTTGAGAAACCATTATTATTTCTAAAAGATATAGTTGAGAAATAATTTGGGAATGGATTTATATTGTTCCCTTATTAATGATCCCTATGACTATCATCATTAAATCTATGATGATTAAATCCTTTTCATTATCATCAATGAAATAATTATTGTGTCTTTTTTACTTAGATTGTCCACCACATTATTCTCTATCTTAGGGTTGTAATGGATTGGGTAGTTGTAGTCCTTGATGAGCTCTAAAAATCATCATTGGAACATATTCATCTTTTCATGTGTGAATATATATTTTATAATTTTTTGATCAATATATATTTCTCTCTTCTTCCCAAAGAGATAATGTTTCCATATATTCAATGAAAATATCATATCTTCCAACTCCAGGTCATGTGTGGGATAGTTTTTTCTCATGAATTTTCAACTACCATGTGGAATAACCAATTACTTTGTCATTTTACTAAAAATTCCATTCTAAGGCATCATGTTTTATACTGCTAGCAATGGATAATTAGTTGGACAATGATTGACTTTCAACATTTATGACATTAAACAGTGTATTATGACTTAGATGGAAATTTTCTTTCCATTCATCACAATATCGAGTTTACACAAAAATTGGCTACTTTGTTCCCTGATTTTCGACACATAAAAAATCTTTTAGTCCCTTTATAACATTTCCCATGTTTTATGTTTCCACAAATGTTGCATGAATGAAATTGGGTTTTAATTCCCATATCACATTTATCAGATAGACGTTAATGACAAGTCATATTTATCATACTTAACTCTTTTAGGCATTAAATAATGTACCAATTATTAATTTTTATTTTTTAGCTGGTTAAGAATAATAACGAACTTTCCTTCTTGAGATCTCATATGATTGAGAATCTCATTTTTGTTCCATCACACTTACCTTCACATTTTTTATTAATCCAATTCATCCTATTACTGATCATTGGATAGAATGAAAGGAAAATTAAGGAGGAGTATCTTAAATTATCAAACACTTTAATGGGAATCCAATGTCATTAAATTGATGATTTATATATTACATTTATATCCTTAACAAATGAATTTATAGGCTTGGATCTATGTTATTCATGATATACTTCCTAAAGTATATGCTTATATGATTTTCCCATAATAATGGTTCATAATATTATTTTGAATTTTCGAAAGAATATCCCCTTTGAGTGTCGAACCAAGAGTTTAGCAAGGCTTGATTTCATGCACAAGGTCTCATTCGAGCCTATCTCGAAGCTGTGTTTTCGGTTTTTATCCCAATATACATTTGTTCCAGAGCCATCTCTACTTGTTCATATACACACATGGATGTATATTAAGGAAAAAAGAACTTACTATATTATAAAAAAAAACTAGTGATGTATTTATTATAATTAGTTTTATCTATAATTATTTCACTAGAAATTACTAATTCAAATCCCAAAAATAACTAAACATATCATCTGAAACAAACTATAATATCCATTATCATTATTTCTTATTTAATCATGATTTATAAAATAATCAATTTCTTAATAAAACTCAGTATATCGATAATTCTTGTGTATTTGGGTCTTAGGAACATTCCATAACAACTAAAATCATGAAATATACAACTTTATTAAAAAGGTATTATACATGACCACAACATTTCTCTATACATATAATTTCATGGAATATAATGAGGGCATACATAATAAATGGGTGAGATATAAAGACCAGTATAGGATTAAACAAGGCCTAACATGAAAAATACCACACATTTCAGAAAATTAGAATATAAATAGAACATATGAGAAATATTAACCTAAAGGTATTATATAACATGGTTATTATAACATGGAAATGTAGTAATAAATTAAAACACTACAATATAATCCTAATGGAATCTGGTAAACTGATGTCCCAACATAGTGGAGAAAATTAAAATAAAGGAATCTGGTAGAACCCTATCCCAACATGACATATAATAATTTTAAATACTACCCAATGCATTGGAGCTCTATCAGAGCACACCTTTCCATGTCATTACAATATCATGCTTCAGCGTCCCTCATATATCAGATAACATGGATTCATCAAAATCATCATATATTCAACAATCAAGGAATTTTTAATTCATACATATAAGTCACCATTCGATATGTATATGTTCATAATGATGAATACCCCTGTTATAGGAATGGGTATGGTATTCACAACATGATAATTTTTTCATGGAAAATCATGGTGCAATTTTTGCATCCTAATGACATCATATGGAAATTAATAAATTGGGTTGATGGGTGTGAAAGGGGCCTATAATCATTTATACATGGGATGGATAGTTGTGGGATTATGGAAAATAATATCCCATCCTATGAAATGGAATTTTTATGTATAATAAAAAATAAATTTTTGGATGGAAATTAGAAGAGAAAAATACCTTAGAGAATTTTATCATGGTAACGGGTGTACATTGGAGGGATGAATTAAATATAAAGGTGTATATAATCATGAAAAAATAATAAGGGATGTATGGTGGAGGTTAAAAAACAAAACCCCTCCAATTGTAATTGAAAATAAAATGGAGTAACCATATCAGAAAATTTTGAAAAAAATGAGGAAGGTATAAACCCCTACGATGTTTTCGTATAGTAACGGGTGGGAATAAAGGATCATAAGGGGGAATAAAGGGAGTGAAAGGAATTCTCCGTCATGTAAAAAATAAAATTTACAGTATGTTGGTACTTAATAATGTATCCCAAATCATGTAAATTGAAACTAAAATGCATTACATAAAAGAGGTGGTTGAATAAAAAGAAGAGAGGGATATCTTTTGCTAGGATGTATGATCCTAAAGGCCTGAGAGATGTTTCATGGGAACATGGGGCACCTTGGGAGGACATTACGGAGTAGGGGATTGATTTTGGTCAATCTTAATAGAGGTTGAATAAAAATAAATTTCATCTCGGGTGAGTTAAAATAAGAGAGGTTAGGGAATTCTTTATTATTTTTGTTTTGGACACTACACACTAAAATATTCAAAACCATAAACCAGCCAATGGTTTTTACCATGGTTTATATAAAAGGGGAGTGATATAGATTATTTAAATTTCTACGGTATGAACATATTTCAATATTTACCTTTTTTATGAGTAGGTCAGTCATACATTAAAGGAAATGATTTTAAAATATTAAAATATATTATATGTTTTGGTGGATTCACTAAAGATATATAAAATAAATGAAATAAACATAGAATTATATTACATTAAAGTAAAAAAACAAATATTTTTCTGAATAGCCCTTTGATATTATTTTATTAAATAACTATTGGGTCATTATGATGTCATAAAACACAAAAGATATTGATACGATATTTAATTTTTACCCAAAGATTTGATTGTCTCAAAAAATTATGAAAAAAACACAATTGGATAATTATGACATACTAATTCTAAAAATAATATTCTTATATAATTTTATAAGTATGTGATTTTTAAATTTGTAAATAAAAACTGACATTTATTGAAAACTGATGGGTTTTGACAAAATTTGTTTTCAAACCACAATAAATGTTACTTTTGACTTCATAAAAATTATATGATCATAAAAATGTAATAAATTTAATTTATGAAAAATATTTTATTAAAATATTAATTATTTAAAAAATATGTTAATTTATCAAAGTTGATTCCTTAATTATATTCTAACAGTAACCATGATTAATATTTGTCCTTAATAAAATCATTTACCAAGTAACAATAATATATTTAAAGTATATTAATTATTCTGTAAAAATTAATTATAATGATGGGTTATTGATACTTATCCCTTTATTACACCAACATACACCCTAAGAGTATATTGGGTGGTTATGGTTCTTTCTTGGGGACATTTGTAGATAATTGTTTGGGTTATGATATTGATGAACATGACCATCTCTCATATGTGGTTTCACTCATTCTTAAGTAGTTTGATCTCATCATGGACATCGTCAATGGAAAATACCAGAAACGATATCTACCTCAGAAGCTCTGATAAATGGGATTCATAGGGTACGATCATAATGGTTTGGTCATCACTTCCTTTGTCTGTGCCGAATGTATTTGATAAAACCCAATATTGATACTAGTCATGTGATCATTGTCAACAACAATATTATCAATGTTAAGAATATATAACGGTTATATAAATCTAATTGGATATAATAAAACAAAATCAGTTCATGTTTTTTCTTAATCCATAATATATATAACTAAATGATATGGAATTTTTATAGATGTTTATGTTTTTACATTACCACTTCCTTAATTTATTGTTTAGAAAGATGATCAAGATATAAATCTTCTCTGATATAGATCGTTTGTGCTGAATTTACAAGGAGACTGAATACAAGACATAAAATTATTCCTTTCAGACATCATAAGGACTATGATGAAAAAATCCATGGAGAAGTTTTCGTATTTCCATTTTTGTATGGGTAATTGTTATAACATCCTATTAAATCTTTTTATCATAACATTAACTCGTTGAAATACCATTCACCAGAATAATAACTCTATGATATCTCTCATCATTACATCATACTATAAATACTATTCCAAATTTTTATAAATCATTGTACTTCAATGATGAATAATGAATAAAAAACAATGAGCTTACTCTGAAAAATCATGCTTAAAATTTAGTATGGATAGAATAGACATACTATTTTAAAACATTATCATTCAAACATGATCAAGTATAAATTATAGAACATTTATAAAAATCAATTGTAGCTCCTTAGCTTCATTTTATACCACTTAATTATCTAATGGTGTAGATGGTTTATCATTAAATTAATAAAAAATATATTTATCCCCTTCCTTTAGGATATCCAGATCAATCATTTTCAAATACATAAAAATGGATTATTTTTATATACTTTCCATGGATATGTTATCATAATCATTTCAACTCAAATCATTGAACACCTTATTTTAATTTCTTTGTTGGTAATTTATTAAGAATTCATAATCTTTATTCAACTATAACCATATTCTCCACAGTAATATTCGACTAATTAAATAAATATATATAATTTAAAATATTATGATCAAAATATATATCAAAAAAATTTACAAAGCTAATTCCTAAATATGTTTAATGAAAATATCACTACATCTAACTCCATATCAAATGTTGTGTTGTTTTTCTCATGAATCTTCAATTTGTGTGAGGAAAACTCTATATTCTTTTAATAATGATTAATAAAAAATATAAATCCTTTCTTAGATGTATCACAGAATATTAATAACCCATACCCACAATATGGTAATGTCAACATAGGTGTGTTATTTAATATTCAGCTAAATTCTGTGAAATTTTATAAACATTCATCTGTCCATAAGAAATTATAGCACCTCCATGTAATCTTGTTGAGTGGATTATATATTTTTGATAAAAAATCCCCAAACCTATGGTCATACCTAACTAAATATGGAATCCTCCATGTTAACTTGTTGAGTGGATTATATATTTTTGATAAATAATCCCCAAACCAATGATCATACCTAACTAAATATGGAAAACTAAGGATCATAGTCACTATGGTTGTTCTGAGCCAATGCTCAAAAAGCCTCCCTCTTATATGGATTTACAGATATACCCTCTCGTGAGGATATATGACCCAAAAATGCAAAAATTTGCAGAAAAATTCACACATTGATAATTTTTCATATAGTTTCTCCTTCCTCACTTTTTTAGTACAATTACCATGTAATGATTATGTTCTTACTTAATCATTGAATATATTATAATATCATCTATATATGCCATCAAAAATTGATTACAGTAATCTGTAATGGATTTATTCATTAAATCCACGAATATAGTGGGGGAATTAGTAATATCAAATTGAATTAGTATATATTGGTAATGATCATTCCTTGTATGGAATAATATCATGTGTATATCATTTTTGTTGACCCTAAATTGATGATATCCATGAGTGAGGGTAAAATATTAAAAATTATTGAGCTCTGTGGAGTTGATCAAATAGGTCATCAATACGGTGTAGAAGATACTTGTTATAAATGACAGTCTTATTAATCTAAAAATAATAAATGCAGAGTTTCATTGTTCCATATTATTTTAAACAAATACATTCAGCTCATAGTGACAAACATTTCCAAATGAATTTCTTATTAAGGTTTTCCTGGAGTTTCATTTTCAATTCCTTTTAGTCAATCGGGACTATTCTCTAGGATAACATCGAAATAGGTGACAATACAGGTATGAGTTCTTTTGAGAAAAAATATTTAGGTTTTGGAGGAAGTATTGGAAACTTATCAAGAAATACATAAAAACTCCCACATGACAGGCTTATCATCATTGATGATTTTCTCCCTATCATCCAAGATAAACTCCCTTAATTATTAAAATAAAAACCCATAAAATGGTTGTGATTTACAACAAAAGTTCATATTTATTATCACATTAATAGATGATCATAGTTTTAATTGGAATATAAAATCATACTTCTCTTAATCCAAAATTCATGCGTGGTTTATATAATGAATGAAAATTCATGACAAAGATAACATAAAGCCGAACCAGAGGAAGAATGAAAGGATTTTCCAGAATCAGATTCCCAAAAACAATAGCCAATGATTAATCATATACATTAGATGAGATTATCATAGAATTAATGGTTTTCTTTTTTATGAATACATCTAATAGTTTTGGAGGAACATTGATACCCTTAGTAAATTGTTTAGATATTAAGAAATGGGTAGATCCATGGTCAACTAAGACATTAGTAGTTCTCGATGTAAAATTAAGTGTACCTTTCACCATGTAGTTATCACACCCCTCATTAAATACAATGATTGTGGGATATATCCATTTTTCTATTGGAATAATATATTACTAATATCGATCATTGTCATTAACATTTGTATTCTAGAACAGGTTAGCATAATTCTCACACACTTTTCATTTTAAAAATTAGAGTGTAGTTGGAGAATTTTATATATATTTCTTGAAATTATTAAAATTATCTAATTTATTCACATCAATTAATTATTTAATTTCCTAATAACCTTACCTTACAAACATACAACATTTAATAGTCCCCATAAATTAATTTCGTTTATTTTATTCCCTCACATTGATCATTAAGGAATGTTAATCTGCTTTTCTCCATGGTTTTAATATTTTACATTGAATTCAAATTTTCACTTCTTATCAATAAAATGATATTTATATGTAAATACATCCATTATTTCCAACATTATAGCACATAAAAAACTATCAATATAGAGAATTTTGTATCTTATGGATAAATACTTTTGGGTATTTGGTTTAAATCCATAGAAAAATCAATCAACCCTAATTTTACGTTGGATGATAATATGAAAAGAATACCTCACAATTCATGTTAAATTTTCCTCATTTGTATAGATGAATTCATCATTATTTTGATTTATATGAACGATATTCTTCTCTATGTTTGTAATAAGAATATGAGTAAAGTACTTACTCTGAAATAAGGTCATGAACTCATCCAAAACCATATAGTATATTTCATTATGTTTCCTTATATTCAGGATGGGAGTATACCATTGACCTATTTATCAATTCAAATGATAGACAACCAATATAGATTTTTTCATTTGTTTAACAACATAGAATTTAAAATTACTTCTTAGTGGTATTTATACATTACTCAGAAACTAGAAGATCAACAGATCTACTAAAATAAGTTGAGACATTCCTTATGAAGGACTGAAAAGTACATTGTTCCATCCTTTTCCCAATTGTATATTCAACATGATTCATTTCTTGAGAATTTTTCTTGATTATAGAAAATATAATTTTTATTTTCATTTTATATTTTTTTCTCGGGATGACAATCATTTTATTTTCCTTCATAGTCAGCATTACCTTTTTTCTACTGTGTTAAATACAGTGACTAAAACAAAAAAAATATTTTATGAAAAAGTAATAAAAGTAGAAACCACAATATTATGAATAATCACTTATAGAATGTATAAATTATGAAATATTGTTTTTAATCTATGATACTTTAGGATTATAAATTTATATTCATAACTATCCTATATTTAAATTTGTCATGATGGATTATAATGAGTTTGTTAATTTATAATGCATATATCTTAGGACTGTCAAAACATGTGTGAAAGAAGGCTCATTTTCATGAATTAATTGATGATGAAGAACAACTGAATTCACCATTTTTAGATTTATCACCATTTGGTAACTCAGTTCAAAAGACATATCAACATATACTGTCTATATAAGATGAAATTTCAGTAAAACCGATAATTATATACCTTAACATCATTCCAGTACATTTTCAAATACTTTTAATCATCCTTAGATGTTTTCATAGACATTTTCATTGGGAACTCACTAAATATTTCTTATCATATAAACCAAATGTTATCTAAAAAAACCCTCTGATACCAACTATAGTGACCCGGTATTTTCATACATAGATATTACATCATTTTTTTTATAAACAACCATTACATTATTCCAAAACCAACCTAAGTATATTAATTGTTTAATACCATTGAAAACATGGGAACATAAAAAACTACATCATGTGTGAACTAATTCATCTCCCACTATGTTCTTAATTAATTTTACCCTACTTATACATATCATATATAATACATTTATTAATAAGATGGGGAATGGATACACAAGAAAAGTTGAGCTCAAATGCTCATTAGGGTAAAATAAGGGAGACACGTAATCTTAACATGATCATAAGGGTATGAGAACATGATAACAAAAATTAAAAATTATATAATACATTACAAAGATCAAAATGATGAGTCATGATATAAATATTATAAATTCATAAGACTTGAATCATAAGGAAATAAAAATAAATGATTCATGAGATAATAACATAATAATATGAAAAAGAATTCTGATATATATATAATCACAATAAATAATTTCTATTGTAGTCTAGGCTTACTTCCGAGGATAACATAGTGGAATGGGATCACTCCCCAAAAAATCAATGTAGTCAAGGATCTCATCAAATAACAACATAGTGGAAAAATTATCATATTGAACTAGATTCAATCCCTATTCTAGTCCATTCATTGTCATCGGATAAATATATTTACCTTATTAATCAGTGGGAGATATAGTTCTAACCCACCACATAATAAAAATAATATGTTTGTGAGAAAAAAAATAATGAAACATTAATCATATCATTTTCCATGAAATGAAATGGGTTTCATTACTATTTCATCATATAATAACCTATGTAAAAGTGATATGTTTTATAATAATGTAATTATTTCATCATATAATAACCTTTTCAAAAAGAGGTTTCATAAGTATTTACTCATGGTATAGACTATAAAATAGAATCATGTTTTTTAAACATCATGTTATATTACACATAATACATTTAAAAATATAATAAGATTGGTGTCCTTGAATCATATCCATATTATGGAATATGTAACATTAGTGGATTGTTTTATATATAGAAACTGATTTTTAAATATAATTTAAATTATTTTTTGATGAAAATGTCTCTTACACTATTAAAATATTATTTTCATAACATAATCAATTTTCAAAATTATTTTTTTTAGAATATCCTTGGATTATTATAAAGTACACTTTAAATATTTTAGTGTTCATGGAAGTGTAGAGTTCCTTTCATGTTGTACATATTGAAATAAAGATTCCATTCAAATTTTTGGTAAAATAAAAAATGAAACTGATTGGAAACATCATGAATATTTATTTCAAAAAAAAATTTAAAACTAAAACATCTGTAAAACATTCTTTAATAAGTCATTTGGATAAAGTAAAAAACGTTTTTGAAAAAACTTTTACAAAACATTGTTTTGGAAGAAAAAAAGTTTTTCATCCGATGAGAGATATATAGTTGAATTTTCTTAAACACATTCTTTAAAATATTTGAGTACAAAAGGAGAGTAAAATGATGGTAAAAATTTAATTATCATGAATTAAAAATAAATTAATAATGGCAATGAGTTTATTCAGAGAAATATTATAAATGTTTATTGTCAAGACCCGACCCGTACTGGGGCTCGAGCTGCAACTACCCCAAGCCCGCCTCTATAGGCCAGGGGCAGGAGACTAATGCCAAAGGCACAAAAAACAAGGGTAGTCCATTGCATAAGAAACTATACACACATAGATAGCTAATTCAATGCAAAAGAAAAGAAGATACAACACTACTACAAAAAGGGGAAACCAACATAAATGCATTGACCTCTTACTAGTACAAGTAAATTTGGAAAGTAGACTAACAATTGAACTGAACAGTAAAAGGGAAAAACATTCGCCCAACCAAAAAGGTGCCACAACCCAGCAATAGGTAAACGAAAGTTAACATCTCGTGAGTCTCACACCTGTAAATCATCCTATGTCCACTGAACGTAGCCTAAGCTCTTTTTTCCTCTACGATCCTCCATAGTTATGATCGACCTGTCTGTCATCCGCAAGGGCACACCAAGTGTGGGAAGAGCCCAAGAAGCAGTGAGTATAATGATACTCAGTAGGATGCCCCAAAATCTTGAGGGAGGTACAAAGGAGGTACATAAAAGTTGAGCAGTAGACAGAACAAAGAACAATGCAAGGGTACAAAAGAGAGAGTGAAACTCAACCCAATGAATGGAAGGAAGTAGACTTCTCCAATCCAAGAGGAACTAAACAATAAATGCACGTGGCATACCTAGCGCATCTTTACCCTTCCTAGAATGAGTGTAACTGAAACCAAGGAGTTGGAACAAAGTAGGGGGTATATATATATATATGCTCCACAGGAAACCAGAATGAGTGTGTAAGGGGATCTCTATCTCCAAGCTCAGCCCAAGGAGAGCTTCCAATAGTTTAAAGCCATCCATAACTAATGCCCAAAAATCCTACATGCCATTTCTGCCTCATCACTGAACCGTACAACCAAGGGTCGCGCTCCAGTAAACATGGAGAAAAGACACTGACTAGCATCGTAGAAAGGGTCGAGTCTGAAATAAGTCATCGGTTAACCCACTGCCCAGCCCGCTAGAGGGTAAACCACACGAGGTCATCAGGTAACCCACTGCCCAGCCCCTGCTGGAGGGTAAATGTAACACCCCGAGCTTCCACGATACGCCTCTCTTTCAATAATGCAATAGCTTGCATTGTACGCAACATCGAGTTATAAAACACCACGACTAATCAAAGTAGCCGTTATGAACAGTAATAACCACTTTTTAAAATTATGGAAATTTTATATTTCAAAATGGACTTCATTTTTGTATTCGTAATATCGAAATTAGCCTATGTTGAATTTTTGGTATTTTTCTGAGAACTTCTAATTTTTTATGAATTGTGAAAAATACTTAAAAACAACTTTTTTAATCAAAATAATTTATAGTGATAAATTATACTATTTAGTGGTTTTAAAGTATAATTATAATATATTTTTACTATTTTATCCAATGGTGGTCATTAGAATTAATTTAACATTAAAATTGGACATAAACAATTGTCAATCTTTTGATATAAATTGTTTCTTAAAAACACGCTATTTGTTGTGACAGCGGGATTTAATTATAAAAATAATTAAGGAAACATATATGATTGGAATTTTGTAAAATAGACATCATTTTTGAATTCAGAATATCAATTATAGCTTAGGGTGAAATTTTGGCATTGTTCTGAAAAACTTCAATTTTTGATGAATAGTGAAACCACTAAGTAGTAGTTAAATAACTGATTTTTCGTTTAAATGAAATATTACCACTTCTGTGATTTGATTTTCAAAAATCCGACATACATGGTTGTCATTAAGAAGTAAAATGTGGTTCAATGAGATGAAAATAATTTTTTAGTGAATAGTAATTTTTAAGTTCTTAATCGCGATTAGAGGTAATTAGTCTAGTTTAAGGTAAAAATAATGTTTTAATAATATGAGATGTGCTTGACACCTGTCCTACTCCTATTGGATGAGTCATGGCCGACTAAGACAACCCATGGGTCAACATGGGGACCCCATGGAGCCACTTTAGTTGGAAAATGACATTAATATATATTTATTTAATGTTAAAAGTAAATTGACACAAACATGAGTTGTCTTACTAAAACAGTTTTTTTAGTGGGGTTACACAAGTCCAAATTTTGATTATAAATATTAATTAGAAATATAAAAAGATTTCCTACATCATAGTATTTTTTTAATAATTTTTAGACATTAAATAATTTAAATTATTTATGACATCATTATGATGCGGCGATGACCTCATTATTTAACGATTTAAATAAAATGAGAACATAATGAAAATTCCAAGGATTACACTTGTCCAAAGCCTATTGGATGAAGATATTTCGAACCCTTATCACCTTAGCCACGAATTATATAAGTGTGGGACCTTTAGAATCCGAAAAGCATGGTATAATAATGTAACATTTCAATCTTTCCAAAAGTGCCCCTCCTCTCCTCTTATAAAAGGCCCCCACCTCTATCACCTTATTCACACTTTCAAGACTTTTGGTTCGGCCAACCTCTGCCCAAATACTCTCCCAACATTTCTCCCTTCATCCTAGAAGCTTTACTTTAGTCAGAAAGCCATCCTAAGGAGTCCTTTTGATCAAATCAAAAGGAAGAACCCGAAGAAGAGGTAACATTTTCATCACCCTCTTTCATGTTTCTTTCTTCTTCCACTCCCTCTTTGTCTATTATTTCAATTCTAAAATTATAACTCCAGTATCTTCTATATACTGTGATGTTATTATAAATATGGAACAACCATATTCAGTATTCTACACATCATTTGAATGACATGTCACCATACGTGCGTACGTACGACTTACCGTCTCCACGTCGTGGTGTAATTGTTATTCAATATATTATTATTTAGATGGGTATAATAATGATATGTAATTCATGTAAATAATAAATATAACATGATAATGATTCTGTATATATGATATAATATCCAATTATATATTATTTTAATATCAAAATAATGATATTGTTGCTCGTGCGTACGTACGGACTACCGTCTCCACGAACGCGATGAGATTCATTCTCCATCGTATCCATTCAAGTGTAATTATCATTTTATAATTTAAAAATAATGTTTAAGGACATGATATCATTCTGGATATAAATAAGATACAACCTATCCATGAAAAACAAGACTTACGTAACAAAACATATAAGAAAACGAGTAAGTTAACACCCGAAACAACAATAAATTTAAGATATTGTTAACAAAGCAATGTTAAAAGATCATATATGATATCATATGAATGTATATGATTCTCGTATAATTTAATAACAATTATTTCACCATTATACAGGTGGTTAACCTACCACAACCAAGGAAAAGTACAAGGTAAGGGTTTACTTCACAACCTCTTCATTATCCAAGGTTGTTTATACATAATTATCTACTGGGACCTCGTTATCATCCACATCCATGTTTCTTCAAAATGTATTTCAAAACATTTTTATTATTTACAAGAATATGGGTTAAAGTCATTTATACCCTTTTTGACTTTTTATAAGAGGAATCTTTCCGTCGTTTTCAAAACAAGGTCCTTTTTAACCTTTTCGACAGAATTAAGGTAACAATGTTTTTTAACTTATACGGCGAGTGCGGTTATTTTCCGCCGTTATAAAATCTTCAAAGTTTTCCTTAAAAGATTATAAGAATATTTTCAAGAAAATGTTTTGTTTTATATGGCTCTTAAACGATTTCAAAAATAGAAAGAGATATTTCTCTAAATAGTGTTTTGATTTCATCTATGTCAACATCCTTTGATGGATTTTACGCTTATTTGAAGTTGATTTATTATAATACAAAACTTCTATATTGTATTGAAGGTTTTTGTGATATGTTTGACTATGGATGTGCTATTTTATACCATTCATAGTTTATGGTGAAATTATTGACATTTCGTATGCTAGTTTTAATACGAATGTTTATGTTATGTTTAAACCTTTTCATATGGGAATGCATTGGACTTAATATGTGACGGGTGGAGCCCGCTATAGCTCTTCGATGCATCGGTAGGTCTCATGAGACAAACTAGTGTCTTGGCACAAGGCCTTGACAAAATCTTATTTGTAGTCCTGGCACGAGGCCTTGGCAATGTGGTTATGATAGTCTGGCATTATGCATTCCAACATTATGAACGTGGTTAGTGATTTTGCATGTGATTATTCGATTAGTAGAATATCCATGTGAATGAGTAAATGGCGTTATTTCATTTTACTTTGGCCATATTATGTTGATATTCATGTTTAAAAGGCTTTTGTTTTAGTTATACATTGCCTTAAATGTTTATTCTTATTTATGAAAGTTCTCGCAATATTGTTATCCTTACTGAGCATCTGAGCTCACCCCATTCAATGTTTTAATATTTTCCAGGATGTGAAGAAATATTTTATGAATGGCCTGCAGGGATTGTGAGAAGAGGATATGGGTGTGGACTATGGAGACTTTGTTATTGTTGTTTTTCACGTTATGATGTAATGTAACGTTTATGAATGTATCTAGTATTTCCAAGGCTACTAAACTAATCGGTCTTTCGAGACTTGATCTTTTGTGATCATGCCAATGTTACGAAGTAATGCACCTGCTCTGGGTAGCTGGGGTCGGGGCGTTACAGTTGGTATCAGAGGCAGTTTAGTACTATCCTTAGAAGCTAGATTTAGATAAACTCTGATTAGAGCACATAGCCCGAAGATAGACTTTAAGGATTAGTATAGAAGAACTTCCTAGAATTTTGGTATTATAGAGATTTTGTGAGTTTTCCGAGCAATACATCCCTGTCTGGATACGAGCTGGTAGAGGTGGCTCTGGCACAGATGTACCTAGGGGTAAAACCTGAAAACACCGCTTTGAGCTAGACTCGAACAGGAACTGGTGCACGACAACGGGCCTTGCTGCACTCTTGGTTACGACACTACCAGGGGATATGCTTAGGATAATTACCATTTTCTTTACAAACCACTATGAACGGTTATGAGTATATACTTCCTCAAATAAAACCTTTTTATGATTATGGATTATATCCATAAATAGTTCAATTTATGTTAAGTGTTTTATAAGTATGGGATTATGTATTTTGATTCATAAACTGATCTAGTTTATGCCATTGTTTAGAAATGGCGCCTAGTGGAAGAAATGGAAACCGTATCAATGCACGCACTCCATGTTGGGATTTCCCTCCTGCTCAAGATAATTATAGTGGGGCTGGTGATGAAATTGGTGCCAATCAGCTAATCACCATACTGGGACAACTTACTCAGGTTATAAATAATAACCTTACCCGTTTGGAGCACCCTGATCCACAGCTTGGATGATCAATGTTAGATCGATTCATGAGGAAACAACCACCAACCTTCAATGGGAGTACAAATCCGTTAGTAGCTGAGCAATGGATAAACTCCTTAGAGAAAATATTCCATGCCCTGGGGTGTAGTGAAAGGGAGAAGGTTGTCATGGCAGTTTACCACCTCACTGGAGATGCCGATCAGTGGTGGTCGCTGATTCAAAACACAAAGGAAGATGATGACGTATCGAATATGGAATGGAGGGAGTTTAAAGAGCTTTTCTTAGAAAAATACTTTCCTCGTGACCATCGACCAGATATGGAAAGGCAATTTCTGAGTCTGAGGCAGAAGGAGGATGAGTATGTCGCAAAGAATGAGGCTAACTTTACAAGGTTAGTGAGGCATGCTTCCGATTATATACGTAACCCAAGAAGTAAGATTGATCGTTTCTTTGATGGGTTAAAACCATTTCTCCGTCGAGCTTTAGTATCACAATCCTTCTCATCATACGAAGATATTGTCTTGTGTGGTATCAAGACAGAAAAGGAATTCTCTAAGTCTTATGACAACAAAGTAAAGCAAGAGAAGAAGAGAACGGTGGAACAAGAGACAGATAAAGGGAAAAAGGGAAATAAGGATTTTCGATTATGTGATAATTGTGGGAAGAATCACCCTGGTACGTGCCTAAAAGGAATGGGAGTTTGTTATAAATGTGGAGAAAAGGGTCACCAGGCTCGTGATTGCAAGGGAAAGAAAGAGGATGTCAAAGTTGAATGCTACAATTGTAGATAAATGGGTCATTATGCAAATGAATGTCCTAAGCGTCAAGGAAACTTACCTCAGAAAAGGCCAAGGGATCAAGGCCAATCTTATGCTGTGACTACAATTGAAGCGGAATAATTATTGTATTTGTGTTTTTGGACTCAAGAACTAGATTATGGTTATAAGAATAATGTGATATATAAGGATTGTACGGCAGTACATGTTGTTTTCATTAAGGATTTAATATGATGAAGGTAATCATATTTTTAGTATGTGACAATAAGAGAAACTTTACTTTGTTTGGGGAATCTGAGGTTACAATTGATTTTGGAATTTAACGACCCTTTAGAGAAAGTCTGGACTTAGGTATTTTGGATAACTATTAAGGTTGGAATGGATTAAGTTGAACCATGGATAGTATTGTTTAAGGTTAAAGCATTTCTGAAGATTATTTTTGGTATATTATAATACTATAGTTTTAGGAAAAAGGACAACCTGCAGGGTGGGGCATAACCCGTCGCGTCGGAGAAAGCTGCAGGAATCGAACCCACAATCATAGTGCGACAGGCCTTTATTTCCTACCACTAGCCTACAGGAAGTCCCTGGTTATTACAAAATAATTTTACTAATCTAAATGGTATGTGTTAACATTTGGAACCTTATACAATTAAGATAAGTATAATATTTTTGAGTTCTAATATCTTTTTGAGTGAAAGATGAGTTGAAGGATGAAACTCTAATTGTGAAGCATAAATATATATATACTTATCTCTTATTCAATTAATAAATTAATTCTTAAACTTTAGTAAAGGGATATTAAAACAAAAAATGTGTTATCCTAATACCTTATGTCTTGTTGAACTGATTATATTTTAAATCAACATAGATTGAAGGCTTTGAGGCCCTCAATTTGACAGTTGATTGTGATTGATGAACCCAATCGCTCCCTTCAAATATTTACGTTTTTCCTCCAATTATATGTCTCTAATTGCCACCAATGTTCTCCTAATCGAGATCATAATTGGGTGGTGACTTTTTCATTTCCCTTTCCCTCGTATTAAGGCTAAATTTTATTAATCTTATTTCCGATGTGGGTTTTCCTCAAAGGTATTTTCTATTTTCAACCTTTTATTTTCCAAGAAAAATTTCAAATTGCGAGGACGCAATTTATTGAAGGAGGGGAGATTGTAACACCCCGAGCTTCCACGATACGCCTCTCTTTCAATAATGCAATAGCTTGCATTGTACGCAACTTCGAGTTATAAAACACCACGACTAATCATAGTAGCCGTTATGAATAGTAATAACCACTTTTTAAAATTATGAAAATTTTATATTTCAAAATGGACTTCATTTTTGTATTCGTAATATCGAAATTAGCCTATGTTGAATTTTTGGTATTTTTCTGAGAACTTCTAATTTTTTATGAATTGTGAAAAATACTTGAAAACAACTTTTTTAATCAAAATAATTTATAGTGATAAATTATACTATTAAGTGGTTTTAAAGTATAATTAGAATATATTTTTTCTATTTTATCCAATGGTGGTCATTAGAATTAATTTAACATTAAAATTGGACATAAACAATTGTCAATATTTTGATATAAATTGTTTCTTAAAAACACGCTATTTGTTGTGACAGCAGGAATTAATTATAAAATTAATTAATGAAACTTATATGATTGGAATTTTGTAAAATAGAAATCATTTTTCAATTCGGAATATCAATTATATCTTAGGGTGAAATTTTGGAATTGTTCTGAAAAACTTCAATTTTTGATGAATAGTGAAACCACTAAGTAGTAGTTAAATAACTGATTTTTCGTTTAAATGAAATATTACCACTTCTGTGATTTGATTTTCAAAAATCCGACATACATGGTTGTCATTAAGAAGTAAAATTTGGTTCAATGACATTAAAATAATTTTTTGGTGAATAGTAACTTTTAAGTTCTTAATCGCGATTAGAGGTAATTAGTGTAGTTTAAGGTAAAAATAATGTTTTAATAATATGAGATGAGCTTGACACCTGTCCTACTCCTATTGGATGAGTCATGGCAGACTAAGACAACCCATGGGTCAAATTGGGGACCCCATGGAGCCACTTTAGTTGGAAAATGACATTAATATATATTTATTTAATGTTAATAGTAAATTGACACAAATATGAGTTGTCTTACTAAAACAGTTTTTTAGTGTGGTTACACAAGTCCAAATTTTGATTATAAATATTCATTAGAAATCTAAAAAGATTTCCTACATCATAGTATTTTTTTAATAATTTTTAGACATTAAATAAATTAAATTATTTATGACATCATTATGATGCGGCGATGACCTCATTATTTAACGATTTAAATAAAATGAGAAGATAATTCAAAATCCAAGGCTTACACTTGTCCAAAGCCTATTTGATGAAGAGATTTCGAACCCTTATCACCTTATCCACGAAGTATATAAGTGTGGGACCTTTAGAATCCGAAAAGCATGGAATAATAATGTAACATTTCAATCTTTCCAAAAAAGCCCCTCCTCTCCTCTTATAAAAGGCCCCCACCTCTATCACCTTATTCACACTTTCAAGCCTTTTGGTTCGGCCAACCTCTACCCAAATACTCTCCCAACATTTCTCCCTTCATCCTAGAAGCTTTACTTTAGTCAGAAAGCCATCCTAAGGAGTCCTTTTGATCAAATCAAAAGGAAGAACCCGAAGAAGAGGTAACATTTTCATCACCCTCTTTCATGTTTCTTTCTTCATCCACTCCCTCTTTGTCTATTATTTCAATTCTAAAATTATAACTCCAGTATCTTATATATACTGTGATGTTATTATAAATATGGAACAACCATATTCAGTATTCTACACATCATTTGAATGACATGTCACCATACGTGCGTACGTACGGCTTACCATCTCCACGTCGTGGTGTAATTGTTATTCAATATATTATTATTTAGATGGGTATAATAATGATATGTAATTCATGTAAATAATAAATATAACATGATAATGATTCTGTATATATGATATAGTATCCAATTATATATTATTTTAATATCAAAATAATGATATTGTCGCTCGTGCGTACGTACGGACTACCGTCTCCATGAACGCGATGAGATTCATTCTCCATCGTATCCATTCAAGTATAATTATCATTTTATAATTTAAAAATAATGTTTAAGGACATGATATCATTCTGGATATTAATAAGATACAACCTATCCATGAAAAACATGACTTACGTATCAAAACTTATAATAAAACGAGTAAGTTAACACCCGAAACAACAATAAATCTAAGATATTGTTAACAAAGCAATGTTAAAAGATCATATATGATATCATATGAATGTATATGATTCTCGTATAATTTAATAACAATTATTTCACCATTATACATGAGGTTAACCTACCCCAACCAAGGAAAAGTACAAGGTAGGGGTTTACTTCACAACCTCTTCATTATCCAAGGTTGTTTATACATAATTATCTACTGGGACCTCGTTATCATCCACATCCATGTTTCTTCAAAATGTATTTCAAAACATTTTTATTATTTACAATAATATGGGTTAAAGTCATTTATACCCTTTTTGACTTTTTATAAGAGGAATCTTTCCGTCGTTTTCAAAACAAGGTCCTTTTTAACCTTTTCGACAGAATTGAGGTAAGAATTTTTTAACTTATACGGCGTGTGCGGTTATTTTCCACCGTTATAAAATCTTCAAAGTTTTCCTTACAAGATTATAAAAATATTTTCAAGAAAATGTTTTGTTTTATATGGCTCTTAAACGATTTCAAAAATAGAAAGATATATTTCTATAAAAAGTGTTTTGATTTCATCTATGTCAACATCCTTTGATGGATTTTACGCTTATTTGAAGTTGATTTATTATAATACAAAACTTCTATATTGTATTGAAGGTTTTTGTGATATGTTTGACTGTGGATGTGCTATTTTATACCATTCATAGTTTATGGTGAAATTATTGACATTTCGTATGCTAGTTTTAATACGAATGTTTATGTTATGTTTAAACCTTTTCATATGGGAATGCATTGGACTTAATATGTGATGGGTGGAGCCCGCTATAGCTCTTCGATGCATCGGTAGGTCTCATGAGACAAACTAGTGTCTTGGCACAAGGCCTTGACAAAATCTTATTTGTAGTCCTGGCACGAGGCCTTTACTATGTGGTTATGATAGTCTGGCATTATGCATTCTAACATTATGAAAGTGGTTAGTGATTTTGCATGTGATTATTCGATTAGTAGAATATCCATGTGAATGAGTAAATGGCGTTATTTTATTTTACTTTTTCCATATTATGTTGATATTCAAGTTTAAAAGGCTTTTGTTTTAGTTATACATTGCCTTAAATGTTTATTCTTATTTATGAAAGTTTCCGCAATATTGTTATCCTTACTGAGCATCTGAGCTCACCCCTTTCAATGTTTTAATATTTTCCAGGATGTGAAGAAGTATTTTATTAATGACCTACAAGGATTGTGAGTAGAGGATATGAGTGTGGACTATGGAGACTTTGTTATTGTTGTTTTTCACTTTATGATGTAATGTAACGTTTATGAATGTATCTAGTATTTCCAAGGCTACTAAACTAATCGGTCTTTCGAGACTTGATCTTTTGTGATCATGCCAATGTTACGAAGTAATGCACCGGCTCTGGGTAGCTGGGGTCGGGGCATTACAGTAAACCACAACAGGTCTTCGGGTAACCCACTGCCCAACCCCCCTGGAGTGTAAACCACAAGAGGACGTCAGGTAACCCACTGCCCAGCCCCACTGGAGGGTAAACCCTAAAGTCAATGGGTAACCCACTACCTAGCCCCACTGGAGGGTAAACCCCAAGGTTAATGGGTAACCCACTATGCAGCCCCACTAGAGGGTAATCCCTAAGTTCAATGGGTAACCCCCTACCCAGCCCCACTAGAGGTTAATCCTGAAACTGGCTCGATAACTCTGCATTGCTCATGCCATAACTCAGTGTCACTAACAACACTATCATGCATATGTTCGGAGTGCCTCCAAGTAACCTCTGACCAACGCCCTTTCATGTTTCCACATTTAATGAGATCTCTAAAAAGGATCCTCTCTCCCAAATAGATTACACAGTTGTAATCCTCGTGGAAAAAACACATGAGATAGACTACATACTCACTAGAAACAGACTCCCGATGGAAAATTTATTCAACACCACTTTGTGCCCATAGGGCGTCTCGTGGGTCCCACACCTCGGTCCTGAAAGAGGTCGGCAGAATTGCGCCGTCATGATTCTCTCTTAAAAACATGCCAAAATGACTACTCATTCGCCCCAAAGGTACGTCTGATGAAAAAGTAGCAAAATACTGCACACAGCTTAAAAGATGGCTCGTGGGGGTCACGCCTCAACTATGGCTTCTATGCCAGAAACCACCCCAGTCATTTTCGCATCATTTCTAGGGTCACAAAACCACTGACGGTGCCTAAAATATACTCCAGATGATAATGTTGTGACTCCCCACATTATATGCAAATAGGGCCTGGTGGGGCCAACACCTCAACCCCGAAACACGCCATGCAGATCGTACCGTTACGTTCCTTGTAGATAACCATGAGGCGTAGGATATTCATTTGACCTAAATGGACATATGAAGCATAAGTCGTAAAAACACAAAATACAACCGAAAACCATCTCATGGGGCCCAAGCCTTGGGCACGAATTTAGGTGGGCAGATTGTGCCATGGCAATCCCCTCAGAAAATCACTCAGAAGTGAGTACTCAAACACCCTAAACGGATGTCGGGTGAAAATTGTGAGTTTCACTATAAAACGTGTGAACTAGGACCTATGGGGCCTGTACATTGTCTCTAACCCGAAGGCTTCAGAAATCTTCTCAAAAAGTTTACATGAGGACTGGGGTCACGCTGCCGCGGACAGCGCGTCTATCAGACATCCCAAGCAGGAGTTAGGTCCGACATAGGAATAATTGATAAATTAATTAATTAATTAATTATTCTCATTAAACATTTCATGCCACCTAGAAACAAAACCAAATAGTAAGGGTTCCAAACCAACTTTGAAAGGATCGTCTCAACTCTACAGCCACAACGCCTCTGACGGCACGTCAAACGGACTTCCAGCTCGTGAACCACATTCGTCGCAACATTAATAACAATAAAATATTATTAAATTAACGTGTTTCGGGTCACCCGCCTTTGGGCACGTAAGCCAAAAACCTCAAAACCCATCTTAAAAATACTGTCTTGAAGAGACATACCCACAATCATAGACGGCGCGTCAAACAGACCTGGATTTTAAATGATACGGCCCCCCGAACTCAAGGGTGGCCAAACCAGGCCTTTTCACCCAGGGCGACCTGGTCCGAACCGCCGGCCCATAGCCCAGCAGCGGGTCCGGCCTGACTCACCACAGCCCGCTGGCCGCGGCCTGATCCTGCAACACTGGACCCACCTCGGTCCAGTTTTTTTTTTTTTTATCGAAACAGACCAGCCAGTTTCCCGGTCACCTCTGTGTCGCCCAGCAGGACCCGTGAAGAGCAAGTCCTTATCCACAACGAACCATGAGGCAGATATCACCTCTAGTTCCACCTGTCAAGAGTGACAGGCCACTCTCACGCCCTGCTCACCACCGATGCCACAATCGACCCACAGACAGCTGCACGCCATTGTCACCTCTTTCGAACGTCGCAGGCCACCGCACATCATCGTCGCCTTGCCTGAACGTCATGGTCGTCGTAACCTCGTTCGAACGTCGTGGCTACCCAGACCTCCCCGCTCCGCCTCCGGGGTTCGCCACACCGCGCCGACCGCTCAACTGACAAACTCTAGAGCCGCATCTTCTCCTCCTCTCGGATTCGCCACCGTCGTTGTCGTCTTGTCTGAACCCCTCGATGATCCTCTGATCCTGGCAATGCCACACCGACCTCCGACCACCGCCCTTGCCAGAGTCGGGGCTTCTAGGGGCCTCCGCCACCGCATCGGTGGCCCGATATCAAAACTGAATGTGGGTTTGGGATCCTCAAGATGAGGCCTTCATAGCACCTACCCCGGATCAATGATCCGCAAATATTTGACACGTCTGAAAATTTGAATGATGAATGCCCAAGAAAAACAATTAAAACTGGTCTTGGGCATTGTAAGTATTCGTTTGGCCAATTCCCCAATCCTAAAATTATGGAATTCGACTACGAAATTTGATGAAATATTTACGAAAACAATGAAGGTGTGAAATTTAACAAGCATCTTACCTCGATCCGCCAGTTTGGGGCGAGCAACGCGTCCACGACGCCCCTGCCTCGATCCTCCAAGGTTCCGGTGGGGGTCGCTCCTCAATTCGGTGAATAACGGCGAAGAAGGGATAGAGAGGTAGAGAGAGAGAGAGGGAGGGAGGGAGGGACATAAAGTAGAGAGAAGGGAGAACCCTAACTCTAAACTCCTTCCCTACTATTTGTAGAAGAATCCTCTTAGCACGAATTCTAAAACTGTTGTACCCTCTCATTTTATATTGCATCTAGGCAAAACGCCCCATTCCAAACTCAACAGAATTCTCAGATTCCCCTTCCGAGGCTTTGTTTGAATGTTATTTGAAAAGAAGAACAGTGATAAAAATTACTAAGTCATTATTTTAAATGATGATTTTTCCCCTCACTGACATCTCTCATAGCAGGCATGCGCCCGCAACTTATACACAATTCCTAGGTTAAACGACATGCTTCGGACGTAACTGTGGCCTTGGATTTCCAATACGAGCTACCTTTTAGGAGGGAACACAACCCAGCCATGTTCATAGTATAAAAACAAATAATATTTTTATTCAATTAATTACGGGCACACTAGTACTGGGAATCACACGTCATCTTCGTACCTAGCTCTGGAATTATATGTAGAGATATTCCAAAGTATTGTAGGGGAAAACCCAGGTCTCTACATCATTCCCTCCTTCAAGTATTTCATCCCTAAAAATCAATAATATGAATAAACAACTTGGAAAGCAGAGCTCACACCTTGGTCTCCCACTCCCAAGAAAGATTGCAGAACACCATGTTTGCACAACGCACGAACCAAAGTGATGGTCCGTACTCATAAGGTTTGATACTCTCGAGGAAATGCATAGGAATACACACGCACCTCATCATCCGTGACACTTGGAAGATATCGTGCGCTCACTCCTAATTTTGCGATTGTAGGGAATGATGGTAGGCAACCTATCAACAGTTTGCACGATTCCCAAACGGACCAAAGACTCTCGGGGGACTTCCCTGGCCGAACCTCTACTTTCCACTTCACGACCAAAATCACGGTTTGTTACTAGAACATGGTCCCATGATTAAATCCCTCAGAATACAAATCTGGTGAAACACCCATGGATATCTGGTCACACAAGTTCTCACAGTCAATGCATCATAACCAAAAATCTCTTAAATGCTCAAAAAATAGATGATTTAACACCATCTGCTGCAAAAAAAATTTGCCCCCCTGCTCAGAAACAACCCATACTAGTCAAGCACGGGAGTTACTACTAAGGGAACCGGCTACAACACTACCATCATCTGGAACAAATACTATCTCAAGGTCATAGTCCTCTAGAAATTTCAACCAGAACCATCACTTCAGGTTAAAGTATCTCTCGGTGAGGACACACCTGAGTAACTGGTCGTCTGAGAAAACCACAAAGCGCTCTCCCCAAAGATGGAATCTCTACATTCTCAGTGCAAGGAACACCACCAGCACCTCATAGTGAAATGCGTAGTTCTATTTATGGGGTCTTCATCACCTCGAATTGTACTTGAAAACGGTATCAAGATTGACGTTTATCACGCAAGGTACCAAGGAAAAGGGCAGGTGAGATAACTCAGCAAACTGACAGATGCTACACATAGAAATAACTTGGCATACCCCATGTGTCTTTGCCCCACTCCGAAACAGAATAATCCCCAAAACATGAACTCTACTATACCCACTAGTGGCCCCTCAAGAAAATTGAAGTCAAATAAAAACGCCCAACTTGTGAATCTAGAACCTGCTCGGACACTCCACTGCACAACCCTGCCATGAATGCACATGTCAGAGGGACTCATCCACCGCACCTCAATACTATCATCTTTGGGTGGTACTGACTCTCCCTCACGGTTTTGATCTCATCACATAAATGCATCTCAGTGGGGGATGAACCCCTATTTCTTTTTCATTCAAAGATATGTCAGAAAACACCAACACAATGTTACATCAATGCCCTACGTCACCCTCAATAACCCATCAAACAATGAGTTAGGAAGAAAGAGTACCTCACACAGTTTCATACAATTTATACTGAGAAAAGTAGAAAAAGACAAAGACTGTTCCACTTATCATCTCTTGCACTGTAGGATTGTAGACATCCTTGGCACACGGCCGCTTGCAACCCCATCCATCAACTCTCGGATCCTGACATGGGACGCTTAGTAGTGGTGGAAGGAGCTCAAAATGTCATCCTCCAACCACAATTCTTCCTTCTCTTCTACCGACACTGCCTCCCAGGGGACCACCCTGTCCTCACCTGGGAGTTCTTTGATCACGACACTACCTTTGTCCTGGCGGTGCATCTACCAAATATCTGGGAAACATAGCACATTTTTTCAAGTAGTCTCACACCACGTGACCTCACACATCACAAACATAGAACTAGTCCTCCCTGGGCTATCTCGGTGCTCTACAATGTCCCTGACATTGTGCCCGAGTCTCATTTAAGGGAGAACTCCAGTGTTGAGGCCCTGCCAATCGACATCACTCTGCCAGAAATTTCTCTGTCACCAGTTCCTACTCCATCACTCTGTGATGGGTGAGGATGCACAAGGGAACTACGCTGGCACAAATATCCTCTATAGAGATCTCGCTCAAATTTCAGTGCTCGAAAGTTGTCATCATGGTCCACACCCAAAGAGTACCGAGTAAGGTCTGCGAACCCAGTCGTGTACTCAGCAACTACCATCACTCCCCACTGAATATCCAGCAAATCCTAATCCACAAAAAAGATAAAATAGGAGGGGTAGTGATCCTCACTAAACAACTGCTAAAATTAATCCCATGAGAGTACCGACTCATCGTGCATCTAAGTAACCCTAGCTCTACTATGAAAAACTGCGTGATTGAAAAAGACTGGTTGTCAAAGCCACCTTCTAACCAATCAGTGTCCAAACACAACGGAAGAGGCAGACCACCGACTCTAGGCAACCCTTCACTGTCTGAGGGCATGACTCACTGCAGAACCTTGGTGATCTTTGACGTTGTAACATACATAGCAGGCCCAGCCTGCGCTATTCATCGGCCTTCGCTTCCAGTACTATCTGCTACTCCATAGGTGGAGGTGATACTTCCTTTCCTCCTGGAAAAAAAGGGTAATCACATGATGGATCTTGAACTAAGGCCCTTCCACTCAAGGATTCATCGTCACGAACCGGAGCTAGTATCCTGGATGGCTATCATCACGGAGACATCCGGAACCTGATCACAGAGTACCTCAGTCAAATGAGCATATATATACTAACAACGATGGGGAGATGACTCAAGAAGGATAGTCAGAGACTCAATCCTATATGATGCATGATCCAAATTTGCTGCAACAAGTGCCTCAGTGTCCTGAGTCGACAATCTGGTTATCAGTGTCTGGGTGAATGGATAGGTCGGCCGCCACATTATCACTAGACTCCCTAGCTAGAGAGCCACACTCGAGACATGTTGATATTATTTCCCCAAAACTCAACCAATTTCTTTTTAGGGACATCCAAACAATTCCCCATGGAACGAACCACCTCTGATACTAATCTTTAAGGACCTGAACTGTACCGAGGCTCGAGCCGCAACTACCCCAAGCTCGCCTCCAAAGGCCAAGGGCTGGCGACTAGCGTCGTAGGTACAACAAACTAGGGGAGTCCTTTTCCTACGAAACTATACACACTCACATAGCTAAATCAATGAAAAATAAATCAAGATACAACAATGATAAAAAATGGGTAACCAACATACATGCATCATCCTCTAACCAGAACAAGTAAGGCTAGAAAGTAGACTGACAAGTAAAATGAACAGTAAAATGGATAAACATGTGCCCAACCAGAATGGTGCCACAACCCGACAACAGGTAAACAAATGTAAACAGCTGGTGAGTATCACACATGAAAATCCTCCTACATCCACTGAATGCAGCCTAATATCCTCTATCATCTACACTCATCTGTATTCCCGATCATCATGTCCATCGTCTGCATGGGCACAACAAGTGCGGTCAAAGCCTTTATATAGTCATGTGAATCCTCAGGGATTTTTCACAATCCATTTTTCAAGAAAGTGGATGGAATATTATGTATAAGCATGAATTACATTAGGATGAACTATCTTACGGTCCAGAATCGGTATCCACTTCCACAAAAATTTATTCTTTTTGACCTTATTTGAGATTTAAATGTGTTTTCTAAGATCCATCTGATATCGAGTTATAATATAGTATGTGATTGATGTTCAAACATACCTAATAGATCATTCGATATTGGGTATGGTCTGTATGCCTATTTGGTTATGTTTTTCGGTCTCAGGAACATTCCTTCCATTATTACAGATTTCATGAATATGGGGTTTGACCCATATTTTGACTCTTTTGTCATTTTCTTTTTGGAAGAAATATTTGTTCCTTCTCATACTCGAAATGAAGATACAAAACATATTGAGATCATTTTGATTATACTGAGAGAGAAATAAAATTATGAAAATATTGATAAGTTCGAATTCTATATCGATAATGTACACTTATTGGGTCTTATTATTTCATAATCAGGAGATTCTTTTGAACCTGAAAAGGATAGTTCTTTAGTTTCCTTGGATCATCCTGAAAACATGTTAGATATCAAGAGTTTTTAGGGAATCTTCAATATTACAAGTGTTTCATATAGGTCTTATCTAGTCTTGATTCAACTCATATCAGACTTAAAAAGAGTGGTGTTATGTTCTTGTGTCCAGAAGCTTGTGAGAAATCATTTCAGGAATTTAATGGGAGGCTTTCCTCATCAACGATTATGATTATTACATATCCAAGTAAATTTTATATCATATTTTGCAATGCATCAAACATTGGATTATGAGTATTGTTGGTTTTTGATGAAAAATTCATTGTGTATGAATCTGGTATGTTTATTCCTCTCGAGAGAAATTACCCAATGCATGACCACGAGCTAGCACCAGTAGACCATACCTTACGTTGTTGGAGACATTATCTTTTGGGTGTGAACTATGTTGGGTATACAGATCTCTAAAGACTCATGTATATCATTTCATAGTGTGACATGAAACTCAAATAGCTAATATTGGTTGAATATATACAATCCATTGATTTTATAATTTCCTATATGCCTTGAAAGGGAAATGTTTTCACTGATGTTCTTAGTCGAATAACGCTAACACATTTCATACATGAATCTAGTAAAGAAATGAATTTAATGGACCTATTTTCTGCACTTCATATGTAGTTTCATGATAGTCATGAGAAGTCTTACCTCTCATCCTTATCTATTACCTATTATCACCATGAGAAGGTGTAGATTAAGACGTTTTAAAATCAAAATGGTTTGGTTCTCTATGAGAATATATCAGGAGATAACCCCACATCTAGATTGGTCTATGGCCAAAGACAATGTATTGTATCTATGTGGATGTATCTAGGTTCCTATATATATGATGTAGGAGTTGATGAAAGAGTACCACACTTTATTGTGGGCAATTCATCCTTGAATATCGAAGATGTATCGAGATAAGTGATGCGAGTATTGGTGGACTGGGATGTAATGTGTGATTGTACGCTTCATTAAAAGGTGTTTCACCTATCAACATGTGATGTTGGAGAACCAAAGACATAAATGCTTGTTACAGATGCTTCTAGTCCCCAAAATTTAAATGGAATGATGTTGTTATGGATTTCATAGTCAGCAAGACTAGGTTGTTGAGGGGCAGTGATGCTATCTGTGTAGTCATTGACTGAAAAAAAATTCATACCACCTCATTCTTATACTAGAGAATTTCTCAGTCGATGATATGGGAAGACTATATGTCTATTAGATCCTAAGACTACATGGGGTTCCTTGTACAATCATTTCAGATATGGATGGTTGTTTCACTTCATTGTTTTATCCTGGCTTTCAGAAATCTATGGGTATTTAGGTGATTCTAAGAAAACATTTTCATCCTTAGACCAATGGAAAACTATAATAGACAATTCATGTTATAAAGGATATTCTCTAAGTATGTGTATGTGATTTCAATGCTTCATGGGAGAAGAATATCCCTCCCACTAGGTTTTCTTATAATGAAAATCTTCAGGTGATGATCCAAACAGATCCTTTTGAGGCCGTATATAGTAGAATATGTGGTTCTCCCATGGGATAGCTTGAAGTAGGTGATGCAGCCCTACTAGGTCACTATCTCATTCAATAGATTACAAAATAGGAACTTTTGATCATGAATTGTAAGACAACTATTTAGTCTAGAAAAAATTCTTATGTCGACCACTTTCAAAGACCTCTTGTGTTAGATGTTTGGGATCATTTCTTTTTTTAGGAATCATCTACGCCAGGCCATAGATGGTTAAAGAAGCCTTGAAATATATCTCCTTGTTATGTAATGTCATTTGAAATTCTAGAGAGAGTCAGTCCGGTAGCCTATTGGTTGTTACTACAATATAGAAACTGTTCCATGAAAAACATCTTTCTTGTCTCAAAAAATTTCCAATATCATGTTGAAATGTCTCATACCATTTATCCCAAGTAAGTTGAGTATGATTCCAATGATTCCTTTGAAATGAATCCATTTCACATCGTTGAACGAAGCAAGATGGTTCTCTGAGGAATGTCTATTCCTCACGTATGGGTGCTATGAAAGCATAGTTGAGTACATGATATGACATAGGGGATGGAATATGATGTACATGATCAGTGTCCAGAGTTGTTCTCAAATATGTTTTCTTTACCGTCCGAATGAGAACTCGAGGGTGAGTAATTTTAAGGGGGTCGACGACTATAAGAACTGAATTTTCACTTAGGTATGAATCCTTTATTTTTCTATATAAATCATTAAATTGGACTGAATATGAATGAATAATGAGTTAGTAAACGTTTTTATAGTGTATGTGGCTTGTTCAGAGCCTGAAACCCATCTTTTGGAGAAAAATTAATATGCACATGGTTTAGAGTAAACAATGTCAATGGAGTTTTTTCGAACAGAGCCACCACACATTGTTGGCATAAGATCATGTGGCCTGACCATGTGAACACATCTCATTCCTAGGTTCACATGCATTGGTTGCACACTGTTTCCGACACTTTCGACAGGGCGCGCGCGTCCGTCCACTGGGGAGGGCGTGCTGCTTGTGGCCCCGCATCCCCGATTTCCAAAGGCGGGCGGCATCTGTTCCTTGTTCAGGGATGTCTGCTCCTTGATCGAAACCAGGATGATGGGATGTCGGTTCTTCTTTCTGTGGATTACTCCTCGGAACTCGTCACCTAGTCCGGGTCTCCCTCATAGATTTAAGACGGATTCATGAAGCTCATTCCCGGTTCCATATCTACATGGACGCTAGTTAATTACGCTGCTTCCGTCAAGACGCTCCAAGGGGTCTTGTCAGGACAGCAACCTGCGGTGAGGAGAATGGTCACGTTGGGGCATCTTCAGCATGTCTTTCTTTGGTCCCTCATCACAGGGCTTCTCGAGGGCGCGGAAGCCCGAGGCATCCCTCATCGAACGCGTGTAATGTGTACCATCTGAGGTTTTCCTCAGATTCCCATGTTTAACACGGGGTATGTCGTGAGTTTAACGTCTTGCGGAGACGGATCGGGTTAAAGGATCCCTAGGTGGGAACATCGATGTTGGGGCTAGCATGTGGCCGGCCTCCCGTATAACATGGAGTGGGAAAGGGTGGCATTATCTCACCGGGATGTGGCGGCCCGGGTAAGGATCAGGATGGATGGTGGAGTGAAGCATGAGGCTTAAGTTCTGAGATGGCCCAAGAGGGGGGATACAGTTTAACATCATGCAGGACGGAATACAGTTTAACGTCATGCGGGACGGGATATATTTTAACGTCATACGGGACAAGATACAGTTTAACGTCATGCGGGAAGGAATACAATTTAACATCATGCAGGACGGGCTACAGTTTAATGTCATGCGGGACACGATACAGTTTAACGTCATGCAGGACGAAATACAGTTTAACGTCATGCAAGAGGGGATACAGTTTAACATCATGCGGGAAGGAATATAGTTTAATGTCATTCGGGACGGGAGATTTGGGTCTTACGCTCTGAGGTAGCCCAAGGTGGTCAGGGAACTGACATGGAGAGGTCGGGAAGACTGGGTGGTGGGCTTGAACCTCATGGAGGCTTCCTACGTACCATGCGTTAGCATGGATCAAAGTCCACGTAGTTCGCTGGGATGGGGCTTACGCTCTGAGGCGGCCCATAGGAGGATTTCATGGTCGATGCGCACTCTAATCCCACGTGAGTCAGGCTCGGTGTGGGAAACAAGAGGCACCAGGGACCGGACGATCACGTCGCGGATGGTGCGTCCGGGAGAAGTAGAATGGGGTTTACACATTGTGCGGCCCAAAGTGGAAATAGGGGCTTACGCGTGGTTAGCGGCCCTTGGTGTCGGGGCTTACTCCAGGGTGGAGGTCCGTGGGGCGAAAAAGCGCAGTGGGAAAAAGACTCCACTGGCCTTGTTTGGGGGGAAGTACGGAGATACATGGGTGCAATCATCCGCAAGAAAGGTTAGGGGATTACGCTCTGAGGCAGCCCTTCCCCCACGGACAAACGCCGCTCCGAAAATGAGGATCTCATTCCATGTGAGGAAGAGTCCATTCCCGTGGAGACATGTGGGCGTAATGAATGTCCGAGCTGGGGGGACCCTGCGTGCGAAGCACGGGGTCAGACCACAGTTTAACGTCTTCTGTTAAGGATGAGGTGCTTAGAAGTTTAACGTCTTGCAGCTTGGACGAGGTGGGTTCGCTCCACACCCCTAGGGCTTAAAGTCCCAACTCCCTCTACCCGTTGTGGAAGGGAAGGCATCGACAAGGCTGTAGTGAAAGGGGGTCGCAGGGAAAACCACTGGGGGGTCCACGTTAGTGTGGCTATGCGAAGAAGCAATAGCCGTTAGCGTGCCTATGCGGAGAAGCATAAGGCAAAGCAACGCAACGGGAAACATGGCCCAAGGGACCTTCAGGTTACTTAGCATGAGCCTGGAAGGCCGTGCGGGAAAACAACACATGGCGCGCATGCCCGGCAGGGGAGAAATCAGGTGCCAGTGCAGGGGGCAGCCAAGGGGCGTCAAGGTGAGGGGTCCTCGGCCTTGCACGTGAAAAAGGGATGATTTGCGCGCAAAACACCGGGACGACGCGCAATATGAGTAATGGAATTGCGCGCGAAGAGGTAATTACGTGCAAAGTTTTGCGCACATGGC
The DNA here is from genome assembly GCA_963277665.1 of Viscum album. NCBI lineage: Eukaryota > Viridiplantae > Streptophyta > Magnoliopsida > Santalales > Viscaceae > Viscum > Viscum album. The sequence goes on from OY728131.1 coordinate 1,018,510,390, forward strand.
AGGGTATTGTGCGCGCGGACCACGGATTGCACGCAAGTGGGGAAACCGGGGGATGGGACAAATTCATGGAAGCCAGTGGAGTTGCGCGCAAAGGCGAACTCCGGGGCAAGGTTGCGAGGAATTCGGGATTACCTGGAAGTCAGCTTTTGAGCGGGGGGAGACGAATTGCACGCATGAGAGTCGCTTCGGATTCCTCAACCCCCAAACCCTTCGGGGTCACCTTATATTTATAGGTTACCTCCGGCATGGAATCCAGGCAGTGCGTGATGTTTTCCGCACTGGGAACCGCTTGCGCGTGAAAGCTCGCCATGGAGAAATGGGGCGGGCAATTATTTAGTGCCTCACCGGTCCAATTCTGCGAATCCCGGGAGCACTTCGCACGCAGAACATTTTTGCACGCGGATCCTCCTTTATTTCGCGCACCAATACCCAGGCCTCTGGATCAGGCCTCTGATTCCGAATATGACTTCGCTTCGCCATTCCGAAACATCCTATGGGATTTGTGGGCTTTTTCGGCGTCAAAAAATGCCCCCCATGGAATTGGATCGGCGAGAGGTCGCAACGATCGGATTCCATGGGAAACGCTGAAACGCCAAAGTGCGGAGCCTCTTGGTCAAGTTGCGTGCGAAATTTCGATGGGGAACGCAAAATGCCAGACTCACGCGGAATCTTCTTTCCGTGCAGCGCGGAACCCTGGCCTCGCCTATAAAAAAGGGGCACTGATTCCCAACTTCGTACATCCGCTTTTTTCCGTGCGATAAGCTGTTCACTCTCGTGTGCGAAATCGCTCCGCGGCTGCGTGTAATAACGCACTAGCAGCGCAGAATTCCATCTGAAATTTGGCCGGGATTTCGCGCCGAAACGGGATCTTCCATGCTTCGCGTGCCGATTGCGCGCTCATCACCAGGATTTCGCGCAACTCCTTCAGATTTCGCGCCGAACTCTCCAATTCCGTGCACTGCATCCTGATTTCGCCCAACTCCCGAAAAATTCTAGATGGCTGCAAACCGAGTCGATGAGGGGGAAGCCACTGCCCGTAGGACAGAAATGGTGGCGAATGAGGAGGTATATGGCACCAAGGTGATCGTCTCAAACAATCTCACTTCGTTCAATCTGTTGACTCCAGCCCAAAAGGCATATCCCTTGTCGGACAACCTCCCGCCCTGGAATTTTGGCATCCTGGAGGAGGTACCACTGTCGTGCTTTGAGGTGGACACACTGAGGTCCTGGGTGACTCGGGAGGATGAACTTCCTCGCTACAACATCACCAACAACGGTCGTCCTACCAGGGAAACTAGACACATGGATGTATATGTCCTGAACCTGAGGTCTAGGACCATTACCAGGGACGAGCCAATGGTGGAGGATTCTCCGGCCCTCTACGCGAGCACGTTCCGTCAGAGCATCATGGATGACACGAAGGGCTAGCTGAAGGATTGGGACCTGCGGTCCGGGGGTAACTTCTCCAGCGAATGGGCCTGGGTGTTCTCGGTTCACCATACCCGCGACCAGTTCGGAGATGAAATGCAGTATATCGGCCTGTTCGAGGCGGTATGGACATTGCAGTTCCATTTCCACCGTTAGCATGAACTCGGACCGGAGCTATTCACCCAGTGGTCTCCTGACACCATTACGTTCCACCTTCATCATGGGGAGGTCGGCATCAGTCTCTGGGATGTTCACTACATCGGCGGTATCCCACTGGAGGGTTACCAATACGACGAGTTTGTTCCTCCAAAGAATACCTGGGGAGACAGGTCGCAGATGCCTATGATGACGTGGAACCTACTGCAGCTGGCCAAGGAGATGCTGGGGGTCAAGGAATTCCTAAAGGACATCACCTACAAGGGCTGGTTCAGCCTGTTCCTTGAGAAGGATCCCGCCTTCAAGATGCTGGGACGGGGAAAACGGTGCCCAACCGCGACTCAGAGGAGCAAGGATGGGTCATACTGGAAGACCCTGGAGGTAGGGCAATACCAATCATGGGGCTACCGCGTCATTGAGTCCCGAGACCTGAACGTCCAGTATGTCGGGTTCCTTGCCGCCTTCCTGAGTGGGTGGCTCCTACCGGTGCGGGACGTGAGGATGGGCGTCCGTCCAGTGACTTTGGTGATGGCGGGCTCCATGGCCGCCAACAAACGGTTAAACATGGGCGTCCCCATGCTAGCCAAGCTGTATACCATCCTATGGCGCATCTCACGAGGGGGTCACCTCGGAGAGTCTATGGTCCCATCCAGATCTTCCATGGCTGGGTGGCGGCTCTTCTCGGCGGTTATACTTTCCCAAACACCGTCCGTCCTCCGGGAAATGTCTTGCGACCGTCCTTGCTAAACATTGCAGGGGTGGAGCCATTGACGCTCAATGAGGAGGGCGTGAGGATCCGCATTGTTAACCATGCCAACTTCATCTTCAGCCCGTTCCCCACCCCGGTTGGCCAGCTGGTGGACAACATGCGAGGCTCTCTGGAACAACAGGAATACTTCCAGAGCATTCGGGGTGGGGTGCTCGTGGCTCAGATCGACGGGAAGGTGATCTGCGAGCCGTACGTGCCATCCCGATTTGCCATGCAGTTCGGGTTCCTCCAACGAATGCCGAAGAAGGTATTCACGGCTGTCTGGCAGGAGAAGAATCCATGCGTCATGTGCTATATGTGGTTGATTTTTACCACCTTCGGCTCTGGCGACGTCGTTACTCTCCCTCCCACCGGGGTCGATGTTGGCCTAGCAACCGAATATGATGAAAACTGGACCATTGCGTACCCTGAGGGGCTATTACGCAAGCGCGTCCGGCAACTCGAGCTCACTCGCGTGGAAAACGGGCGACGACAAAGAAGGGAAGGTGTCGTCAGAAGGGGAGAACCAAGGGCACTTCAGGCAGCAAGGCTTGCGCGGGCCGGGACTTCGGCAGCGAGGACATCACATGGTGCCTCCACATCCTCGTTACCCGCAGGTGGGTCACATGAGGCGGCCAGGGAACTTCCTGGGAAGCAGATAAGATATCTGCTTGAACCTTCTCAAGACGCAATTCTCCCGGCACTGTGGTCGGCCTGGATGACCCTGTGGTAATCGCTGAGCGTCAAAGCCATCTGGAAGAAGATAATGCTGAACGAGATCCAACTGTCGGAGGTCGGGCTCGTTCGGATTACCGACCGAGTGAACTTCCATCGGCGACACGCTTATCTGACGGCCATGGACGCATACGCACGCCAATGGGGGCGGCGTGTGGAGCCAAATTTCCTAGTGAATGTGATGCTCGGCCAGGAGCATGATCCGGAAGCGTTTCCGCCGGGAGAAGGCGATAGTGATGAAGAGCCGGAGGGGGAGGAGGAAACCGAAGAGGACGAAGGCGAAGGAGAAGACGAAGAAGAGGAGCCCGAAGGTGAGGATTCGAATGGGGAGACCTACCAAGGGAGTCTCCGAGAGAGCGGTGAGATTTCCAACTCTGATCTCGACATAACTGATATTCTCGAGGTTTGTCTCTATCTTCATTCATTTCCCTCATTCATCCATTCTAATTTCCAAATTCTAACTCACATCCCCATCTTACTCAGGAGCAGCTGAGCGGTGGACGGGCGTCCCCACCAGAGGAAGGCGGAGAGGAACCAGTGGGACATGATGGGGATCCGACACCCATCATTGAATTAACCAGTGCAGAGGGGTCTCCCCTTATGGCGGCTCCTGCAGCGGCCGGAACACTGGGGACCGACGCTCTGGATTCCTGTAAGTCTCACGCTTCACTATCAGTTCTTGGTGTCAAGAGATCCCGTCTAACCAACGTATGCCCCATGATGTGATCTCAACACTGGAGGCACATCAGGCTGCGATGATCGGGCCATCCACGAGTGGACCAGCGGAGGACATACCAGCTCGCTTGGATCATGCTATCTGCACTGAGTCGGCCCCGAAAATAGATGAACAGAGGGCAGAGGACATCAGCAGCTCTGTTCCTGGAACGCGTTCGGAAGCTGGTGGAGGCATCATTGCTGCTGGGGCAAGGGAAGGTCACCCAGACGTCGAGGAATCTATTCCTCATGAAGACATCCCTGGGGTGGATCCTGATGCCGATCTGCTGGCGGCCTTCCCCATATACCGACCTGCTGACCCTTAGAAGATTGATGACTCAGACTCAGAGGCAGCCGAGGAGATCCGGATGACACGGCGCAAGGGGTGGAAGTGTATCCAGTGCTTTCTCAGGCAGCCCTAGTCTGATTGGCTGAGGCGGATGAGATCACTTCAGACCTGGCTGCGCTTCTTGGGCGCCGGAGGGGATGAGGCTCAGCGGCTTCATCTAACGGTCCCCGATTACATGGCCAAGAAGATGCGCAAGAGCAGCCAGTGCACCGACATTTCCCAGTGCCAGGAAGGATCGACGAGTGCTCAAGCGCTGCTGAGGGTGGAGCAAGAAGTCCGGCACCTCGAATGGCAGGCGGCAGATAAAGATGTCTTCATCGCAACATGCTCTGAGCTCGTGGAGCAACTGACCGCCCAGCTCGCTGATTCCCAGGAACAACTGGTGGAGGCGAGTCACCAGATGACCGTGCTTCGAAATGAGTGGGCGTAGGCACAAGCTAGGGCTGATGAGCTGCGCTCTGTGGTGGCCGATGAGGAGAGAGTCTTCAAAGAGCGAAAAGCTACCCTGGAGGCTAACAGCTAGAGGGTAGCAGCGCTGGAATGATCACTTCAGCACGCTAAACCCTGAGGGCTTTATTTTCTCCATCTCATGAACTTTTTGATTGTACTGCTCATCGTCTCAGTCCAATATATGGCCAAATCCACTATTTTGTACCCTTGTTTTAATGCGCTCAACCATAGCTTCGAATCGGATAACAACTCACCCCTAGGCTCCTGTGGGACATGCCCAATGCAAGAAGCAAGAGATGCTCGTACCATCATTCCGTTCAACTGTGGGGCATCGACCAAGCTCCAGGCGTCCAAAATCAGGCCTGGACTTTTGAAAAGACCCTGGGCCGATTGATGTGTCGACTTCTCAATTTGCCTTAACACATGAGCGGGGCATTGCTGGGGCATTGAAATCCATCCGAACATAGGGGGATGGAGAGAAAGGGTGCATCACACTGCCCAAATTCGGAACCCAATGGGGCGCAACCATGGAGGATAACTGTCGACCGTGGTGGAAACACAGCATCTATATCATGTTGGCCCGGAATGGGAGGACAATAAATGAGGGCTGACCACTGACCATGTTCGCAACACGGGGCCTAACTCAAATATCGTTCTTCAGTTTTCCAGAATGTTGGCCCAGGAAAGTAGGCGGACCATAGGTCGAGCATCCATACTGTTAGGGGGTCCCGTCAAACATGACCAGTTCTCCGGAATGTTGGCCCAGGACAGTAGCCAGACCATAGGTCGAGCATCCATACTATTAGGGGGTCTCGTCAAACGCGAAAGGAAATGAGGGACCGAATAAGGGGGAACGCAAAGCGTTGGAGGTGGAGTGGTGGCTTGTTCGAACAGAGTCTAACACTCTTGATATTGCACCACCAGGGCGAAGGCGCATTAGGCGGACGTACCAACCTGGTCACAAGTCGTCCCAATTTCCCGGAAGGACCTCTTTGGAGAGAGAACTTCCGCTTCCCATCATTACTATGGGGCATCCCGAACATGCTCGGGGTAGATATCCTGATTACACCATTTCTCATGAATTCGGGCCGAGGGGCCGACATTAAAGAAGGACGGTGTTTAGCTATCCCTAGGGCTGGACCCAAGACGAAACGTCCGGGTGGTCCTACGTATCTCATAAGGATGAGAATCAAGCCACACATAGTTCTGAAAATATATTTTAACGTCACGTTTGACGGAATACAATTTAACGTCATGCGGGATGGAATACAGTTTAACGTCATGCGGGACGAAATACAGTTTAACGTCATGCAGGATGAAATAGGGATCTTAGTTTTAGGTCTTGGAGGTCGGACCATGAGGATCCTAGTTTTAGGTCTTAGAGCTCGGACCATGAGGATCTTAGTTTTAGGTATTAGAGCTTGGTCCATGAGGATCTTAGTTTTAGGTCACAGAGCTCGGACCATGAGGATCTTAGTTTTAGGTCATAGAGCTCGGACCATGGGGATCTTAGTTTTAGGTCTTAGAGCTCGGACCATGGGGATCTTAGTTTTAGGTCTTAGAGCACGGACCATGAGGATCTTAGTTTTAGGTCTTAGAGCTCAGACCATGAGGAAAGGGGAGAAACGGACACATGGCCAGACAGTTACAAAAAACCCAACGTGAAGGAGGACCTAAGCCCTAATTAACATGTGCTCTCCGGGGAAACGATCGAGTCAAGGGACCAAACACGAAGGTAGGCTGGACCTGCGGGGAAGTGCCCCAGGCGTTCCTATGTATCTCATAAGGATGAGAATCAAGCCACACGTAATTCTGTAAAATTACATGGTAAGATACCAGTGCCAAGGGAAAAGGGGAGTGCGGGCATGGCCATTGAACTAAAAGAAGCGGCATTTGATAAATCTTGTTTTTCCTTTAAGGTGAGTGTTTTTTTTGTGAAGCGACAGGCCAAAAGTAGCAGGCCATGGTGTCGCCACAAGCATCAATCCATGAGAGGCATTGAAAAATGTCATGGAATACAACCAATACCCAACGTGATGTCCTCTACAACGAGGTCACCAAAATGCAGTGCCGTTTTTCTTCATGCGGCCAGGACGATAAAGTCACAGTTTAGGGTCGTGTGATAGGAACAACATCACGGTTTATGGTCATATGGTTTGGGCCAAAAGCACAGTTTAAGGTCATATGGTTTGGACCAACAACACAGTTTAAGGTCATATGGTTTGGACCAACAACACAGTTTAAGGTCATATGGTTTGGACCAACAACACAGTTTAAGGTCATATGGTTTGGACCAACAACACGGTTTAAGGTCTTATGGTTTGGACCAAAAAACAGTTTAAGGTCATATGGTTTGGACCAACAACAAATTTTAAGGTCATATGGTTTGGACTAACAACACAGTTTAAGGTCATATGGTTTGGACCAACCAAGAGATGAGCCTCGGGCAAAGGGGCCTACGAGGGTTCAAAAATCAGGGAGGGGTAGCAGACGCTAGCTCCCAGCTATGCTGGGCCCGAAACCTAATGTCTGGGCGACTCCTCACTCCCCTAAGGGAATGAAGGTCAAGCTGTATGCAACCCGTAAAGAAGAGACCCAGGCACATAATCTAGTGCTCGGATCGCGGGAGCCCTGAGAGACATTGTGACACAGCTCGGTCTGTATGATGTGCGGGGGTGTACTGAGGGTTAGTACAAGGAGTGTCGAGATTCCACCTTGGCGTGGCGGGGCGAAACATGAAATGAACCATGCCACCAACATTCTGGGGAACTGGCATGACGACTGAGGACTACTGTTGACCATGTTCGCAACAGAGCATCCTGTCGTGTTATCCATGGGGACAAACAAATGAGCATCAACCGCTGACCATGTTCGCAACGCGGGATTTGTATCAATTTTTTGTCTGAAACCCTCGGGGGTGTTGGCCCATGATGGTAGGAGATCCCTTGGGCGTTGTATCCAGGCCGTTCTTGGGGTCCCTCCGGGTATGAAGGATGACGGGGGCCCGAATGAAGGGGAACACGAAGCTTGGAAAGTGGATGGAACTTTCCTAAGTCGAATCTGGAGCTCCAAGTTCTAGACCAGAGTGCTTTGAGCACATCAGCAGACCACTGGAAAGGGTCGTAGGGCTCAGTCCAAGAGCGGCCAAGAGATGGCATATCCCTGGGCAAAAGAGGGGGCGTAATGCCAAACACCCTGGGCACTGGGAGATCGTGGGATCTCCTAAGTGATGGGGCTGGACCTGACATCTAGGTGTTCAGGCGGTCCTACGTATCCCATTAGGATGTGAATCAAGCCATACATAGTTATTGATATGCTTATTTAAACGTCATTGGACAGAGGAGGGCTAAACCCTGAGGACAAGGTGCACAGGATGCAGCTATTGCAAACCCGACGTGAATGGGGAAATATTCTCACACCATGCCACGCGACCCTGTGATCGAAGTCACAAAGGAGAAACAGACGTGACAACGGACCTCAAGCTGGACCAAAAGACGAAAGTTCTGGGCGCTCCTACGTATCGCATTAGGATAGAAATCAAGAGAGACGTAGTTCTGGAAATACAGTTTAACGTCATGTTGGACAGAATATAGATCATAGTTTTAGGTCTTAGAGCTCAGACCAAGAAGGAAGAAAGGGTGGAATTTGGTAACTCCTGGGCTGGACCCGGGACAAAATGTTCGGGCGGTCCTACGTAACTCATGAGGATGAGAATCAAGCCACACGTAGTTCTTGAAAATACAGTTTATCGTCATGTTGGACGGAATATAGATCTTAGTTTTGGGTCATAGAGCTCAGACCGAGAGGATCTTAGTTTTAGGTCTTAGAGCTCAGACCAATAGGATCTTAGTTTTAGGACTTAGAGCTCGGACCATGGAGCCCAGATGTAGGGAAGAGTGTAGTTTAAGGTCATGCTGGACCATACAGTTTAAGGTCATGCTAGACTGTATAGTTTAAGGTCATGTAGGACCATAACAGTTTAGGAAAAGTACTTCTTGAGGATCCTGGCGTTGGTGGGAGGAGTGATACGCTCCCCATCCATAGTCACTAGGGAATACGCACCATTGGGATGGACCTTGTGGACAATAAAATTTCCCTCCCACTTGGGATCCAACTTGGGTGGTTTCCTACCGGGAATCATTGGCGCTCTGAGAGCCAACACAAGGTCACCTTGCAGGAAGGAGCGGAGGCGAACCTTCTTATCGAAACCTCGAGCCATCCTACTCTGATGCCTTTCCAGGTTATATAAAGCGCGAAGCCTAATTTCGTCCAGTGCTTCCAATTCGGCCAGACGGATCTCGAAAACTCTGTCTGGCGCTTTCTGGTCGTAGACCGCCGTGCGCAATGAGGGCAGTTGGACCTCGATGGGAAGGACTGCCTCAGCTCAGTACACCAGGGAATACGGGGTCACCTGGGAGGAATTGCGAGCCGTCGTCCTATAAGCCCAGAGGGCGTTGGGTAGCTTGTCCGGCCAACTTTTCCTGTTCTGACCAACCATTTTTTGCAGAATGTTAGAGAGGGTTTTGTTAAATGCCTCAATCTGTCCATTCACCTGCGCATGATAGCGGGAGGTGTGGTTCGAGCAAATGTTTTACTTGGTGTACAATCTCTTCAGCTCGGCCGCTCGGAAGTTGGTTCCGTTATCCGTGAGGATAGCGTGAGGTATTCCAAACTAGTGAATGATATTGGAACTCACGAAGTCGGAGATAGAACCGGCCTTGACTTCCCTAAGTGGGGCTGCCTCTTCCCACTTTGAGAAGAAATCTGTGGTGGTTAAGATGAACCGGCACTGGAGGGCCGTCACCGGCGGGTAGTTCCCTACGACATCCAACCCCAGACTGCAATGGGCCAAGAATACATAGTAGTATGGAGAGGCTCCGGTGGCCGATGCAAAAAGATAGCATGAACATGGCATGCATGGCACCTCTTGGCGTACTCGATGTAGTCGTGGATCCTCGAGGGCCAGATGTATCCCAGTCTCCGAATCTGGTGGGACAACTTCGACCCGGCCTAGTGGGCGCCACAGGAGCCAGCATGCACTTCCTTCATGACCTATGGGATCTCAACTCCTTGAAGACAACGGAGGAGAACACCATCAAACCCACTCCTGTAGAGGAGCTTCTCACGACTGGGACGACTTTGAAGGGTGAACTGCGGTGCACGGCGCCAGATTCGTTCCCGCTCCGCTCGGTCCATCGGAAGATTGTCGTGCCGGAGATATTCAACTAGAGGTGTCCTCCAGTCAGGAACTGTCTCGATCACCACGCCTGGAACCCCGTGGGGTCCCGACGCGGGGGCACCAGCGGTGAGATGGTTCACTCGCGGTCCAAAACCGCCCTCCGGGATAACAGGAGCAATGACTCTTCGGTGCACCACGTGGATGATTAGGTCATCCAGTTCGGGCTCCGCGAGTGATGCGGCCAGGCTGGCCAAAGCATCTGCTCGGCTGTTCTGCGATCGGGGAACCTGAACGACATCTGTCCGGGAGGGGAACTTATCCATTAGATGGAGGGTGCACTCTAGCAATGACACGAGTTCTGGATTCCTGACAGCGTAGTCACCGTTAACCTGCTTGATGACTAGCTCAAAGTCCCCTTTTACATACAGGTGGGGTACGTTAACCTCCATATCCAACTCGAGGCCAGTGATGAGGGCATGATATTCTGCCTCATTGTTGGTGCAGCTCTCTGACAATAAGAAATAATATGGCAGCACGGCTTGCTCTGGGGTGATGAAGACGATAACCAGGCCCACTATGTTAAGCCTAGGATCGTTGAGCCTTCTACCGGTAGGGCTTCGGGAGGCGCCATCAAAGTGCATTTTCCTGCATGGGGTGGCGTGATCGACTGAGAGGATTGCCTCATCAGGAAAGCCCACATCTAGCGGCAGGTCCGCAGAGGTTGCATGAGTAGCTAAGAAGTCTGCCAGCGCTTGTCCTTTGACGGCCTTCTGAGGTACGAACCTAATGTCAAACTGCTGTAGGATCACTGCCCAGCATGCAAATCGTCCGGTCAACATAGGGCGACTCAGGATGTATTTCAACGGGTCTACCCGAGAGACCAGTTGTACCTCCTGGTGCTGCAAGTAGTGCCGCATTTTCTGTATGGAAAATACGAGCGCCAATCATATCTTCTCGATGGGAGAATATATAATCTCTGTGTTGAGGAGCATACAGAAGAGGTAGTAGAGGCTATTCTCTTTTCCCTTGTTGTTTTTCTGGGTGAGAAGGGTGCCGAGGGATCTCTCCAGGGCAGTCACGTAAAGTACCAGCGGCCTTCCGGGAACGGGTGGCATCAGGACCGGAGGATGAAGCAGATACTTCATGATTTCCTCAAAAGCGGTCTGGCACTCTTCATCCCACACATAGGCGGCACCTTTCTTCATGAGCTGAGAGAAGGGCTTACAGTTTCCGGCCAGATTCGCAATGAATTGATGTATATAGGCTAAGTGGCCTTGGAGGTCTCGAAGCTCCCTAATATTACTCGGGGGAGGCATCAGACTGATGGCCTTGATCTTCTCGGGGTTGATCTCGATACCTCTATACCTGACAATGAAGCCAAGAAACTTTCTGGAGCTGACCCTGAAGGCACACTTCAACGGGTTCATCTCCATGTGACGAGAACGGGGAAAACCAAACACTTTCTCAAGGACTTTGAGATGGTCCTAGCGCTAACGAGATTTAACCACCAGGTCATCTACATAGCACTCCACCAGCGTCCTGAGGATCGGCTTGAATATGTGGTGCATAGCCCATTGATAGGTGGCACCGGCATTCTTTAGGACGAAAGGCATAACCCAATAGCAGAAAGTGCCCTGGGGGGCCCTGAAGGCAGTGTACTCTTAATCCTCGGGGGCCATTCGGATTTGGTTATACCTGGAGTACCCATCCATGAAAGAGAGGGCTTGGAACCCGGCCGTTTCATCGATCAACAACTCTGTCACGAGAGGGGGAAAGTCATCCTTCGGACAGTGGCGATTAAGATCACGGAAGTCGATGCAGACCCTGATCTGCCCGTTCATCTTCCTGACGGGCACAATGTTGGCTAGCCACCTGGGGTACTAGACTTTCCTGACGAAGTTGGCCTTAATGAGCTTATCAACTTCAGCCTCAACCATGGCACCGTGAAAGGGGTGCATTTTTCTGGGAGGCTTCTTGAACCTGCGATGGCTTGCTGGGAGGCCAAGGCGGTGGACGGCTACATGGAGATCTAGTCCCGGCATCTCATCATAACTCCAGGAAAACACATCACGGTGTTGTCTGAGGAAGTCTATGTACCGTTTCCATTCCTCGGGAGGCATAGCAGCGCTGACCAATGTGGGCCTCGGGTCCGCCTCACTACCGAGGTTCACCTGTACGATCCTGTCGACCGTGGCGGAGACGCCCTCCCCAAAGGTATGAGGAGCATCTTCCATGTCTTCCTCTCCGCTTGGGGAAAGATCTTCCACAGGGGGGAGCCGTTTTGGGGCTACTCGACCCTGATGGGGAGCTAGCACCGGCTTGGGCAGTAGAGGTCGTCATGACGGGAGGCTCATGCACCATGGAGACCGTAGCGACAAAGGCGGTTGATCCAATCCCATCCGGCCTGCGGCCCAAGGGGCCACGCATTACGACATTGAAGCAGTGGTGTCGCATTGGCCTGAGCCGGTCGATCCCGGCTCGGCGAAACTTGCACGTATGACGCACCACCGTTGCCATAAGCCCAATGTCCCGATATCGTACTGGTATAGGAGGCTCGGGGATCACCCGGGCCTGGTTGGTGTAAGAGTATGAGGTGATTTCCCGCCATCGATTAGACCCGGAAATATGCATTCCTCTGGTACCCGAGACAACAAAGCACTCTCCCATATCGGGAGTTGTGGCCTCCAACCGATGGATTGGGAAGACATATGTGTCATCCAAACCTGCCCCGAGATCACTCGCGACAGCGGCAGGCTCAACCTCACCTACCAGGATCTGATTGTCCTTGCTCTTGTAATAGTATGCGTCCAGGTAACGAGCTTCACAAGAGGCAAACGGGGACGCATCTCCTTAGAGCACACCCAATCGACCCTTAAGGGAGTATTTGAGGCACTGATTGTATGATGAGGGAACCGCTGCGTGAAGATGGAGCCACGGCCTGACCATCAACGCGTTATAGGCAGTGTTTTGAGAGATAACCATGAATTCAGTATTGGCAATTAAGCCACCGAACTAGGTCTTCAGAAGAATCTTTTCGAGTGGATTTTGCTCGCTCCTGTCATACCCCTGGATTCTGAGGTCGGAGGGAGTTAAATCATCCTTGGACAACCCCAGTTTTCGCAGTGTCCGAGTTGGGATCAAGTTAATCCCAGAACTCGTGTCGACAAGACAGCGACAGACCTCCACGCCATTGAACTGGCAGGTGATGTACAGTGGGCGGATGTTCCCCTGTATGGGAGGGTCTTCATCTTCACCGGAGAATGAGATAACCGCCTGATATTCGGTGCCCTCAATAACCTCGGTGTGGAAGGATTCTCCGGCCGCTACCTCCGTTTCAAACTGGAGGGGGCTCATCAGAGCCTTGGCGAGCGCCTCGCGCTTTTTAGATGACAGGTGGAGGGCCTCAAGGATGGAAAGCCTCATCTGAATTCCGGCCAGATGCTTCAGGACATCATACTTTCGCACCAAACGCGAGCTTCTGCTTACAGGATGTCGCTCTGCGATTGGGGGCATGACGGGCCCTGCTGGTGGGACCGGTGACTAACTGGTACTAGGAACCTCTCGTTGTTCACTAGCTGAAGCCTGGGAGGTGGCTGCCATGCTAGGACCGGAAGGCCGTAGTTGGCCAGCAGCTGGGCTGGGCTGGTTGCGACGCGGGCAAGGCGATTCCGCCCGATCCAGCAACACGAACGGTTGTGGAAGCGAACCTTTTATCACCGGATGAGGGATCCATGAGTGCTACTCTCTACACCGGGCCTGATGCCTGGTCTCGGTGGCGTGCACGACCTGACTTGAGGTGACTACCGCCGTGCCCAAGCTATTCACGTAGCCACGGCTCCATCAATGTTGACGACGACTGGGGACATTGGGAAGGTTCACCCGGCGCTCCTCGTCGTCGGGGGCCACAAAGGGATTTACCAACTCAACGGTGTTAACCGAAGGGTACCCCGGGCTCTCGGGGAGATTCAACTGGCGCTCCTTGTCGTCGGGAGCCACAAAGGGATTTACCAACTCTACGGTGTTAACCGAAGCATACCCCGGTCTCTCGGGGAGATTCACCTGGCGCTCCTCATCGTCGGGAGCCACAAAGGGATTGACCAACTCTACGGTGTTAACTGAAGCGTACCCCAGGCTCTCGGGGAGATTCACCCAGCGCTCCTCGCCGTCAGGAGCCACAAAGGTATTTACCAACACTACGGTGTTAACCGAAGCGTACCCCGGGCTCTCAGGGAGATTCACTCGGCGCTCCTCATCGTCGGGAGCGACCAAGGGATTTACCAACTCTACGGTGTTAACCGAAGCGTTCCTCGGGCTCTCGGCCGAGGAGTCACCCATTAACGGACGGGGTCTCGGAGGGATCCCCATTCTCGGGGGGCATGAAATCGCCAAGTGTGCGAGAAGATGACGACAATGGTAGGGAACGTTCTTTCTTCTTGCGTAGCCGCCTGCTGTTCTGGGAAGAAGTAGGCTGGGACGACGAGGCCGAAGCGGCGCTCGTGGATTCTGAGGGCTCTGGATAGTCCAGGCGGGCACGGATGATTCCATGGGAATGGGAGACCATCCTGCGTGCCATACAGTCATTATACTTCTAGTACCCATGGTCGGAAACCTGTTCCCACCCATCCTCGTTGTCACTACTGCCATCTGATCCCATGAAGACACCTGCCACCTGTGTCGGGGCATGGCCCAACATGACTATGTTGTTGTCAATCTGGTCTTGGAGCCAATTCTTAAACACATAGCATTGTTGGATGGTGTGTCCCAGGAACCGGTGATAAGGGTAGTAGTCAGGGCGATCCGTGAGACACGCCTCTTCTGGCTTCCGGCACTCAGGCAGCCGCACAATCCTCTGCTCCAAGGCGCTACAGAAATAACCGGGGACTTGGGCCTCTCCAAACGAGTAAGCCCGATTCCTTCTTCCTGAAAAGGGGGCCCTTGGGGGCTGACCATGGCCAGGGACCGGAGGAGCAGGCCGAGGAGGCGGAGCTGGATTACCTTTCCTAGGTGGTGGCGGTGCGTTACGCGGAGGCGCCTGCCGATTTTGAGGCGGTCGCTGCTGGGCCGGAGGCTGTGGGGGTGGACCCCTATGAGCCTGCTGATCTGGCCTCACCGGCAGAAACTCTAGCTATCTAGAGCCTCTATCTGCGCCATAGTAGTGAGATCGGCTCTGGCGGCTCTCCTTGTAGAGATCACAGGAGGTAGCGGGCGTTCCTGACTGGCATGTTGTAGGGCTTCTTCGAGGCGCTGAGCCTTTTACGAGAAGTCCTGGAATCCTCCAAGGTAATTCTGTGTGATCAGGGAAGGAACCAACTCTGCCGTGACGTTCCCCACACACATCGTCTGTAATTTCTCCTGAGTTAGTGGCATGTCAAGGGAGTACGTGAGCCCCTTCCACCGGGCGATGAAGTCCGCGACCCGCTCGTCGGGCCTTTGCATGCACTTGAAGGGGACTTCCATGTTTGTCTTATAGGTTGTGGAACTGAACAGGTAGAGGAATTGCCGATGAAGGTCCTCCCATCTAGTCACTGATCCAACAGGGAGCTGGATGTACCAAACGAATGCTGGTCCCTCCAGTGTCTGAACGAATCAGTGGAGCTTGGTAGCCTCCTAGTGCGCCGGAGTCCCCAAAATAGGCCGGAACCTCGATTTCAAGTGGTCCATGTGCTGTGGAGGGTCTCTGGTCCCGTTAAAGGGGTAAAAAGTGGGACTCCCAAATCTTGGCGGGGCTGGCATGTCATCCACCCAAGCGGGGTACGGCTTTCCATCCGGTGGGATCGCCACATGCCGAGTTTCCAGGGCCTCCAAGTGAGCAATGAAAACCTCCATTAGATCATATGGATGCAGATTCATGTCCTGACGGGGATCTATAACCACAAGCGCATTTCTAGGCTCTTCGATACGATAGTTGCGCTCAGCGGCTCGGGGGGCAGCTGGCTGAGCGACTGTTGGAGCGGTGGGAGGAAACCGAGCTGGGTCTCCCAGGATGCCTCACTGTTCACGAGGGTTCAGCGAAACATATCGCTACCTCTTACCATGGGCTCTAGTGTCTCCCCTGTCGGCGACCATGAAACGATCACGGTTGCCCAGGGGGATCTCAGCAAAGGGTAGATTCTCCTGCCCCTGCTGTCCTGGTCTAGGGTTTCCGCAGACAGGTCGCCGCTCTGCAATGCATTCGGCCAGGACCTCATCAACCAGCCTCTTTTTCTCAGCTAGCTGTTGGCGCAGTGTGGCCTTCTCGGGATCTTCCCCTTCCATCTGCACTGAGGCAGATGGGTCGGCGATTTTGACACACCTGACGGGCTCTTTACCCTTGCCGATGTTTCGGCCCAGCGCTAGTGCCTCCGTGGTTACAGGAAGGCCTAGGAGGCTCCTCTGTTGGCGAGTAATCCTCCCAGATGGGTCCAGCAGCAGCCTGTCCTCGGGGGGTGAGTCCCCGTCAAGGGGCTCCACAATGTTTCCCTCATTTGAAAGGTCATCCATGTTGACTTTGACTGCCCTTGGCGACATTCCATCCGAGCCGCCCAGTGGATCGGGCTGTCGGCGGATTGCAAAGAAGATGAGAGTAGCGTACTGCCCCCACTTGCAGACGTGAACGTGGGGGGTGGACTCCACAATATCTCTGCGGAGTACTTGAAAACTCTGGATGCATTGTTGCTGAAGGGCCTCGTGGAGGCCCAGTGACTCGGGGTGCTGGACTGCAGGGAGTGCTACTAGGTCAACCCGGCAGCACTGCTCACCAATCTCCTCGAGATGCACTTGGCTCCCGGGATAAGGCGCCATCTGATGAAGTAGGCGGGAGTGAGTCACCCGAAGAATCTGGCGGAAGCATTCATACTCTCCTGGGGTGAGTGACTCTAGCACATCAAAACCCGATTCTGCGACCGACCAAAACTTCTCAGGGAAGTGGCCCGCTGCAAGAACGGTCCAGATGTTCCACGTCTCCAGCTCAGGGTCTGGAACTTGCCGCCCCTGCTCGTCCACCGAGGAAAGTCGAGGAATTGGAAATGGCGCCGAGGCAGGCCATCGAGGCGGTGGGTTGGCCGGCGGGGAATACGGTGAATAGGCCGATTGGCCGCCGATCCCTAGGTCATCCTCCCGAGGATGCAGTGCCCTGGCCGCCACGTCGCGATATGATGGGCCGGTGGATGGGTCTCCTGTCACAACGTCGGTGCTCGCCGAGGGTGTGTTGCCTCACGATCCTTCCTTCGGTCCTAAGAAAGGTTCCTCATCCTCCCTAACAGGGGCGGGAGGTGCTTCCGAGGACATCAGCGGAAACTGCGGGCTTGATCCCTAGCGGTACACCAAGTCGTCATCCTCCTGGATATTCATTCGAAGGGAGGAGGGAATCATACGGACCTCGCATTCGGGGAGTACGAGACTGACGCGCCGTGTCCCCATCCCTGCCCTCAACTCGAATGGTTGGGGGATGGTTCTATCGTCGAGTCGTACTCTACCTCAGAATCCGAGAAACGGACTGGTCTGATTCCCGTCCAAACTCCCCTGACATTCCTTCGACGGTGATAACGCCCAGCCTTCCTGCCCCTGGGTAGCTCCTCAGGGTAAGGACGACTTCTGTCATCGGGTCCCCCGACCACAATAGAGCTGGGTCAGAGGGGACCGAAGGCCGGGGTGCGTGAAGCACCGGGACAGTTGTCGAAAGGGACATGGGGAGGACCTCCATGTGAGTGAGGGACTAGATACACAACGGCTCCATGATCACGACCGGCGGTAGGGGGAGTGGCCCTATACCCCATGCAATGGGTGCTAGAAGGAGTCATACCCCGAAGCATAGCCGTCGCGAAGAAGCTTTTAGCTTCCCAGATCGGTGGCATGGAATGAGCCTTCATGGTGAGCGGAACTACCGCGGATTGGTCCGTAGTGGCCATTGCCAGTGTCCGCGACCGGGAGAATCGACCCAACCTGCCTGCAGGGCGGTCGGTGTTTCGATCCCAGTCGGGCACGCGGCTGCCCCTGCTCAACATGCGCAGGGATCTGGGAACAGGAGTCAGCAGTGGCTGGGGACACAATGGTTGCTGATGCTGGTGCCCCAGGACGGGCATTCTCCCCCACACACGCCTGACGCTGGCGTCGAGTCAGATTGGCCAGAGCCGGCGGTGCGGGCATGAAGATTGCCTGCTCCTCAGCTCGGGGAGTCGGACGGCGGCGTCGACGCAGCCTGGCGGGGGTTCTTTCCGGTAACCCCTGTGATGGATCGCCGATCGGGTGGACCCGGACATCCCCCACCACATTGGCGTAGGGGAAGGATGTGTCACAGCGCTTCAGGGATAGGCTCCCGAAGCAGTTGAACGTCGGCGTGGGGAGTGGAAGCTCCCTGCCCGGCCCTCGAGGGAGGCGATGGTGGTGAGGCATGACCGCCTCTAGATCCAAGCGGGCCATGCCCATGGTGGGGATGATCCCTTCCTCGTCATACCTATGAACTAGGTTATTGATAACCCTCCGTTGGATGATTTCTGACGGGGAGAGGGGGAGCAAGCACTTGGCTGCTACGGAGGTCGAAGTCGGAGTGACTGTGGGATTGGTGGGACCGCGCGGGGTAGCCGCGTCAGCACTGCCCCTGCCCCTGCGCCGGTGGGCAGGTGACGATCGAGCTCGGAATGCAGTGATCTGATTCCTGGAAATAGGGAGATGAACCCATTAGTATTAATAGGAAAGGAGATCAACAACCAAGGCCCGACATCATTCCGTCTTCAGTGGTCGGCAAGAGGGAACCATGCTGACGACGTCACAGAACGGGGTAGTCAACGTCCTGACGGCCTCGACCCCTAGCGGGTTCACGTCCCTATGAGGGTTACCCGGACCTGGTGAAATTCTATTATTCCGATGCTCCAACGGCTACCATTCCTCATGTTGAGGAGAAGAGCTTCACGTCGGGTTCACCATTTTTTGTTTCTGACGCTTTCGCCGGGGCGCGTACGTCCATCCGACGGGGAGGGCGCGCTGCTTGTGGCCCCTCATTCCCGCTTTCCAAAGGCGGGCGACATCCGTTCCTTGTTCAGGGACGTCTTCTCCTTGATCGAAACCGGGATTATGGGATGTCAGTTCTTCCTTCCGTGGATTCCTCCTCGGAGCTCATCACCTAGTCCGGTTCTCCCTCATAGATTTAAGATGGATTCATGAAGCTCATTCTCAGTGCTATATCTACATGGACGCCAGTTAATTACGCTTCTTCTGTCAACACGCTCTAAGGGGTCTTGTCGGGACAGCAACCTGCGGTGATTAGAATGGTCACGTTGGGGCATCGTCGGCATGTCTTTCTTCAGTCCCTCATCACAGGGCTTATCGAGGGTGCGGAAGCCCGAGGCATCCCACATCGAACACAGGGAATGTTTACCATCTGAGGTATTCCTCAGCTTCCCATGTTTAACATGGGGTATGTCGCGAGTTTAACATCTTGCGGAGATGGATCAGGTTAAAGGATCCCTAGGGGGGAACACCGATGTTGGGGCCGGCACGTGTGCGGCCTCCCATATAACATGGAGTGGGAAAGGGTGGAATGATCCCACCGGGATGTGGCAGCCCAGGTAAGGATCAGGATGGATGGTGGAGTGAAGCATGGGGCTTACGTTCTGAGATGGCCCAAGAGGGGGGATACAGTTTAACGTCATGTGGGATGGAATACAGTTTAACGTCATGCGAGATGGGATACAGTTTAATGTCATGCGGGACACAATACAGTTTAACATCATGCGGGACGGAATACAGTTTAACATCTTGTGGGACAAGATACAGTTTAACGTCATGCGGGACGTGATACAGTTTAACGTCATGTGGGGCGAAATACAGTTTAATGTCATGCGAGACGGGATACAGTTTAACATCATGCGGGACGGAATACAGTTTAATTTCATTCAGGATGGGAGATTTTGGGATTACGCTCTGAGGTGGCCCAAGGTGGTCAGGGAACCGACATGGAGAGGTCGGGACGACCGGGTGGTGGGCTTGAACCTCATGGAGGCTTCCAACATACCATGTGTTAGCACGGATCAAAGTCCACGTAGTTCGCTGGGATGGGGCTTACGCTCTGAGGCGGCCCATAAGAGGATTTCATGGTCGATACGCACTCTAAGCCCATGTGAGTCATGCTCGGTGTGTGAAACAAGAGGCACCAGGGATCAGACGATCATGTCACAGAGGGTGCGTCCGTGAGAAGTGGAATGGGGCTTACGCATTGTGCGGCCCAAAGAGGAAATAGGGGCTTACGTGTTGTTAGCGGCTCTTAGTGATGGGGATTACTCCAGGGTAGAGGCACGTGGGGAGACAATGCGTAGTGGGAAAAGGACTCCATAGGACTTGGCAGGGGGGATGTACGGAGATGCATGGGTGCAATCATCCGTAAGAAAGGTTAGGGGCTTACCCTCTGAGGCAGCCCTTCCCTCGCGGACAAACGCCGCTCCGACAAGGAGGATCTCATTCCATGTGAGGAAGAGTCCATTCCTGTGGAGACAAGTGGGCGTAATAAATGACCGAGCTGGGGGGACCCTGCGTGCAAAGCACCGGGTCGGACCATAGTTTAACGTCTAGTGTTATGGACGAGGTGCTTAGCAGTTTAACGTCCTGCAGCTTGGACGAGGTGGGTTCGCTCCACACCCCTAGGGCTTCATGCCCAATGCCCTCTACCCCTTGTGGAAGGGAAGGCATCGGCAAGGCCGTAGTGAAAGGGGGCCGCAGGGCAAACCACCGGGGGGTACACGTTAGTGTGGATATGCGAAGAAGAAATAGCCATTACCGTGCCTATACGGAGAAGAATAAGGCAAAGCAACGCAACTGGAAACATGGCTCAATGGACCTTGAGGTTACTTCGCACGAGCTTGGAAGGCCGTGCGGGAATACAACGCATGGCGTGCATGCCCGGCAGGGGAGACATCATGTGCCGGTGCAGGGGGAAGCCAAGGGGCGTCAAGGTGATGGGTCCTAGGCCTTGCGCGCGCAAAAGGGACGATTTTCGCGCAAAACACCGGGACGGTGCGCAATAGGAGTAATGGAATTGCGCGCAAAGAGGGAATTACGCGGAAAGTTTTGTGTGCACGGTAGGGTATTGCACACGCGGACCACGGATTGCGTGCATGTGGGGACCCGGGGAAGGGGAAAATTCACGGAAGCCAGTGGAGTTGCGCGCAAAGGCGAACTCCGGGGCAAGGTTGCGCGGAATTCGGGATTACCTGGATGTCATCTTTCGCGCGGGGGGAGCCGAATTGCACGCACGAGAGTCGCTTTGGATTCCTCAACCCCCAAACTGTTCGGGGTCACCTTTTATTTATAGGCGACCTCCGGTGCGGAATCTAGGCAGCGTGCGTAGTTTTCTGTGCCGGGAACCGCTTGTGCGCGAAAGCTCGCTGCGGAGAAACGGGGCGTGCAATTATTGCGCGCCTCACCAGTCCAATTCTACGAATCCCAGGAGCACTTCGCACGCAGAACAATTTTGCGCGTGGATCCTCCTTTATTTCGCGCACCACTTCCCGGGCCTCCGGATCGGACCTCTGATTCCGAATATGACTTCACTTCATCATTCCAAAACATCGTCCGGGAGTTGCGGGATTTTTTCGGCGTCAACACACACTTTTTGAGAAACCATTCAGACTAAACCATTTAGGCAGAGCTGTTCCCCATTGTTTGTGGACATTTTTTAAAACCGTGAAGGCAAACTATGTGTAGGATAATTTTCTAGGTAGATTTATAGTTTTCTGTTAATGATATATAAATCCACCCCCTTCTCCCCTAATCCATGTTTATGCATGATTAAACTATTTCTATCTGAATTTTGGAATTATTTAAGATCTATACAAGTAATCAAGAGATCTCCATCATCCCACATCGGATCGCCATATGATCATCGTGGTGGATGCACAAAGGTAAGTAATTGAGTCCTCTTCATATTTTCTTCCTTTCATTCACTCTCGAAAAAGATATTTTCATGTGATAATTTTTAACCATTTTTAGATCTACTTTGATTCTAGGAAAATCAATGGGTCGATCAAGAAGAGAAGGATAATACAACCCTATGGTTGGAGGTCTATAAATTATCCCAAAATTCCGTTGATTTTAGAATGATGGTTTGGGTCCCATCGGTTTTGTTGGAATCTATTTCAAAAAATTACATTCCATGATTATAATTGATTGAATCGTATGGCTATGATCCTTCCAATTATATAATTATTTTATAGTGTTTAAACACAAAAATAAATCTTCATCATGTCGAGGGTTATGCCATAATTGGGATTCAGTGTCTCGGTATGTTTGAGCCACCATTCGGGTGTTATATTTCTTGAACATTCTAAAAGTTAATCTAAATATAATATATGGATTTTTATTAATTATAATTTCATAATGGCATGTACCATTTCTGCTCGCCACTTGACCCACCTAAGGTAAGTGCTTTAAAATGATTATTAAATATGAACTGTGTAATTAAACATATACTATGTGTATAACTTGGCCTTATCAATGAGATTGAATAATGGTTACATGTTAATAGATCCCCTTTCAATAATTAAGGAAGATAGTGGAGTGAACCTAAATACATGAACATGACACAATGGATAAAAAATACATCATTAAATGGTTGTCATCCTAATTGGACTATCTACACTAATGGAAGACAAGGATTAGACTAATAAATATATGGTTTCAACTCTACTTGACCTATCCACATTAATGAAAAGAAATACAATAACCAAAGTGTTTATTACATGATTTCAATATCAAATAAGAATGGACTGAATTGAGATCACCTTGGATACTAATATAAGAATACCTTGGGTCTTGAGAACCCCATTCTCATTCCTAGAGAATGTTTTCTTAGGTTGATACCCAACAAGAATTCAGTTCTTGTATATTTATCAGATTCATGGTATACTACCATAGGTACCATTAAATTATTATAGTATACCACATATACACACATTGGATTTTTCATTTACTCGTAGGTGCCATGGTGAAATCTCATCGAGCCCATGAAATTGCTTACCCCTTTTTTACTCTAGATGATCACCTTGGACTCTGTAATTTCCATATTGTATAATGAATTGGATTACCCTCCATGGATTACACTCTTACTCCTTACATATACTCATATACTACTAAATTAGAGTTCTCTGAGATCTATGGTACCTTGGTTTTTACACTAGAACTCCCTCAGTGGATATCTTTTTTAGGCTTCCTTGTTACATCTTGGAATCGTCATTATTTATACTATCATGAGGTGATGTAAGTGATGGATATTCCTCACATAACCTATTATCATTAAATGGTGATTATTTAATCAACGAACTTGTTATATGTTTAGACACTAACCAAGGGATGAAGCCTGTACTTGGATATTTAGTTATTTTGTACAACTTTCATTACATTATATATACATGTATTCACACTATTATATTCTATTACACAAGATAGATGAAATAGACACACTTGGTTGGTCCCACTAAGATTTATATCACTCCCTTTTTGGGAGTTGTTTGGTACCCGAAGAAGATTACATGACTACAAGTGTTGACAAAGGGAAGCATACAACTTCCAACAGTTTATTGTGTGCTGATTGGATTGGGATTTTTAGCATATGATTGATTTGGATATTTGGATTCGTGGAGTACACATTTTTTGTCTTTATTTTGTAGAAAATGTTATGAATATTGTATTATATCCATGTTTTCTTGTTATCTAGAGACATTACATTACATCATTGTTGTTCTAGTTGATACAGTTGTTATTATTCATGTTTATCTATTGCATAAGTTTTCTTATGCAGTTTAGTTATATTAATTCCAATACTTACCACTACATAATATTCCTTCTATTATCATAAATTTATTTAATGACTGAAAAGTCGTCCAACAGACACACTCTAGGCCCTCACTGCTAGTCAGCAGCCTATGGCGTTCGGGGACATGTACCTGAGGCCTTGGGCCCCACCGGTCTCGAGGAAACCATTATGTGGGATTCGGATCTAGGAAGTCACACTATTAAATATTTTAAATTAAATAAATCTTTCCACAAATTATCTTTTGAAAACTACACAAGATACATCCTTTTCAGAAACAATTTAACTTTTTGAAACACAATTAAAAAACCAAAGTCCAAACACATATACATATAATGTTACCAAAAAATATGGATAATTAGAAGGTAAATGATGAGAAACAAATAATGTGAACATTTTGGGAAAGTATACACATTCAGATGAAAAAAAATTGGACACTTATATAGGTAATTAAGGAAATTTCTTTAACTTCTATAGACTGATCCCTAGACATACTAAGATCAAACATACATATCAGCATAATGTGCATCTCCATAATAAATAACTCTATGTCCATTCTAACTACCAATACAGTGGAACAATCACACCTTTCCACTAAATATCCAAGGGGTACCAACCCATATAATCTGGTTTGACAATAAACTATCACTTGACCCTGTAAATATTCCTAGTAAACCCATGGAAATCGTACATGGTGAAATGAGGAGTAACTGTAATGCATGACTCGCTATATAGTTGAAACTGTTATTGACTACCCAAAATACCAACACTACCTATGTGATGTCCCTCTCTTTGGATAATCCACCATAGAGGTGTCCATATCAAAATATTCCCTCCCCAAGTTCCAACTAGAATGTCAAATGACAAGATATGTAACACCCCAAGATTTCATAGTGTGTTAGTTCTTCAAAATAATTCAATAACTTTCACTACATGCAACACCAAGTTCAAGCACACCATGACTTACCAAACAAGCTGTTCAAAAGAGGTTATGAATAGTATTAGATAAATTTTAATGTTTATATAATCCTTATAATTTTAGAATCCATATTATGAGTTTCTTAGATATAATGCAAGAACAAATTCATTTTCAGTATTGCACTTTTATCAACTTTAATAGTTAACCCTTTTTAAATACTATATTTTAAACTTTTTGACTAAATGGGGACATCAAAAATTTAAAATGAAACATCCCAAGCTTCTACGGTATGCTTCTCTTTGAATAATGTGATAGCGTGTGTTGTACGCAACACCGAGTTCTAACAACCAATTAAACTAGCCATTATGAATAGTAATAACTAATTTTTTAAATTATATATATTTTATATTTCAAAATGGGCTTCATTTTTGGATTCAGAATATCAAAATTAGCCTAGGGTGAAATTTTGGTACTTTTCGGATAACTTTTATATTTTGATGAATAGTGAAAATTACTAAATTTTAATTAAAAACAACTTTTTTAATCAAAATAATTAATAGTGATAAATTATGAATTTGAGTGGTTTTAAAGTATATTTAGAATATATTTTTACAATTTAATATAATGTTGGTCATTAGACATAATTTTACAATTAAACCGAACATAAACAAGTGTCAATCTTTTGATAGTTATTATCTCTTAAAAACACGCTTTTTGTTTTGACAGCGGGAATTAATTTTAAATTAATTTCTGCCACTTATGTGTTTTGAATTTAGAAAAATGGATTCCATATTTGGAATCAGGATGTTAAAATTGTGTAAATAGGTAACTTTTATTTTTAGACATTTTGAATAATTACTGCGGTAAATATTTTATTTACCATGGTTAAAGGGTAAATCCGGTAAATAAGGGTTAAAAAATAATATTATAATAATACAAAATTACCCTAAAACGTGTCCTAACCTTATTGGTGGACACATACCCGACCATGGGCATCCTTGGGTCAATTTGGGGACCCCTTGGAGCCACTTGTATGTGGTAGGGACACATTATATTAATAAAGTTAAAATAAAAATAAAAATGGCATAAGCTTACATCTTTTAGAAGAACAATTTTTACATAGGGTTATACATGATGGATTTTAGATTATAAATATTCATTAGAAAGCTAAAAAGATTTCATACATAATGATGTTTTATTTATAATTTTTAGACATTAAATAATTTATTTTATTTATGACACAATGATGATGCAGTAATTACTAAAATAGTAAAAAATTAACATAATTGATATTACAAATACCCAAATAAATATAATATGAACCTTTTAATGAATTACACTAATTTTCTAGGATAATATGATATATCAGGATTGATTTAATTGACTTTGTTCGAAGTAATCAATCTGTTATGAGTTTCACAAAAATCAACTATTGAATAGTGTCAAAATTGACATAAAAGAGTTCTTAAAACAAATATTATATTATTAATTAATATTAAATTCCTAAAAATCTAAGGTTCGGCCAAGAAACTTATATTATGATAGGTTAATCATAAATGGACCACTTGGGGGTCGCTTGGATGTATATTGTAAGTTTATTAACCATATTATATAAAAATACAAAGAGACATTGTAAAAGTGAAACTAATTAACTTAGAGTTAATACTTAAAGATAAGTTTAATATAAGTACCCAAACCTGTCTAAATTCTATTGGATGCGTTGTTTTCGACCTATCCCCACCTCATCCTTTGAATAGTAAACTTTGGAGCCTTTGGAAACCGAATATGAATTTATTATAAATTAATATTTCTAGGTTTTCCAAAAGTGCCCCTCACCCCTCTTATAAAAGGGCACTCCTCCTTCTCTTTTTCTCACACCTCTCAAGCCACTTGGCTCGTCCAAACTCTGCCCAACTAAGCTCCCCAAATCCCTCTCCTCATCCTTGAAGCTTCCCCTTAGGCAGAAAGCATTTCAAGAAGTCCTTTGGTTCCAACCAAAGTGAGTTACCTAGATTAAAGGTAACGATTTCTCTTAAATTATTTTCATTTATTTTGCTTCTCCAACCCCCAAACTCTTTTTATTTTCTTTCTTTTGTAACAACACCAGTATCCACAATATACTAGGATGATGTTATAAGAAGGATTCAAACTACACATACACACAACTCCATCTAATGGATGATGAACATAATGTTTCTGTGGATGGCAAACTAACGCCTCACGAAACGATGATTGTTCAAATACATCTTACCGCCTCTCATGGTGGCCATTATGATGGAACTATAAATAAATATGAGATTAATGATATATATTTTATATATAAGCTTCTGTAATTCCATTTTATTTCATACCATTATTCGTTTCATGTTGTATATACATACGATAATTTCATTTGAGGAAGTGCGGACTACCGCCCCCTTAAAATGATATGACTCGTTCATACCACACATGGAACGTATAAAGGATGGTGTTAATGAACTTAAGTAACATATATAAAATATTATATTATACTGGAATAGTAATATACCTATGTATCATTTATATTCGATTCTTTTAAAATAAAAATTAAATGGAAGTAGCGTTCGTGCGTACGTACGGACTACCGTCTCCACGAACGCGATGAGATTTATTCTCCATCGTATCCATTCAAGTATAATTATCATTTAATGATTTAAAAATGATGTTTAAGGACTTTATATCATTCTGGATATGAATAAGATACAACAAACATGACTTATGTAACAAAACATATAAAAGAAAATGAGTAAGTTAACACCCGAAACGACGATAATTCTAAGATATTATTAACAAATCAATGTTAAAAGATCATATATGATATCATATTAATATATATGATTCTTGTATAATTTAATAACAATTATTTCACCATTATACAGGAGGTTAACCTACCCCAACCAAGGAAAAGTACAAGGTAAAGGTTATTTCACAATCTCTTCATTATCCGAGGTTGTATTATACGTAATAATCTACTGGGATCTCTTTATCATCAACATCCATGTTTCTTCGAAATGTATTTCAAAACATTTTTACTATTTACAAGAATATGGGTTAAAGTCATTTATACCCTTGTTTGACTTTTTATAAGAGTTTTATAAAGGAATCTTTCCGTCGTTTTCAAAACAAGGTCCTTTTAACCTTTTCGACGGAATTGAGGTAAGAAT
The DNA here is from genome assembly GCA_963277665.1 of Viscum album. Taxonomy (NCBI): domain Eukaryota; kingdom Viridiplantae; phylum Streptophyta; class Magnoliopsida; order Santalales; family Viscaceae; genus Viscum; species Viscum album. The sequence continues at coordinate 1,018,538,027 of OY728131.1, forward strand.
GTTTTTTTAACTTATACGGCGGGTGCGGTTATTTTCCGCCGTTATAAAATTGTCGAAGCTTTCCATACAAGCTTATAAGAATATTTTCAAAGAAAATGTTTTATTTTATATGGATCTTAAATGATTTCAAAATAAAAGGAGATACTTCTTTAAAAAGAATTTTGATTTCATCTATGTCAACATCCTTTGATGGATTTTAAGATTATTTGAAGTTGATTTATTATGATACAAAACTTCTATATTGTATTGAAGGTTTTGTGATATGTTTGATTGTGGATGTGCTATTTTTATACCATTCATAGTTTATGGTGAAATTATTGACATTTCGTATGCTAGTTTTAATACGAATGTTTATGTTATGTTTAAACCTTTTCATATGGGAATGCATTGGACTTAATAAGTGACGGGTGGAGCCCGCTATAGCTCCTCGATGCATCGGTAGGTCTCATGAGACAAACTAGTGTCTTGGCACAAGGCCTTGACAAAATCTTATTTGTAGTCTTGGCACGAGGCCTTGGCTATGTGGTTATGATAGTCCGACATTATGCATTTCAACATTATGAAACTGGTTATTGATATTGCATGTGATTATTCGATTAGTAGAATATCCATGTGAACAAGTAAATGGCATTATTTCATTTTACTTTTGCCATACTATGTTGAAGTTCAATTTTAAAAGGCTTTTGTTTTAGTAATTCATTGCCTTAAATGTTTATGCTTATTTTGAATGTTCCGCTATATTGTTATCCTTACTGGGCATTTGAGCTCACCCCTTTTCTATGTTTTATTTTTTCCAGGTAGTGAAGAAGTAATTTATGAATGACTTGCAGAGATATTATGAGGGGTTAATAGTGTGGATATGAAGACTTTGTTGTTGTAGTAGTTTTTCACTTTGAAATGTAATGTAAAACTTTATGATTATATCTAGTGTTTCCAAGGCTACTAAACCAATCGGTCTTTCGGGATTTGATCTTTCTTGTGATCATGCCAATGTTATGAAGTAATGCACCGACTCTGGGTAGCTGGGGTCGGGGCGTTACAGTTGGTATCAGAGAAGTTTAGTACAAACCTTGGAAGCTAGATTTAGATAAACTCTGATTAGAGCACGTAGACCTAAGATGAACTTTGAGGATTAATATAGAAGAACTTCCTAGAATTTTGGTATTGTAGAGATTTTGTGAGTTTTCCGAGCAATACATCCCTGTCTGGATACGAGCAGGTAGAGGCGGCTCTGGCACAGATGTACCTAGGGGTAAAACCTGAAAACACCGCTTTGAGCTAGACTCGAACGGGAACTGGTGCACGACAACGGGCCTTGCTGCACTCTTGGTTACGACACTCCCGGGGGATATGCTTAGGATAACTCTCATTTTCTTTACAAATCATTATGAAGGGTTTATGAGTATATATTTTCTCAAAGAAAACATTTTTATGATTATGGATTATATCCATAAATAGTTAAATTTATGTTAAGTGTTTTATAAGTATGGGATTATGTATTTTGATTCATAAACTGATCTATATTATGCCATTGTTTAGAAATAGCGCCCAGTAGAAGGATTGAGAACTCCAGAAATGCACATGATCCAAAGAGAAGGAAGGATCATATCTTTCATGGTCTTAAGCTATAATTTATAAGAGAAATAGTCTCCCATGTATTATCGTCATATGAAGAAATAATATCATGTGTTGATAAGATAAGTAAAGAGTTTACTGAGTCCTATGGCTTTGAAGGGAAGCAAGAGAAGAAAAGGATGGAAGAGAGAAAGATGGATAAAGGGAAAAGGGAAAAGAAGAATTTTCCCATATGTGGTAACTATGGAAAGAAACACCCTGGAACTTGCCTGAAAGGAATGGGAGTTTGTTATAAGTGTGGAGGAAAAGGGTACAAAGTACGTGACTGCAAGGGTAAGAAAATGGTTTTAAATGTACAATGCTTCATTTGCAAGGAGTTTGGACACTACGCGAACCTATGTCCCAGTCATCAGACTATGCCGCAAATGATGTTATTGGATAATAATCAAGTTATGATACTACCACAGATGAAGAGGAATGATTATAGTTCTTATGTTGATTATGTCAATTGAGTGTTGTATCAACAATGTACTTGTTATAATAATTATGGAGTATATAAGGATTGTACTGCAGTACTATTTCATTAAGGACTTGAGATTGTGTGGAACAAAGAAAAGTGACTCAATAGCAGGATAAAGTTTTGGAAAATATATGGTGGAGAGAATGATAAATCATAATATAGTTCTGATACTGAGGTAGTGATTTTGGAATAATATGTGATTGTTTTGGATAAATTATATTGGATATTCTTGACTACCCTGGAACTGATTAATGATTTGTATATTCCATCATTGTTGGGGTTTAAAACATTTTTGGATTAATGAAGTATATCCAGCTTTCTATATGGAATAAGGGAGCATGAATGTAATCAATAAGGAATATGGTAATTCAGGATGTTTCGGTGTATTAAAAGAATACATGATGAAGGTATTCATATGCTATTACGGGGTAAAAAGGTTCTATATTATGTTTACCTTACTTATAAATGTTGGACTGTGAGTTTGGATAGAAGTATTTTGGATAGTTCTAGTTTGGATTATTTTGGATTGCCATAAAAGGACAACCCGGAGGTCGAGCGGCAACCCGTCGTGTCCGGCAAGGCTGCGAGACTTGAACCCGCAACCGAAGGGCGACAAGGGTGTATCACCTACCACTGGCCCACGAGATGTCCTGGACTAAATAATGTAGTTTTTATTAAAAGATCTTGTAGATGAATTATAAATTCGTTTATTTTGGAACCCTATACGAATAGTGTAAATAGAATTTTTTTTACATTCTATTATCTTTTAGAGTGAAAGATGAGTTTGTTGTAGAAATTTATTAATGGATAAAACTCTAATTATAAAGTAAGTATATCTCCTTATGATCTTAGCCAATCTCATAAATAAATTCCTCAATATTAAGAAAAGAAACTTAGAACAAAAATGTTTTCCTAGATGGTACCTTAAATCATCACTAATTTATGGTTTTGGGATTGTTGGCCTTTTCATAGCCATGTTCTCTACCACTCTCCATCAGATAATTGATGGTTAGATTTTTCTTCCATATCCATATTTTCCTACATGGAACCCTAGTATGTGTTATTTTCGGTAATCTTCATACTTTCGACTCTTTATTTTAAATAGAGGCCTCGTTAATTCATTTTTCGATGTGGGATTTCAACTAAGATATTTTGAAACGTCAAAAATGTGTTATCCTAATACCCTATGTTTTGTTGAACCGATGGTATTTAAAATCATCATAGATTGATGAATTTAAGGACCTCAATTTTATACTTGTTTGTGATTGATGACCTCAATCAATACCTATAAATATTTACATTTTTCCTCCAATTATATGTCTCAAATTGCCACCAATGTTCTCCTAATCGAGATCATAATTTGGTGGTGACCCTTTCATTTCTCTTTTACTCATATTAAGACTAAATTTTAGTAACCCAATTTCCGATGTGGGGTTTCCCACAAATATATTATCTATTTTCAAACTTTTATTTTCGAAGAACAATTTCAAATTGCGAGGACGCAATTTATTGAAGGAGGGGAGAATGTAACACCCCAAGATTTCATAGTGTGTTAGTTCTTCAAAATAATTCAATAACTTTCACTACATGCAACACCAAGTTCAAGCACACCATGACTTACCAAACAAGCTGTTCAAAAGAGGTTATGAATAATATTAGATAAATTTTAATGTTTATATAATCCTTATAATTTTAGAATCCATATTATGAGTTTCTTAGATATAATGCAAGAACAAATTCATTTTCAGTATTGCACTTTTATCAACTTTAATAGTTAACCCTTTTTAAATACTATATTTTAAACTTTTTGACTAAATGGGGACATCAAAAATTTAAAATTAAACATCCCAAGCTTCTACGGTACGCTTCTCTTTGAATAATGTGATAGCGTGTGTTGTACGCAACACCGAGTTCTAACAACCAATTAAACTAGCCATTATGAATAGTAATAACTAATTTTTTAAATTATATATATTTTATATTTCAAAATGGGCTTTATTTTTGGATTCAGAATATCAAAATTATCCTAGGGTGAAATTTTGGTACTTTTCGGATAACTTTTATATTTTGATGAATAGTGAAAATTACTAAATTTTAATTAAAAACAACTTTTTTAATCAAAATAATTAATAGTGATAAATTATGAATTTGAGTGGTTTTAAAGTATATTTAGAATATATTTTTACAATTTAATATAATTTTGGTCATTAGACATAATTTTACAATTAAACCGAACATAAACAAGTGTCAATCTTTTGATAGTTATTATCTCTTAAAAACACGCTTTTTGTTTTGACAGCGGGAATTAATTTTAAATTAATTTCTGCCACTTCTGTGTTTTGAATTTAGAAAAATGGATTCCATATTTGGAATCAGGATGTTAAAATTGTGTAAATAGGTAACTTTTATTTTTAGACATTTTTAATAATTACTGCGGTAAATATTTTATTTACCATGGTTAAAGGGTAAATCCGGTAAATAAGGGTTAAAAAATAATATTATAATAATACAAAATTACCCTAAAACGTGTCCTAACCTTATTGGTGGACACATACCCGACCATGGGAATCCTTGGGTCAATTTGGGGACCCCTTGGAGCCACTTGTATGTGGTAGGGACACATTATATTAATAAAGTTAAAATAAAAATAAAAATGGCATAAGCTTACATCTTTTAGAAGAACAATTTTTACATAGGGTTATACATGTTGGATTTTCGATTATAAATATTCATTAGAAAGCTAGAAAGATTTCCTACATAATTATGTTTTATTTATAATTTTTAGACATTAAATAATTTATTTTATTTATGACACAATGATGATGCAGTAATTACTAAAATAGTAAAAAATTAACATAATTGATATTATAAATACCCAAATAAATATAATATGAACCTTTTAATGAATTACACTAATTTTCTAGGATAATATGATATATTAGGATTGATTTAATTGACTTTTTTCGAAGTAATCAATCTGTTATGAGTTTCAATAAAATCAACTATTGAATAGTGTCAAAATTGACATAAAAGAGTTCTTAAAACAAATATTATATTATTAATTAATATTAAATTCCTAAAAATCTAAGGTTCGGCCAAGAAACTTATATTATGATAGGTTAATCATAAATGGGCCACTTGGGGGTCGCTTGGATGTATATAGTAAGTTTATTAACCATATTATATAAAAATACAAAGAGACATTGTAAAAGTGAAACTAATTAACTTAGAGTTAATACTTAAAGATAAGTTTAATATAAGTACCCAAACCTGTCTAAATTCTATTGGATGAGTTGTTTTCGACCTATCCCCACCTCATCCTTTGAATAGTCAACTTTGGAGCCTTTGGAAACCGAATATGAATTTATTATAAATTAATATTTCTAGGTTTTCCAAAAGTGCCCCTCACCCCTCTTATAAAAGGGCACTCCTCCTTCTCTTTTTCTCACACCTCTCAAGCCACTTGGCTCGTCCAAACTCTGCCAAACTAAGCTCCCCAAATCCCTCTCCTCCTCCTTGAAGCTTCCCCTTAGGCAGAAAGCATTTCAGGAAGTCCTTTGGTTCCAACCAAAGTGAGTTACCTAGATTAAAGGTAACGATTTCTCTTAAATTATTTTCATTTATTTTGCTTCTCCAACCCCCAAACTCTTTTTATTTCCTTTCTTTTGTAACAACACCAGTATCCACAATATACTAGGATGTTGTTATAAGAAGGATTCAAACTACACATACACACAACTCCATCTAATGGATGATGAACATAATGTTTCTGTGGATGGCAAACTAACGCCTCACGAAACGATGATTGTTCAAATACATCTTACCGCCTCTCATGGTGGCCATTATGATGGAACTGTAAATAAATATGAGATTAATGATATATATTTTATATATAAGCTTCTTTAATTCCATTTTATTTCATACCATTATTCATTTCATGTTGTATATACATACGATAATTTCATTTGAGGAAGTGCGGACTACCGCCCCCTTAAAATGATATGACTCGTTCATACCACACATGGAACGTATAAAGGATGGTGGTAATGAACTTAAGTAACATATATAAAATATTATATTATACTGGAATAGTAATATACCTATGTATCATTTATATTCGATTCTTTTAAAATAAAAATTAAATGGAAGTAGCGTTCGTGCGTACGTACGGACTACCGTCTCCACGAACGCGATGAGATTTATTCTCCATCGTATCCATTCAAGTATAATTATCATTTAATGATTTAAAAATGATGTTTAAGGACTTGATATCATTCTGGATATGAATAAGATACAACAAACATGACTTATGTAACGAAACATATAAAAGAAAATGAGTAAGTTAACACCCGAAACGACGATAATTCTAAGATATTATTAACAAATCAATGTTAAAAGATCATATATGATATCATATTAATATATATGATTCTTGTATAATTTAATAACAATTATTTCACCATTATACAGGAGGTTAACCTACCCCAACCAAGGAAAAGTACAAGGTAAGGGTTATTTCACAATCTCTTCATTATCCGAGGTTGTATTATTCGTAATAATCTACTGGGATCTCTTTATCATCAACATCCATGTTTCTTTGAAATGTATTTCAAAACATTTTTACTATTTACAAGAATATGGGTTAAAGTCATTTATACCCTTGTTTGACTTTTTATAAGAGTTTTATAAAGGAATCTTTCTGTCGTTTTCAAAACAAGGTCATTTTTAACCTTTTCGACGGAATTGAGGTAAGAATGTTTTTTTAACTTATACGGCGGGTGCAGTTATTTTCCGCCGTTATAAAATTGTCGAAGCTTTCCATACAAGCTTATATGAATATTTTCAAAGAAAATGTTTTATTTTATATGGATCTTAAATGATTTCAAAATAAAAGGAGATACTTCTTTAAAAAGAATTTTGATTTCATCTATGTCAACATCCTTTGATGGATTTTAAGATTATTTGAAGTTGATTTATTATGATACAAAACTTCTATATTGTATTGAAGGTTTTGTGATATGTTTGACTGTGGATGTGCTATTTTTATACCATTCATAGTTTATGGTGAAATTATCGACATTTCGTATGCTAGTTTTAATACGAATGTTTATGTTATGTTTAAACCTTTTCATATGGGAATGCATTGGACTTAATAAGTGACGGGTGGAGCCCGCTATAGCTCCTCGATGCATCGGTAGGTCTCATGAGACAAACTAGTGTCTTGGCACAAGGACTTGACAAAATCTTATTTGTAGTCTTGGCACGAGGTCTTGGCTATGTGGTTATGATAGTCCGGCATTATGCATTCCAACATTATGAAACTGGTTATTGATATTGCATGTGATTATTCGATTAGTAGAATATCCATGTGAACAAGTAAATGGAATTATTTCATTTTACTTTTGCCATACTATGTTGAAGTTCAATTTTAAAAGGCTTTTGTTTTAGTAATTCATTGCCTTAAATGTTTATGCTTATTTTGAATGTTCCGCTATATTGTTATCCTTACTGGGCATTTGAGCTCACCCCTTTTCTATGTTTTATTTTTCCCAGGTAGTGAAGAAGTAATTTATGAATGACTTGCAGGGATATTATGAGGGGTTAATAGTGTGGATATGAAGACTTTGTTGTTGTAGTTTTTAAATGTAATGTAAAACTTTATGATTAGATCTAGTGTTTCCAAGGCTACTAAACCAATCGGTCTTTCGGGATTTGATCTTTCTTGTGATCATGCCAATGTTATGAAGTAATGCACCGACTCTGGGTAGCTGGGGTCGGGGCGTTACAAGATATTTTAAATCTTTTCTCAAAACATGCTAAGATTCTATCTGGTAATTTGTATTTACAAAAGAAAAATTCATTCTCAAAACTATATAAAGACCCAATAGGGCCATCAACATTATCAGTTCTAATATATTACAAACATGATTCCTAACAATTTCCAAATAAACATAAAACACAAATATAATTTTCACAATACCAAACTTTCATTTATATTTCATATCCAATTCCATTTGGAATACCACTTAATGACAATGTGAAAAAGAAAAAACATACATAAATATGTTAAATGGGCTTCAAAATCATTTAGAAACAAACCCTATTTTATAAGGTACCAAATGAAATATAATTCGAAACATAATATTTGAAACCAATTTTGAGTTATTTGAAAGAAATGGTCATTATGTGAAACCCAAGGTGTTTGAAAGGAACATGAAAATGTTTTGGAAAACTGAGTTTTCTATTAAGAAGTTTCATCTAATACAATCATTATATTTTTATCCATCCATTTGGGCACCCTTTACACACATGGATATTACCAAATCATATGGGACACCACAATTTTCCATGAAGTCATGAAAAATTATTTTAATGTAATGAAACTGGTTCTACCACCAACACAATAATATATACATAAGTTCCAAACCATAAAATTCACTAAAATCCACACATAAGCCTCACATCATAATCAACACATGAAAATAAAACATAACCAAAATAAACATGTGCTAAAAATAATAAATTTCATCAAAAAAGATAGCTTGGAATTTCATCAAACACATTGAGTGCATGTATACATAAGCATATTTAAAGATTCTATTTGAAAATATTTTTTAATAAATTAAACCATTATAAAATCACCCCATCAATCAAAACAAACACATGAAAAGGATGTGATGAAAAATTATAAATTATTTATAAATACCCAAGCCTCAAATGGAATTCATTTGAAATGAAATGAATGAAAACACCGACCTCAACGGAGATCAGATTTGAATAAACACTCAATGAAGGAAGAGAACGCCCCAAAAACCAATCAGCAAGTCGTAAAACCAAAAAAAACACAGTCCAACGAATCTACCATTTTCTCTATGGTGTGACAAAACCTGAAACCCAGAGGACACCAAGAAAGTAATAGAGAAGACGAAGAAAAGGATAATCAGGGCCAAAACACTAAGAAACTCACCATAAATCCATAGAGGAGCATCCATTTAGGGTAGAGAACAAATTAAAATTAGGGTTTGGGACCCCTTCATGCATAAACAATCACCAAGAGGGAGGGGGCACGATATAGAGTAAAAATAATGGAGGGTATAATAATAATTTAATGATTCAAAAATTTTGGCAGCTTGCTTGGTTTGGCCGCACGGTTTTCAAATAAATGAGAAAATCGTGTGGTGGCCTCTATCCAACTAGATAGAACCTCATGCTTGGTTTCTGCACGATTTCCCAAACTGTGCACAACCCATTCCCCTTAATAGTGGACCCCAAAACTAGCCATACGGTTACCTGGTCGAGGGTGAATTGTTTCCACAAATAATAAGCTACCTGTGAATCACATGCTATAAAGCCCAAAACATCAATTTTAAAAAAATAAAAAATTTATATTGTGACTCAACCTGATCCTCAATAAGATATACAAATCCATGAAAGGAATAAAATAAAATAAGTTTGAAAGTTTAGGTGTGCCAAAATGTTTTGTTTTATACATTTTCCAACAATTAATCCATAATGGGTTAACAATATTTAAGCATATTTAGCATCATAATATAACGATTTTAGGATAATTTTATAAAAAAATACACATAAAATGTCTCACCCCTCCAAATCATCATGTCAGCTTTCAATTTGAATTATATTTCACTTTCTTCAATCAATGTTTCTTTAAGTTTAAATTAGTGTTTCTTTAACATATGATATATTATAATTATTAACACAATACCAAAAATTTTCTTCCATAAAATTATCATGAAAATTTAAAAAATACTAAAAATGAACATTTTTATAAAAACCGTGATCTCAAAATTCAACATAACTATACCCATATACTCAAATATAAATTATTATAAACCAAAGGTCATGATTATCTATATTTTAATATATGTTATGCATTATAATTTCATATTAGTTTGTTGTAGTTGTGGTTTGGATTAGTGGTAAGCACCCCATAATACTACATGGAAAATGGGGGTTCAAAACCCATGGGGCGCAGGGTACTGTAGCAGTACTATAGCGGTACTGTAGTAACGGTGAAACTGTTCATCAGCGGGTACTGTAGCGGTGGTAGGACACTGTAGCAGCGCCAGGGAACTGTAGCGGCGGCAATACTGTGCGGTACTGTAGCAGCAGGTTACTATTCACAGAATGTGAATTGGCCTTAGAATTTGGGCCTACGGGCTATGTAATGGGATACAATCCCAATGGGCCTTCGGGCTATGTAATTGGTTTACCTCTACCATGTTAAAAGAGGACTTTGCTTTGATTTAATAATAAAAATGAGGCTTCGGCCCCAACCTTTTAAAAAAAATCATAATAGTTTGTCTTAATAATACATATTCAAATACAAAATAATGGTTTTTAAAATGAAGGTGATTTTTCCAAAACATATCTCCTGGGAGTGTCAAACCAGTTGTGAATTTGTGCCTCTTTATTACTCACCAGGTAAAGAATCAGCCCATACCCATTATACCCCTTTGAGGGTTACTATCACTATCTACATCTGTGTTAGATATTTCAATCAATTTTGAATCTAGGTATGTATTTTATTACCAGTAATACCACACGATATCCACGTCACTGAAATTTCATGATGGAATCCAATATTTAGACATACCCCATAGATTTATATATATGGGTTTTCACTAATGTTATCGTTTCCAATTTAAAAATTAAATAATCTATCCAAAAAATAATAAAAGATATAATTCTAAAAATTAACTAATCCATGTTTTAATACTAACTACATTAACATAATCTAATCATGATAATATATTAAATTAGTACATGCCACGAACCGTCCTCAGGGACCATTCCATGACTACCCCAAGACAGCCTTCAATAGGCCTGGGGATGGCGACTAGCACCAAACATGTAAATCCATAATCTGGGAAGAACTTTCCTTTATAAATGTAATCAAACACCATAGATTACACATCAGGAAGTAAAATCTATGTGAAACTGAATACAAAAGAGTGTGTTGGAAAGTAAATGGGCCAGTATACGAAGCCAACTGAACAACAAGTGAAAGTAAAAAGGGACAAATAGTTGTAAGTAAAGAGTATCTCTTTGATCATCCTCTAGGGTTCCTACCTAAAGGGTAGGTTCAGATGGCCACCTCGGCACTCATGTCCATCAGTCTCCTCCATGTGATGACTCGTCGCAAGGTACACCTTCGGGTACCGTCCAGTCGTGGAGCTCTCGACCTCCGTCAGCATTTTCCATCGTCTACATCCAATAGAACGAGGTGCGGGGATAACCCGTGCAGGGGTGAGTATAATGATACTCAGTAGGGACCCCGTGACCCACAAAGTCTCACAATATACACCAAGGATAAATAAAAATAGGAAAGATACAATCCCAAAGTATCAACCAACCCTACTTAGGTATAGGCCCATACATATACCTATGTTACCAATCTCAGTATGTCTCCAACTCTCGAGCCCAAGCAGAAAACAATTCCACAGAGGAAGTAAAGTCAATCAATATGATGATAATGGTTGAAATACATGACTCTGCTCACAATGGTATTGCACAATAGTATAGAGATATAGATGATCAGATGTATCCACTGGATCATCTTAGCTGTCAGGCCATCAAAGGATATAGGACCAGCTAAGCTGTCAAACCCACACCGGATACAGGACCAGCTATTCTGTTGGACCCATACAGGATAAAGAAACATAAGTCAGAACTGTCGAACCCACACAGGATTCCAGTAGAGTTGTCATTTTCGTCGAACCCACAAAGGATTCCAGTACAGTAGTCGTCACAGTCGCAGCCAGCTCAAGGGTTCCCACACACAACACGCTCGATTCTGGGAGGGTCATCTCCTCGAGCAAAGAGTTTTATACATCAACTATCTCGAAGTTCTAATTTGACATATCTCGAAGTTCTGTCTCATCATAAACAACCCAATGCGATAGACGTCGCGTCAATCGGACGCCCAGTCTCTAAGCTGTTAGCTTTTCCATTCCAGGGGCCTTGTTGGATTTACGCTCGTTCCAAACCCGATTGTTTCCAAATTTTTTCCAAAAATCACATAGAGTATCAAAAAAAGAACCGCCTCTTCACGAGGGTCCTAATGTCATAGAAGGCGTGTCATTCATATGTGCGGTCTTGGAGATATTCTCATTTAGGCAATGTCGGGCCCGACCCGTCAAGCCGAGTGTGCTGGCAGGTCGGCCGCAACCAACCCGGCGGGTCCAACCCGGCTAGGGGGTCATCCCGGCCCAATTTGATGGAATCGACCCAGCTGGCCGGTCGGGCAAACTCGGTGAAGCACGACCCAACTGCAGACCCGGCCCACGGAGCTGGCCGGTCCGGTTCGCCCAGTGGTTCCGCCTCTCCCTGCTCTTCCTGCCAAAGCCGGGCGGGTCTATTTGGCGCGAGCGGCCTGCACAGCGGGGCGCTGTTCCTCCCACGCGGTTCCAGCGGCGCATCATTTCTTCATCACGACCAGCAGGCGGCCGAACGATTCATCTGGCGAGCGGCCCGTGATTGCAGGCAGCAGTTCCCCTGCCGCACAGCTCCTGCGGGCACCACGAACCTTCAGCCCGGCCGGCCATAGCCTGCCGAATGATCCTTCCTGACCGGCATGAGGCCGACCGGTTCTTCTCCGGCCTGAGCGGACCGTGGATACGGGCTGCGATTTTCCTCCAGGCGGCCGGCGCGACAGCGCTTGTGCACCACGCTTCCGCTCGACCTTGCAGGGGCCTTCAGTTGCTGCCGCCTTCAGTCGTCTCCACCTCCTGGATGTGGTCTTCTTCCTCCTGTGCGGTGCGATGTCACCATTCCCTTCTGGATCCGTCTCCATTATTAACTCAATCAAGAATCAAGGGAGGTTCTTCGGGCCGTGTTTGTTCGGTCCGCACCCTCCACGTTAAGTGATAACAAAATAATTGGCCACCGTCAATCCAAATATAATCACCCAAGTATGAGGGTATAATTCACATGTTAAATTAAATAATCCAAATTCACCCTACCTTGTATTTGAAATTGCACGTTGATGAGCCACGGAAGATGGGCGTCACAGAAGTCGGGCGTCGCGATTGTTGGGCATCGTGTAAGACGGACGTCATTCCGTCAACGCCAGAAGAAGTAGAGTTCCGAACATCGTGTAGAGACGATGCCTTTGGTGTACTTAGTGGGTGAGGGTGCCTCCTTTCCTTGCTCTGGTTGAAGAAGTGGAGGAGATGTTCTTCTTGTTCTTCGTGGTAAGAAATCTTTACTTCTAATTCTCCAAATCCTCTCAACAAACAAATTTCCAAGAAAATAAAGTAATAGGCTCTCTCATATTTTAATGATTCCATGCAATTTGAATGAATTCAAAAGAATTCATCACACAACAAATAAATTAATTATGGAATTAAATAATTGTGTTGGCATAATTATAGTGGAGGGAAGGTGGAGAGTTCACCAAAAATCAATGAAGAATGGGTTGGCTCAATAAATACATGGGGAGATAAAGAGTTAAAGGGGTTTGAAGGGGAGTTGAAAGGTTTGAACTCGTGTGGGCCCCACCACGAAATATCCTCCCATGTAATGTCAAGTGGGGTGTAGGCCTCACCTCCAACTTCCCTTTGGATGAAATAACCACCGCCTAAAATAAAATAATGTAACACATAAATTTTATTTAATCATCATCAATTAAATTCAGCTCTTGACCAAACGCAACTGCGGTAGAGGTCTCTTTAAGGGAATACCGGCACTGCGAGTTCATCAGTGTCCTCAGATTTCAATTCTGTGCATCGGTTCGAAATATAGAAAACCCCGCGAGTACGTTTACTAAAAATACCTGAATAAAACTTTAGGAATTGATTTCGGGAACACCAGGCCTTGGAATCAGGTGCCGTCAGAAACTACATACTCGTAAAATTCCAAATAATATAAGAGAAAAAGTCCTTCAAATTTCCAGTACTTTATATTACCCCAACCTCAGGGATTTACACCCCCATACAGCTACAACACACACTAGGAAACAAATGACGGTAATTAGAACGCATCTGAGCCTCCCACTTCCATGTGCGCTTGTGGAGGTTCTAGTGCTTCCATCGAATGCACACCAAAGGAATCGACCATCCACGTAGGATCCGCTCATGACGGTCTGCGAACTCCCCAGGGACCTCAAGGAAAGTCTCCATGTCATCGATATCAAGCTCCCCATGTTCGATGATGTGGGATGGGTCATGCACATACCTCCTCAGCTGAGATATGTGGAAGACGTTGTGCACCAAGTGAAACTGAGGTGGAAGGGAGAGGTGGTATGCCACCTATCCAACTCTGTAGAGGACCTATAACAACACGATAAAATGTGGAGATAACTTTCCGTCTTAGCAAAATCTTCATAGTCCTCATCATGGTGAGACCCGTAGGAAGGCGTTGTCTCAATCCTCGAACTCCAGCAGTCCTCGTCTCCTATCAGCATAGGAATTATGTCTTCTATGTGCAGTATTCATCCGCTCCTGGATGATCTACACCTTCTCTGTCGTAGCCTGCACCATCTCTGGTCCTAGAAGTGCTTACTCCACTAGGTCAGTCCAGCACAGAGGTGATCTGCAAGGTCGACCCTACAGTACCTCGTAAGGTGCCATCCTGATGGTGGAGTGGTAGCTGTTGTTGTATGAAAACACCACCATGGGTAAGTGATCCTCCCAGCAACGAAAAAATTCAAGGACACAAGAACAGAGCATGTACTTGGGAGTCTGAATGGTCCTCTTAGTCTGACCATCCTTCATAGGATGGAAGGCAGTGCTCAAGTTAATCTATGTCCCAAAATCCTCATGTAACCCCTTCCATTGCCAGGAAGTGAAACGAGCATCTCGATCGGAGATTATAGTTGATGGAACACCATAAAGCCGTATGATCTCCTGAATGTAGAGGCATCCCATGCTCTCTACTTAGCCCTGCTCTTTGATCGTTAGGAAGTGGGCCGAATTGGTGAGTCGGTCTGTGATCATCCAGATAGAGTCGTTTCCTCTAGATGTACGTGGAAGTCCCGTCATGAAATCCATGGATATCCCATCCCACTTCCACTCTGGATCCTTTGAGGGTTCAACCAAGCCTGCTGGAACCTAGTTCTCCGCCTTCATTTGCAGACAAGTGAGGCATCAAGAGACAAACTCTTCTACTGCTTTCTTCATACCTGACCATCAGTGTTGTCGTCTGAGGTACTGATACATTTTCTACACTCCTGGATGAACTGCTAGAGGGTAAGTGTGTAACTCCCTCAAAACCTTCTCATGTAGTTCCACTGGAACCATGGTATTTCCTATGAAGAGGATGGTGTGCTCCCCACCTTTATAAAAGCCATCAGGTGCCTGCCCTGAGGATATCTGAGCACGTTGAGTCTCATAGTCAATGTCCCCATTCTGCGCCTCTCTGACTCCAAGAGGAAGTGGAGAAGTGACTATGAGAGACTGTAGAAAGTCTGCTCCATCTCTATCTACAAAGGATATCTCCAACGTGGCCAACTTCTCTGTCGCCTCTCCTAGTAGATGACTGCCTGAACTCCTGCTGAGAGAATCTGCCACAACATTACCCTTCCTAGGAGTATATACAATCATGAAGTCATAGTCCTAGAGGAACTCGATCCATCTCTACTGTCTCAGGTTCAGTTCCTTCTGCGAGAAGATGTATCTATGACTCTGGTGGTCATAAAAGAATGTAAAACGCTCGCCCAGAAGATAGTGTCGCCAAATCTTCAAGGATAAGATCACTTCTCCTAATTCCAAGTCATGGGTATCATAG
Organism: Viscum album; assembly: GCA_963277665.1. Lineage (NCBI taxonomy): Eukaryota > Viridiplantae > Streptophyta > Magnoliopsida > Santalales > Viscaceae > Viscum > Viscum album. The sequence continues at coordinate 1,018,553,868 of OY728131.1, forward strand.
TTCTGCTTTTGATGTCTCAATTTCAATGAACCATATGCGATCACTACTCACTCCTGCACCAGGACACACCCAAGTCCGTTCCCTGATGCGTCGTAGTAAATTATGTACCCAATGCCCTCCTCCAGTAGCCTCAAGATGGGTGCAATGGAAAATCTCTATCTCATCTCATGAAATCCTTTCTGGCATCTATCTGACCACATGAAGGGTTACCCCTCTCATTGTCAATGCTGAAAGTTGTGTTACAACTCTGGAGAAGTCTGGCCCAAATCTCTGATAGTTCGCAGCCAGTCCCAGGAAACGTTGCACCTTCGTCACACTCTTGGGTGGCTCCCAATAAAGTAATACCTCGATCTTCAATAGATACATTGAAAATCTATCCTCCGAGATGACGTGTCCCAAGAATGGAACCTCTCGAATCCATAACTGGCACTTTGGGAGATTACCATAAAGCTGGTGCTCTCAGAGTGTATCCAGTACCACCCGAAAATGGTAGGCATGCTCCTCCTCAGTAGTTGAGTAAATAAGTATGTCATCGATGATGTCTAAAACAAATCGATCTAGGTAAGGTTGGAAGATCCTCTTCCTGAGACTCATGAACACTGCTGGTGAATTGGTTATGCCTAAGGTCATAACCAAGAACTCGTATTGGCCATACCGACATCTGAAGGCCGCTTTCTGCACATCCTCATCTCGAAATCTGAGCTGGTTATATCCTGACTTGAGGTCTATCTTCGAGAACCATCATTCTACCTTGAGCTGATAAAAGTGGTCTTCAATCCCCAGGAGTAGGTTCTTGTTCTTCATGGTCACCTAATTCAGGTGACGGTAGTCGACACACAGTCGTAATCTCCCATCATCCTTCTTGGAGAACATAAATGGAGATGCCCATGGTAAAACAATGGGTTAGATAAATCTCATCCCCTGCAAGTCCTCCAGCTGTACCTGCGGCTCACAATGCTCGGCGGGAGCCATCTGATATGCTGGATAAGATATCAGTGACTTCGTAGGGTACATTTCAATGAAAAAGTCTACCCCTCTATGAGCACATTGTTCTGAAACGTCATTAGGGAAAACATCCACGAACTGATCCACCATAACATGAAAACATAGACTCCGTACATCAACCGCTTCGAGGATGAGACTATCCAACTGATGTGTGATCGGTAGCCCCCTCCTCTGCGTAAGTCCATCTTGTGTTGTAAAGGCTCCCTTCTCACCGGTGACGGTAAAACTGGTCCCATCCGTGCAGATACACCACACTTTGCATCTAATACAGTCAATCTGATCATGGAATGTAGATAACCAGTCCATACCCGTGATGATGTCACAAGGCCTCGACGCTACTACAAGAAGATCCCATCTGATGATCATGCCTCCTACAGTATGCTCACACATCTGGTACCAATGCGTAATCGTCGAGTCTGCTCCCGTAATAGTCTCTCTCCGTAAGGATCGAGCCAACGGCACTGTTGGAATCTCTGAGCTCCGAAAAAGGGCAGCTGAAAAAAAAACAATGACTCGCACCTCTGTCTATAAGTACTGAAGCAAGGTTGGAGTAGACATAGATAGTACCTCAAATCATTTTAGGTGCACTGTGGTTATAGGACATGACTACCTGGAGCTGAGCCCACCTTTTTCCGCCAGCTCCCTGTGGTCGTGGTGGACCACCTGGTGGTGGTGGTGGTAGAGCCTTGAAACGTCATACACCACCCGCTGATCGGCCAGCTCCTCTGCCACGTTCACCTGCTCCAGGCAGACCACCATGTTTGAACCTCTGCCTCTGCATGGGAGGTCCCTATACTGTCTTCTACTAATCTGCATGGTGGGTCAGGCAGTCACAATCCATGTGGTCCGGCCCAACGCATGCATAGCACTGCCTACTCCTCGTATAACTGACTCGGCCTCATGTTCCCCGCACAACTGAACCCGTATCATGGGGTCTCCCACCTGATGGCATGTTCCTCTTGTAACACTGCATCACCTGTCTACTTCTGGCTACAGAAGACTCTACTACGTGTAGACCTATGGTGGTTCTCACTACTGGTGACTGCTCAGTGAGAAATTTCTCCACTAGAAGGGCTTGCTCCAGTACCTCTACCAAAGTTAGAATTCTGAGGGGAATCGTCAAAGCCAGGATCTCATGCTTGAGTCCCTACTCGAAGGTCCGGGCCAGGAATACTGGGTCCCGCACCATATCTGTGGAGTATCATGAAAGGTTGGTGAACCTCGCAGAATACTATCCTACTGTCATGCTACCCTGCTGCAGAAGTAGTAACTCCTGAATCTACACTGCACTAAGGGTTTCTGGAACAATCTCCACCCAGAACAGGCTCTCGATATCTTCCCAAAGTAGTGATGCCTCGTCATGCACCTGGAGCATCAGGATCCACCATCTACCTGCTATGGCGTGCAGGAGACTCACGGTAAGGATCACCATAAGGTCGGCTAGTATCCATACAAATCTAAAAACTCTCACGATATCCACCAGCCAATCCCCAGCTTCATGTCAGTCCATCTCTCCCCGGAACCTGGGCGGCGTCTGGTGCTACAACTCGTGTAGCACACTCAGGCAGTGTGCACTCTCTACTGCTTGAGCTAGTGGTATCGGTGGCCCAACGGGTAGTGTTACCGCTGGTTCCTCTGTTGTGATGGGGCCCTGCACTGAGGGCTCATCGCTTGGTGGGCTACCTTCTCGTACGTAACTCGGACCCTAGTTGGATTCCTTCGTGGGGATATCCTAAAAATAAATAGGTGTGCCACGGTTAAAACAGAATACCTAGTGAGCTGACACAAGTAATCACGAAGAAGTATTTTTCAAAGGAAACACTCATGCAATCAGTGTTTTTGTGCACTGAGTCGTATATCAGAAGTCAGAGTCCTAGTGTATGGATATGTCAGCTTCCGCACCAACACCGGTTTCCCTAAACTGAACACCATACCCAAAACACTTAACACTATTGTTGTTAGAAGATTCAGAGTCCATGTTCTGCGGTATAACCGACTCCTCTGACACCAATTTGTCACGACCCATCCTCGGGGCCCATGCCGTGACTACCCGAAGCCCACCGTCCATATTCCAGGGGATGGCGACTAGCACCAAAGGTGTAAATCCCTATACTGGGAAGTAATTTCCTTTATAAAAGTAAACAAACCCAATATAGTACGCATCAAGAAGTAAACACTATGTAAAACATAATACAATAGAGTGTATTGGAAAGTAAATGGGCCAGTATACAAACCCAACTGAACAACAAGTACAAGTAAAAATGGAAAAACAACTGTAAGTAAAGAGAAGCTCCTAGATCATCCTCCGGGGTTCCTACCCAAAGGGTAGGTACATATGGCCCCCTCATCACTCATGTCTGTTAGTCTCCTCTGTGCGCTGACTCATTGCAAGGTCCACCTCCGTGTACCATCCAATAGTGTCACTCTCATCCTCCGTCAGCGATGTCCTTCACCTGCGTCGATGTCACGACCCGTCCTCGGGGCCCGTGCCGTGACTACCCCAAGCCCGCCTTCCATAGGGCAGGGGCTGGCGACTAGCACCAAGGCGTAAAATCCCAGTAAACAGGGAAGGCATTGCCTTTATAAGTAACAACCACACAGAGTCAGCAAGCGGAAAGTAAAGTGCAGAAAAGTAAAGGGGGCCGGAAATACAAGCCCAACTGTAAAGTACAACTGAAAAGTAAAGTACAACAACTGAAGAAAAGACGGCGGCCTCGTGTCGTCCACTGGCAATCCCACCTGAAGGGTGGGTACAGATAGCCTCCAGGCTCCTCGGGTCCCACGTCCGCTCCGAGCACGTCCCGCCCAGTGGTCCACCTCCAGGTACCGTCCTGCTCCACGCCCCAACCGCGATCAGCGCTGTCCGTCGTCTGCAACCAACACAACAAGGTGCGGGCATAGCCCGTGCAGGGGTGAGTACAAGCTACTCAGTAAGGACCCTGAGACCCCCGAAGGTCTCCCGAAATCCACAAAGGATATAGCACAAAAGAAAGATGCAATCACGAAGTAACATCTGACTCGACTTAGGTATATGCCCATACATATACCTAAGTCCCCAATTCCAGCTCTGCTTACGAGCTCAAGAACAACTCAATCCACAAAGGAAAGCAAGACTCAAATCCACAAGGAGAGTAAACAGTAAAATCCACATAGGATAGTTCAACACAATCCACAAAGGAGAGTAACATACGATTCAGCTCAACCAGGTATACTTTTTCAGATGACGTCAAAGATGATCACTGATCCATCTAAGTCGTCGGACCCACAAAGGATCGATAGGTACTAACCCCCGCAGAAGACCCACACAGGATCGGGCTCACACAGAACCTGTAGGCAGTGGCTCACACAGAACCGGTAGTAAGGACCCACATAGGATCGGGCTCACACAGAACCTGTAGCACTGATCCACGTAGGATCGCTGAGTGCAGTAGTCGACGCAGTCCACTGAGGATCTCTGCACAGTCGTCGCCGCAGTCCACGAAGGATCTCTGCTCTGCCGTCGTCGCAGTCCACGGAGGATCTCCGCTCTGTCGTCGTCGTAGTCCACGAAGGATCTCTGCTCTGTCGTCGAAGTCACAGCCAGCGCTAGGGTTCCCGCACAAAGCGAGCTCGTTTAGGAGGGTCCGCTCCACGAGCCGAGAGGCTGATACATCAACTGACACGTAGTCCGAAGTTGATGTATCCAAAAGTTCCGTATCGACAACAGGATCTCAACGCGACAGACGGCGCGTCAAACGGACGCCCGGTCTGAGAGTTATTGGCATTTTCGTCCCAGGGGCCCGGTTGGTTTTTAGGGCAAAACCAACCCGACCGTACTCCGCCTGTATCCGATCCTCGGGCGGAGCATGCCAAAAGTTCCGTCTCACTTAGAGGAAACTACCACAGCTGACGGTACGTCGATCGGACGTCCGTAGCTCAAGTTATGAGCGTTTCCGCTCCGAGGGCCCGGTTGGTTTCGTGTATGAACCAACCCGGCCGAACCCAAAGTCTTCCGAAACCTTGAGTATAATATACCGAAACGACCGTCTTGATCCAAGGATCGCGTAGCCGCTGACGGTTCGTCAATCGGAGGTCCCAGGCCCAAGATATGGGCGAAAGACCGAAGAGGGCCCGAAAACGGGGGTTCTGGGCCCGGGGCGACCCGGCCCGAACCCCCCTGGGGTCGGCCGAACCGGGTCGGCCCGAACCGGGCCGGCCCGAACCGGCCCGAACCGGCTCGGCCGGGTCCGGTCCGGCCTGGGCGCGGCCCGACCGACCGGACCGGCCGGCTCGGCTTCGGCCGAGCGGCCGAACAGGCTGCCGCCGCGGGTTTGACCCGCGGCATTTGAAGAAACGCGGCCCCCGCGGGGGTCCGCCTGTCACGCGGACGCGGCCGGGCCGCCGCGTCCGTTGCCGGTTCTGCGCGGCCGCGGAACCGGCCGCCACCGCCGCCGCGGCTTCAGCCGCGGCGGACTTCCTCCACGGCGGCGCGCCGGGCGCCGCCGCCTCCGGTCGCCGGCGCCGCCGCGCCGGCGACCCGCGCCGCCGCTGCCTTCCGCGGGCCGCCGGAGATGCTCCGGTGGCCCGTTTTGCCTCCCGTCTGTGCCGATGCCCCTCCCGGATGCCGACCTTCACTGCGGAATCAACGGATCGCCCCTTCCGCGCGGTTTGTCGTCGTCCGTCATATCCGCACAACAAAAGAGATCGGCGGAGGGTTGTCGGGTCTTGTTCGTTAGACCCGCACCCTCTGCGTTAGCCATAATCAACGGGAGAAAAGAAAAAGATGATCAACACATGATCCAACAATTTTATTTAAATATAAAATTGTTCGTTTGAAACCGACTTTTTAAATTTTCAAGAACGTTCACGAGAAAATTTAAAAGGGGTAACTTTTCCAAAATAAATCCCTACCTTGATGATCATCGAGCGCGGGCGTTCTTCGCGGAAGAGATCGTCGCGGAAGAGATTGATCGTCGTGTCGTCGCGGGATGGTGTCGCGTCGTCGCGGAAACCGGCGTTGAGCCGGCGAGCTCAACGAATCAAGAACAACAAATTTAAATTATTAATATTTAAATCTGTGTTTCGTTTAAAACCAAAGAAAAGAACTTGAGAGGAAATCCGAAAGCACTCACCTCGAATGGTCGGTGATCGGAGATCGGAAATCGGAAGAACGTCTCGGGCGAAGGCGTCGTCGACTTCCAGGTTCGGCGTTCTTCGCGTTCTTCGCGTTCTTCGCGTTCTTCGCGGAGAGGGTGGAGGCTCAGAGGAATTGCACAACGATAGCAATCCTCCAAAATAGACAAGTTTGTCTATTTTATTATTTTTGCCAACAAACGTAAAACGTGTAAGTAACGACCCATTTAATTCGTTGAATTAATTCAACGAGTGAAACAGCCCATTTAATTCACGAAAGAAACAACCCATTTAAATGGTCTGTTAAGAATTAAAGAAACGCGTCGGTTGACTTTTCAGTTTCTTTGACGGGTTTTCGCGGGTGCGTTACTTAGCGAAAGAAACGGCGGGGCTCGTGCGGGCCCCACCTCACAAATATCCTATCAAGGGGGTAGGATATTTCTGGATAGCATCCTATCCAGTTCAACACAGTTCAAGCCGCCTTTAAGTGGCTTCAAGTGGCTTCCAAGCAGCTTAAGTGAAATAAAATAAAGTTGTCGCACAAATTTATTTTATTTCTGACTTAAAGCCGCAAAATTTAAAAACCACGTCTGAGCAAACGCAACTCCGGAAGAGGCGTTTCTAAGCAAATACCGGCGCTGCGATTTCATCGGTGCCCTCAGAATTTGATTCCGGGCACCGGTTCAAAAGATAGAAAAACCCGCTCGTCCGTTCACTGAACGTACCCGAGCCAAACTTCAGAAATTGATTCCGGGCACACCGGGCCTCGGAATCAGGTGCCGTCTGAAGCTGCGCTCTTGTAAAATTCCAAAGAAAATTAAGAAAAAAAAATTTCCTTGAAATTTGCGGGTCTTTACATTACTCCCACCTCAGGGCTTTACGTCCCCGTAAAGATACATCAAAAACTAGGGGAACAAATGGGGGTACTGAGCACGCATCTGAGCCTCCCGCTCCCAAGTGCTCTCCTGGAGGTTCCCGTGCTGCCATCTGATGCGCACAAGAGGAATCGACCGCCCACGTAGGACCCGCTCCTGTCGATCCTCGATCTCTACTGGGACCTCCGCAAAAGTCGCCCCATCGTCCACGTCCAGCTCCCCAAAGTCGATGATGTGCGTCGGGCCGTGCACGTATCTCCTCAGCTGAGACACGTGGAAGACGTCGTGCACCCGGTGCAACTGAGGTGGTAGAGCCAGGCGATAAGCCACCTCTCATATCCTGCTGAGGACCTGGAAAGGCTCGATGAAGCGTGGAGACAACTTGCCGCCTCGGCCAAATCTCCGTAAACCACGTCGAGGTGAGACACGCAAAAAGACGTGGTCGCCATCCTCGAACTCTAGTGGCCTCCGCCTCCTGTCAGCATATGACTTCTGCCGGCTCTGAGCTGTCCTCATCCTCTCCTGGATGATCTGGACCTTCTCTGTCGTGGCTCGGACCATCTCTGGTCCCACGAGTGCTGACTCCCCAGGGTCTGTCCAGCACAACGGTGATCTGCAGGGTCTGCCGTACAACTCCTCGTATGGTGCCATCCCGATGGTGGAGTGGTAGCTATTGTTGTACGCGAACTCCACCAAGGGTAGGTGGTCCTCCCAGCTGCGACCAAAGTCGAGAACACATGCACGGAGCATGTCCTCGAGTGTCTGTATGGTCCTCTCCGTCTGACCATCCGTCTGAGGGTGGAAGGCTGTGCTTAGATGGAGCCGCGTCCCGAACGCCTCCTGCAACCCCTTCCAAAGCCAGGAAGTGAAACGAGCATCTCGATCGCAGACGATAGACGATGGCACACCGTGAAGCCGTACGATCTCCTGGACGTAAAGACGTCCCAAGCTCTCCACTGAGCCCTGCTCTCTGATGGGTAAGAAGTGTGCCGACTTGGTGAGTCGGTCGACAATCACCCAAATGGAGTCATGACCTCTGGATGTGCGTGGAAGTCCAGTCACGAAGTCCATAGATATTCCGTCCCACTTCCACTCTAGGACCTCCAAGGGCTGTACCAAGCCTGCTGGTACCTGATGCTCTGCCTTCACCTGCTGGCAGGTGAGGCATCGCGAAACGAACTCTGCCACAACTTTCTTCATGCCCGGCCACCAGTGCTGTCGTCTGAGATCCTGGTACATCTTCGCCACTCCGGGATGCACCGCCAAGGGAGAAGTGTGAAACTCTCTCAGAACCTCCTCTCGTAAAGCGACTGGTACGAAGGTACGTCCTCTGAAAAGGATGTCGTGCTCTGCTCCAAGGGAGAAACCATCAGGCGCCTGACCTGAGGATATCAGTGCACGCCGGGTCTCACAGTCAGCATCCCCACGCTGAGCCTCTCTGACCCGCTGTAGAAGTGGAGGAGAGACTGTGAGAGACTGAAGAAAGGCTGCTCCGTCTCTATCCACGAAGGATATCTGCAAGGAGGCTAGCTGCTCCGTCGCCTCCTCAAGTAGCTGAATGCCCGTCCTCCTGCTGAGGGCATCGGCTACCACGTTCCCCTTCCCAGGAGTATAGACTATCTCAAAGTCATAGTCCTGGAGGAACTCAAGCCATCTCCGCTGTCTCAGGTTCAGGTCCTTCTGAGAGAAGATATACCTGAGACTCTGGTGGTCAGAAAAGACTGTGAAGCGCTCGCCCATCAGATAGTGCCGCCAAGTCTTCAGAGCGAAGACCACTGCTGCTAACTCCAGGTCATGAGTGGCGTAGTTCTGCTCATGCGGCCTCAACTGACGTGATCCGTAGGCGATCACGGCCCGCTCCTGCATCAGGACGCACCCGAGTCCAGTCCCTGACGCATCGCAGTAAACTACGTATCCAACTCCCTCCTCAGGCAACCTCAAGATAGGTGCGCTGGTCAACCTCTGCCTCAGCTCCTGGAAGCTCTGCTGACATCTGTCTGACCACACGAAGGGTTTCCCCTTCTTCGTCAACGCTGAGAGTGGTGCCGCAACTCTGGAGAAGTCTAGCACGAATCTCCGATAGTATCCGGCTAGGCCCAAGAAGCTCCGCACCTCTGTCACGCTCTTGGGTGGCTCCCAAGCTAGCACTGCCTCGATCTTCGCGGGATCCACTGCAACTCCCGCCTCAGAGATGACGTGTCCCAAGAAATGGACCTCACGTAACCAAAACTGGCATTTTGAGAGCTTGCCATAAAGCTGGTGCTCTCGGAGCGTGTCTAGCACAACTCTCAGGTGGTAGGCATGCTCCTCCTCAGTCGTCGAGTATACCAAAATGTCGTCAATGAAGACCACGACAAAACGGTCGAGGTAAGGCTGGAAGATCCTGTTCATGAGGCTCATGAACACTGCTGGAGCATTGGTTACGCCGAACGGCATAACCAAGAACTCATAATGGCCATACCGACACCTGAAGGCCGTCTTCTGCACGTCCTCGTCTCGAACTCTGAGCTGATGATAGCCTGACCGGAGGTCTATCTTCGAGAACCACCGCGCTCCCTTGAGCTGATCGAAGAGGTCATCAATCCGTGGCAGCGGATACTTGTTCCTCACCGTCACCTGATTCTGGCGACGATAGTCGACACATAGTCGCAAGCTCCCGTCCGCCTTCTTGGCGAACAAAATCGGGGAATCCCAGGGTGAAACACTGGGTCGGATAAACCCCTTGCTCTGCAAGTCCTCCAACTGTACCCGCAGCTCCCGAAGCTCGGCGGGGGCCATCCGATATGCTGGAGTAGATATCGGGGCTGTCCCGGGGTACAAGTCGATGTAAAAGTCTACCTCTCTACGAGGAGGTAGCCCTGGAACGTCGTCGGGAAAGACGTCTACGTACTGGACCACCACTGCAGGAAAAGCTGGACTCCGCACGTCCACTGCTCCTAGGATGAGGCTAGCCAACTGATGAGAGATGGGCTGCACTCTCCTCCGCGGAAGTCCATCCTGTGCTGCAAAGGTTCCCTTCTCGCCGGTGAAGGTAAACCTGCTCCCGTCGGTGCGAACACATCGCACCTTGCGAAAACAGTCGATCTGGGCATGAACCGTGGATAGCCAATCCATGCCCAAGATGACGTCGTAAGGCCTCGACGCCGCTACAAGGAGATCCCAGCCGAAGCTCTCGCCTCCTAGAGTAAGCTCACACTGCCGGCACCAGTGCGTAATCGTCGAGTCTGCTCCCGTAGGAGTCTCTAGCCGTAAGGATCGAGCCAACGGCTCAGTCGGAATCTCCGAGCTCCGAACAAGGGCAGAGGCTATGAAAGAGTGACTCGCTCCTGTGTCTATAAGTACTACAGCAAGGGAGGAATAGACACAGATCGTACCTCGAATCATCTCTAGCAAGTCGGGGTCGTAGGCCTCCACTGCCTGGAGCTGGGCCTGTCCCTGCCCGCCAGCTCCCTGTGGTCGAGGTGGCCCTCCTGGTGGTGGTGGGGGTAGAGCCTGGAAGCGTCGCCCACCACCCGCTGCTCGGCCAGCTCCTCTGCCTCGTCCGCCTCCTCCCTGCGGACCGCCACAGTCGACCCTCTGCCTATGCCTGGGTGGCCCCTCCACCGTCTGCTGCTCCTCTGATCGGCGGGTCGGGCAGTCACGAGCCATGTGACCCTGCCCGCCGCAGGAGTAGCACATTCTGCCTCTCGGAAGGCTGGCACTCCGCTGTGTGCCCCGCACTGCTGAGCCGGTGTCCTGAGGCCGTCTGCGTGGGGGTCTGGTCTGCCTGGACCCGAGAGTCATCCGTCGGCTACCTGCTGCCTAAGACTCAGCTACCTGTCGCCCTGCGCTAGGTCTCGCCGCTGAAGAAGGCTCTGCCAGGAAGCTCTCGATCAGGAGGGCTCGCTCCAGCACTCCCGCCTGGGTCGGAATGCTGAGGGAGATCAGCGACGCCCGAATCTCCTGTCGCAAGCCCTGCTCGAAGGTCCGGGCCCGGAAGAAGGGGTCCCGTACCATGTCGGTCGAGTAGCGAGATAGGTCCGTGAACCTCGCCGCGTACTGAGCGACCGTCATGCTGCCCTGGCGCAGCTGGAGAAGCTCCTGGATGCGCACCACTCGGAGGGTGGCCGGGACGAACTCAGAGCGGAAGAGGCTCTCGAAGTCCGCCCAGAGCAAGGATGCCTCATCGTGAACCTGGAGCATCAGGCTCCACCATCGTCCTGCCGCCGCCTGCAGGAGGCTCGCTGCGAGAATCACCATGAGATCCGCTGGTGTCCTCACTAGCCTGAAGATCCGTACCACCGCCTCTAGCCAGTCCTCGGCGGCCTGGGGGTCCGCCTCACCGCGAAACCTGGGCGGTCGCTAGCTCTGAAAATCATGCAGTTCCCTGAGGCGACGTGCATCGTCAGCGTCTGGTACTAGAAGCATCGGTGGCTCGGCGGGTAAGGCTACCGCCGGTGCCACTGCTGGCAAAGGGCCCTGCACCGAGGCCTCGTCGCTCGGTGGGCTGCCGTCGCGCCCTACACTCGGAACCCTAGCTGGCAGTCGTCGCGGGGCCATTCTGAAAAGGAGAACAAGAGCACCACAGTCAGAATAGTATACCTGGTGAGCTGGCACAAGTAATCACAAGGAAAACTTGAGACTTTCATAAAGCAGATCAGTATACCCGGTGAGCTGACACAAGTAATCACAAAGAAAACTCGAAACACACACGCAATCAATGTTTTCATGCATTAAGTCGGAAATCAGGAGTCAGGGTCCTGGTGTACGGATACGTCGGCCGCCGCACCAACACTGGGCTCCCTGAACTGATAACCACACTCAATACACTAAACACTATTGCTTCATATAGAAAGAAAGGACGATCAGAGTCTGCGGTAGAACCGACCACCTCTGATACCAATTTGTCACGACCCGTCCTCGGGGCCCGTGCCGTGACTACCCCAAGCCCGCCTTCCATAGGCCAGGGGCTGGCGACTAGCACCAAGGCGTAAAATCCCAGAAAACAGGGAAGGCATTGCCTTTATAAGTAACAACCACACAGAGTCAGCAAGCGGAAAGTAAACTGCAGAAAAGTAAAGGGGGCCGGAAATACAAGCCCAACTGTAAAGTACAACTGAAAAGTAAAGTACAACAACTGAAGAAAAGACGGCGGCCTCGTGTCGTCCACTGGCAATCCCACCTGAAGGGTGGGTACAGATAGCCTCCAGGCTCCTCGGGTCCCACGTCCGCTCCGAGCACGTCCCGCCCAGTGGTCCACCTCCAGGTACCGTCCTGCTCCACGCCCCAACCGCGATCAGCGCTGTCCGTCGTCTGCAACCAACACAACAAGGTGCGGGCATAGCCCGTGCAGGGGTGAGTACAAGCTACTCAGTAAGGACCCCGAGACCCCCGAAGGTCTCCCGAAATCCACAAAGGATATAGCACAAAAGAAAGATGCAATCACGAAGTAACATATGACTCGACTTAGGTATATGCCCATACATATACCTAAGTCTCCAATTCCAGCTCTGCTTACGAGCTCAAGAACAACTCAATCCACAAAGGAAAGCAAGACTCAAATCCACAAGGAGAGTAAACAGTAAAATCCACATAGGATAGTTCAACACAATCCACAAAGGAGAGTAACATACGATTCAGCTCAACCAGGTATACTTTTTCAGATGACGTCAAAGATGATCACTGATCCATCTAAGTCGTCGGACCCACAAAGGATCGATAGGTACTAACCCCCGCAGAAGACCCACACAGGATCGGGCTCACACAGAACCTGTAGGCAGTGGCTCACACAGAACCGGTAGTAAGGACCCACATAGGATCGGGCTCACACAGAACCTGTAGCACTGATCCACGTAGGATCGCTGAGTGCAGTAGTCGACGCAGTCCACTGAGGATCTCTGCACAGTCGTCGACGCAGTCCACGAAGGATCTCTGCTCTGCCGTCGTCGCAGTCCACGGAGGATCTCTGCTCTGTCGTCGTCGCAGTCCACGAAGGATCTCTGCTCTGTCGTCGAAGTCACAGCCAGCGCTAGGGTTCCCGCACAAAGCGAGCTCGTTTAGGAGGGTCCGCTCCACGAGCCGAGAGGCTGATACATAAACTGACACGTAGTCCGAAGTTGATGTATCCAAAAGTTCCGTATCGACAACAGGATCTCAACGCGACAGACGGCGCGTCAAACGGACGCCCGGTCTGAGAGTTATTGGCATTTTCGTCCCAGGGGCCCGGTTGGTTTTTAGGGCAAAACCAACCCGACCGTACTCCGCCTGTATCCGATCCTCGGGCGGAGCATGCCAAAAGTTCCGTCTCACTTAGAGGAAACTACCACAGCTGACGGTACGTCGATCGGACGTCCGTAGCTCAAGTTATGAGCGTTTCCGCTCCGAGGGCCCAGTTGGTTTCGTGTACGAACCAACCCGGCCGAACCCAAAGTCTTCCGAAACCTTGAGTATAATATACCGAAACGACCGTCTTGATCCAAGGATCGCGTAGCCGCTGACGGTTCGTCAATCGGAGGTCCCAGGCCCAAGATATGGGCGAAAGACCGAAGAGGGCCCGAAAACGGGGGTTCTGGGCCCGGGCCGACCCGGCCCGAACCCCCCTGGGGTCGGCCGAACCGGGCCGGCCCGAACCGGCCCGAACCGGCTCGGCCGGGTCCGGTCCGGCCTGGGCGCGGCCCGGCCGACCGGACCGGCCGGCTCGGCTTCGGCCGAGCGGCCGAACAGGCTGCCGCCGCGGGTTTGACCCGCGGCATTTGAAGAAACGCGGCCCCCGCGGGGGGCCGCCTGTCACGCGGACGCGGCCGGGCCGCCGCGTCCGTTCCCGGTTCCGCGCGGCCGCGGAACCGGCCGCCACCGCCGCCGCGGCGGCCTTCCTCCACGGCGGCGCGCCGGGCGCCGCCGCCTCCGGTCGCCGGCGCCGCCGCGCCGGCGACCCGCGCCGCCGCTGCCTTCCGCGGGCCGCCGGAGATGCTCCGGTGGCCCGTTTTGCCTCCCGTCTGCGCCGATGCCCCTCCCGGATGCCGACCTTCACTGCGGAATCAACGGATCGCCCCTGCCGCGCGGTTTGTCGTCGTCCGTCATATCCGCACAACAAAAGTGATCGGCGGAGGGTTGTCGGGTCTTGTTCGTTAGACCCGCACCCTCCGCGTTAGCCATAATCAACAGGAGAAAAGAAAAAGATGATCAACACATGATCCAACAATTTTATTTAAAGATAAAATTGTTCGTTTGAAACCGACTTTTTAAATTTTCAAGAACGTTCACGAGAAAATTTAAAAGGGGTAACTTTTCCAAAATAAATCCCTACCTTGATGATCGTCGAGCGCGGGCGTTCTTCGCGGAAGAGATCGTCGCGGAAGAGATCGATCGTCGCGTCGTCACGGGAAGGTGTCGCGTCGTCGCGGAAACCGGCGTTGAGCCGGCGAGCTCAACGAATCAAGAACAACAGATTTAAATTATTAATATTTAAATCTGTGTTTCGTTTAAAACCAAAGAAAAGAACTTGAGAGGAAATCCGAAAGCACTCACCTCGAATGGTCGGTGATCGGAGATCGGAAATTGGAAGAACGTCTCGGGCGAAGGCGTCGTCGACTTCCGGGTTCGGCATTCTTCGCGTTCTTCGCGTTCTTCGCGTTCTTCGCGTTCTTCGCGGAGAGGGTGGAGGCTCAGAGGAATTGCACAACGATAGCAATCCTCCAAAATAGACAAGTTTGTCTATTTTATTATTTTTGCCAACAAACGTAAAACGCGTAAGTAACGACCCATTTAATTCGTTGAATTAATTCAACGAGAGAAACAGCCCATTTAATTCACGAAAGAAACAGCCCATTTAAATGGTCTGTTAAGAATTAAAGAAACGCGTCGGTTGACTTTTCAGTTTCTTTGACGGGTTTTCGCGGGTGCGTTACTTAGCGAAAGAAACGGCGGGGCTCGTGCAGGCCCCACCTCACAAATATCCTATCAAGGGGGTAGGATATTTCTGGATAGCATCCTATCCAGTTCAAAACAGTTCAAGCCGCTTTTAAGTGGCTTCAAGTGGTTTCCAAGAAGCTTAAGTGAAATAAAATAAAGTTGTCGCACAAATTTATTTTATTTCTGACTTAAAGCCGCAAAATTTAAAAACCACGTCTGAGCAAACGCAACTCCGGAAGAGGCGTTTCTAAGCAAATACCGGCGCTGCGATTTCATCGGTGCCCTCAGAATTTGATTCCGGGCACCGGTTCAAAAGATAGAAAAACCCGCTCGTCCGTTCACTGAACGTACCCGAGCCAAACTTCGGAAATTGATTCCGGGCACACCGGGCCTCGGAATCAGGTGCCGTCTGAAGCTGCGCTCTTGTAAAATTCCAAAGAAAATTAAGAGAAAAAAAATTCCTTGAAATTTGCGGGTCTTTACAGTCGAACACAACGAGGTGTGGTCATAGACCGTGCAGGGGTGAGTATAATGATACTCAGTTGGGACCCTGAGACCCACATGGACTCAAAATATCCACTATGTATTAAAAAAATACTAAAGATACAATCACGAACTATCAACTAACCCTACTTCGGTATATGCCCATACATATACCAAAGTTACCAATCAAAGTCTGGCTCCAACTCTCGAGACCAAGCACAAACCAATTCCACAAATGAAGTAATGTAAATAACCATCATGATAATGGATTAAAGACATGACTCAGCTCACACATGTATGCCACAATAGTAAATAGATTTAGATGATCAGATGTAGCCACTGGATCATCAAAGCTACCAGACCTACATAGGATACAAGTCCCGCTATAATTCATCTAAGCTGTCGGACCCACACAGGATACAGGACCAGCTATTCTGTTAGACCCACATAGGATACATGAATAGAAGTTATAAAAATCTAACCAACACAGTATTTTGGTACATTAGTTGTTGTCTTCGAACCCATGGAGGATTCCAGTACAGTAGTCATCGCAATCGCACCCAGCTCTAGGGTTCCCGCACACAGCACGCTCAATTCTGGGAGGATCTGCACCTCAACGAAATTGGGTGGATACATAAACTATCATGAAGTCTGGAGTTTACATATCCCGAAGTTCTCTTTCATCATAAAGAACCCAACACGACAGACGACGCCTCAATCAGATGCTCGGTCTGTGAGTTATTAGCTTTTCCATTCCAGGGGCCGGTTGGATTTACGCTCGTTCCAAACCCGGCTATTTTCTGAAGTTGTCCAAAACTCACATAGAGTATTGCAAAGAAGGACTTCCAAGTCACAAGGGTCCTAGTTACATAGACGGCATGCCGTTCGGGAGCACGGTCTTGGAGATATTCACATTTAGCCGATGTTGGGCCCGGCCCGTCAAGCCCAGTGGGCTAGCGGGCGGCCTACCCGACTCGGCAGGTCTGACCCGGCTGTGGGTCGGCCCAACCCCATTTGGTAGGCCCGACCCAGCTAGGATTTCGGCCCGGCATGGTGAGGCGCGGCCCACCTGTGGACCCAGCCCATGGAGCGGGCCGGTCTGGTTCGCCCGGCGATGCCGAGCTGGGCCGCCTCACCCTGCCTGGCAGACCGAAGACTGTCGGTTCTATCCGGCGTGAGCAGCCCACACAGTGGGCTACTATTCCTCCCATGTGGCGCCAAGCAGCTCTGTAGTTCTTTAGTCCAGCAGACAGGTTTCCGGCCGGTTCTCCAGGATAGGGGCCCGCGGTTGCGAGCCACGGTTCCCCCAGCGCCCGGTGCATGCGGGCGCCGCGAACCTCCAGCCTGAAAGGCCGTAGCCGGCCTGTTCTTCCAGCCCGGCTGGTATGAGGCCAACTGATTCTTCTAGCATGGCCAACATCAAGCCGGCCAGTTCTTCTCTGGCCTAAGAGGCTAGCAGATGCGGGCCACTGTTTTCCTCCACGCGGTCAGCGCTACAGCTCTGGTTCACCAAGCTTCGGCCCGACCTGGACATGGCCTTCGGTTCCCGCCGTCTTTAGTCACTGACTCCTCATGGACGTGGTCTTCTTCCTCCTGCATGTGTGACGGAACCACTCCCTTCCTTCTCTGCCTCCGTTGTTAACACAAGCAAAAATCAGTGGAGGGTCGTCAGGCTGTGTTTGTTCGGCCCGCGCCCACCATGTTAAGTGATAACAAAATAATTGACCACCATCAATCCAAATATAATCACCAAAGTTTTAGGGTATAATTCACACATTCAAATAAATAAACCAAATTCCCCTACCTCATATTTGACGTTGCACGTTGACGAGCCACAGAAGACAGGCATCGCAGAAGTCAGTCATCGCGGAAGTCGGGTGTTGGGGAAGATGGATGTCGTTCCGTCAATACTAAAGGAATTAGAGTTCAGAATGTCATGTCGAGACGATGTTGTTGATGTACTTTGTGGGTGAGGATTCCTCCTTTCCTTGCTCCGGTTGAAGAAGTGGAGGTGATGTTCTTCGCGTTCTTCATGGTAAGAACGCTTTCCTTCAATTTATCAAAAGCCTGCCAATAGAATATTTGCGAAGCAAATAAAATAATAGGCTCCCTCATATTCTAATGATGCCATTCAATTCTAATGAATTCAATAGAATTCATCACACCACAAATAAATTAATTATGGCATTAATTATTTAAGGGGGAGGGAAGGGGGAGAGTTCACCCAAAATAAATGATGTATGGGTTGGCTCAATAAATACAAGGAATGTTTTATTGTTAAAGGGGGTTTCAAGGGGATTTGAGAGGTTTGAAATCTTATGGGTCCACCAAAAAATATCATCCCGTTGAATGTTATGGGGGTGTGGTCCCCACCTCCAACTTCCCTTTGGTGGAAATAACCACTACCTAAAATAAAATTATGTAGCACATAAATTTTATTTAATCCCCGAAAATTAACATCTGCTATCGACCAAACACAACTACGGTAGAGGTATCCTTAAACGAATATCAGTGTTGCGAGTTTATTGGTGTCCTCAGATTTCAATTCCATGCAATGCGTTGGAAGATAGAAAAACCTGCAAGTTCATTTACTGAATGTACCCTAACGAAACATCATAAATTGATTTTGGGCACACCGGGCCTGGGAATCAGGCGCCGTCAGAAACTGAGGACTCATAAAAATCCAAAAAAAATTATGAAAAAAATTTCCTTGAAATTTCCAGGTCTTTATAGTACATCACTTAATATACTTACAACCCTAGAAAAATAATGTTTGTGTCGAATTAATGTTAAACAACATAAGAATCTTATTCTATGATATGTGTGAACATTCCTCTATACATGATCCCAAATACGCTCCCTTATTGTATTCTCATAAGTTACAATCACCGTTATAACATTAGGAACGAAATCATAAGAAAGCGGTGAGATCATATTCTTAGTAAGTGTAAATAGAAGTTATAATAGTTAAAGGTGAAAACTGAGTATAATAACATATTATGGATAAAATAATGTAACAAGAAAATTTTATCACCCAAAAAATTTATTTTAAATTAATATTATTCATCTTATATTGATTAACAAGCAACATCGATCTGTAAGTGAAGTGTGATATACTATAAAATATTAATATTTAACGGTGTCCATTATAACCTTTCTGTCAAAATGGATGTAAGAATTGGAATAATAAAATTATAATAATATTTATAATGTTAGAATATAATTAATACTTCTTCATTAGTCCAAAAAAATCATATACAAAATGTTCAGTAATGTATTTTTTTAATTCAAAAAAAATTCATCAAAACAATACTTTTATTGCATTTTGTGTGTGAAAATTATAAATAATTTTTAATATTTTATGAATTTATATATTTTTAAATTAATATTATTATTGAAACCATCATCTCCGTATTAGATTTTGTTAATGTTCTTGAGTTTTTCTATCAAGATTTATTTTTCGGTGAATTATGATGAATAGAATTTTTTTTAAAATTTTCATCACTTGACTTTAAATTAATTAATTTTAAAGTGCCATTTTATTTTTAATTTTGTTTAAAATCATCATATAATTAATTTTATTATAAATTATATAAAAAATTCAATTCAACTAAATAACATTATTTTTGGCCCATGTTAAATAAAATAGTATTTTTTTAAAATACTATTTTCTATAATGTTTTATGAATTTATATAAAAACATATTTAATACACTTATATAAAATTAATCAATGAAAAAAATGATCTTATATTTTCCTCTATGAGGTTTACATATGGTAATTAGGTCCCTTTAATTTTTTATCATTATGAATAGAAACCGTGGTAATTATTTTTCACCCTGGTAAAGTGTAAATTTCGTAGCGCTGGTTAAAAATAATTTGACAAGGCCTTAAAATATATCCAAATATTAATTTATTAAATTTTATAGGAATAATTCTACCGTATCTATCCTAAATTCTAATATATGTAATTTTTTGTGAAATTTTCTATTGATAACAACATTAATATCTTTATATGTTAAAAATTCACAAAATGTCACTTTCTTACATTAAATATCATCAATATATTTTAAATTTGATTAAAATAAGTTATTGGAGTTCATAAATATCAATTTTTAATATGAATACAAAAATTTTATTATAATAATTTATTTTAAAATCAATTTGATGATATAAATACCTTAAACTTTTTTGCAATGTCTATAAAATGTTTGTAGTAAAAGTCAAGAAATCAAGGTAAATGGGTTTAAAAAAAATATGATCAATAATGGAATTATAGGAAAATTTTAGGTAATTATAAATAATAATAAAATTTGATATTATTTTTATTTTAATTTCATTACAGTCTTGATTCCCTTGATGGAAAATTAAATGAATAAGTTAAAAATTAATTTAAAGTTATTTTATGATAGAAAATATTTAATAAATAATCTATGAAACATATAATTGAATGAGGAATGTGTTATTATAAATGGTGATAAATATCATCTATGGATGATTTCAAAAATATTTTTCACCAAATATGTATGTTAATGATCATTAAATTCATGAAAAATTAGTTACCTTGGTTGAGGTTAAAAAGGGTTAATGGAAAGGTTATTCGAAAGTATACAGTATAAAATATATATAATACAACTCAGTATTTTATTTAATAAATGAACATATGACATAAAATATCTTACCTTGGAAACTATGTCCATTTGGTCCCACTTAACAAGATTATGATATATATTAATTTAGTATCATTTTATGTAATTATATATGTGACCATTACCTCATGGGAATATGGCAAATCCCCTTATTCGTTCACTATTTTTGAGAACTCAAGCTCATAAAATACCATCCCTAATACCTTATAATATTTTTTTCCACTTATTATTTATTCTAGTCTTCACCTAAACCAATCTTAAAAATGATAAATGTTAGATCCAAAGGATATCTCTCAAAGAATAAGTAATCGTATTACCCGACTCTTTCATACTTTATTTTTTCTTTTACTTATTATAACTTTATTGTATCAATTATAAAATAATAAATATATTTTCATAATTATACTATGATTTTATTTTTATTTTTATAAAACCATTTTCCACCTCCTATCAATCAAATGGGAAGTTAATGTATTCATCGAGTGCATGTTTGGACTACCAACTTCACATAGTGACACAATTCACTTTCTATAAACATATATCATTTATTGGTTATTATGATGAATTTTGTTAATATATATTACAATAATGAAATTATTATTATTGTTTAATTATAATATAATACTTACCTTGTTATCCTTTAACACATTAAAAATATTTACATTGGTCATCCATAAATGTGGTTTGCCATCTCCACGAGCCAATGTGGTTCGTTTTTATGATTGGAATTCATGGATGATTATAAAATTGTATTTTATGTGCAAAAACAATAACAATTTCATCATTTAAATTCTAAATATGTCTTAACATGGACCCCATTAACCATGGTCCACCTACTGATTGTATTCTCCTATTATGAACTCAACATCCACAAAACATCTGGCATGACATTAAATGATTAAATAAATATATAAGGCATAGTAATAAATGAAATTAAATGATTAATAATAAGATAAAATATAAGAAAATGATTTTTTTTAGAAATTCTTATACTAATATAAGTTTATTTTATATGAGATAAATCAAGTAGGTTTCAATTTTTAATATACTTAAGTGGTTTATTATATAAATTTATTTTCATTGGGTTGTATTTATTCTTAATTATATATGATATTCAAAGGTTATGTGTGTAATTAATTATAATTATTTTATGTTTTTCTTAAACCTGTTTTATATTTATTTACATTTCTTACACATAATCAATTAATGGATTCATTCCAACTAGAATGTTATGATCATTGTATGGGGTCCCCATCTCCACATTTTATCCCTATGATATGATTGATTTTATGATCCTATTCATGTTAATGAGGTTTATATATGGGTCCCTGGAAATTCTATTTAATTTATCATTCATAATTGATAGTATTAAAATTTAAAACTCTTATTAATATTTCAAACGGGGATTTGTTAAAATGTTATCATAGTTGTAAGTTCTTATCCTGAAATCACATCCTTATTAGGGATTGTTTATGAATAACATTATTTTTGAGAAGTTATCTGATCATTCTATCTTAAAATAAGTCTATTACCATCATATATGGTTCTTTCTATAAAATACAGGTTATCCTTTCATTTTAATATTTCTAGGAGGATCAGCATGAGGGCCTCTAAGGGGCGTTTTCCTGAGCTCTTGCAGTGGCTAGGGTTTCCCCTTTTTCTTTCTTACATCCACCTTTGTCCTAGATCGGTTATTCTCCTTCTCGTTTCGGCTCAGCGAAGATTTGTTTTCATGTGTGATGCATCTAGGATCCAAGCTTTCTTCATCCCTATCATACAGTGTCATCTGTCAGTGGTGTTTTGGTGTGTGACTAAGTATTTGGATTAACAACCTTTCGTCAGCATGTTTCAACATGGTTCTATTGGTTTGGTTCATCCGGTGCAGAAATTATTTTTTATTGGGGATTGGACCACAACATTCCTTTGCCGTGGGTGATTCTGGTGGGTTTCGAGTGGGGTGTGGCTTCGGTCTTCTATTTTTAGCAGGGCATAGCCTTTGTGCTTCTATTTTTATAATTTTTTGTTGGGTTTTTTTGGGTTGATGAATCTAGATTATTTTATTGATTGTGAAATTGCTGTGAATTGGGCATTTTTTGGTTTGGTTCTTTGACATCACAAGTTCATCGTTGCATCTTCCTACTAATTTTATCACTACTTTGACTGGTCTACTTTGGAAGCTGGTGAGAGTTCTTCTGTGATCCGAATGGAGCTGGTCCATGCCCAGCGTGAAGTTTCTAGTTTAGGAAGACCCAACTCCCCCTATTGGTGATGTTCCATCAACACTTTGTTTGGACATTCAGTCCTAGGTGATGATGGATTGAATTCGATTCCCTTGGAATGCTTTCTGGGCCTATATGGTGGTGGTGTAGGTTGTCTCATGGATTGTGGTGGGATTTGACTCGGAAATTCCATGATGGTGGGCTCATGGTCTCATGATTGCTTCATGATGGGGAACCCAGATAGTTTACAAGGAGTTATTTCCGATGAAGATAGAGCTGGACACCTTCGTTGTGCATGGATTTTCGGATTTGGATGCTTGAGAGGGTATGGCGCTGCCATCGGTACTGGGCCTGTTCATTTTTTCATGGGATAGCTAGTGAAGCATCCATGCTCTAGTAGAGGTGTGCCTTATTAACATTGATGCTGGGAAGTTGTACTTTTATGTAGTCTAGTCTTGGGTTTCACCCCTTCTGATTTTCAGATTTTTTCATTGTCTCTTTGTCCCTGAAGTCTCAGTTTTTCCCCTATATCCATAAAATGTGGTTTATCCAAAATCAATAAAAAAATCGGCCTTCAGGAAATTCTGAAAATGTATGTAAAATAATGAATTATTTAAAAAAAACAAACAATGTTTATTGTATGGAATATTTTTATTCCATGTCCACATTCTTTTTTAAATTATCTCATTTAAATTATTAACATTATCCAATGATTTTGTATTGTATATTTTTACTAAAATTTTAAATTCTTATTTTTTTTAAAAGTAATCTTATTTTCATTTTCTGAATGAGGATCATTTAAAAGAAGTAGTTAAAGAAAAATTTGTTTTAATTCATTTCATACTAATGAGTTTGTTTACATCTATACTATTATTTTCATTGAATAATAATATATATATGTGGTTATTTTTAATGAAAATGGGTTTCCAAATATTCTATAAATTTCTAGATTTTAAATATGTTAGTTCATTTTGAAAATGGTATATTAATAAATAAATGTAATGGGGATCTTTTGTAAGTTTTTTGTTTTATGATAGTATCCTTTTAGTAATACTATTATTTACTATGGATATAATCTAATTATATCATCATCCATATTTTGTGGGATGGATTATGCTCATTTTTATAGGGGAAATTATAGATATTTTGTATTCTAATTATTACATTATGTATAGTTACTAATTTTAAGGCATGTATAATTAAGATGTATTTTTTATTATTATTATGAATGAATTAGACATATTTTTATTGGATGGGACCAGTTATAAATATACCCTATATACATTTTCAAATATTATGTTGTATAAAAATTTCATTATTTGGCATATTACATACCCATTTATGAATGATCTCTAGGTATGAGGCCCTGATGGTAAATATACGATGACTCAAAATATTAATTCCACTAATATAAATTATGTTAGTGATGTCCATGTGATTACTCAAATAGTTTTAATATACATAGATAACCATCATGCTCGTGTGATTATTTATATTGAATTATTTGATTATTATTTATTTATTCTATATTATTATTTCATTAGTTATTCTAAATTGGTTTTTCTTTCTTCATTCCATGACCGAGAATGCAAGCACACCCATTTATTTTTTTCTTTCCCCATGATATAATGAAGTGTATTACGATTTATATGAAACAGTATTTTATAGGTAGTAAAAAGGTTCCCAAAGAAAATAAGATGTTATATTGTATGTAATAAAATTTAAATTTGATTAAACAATGTATCCAATATTCAAGACTACTAAACAATTCGATCCATTGAAATGTAATACCTTAGATCTTATCATAATGTATAAAAACTACCAAATACTCATGGGTGTTTTAGTTGGTATTAAATGATGTTTAGTAGGATACATGTGAAGTATATTTTAGAAACCATATATTACAGAACATAACCTTAGGATATATTCTATAGATAAGTATAATTATAGGTTAATGTCATGGTGCATGGGTAAAGTATATATTTTGTGGTTTTTCTAGAAATTACATCTTCTTCTAGATGCCAGTAAGTGGATAATACTATACAATGATGCACCTATGAGTGAAAACTATAAAATGGTTGTATTAGTTATTTAATTGGTCATTACTTGTGCACAATGGGTGGGAAAACAACTATACACCTAGCTAGACACTCCCAGGGGATATACTTGGGTTAATTTACATTTTCCATATGAAACAATATGTTGAATTATATACTAGAACCCTTATAGACCTATGATATTCCATAGGTATATGAGATAAACTAATTTTTTTTGTGGGTTGATAAGTCTATGTGTGATTGTATGATTAATTTCCTAGACATCGCTTTTGAAATTTTGGTTGATGAGTGTTCAGTATTACTACAGGTATTTTTATAGACATTTTTGTGATACAACCTGTTGGATTAGTATATGGGTTGTTAAAGGGTTTTTTTTGGAGGAATTGTTTTTATTTTGTGGTAATATGTGGAATGGTATTGTTAAAAATTAGGTATGACAAGATATTTGATAATAAGATTGAAAATTGGTATAAATGGAAACTACATTTTTGGATAATATGTTTTTTCCTATAGAAAAACAAGGTATTAGAAGTAATTTTGTGACTAATTGATTACTGATATTTTATAAGATGGTCAATATATTTTTGGAAAACATTATATGATTAATGTAAACATTATATTATATTATAGGAAGGGATTTCAATATAGGAATAAATATTGATTTAATTTTTTCAATAATATAATTTTTAATCTATTTTATGATTAGTTGGAATATTTGTGTAAAGGATTAGCATATCACGGGGAATATATGATGATGAAATTTGTTTTAGAATGTGGCTAATTTTTTCTACAAATAAATTTTACATTTTTCTCTTAATAACTTATGACCAATTCGTTTTAGTATTTTGGATTAAATTTGGTCAAACAGATTTTGATGATTTTTAAGGTTAGTTATTTATGGAATGATTTATGTTAAATATTTACGGTAATTTTATAGGCTTTAGAGATTAATTTAGTATTTGTTCATATCAATTTTTATTCATATTAGATATTATATTATAATTTACTAACCTTTTTGGTTTTATCTTGAGTTTGGGTTTATGACCTTTTATCCATTAATGGAAATCACAATTCACTAAATGATAATTTTAGTTCTTTTAGCCAGGATAATTAATTGGGAATATTCATTTCTTGATGTAAGAGATATGATTGAAGTAAAAATTGATCAATTGAAATTCAGTTGATGAATTATGTCTATTAAATGGAATTAAATTAAGTAATAATGTTTCCACATGTTCTATAACATAGTTGTAAATGAATCCAATAAATATTAGAAAATGATCTTGGAAAAAAAATATTTTCCTATTACCACCATTTTCAAGGAATCAATTGTATTCATTATCCTTTAATAAATTATGGATTTGTGGTAATTAACATTCCAGTAAATATTTTTTCTATCAATTTCTACAAAAAATTTAAATTATATTTGTCAACCATGTCGATGTTTAAAATTCATACTAATTTTCTTCTTATTCAACAATCTGATTATGTCTTCATTTAGATAACATTTATGTCTCCCACATTACCTTTTTAATGATTTTTTTTATTTCCCTTTATAATATGTGAGTTTTTAAAAAATATTTTATCAAATATTTAACCATTGATTATCAAGATAAAAATTATGAATATGATATTTATTTGAGGTTTGGGGGGACAATATATCACCATAAAATTTTGATTAAAAAATATAGTGCTCAGTAGCATTATTAAAACACAACATCAAGCAATAAGAAAAATGTGACATACTCTATAAAATTATTATTTAAATGGGAAAATTATAACATAACTGTTAAATTAGCTGTAAAATAGGAATAACCAAATTATAATAAATTTTTATATAGGTTTTATAGAATCAGATTTTATTTTTTAATTCTCAATAAAAATTTTCTCAATTGAAAATAATTTTTTTTATGCTAAAAGAATTTTTTTTCTTAAGAATTTTTTTTAATGATTTTTTCACATGTAAATTATAAAAAAAATTATACCACATTAAAGAAATTTATATTAGGAAATAAAAATAATATTCAAAATTAGCATATTTGTCACGCCCCCATCCCCACAAAGTGTATCTCTCCTAGGCTAGAAATTTGAGAAGGGAGATAATGACCCCAGAGTCCCACCTCCATTTGTCCCCGGGTTGGTGAATAGCACTGAGGGTATAGTAAACACACAAATGAGAGTCATTACCCTCTAAGATAACACATGCAAAAAATAGAGATAAGATAGACACCAACAATCTCCAAATCAGACATCTATATAAAATAAATCTCAAGTAAAAATATGTAATTTCGTGTAATCTACTACAACAGAAAGGGGAAAAACTAAAAATACCCAAAAGAATGTAAAAACAAAATCAACCACAAGCCCGAACAGTTCCTGTAACCCCATGTCGGTAGAAACCAGCTTGATCTCCCACATGCTCCAAGTGTCCTAAAAACAGTTTATATATACCTAGGGTGAGTATAACAATATACTCAGTAGGGTCCACCCCAAATCCTCTCATAAAAATGTAAAGAAATCATGCTAAAGAACAGTAAACAACATGTGAAATTAACTCATCACCTAAACACGTTTACTATGTTCCTAGACTCACCATGTCTAATCTCATCAAGTAACGTATAAAAGTGTATATAATATAATAATGAATATCATGAATACCCCTCAACTACTTCCCAACTGGTTTGCTAATTTTCCCCAACGTCTCACATGTTAAGCATCTCTCTCTAAAAAGGCTTGCACGCAAACAGCTGGGTGAAGCACCAAAACTTGCACCTCGTGCAACAAAACCACCATGTCTACATAAGAAAAGTAAACATGTAGTATCTATAGAGACATAAACATTTCTTACATTACTATTACATTATTTAAAGATAAACAAAATAATAGTATTGCAAATAAATTATCCAAAGGTTTAGTGTCTTGGGAAAACTAATACCAAACATAGCAATTACATCATCAAGCATAAACATTTATTAAATTTCTTCTTCTCTAGCTTCTTATTAGAACTTTACCTCTCCTTAGTACATGTAGCCACATAAGGATATACATAAAAAGGGGTGAGCTAAAATCCTAGTAAGAGGATAGATAAGAACAATATAGCATGGGGCGAGCATAATCATAACATGGTAAAAAGATCATGAACCTGAGAGGAAGCATAAATAAAAGAGTAGAAGTGTGTAAATGCATAAAAATGAACATTATGTCTTTGTGGTTAACAAAAAAACATAATTGTGAAGAATTATAGCATCTTGTACACATAATTTCACATTTACTAATCAGATTCATTACTTTACCCAATTCATTGGTGTGCTGTTTAATTCTAGGCACACCCATCACATTCAAACATTCGTAATGAGCTATGTAATTCTGGTCGCACCCGTCACATCATACTATTATCATTATCATGCATTCCACATAGAACATATATCAATAATGAACATAACTAACCCATTTAATGTAATGGTTTTTATCTCATAAGAATACATTCATTATATTTGGGTTCCCAAAACAAAGAGGGAATAACATTTTTGATACAAGAACCATCAACCTTGAATGAGAAGTAAAAGGTGAGTTCTTAATTGAAGAGTTCTTATGGAAAACATTTTGATGACATAAACAATAGTGGTAAGCTTTAATATCATAAAAAGGAAATAAAATGATGAATAAATTTTTTTTTTGGAGTAACCATATCAAAATTGGAGGGAAAGAGCGAGAACCTGAAGGGTGAAATTTGGGTTCCAGAATTTCCCATTACCTTGTATCTGAACACTTCCTTCTATTTAATGTCCTATATAATGACAATATATTGATTAATTAGTAATTAAAAAACCTTTTATACATTAATATGGATCATTATGTTATTTTATGGTCCTTTTGATGATTTATACGGTTTAAAAACATTGTTCGAGAATGTTCATTTTTATGGTCTTCTTGAGTGGTTAAGTAGTATTCTTAAATGAATTTTGGGGTAGAACATGGGTAAAATTCCAGAACTGATATTATATTTTATTAATGAAATTACAGAATTTAAAATTATCTCATAATGAATTATGTTATATACCATGTGGATGAATCATTAGATAAAAATTAAATGATGAGTGTTTGGGTTAATTTGGGCAGTTTTTCGATCACAAAGAACTTGTTTTAATTTATCACATAGTAGAATGTACCTAATTTAGTTCCAGAACATTTAATAGGAAATAATACTTATAAAATATTTAGGTTCTACAATAAAAATGGTTTCATGACATGATCTGAAGGTAGAAATGGAAGATGAAGACATGTCGTTCTAGAAGGTGAGAAATTAACACCTCACGAACAATGTTCTCTTTAATAAACTAAAAAAGAAGAGGAGAGATGGGGTTGGATGATATAATATCACATTGGTATCATAAAATTTCAGTATATGTATTTTTCTAGTGTTACCATATAATTTTAACAAAGATAGTTGGGGAGAGAATAAGAATAGAACATGAAATTGAAAGGGAATTAAAGGAGAAGAGGGAGAGAAATTACCTCTTGAATCCTCCTCTTGAGATCCCTCTTAAGGGGCCTAAGCATGGCCTTTGGATAAGAACATCTACTCTTAGACGTGGGGGAGGGGATAGGGAAGATGTTTGGGTAGAGATAAGACAAGGCTTCAAGCTTTAGAGGTGTGAAGGATGGTATTTATAGTGTTGGGGAGAGGGGTTTCCTTAATATAAAATTCATCAGTTTATTAATATCCACTATGAAAAGGAATAGCGTGTCTTAAATGACCATGAATAGTAATGAAGGAGTGTTATTTCAAGATTAGGGAGCTTACATCACATGTTATTTCAGGAATAGTGAGTTTAAATTATAATGTATTTATACGGTAAATTAATTTATTTTACTATTCACAAAAATTCAAGTATTTTAGAAAAATTTGAAAAATTTACCCCAACCATTTCTCGATGTGTAGAATCCAAAAATGAAGTACATTTTTAAAAAAATCTATTCTAAATATGATTAAATTAATATTTAATTATGATCATAATTTCTTATTAAAAATAATTTTTTGAAACATTAATATACTTATTCTAAAATAAAGGTACATCATACTTTCACATGAATTTTATTTTATAAATTAATATGTAAGGTTAATATTCATTAGTCTATATCACTATCAATTAGTGTATGTTACTATTCATAAGGGTAGGTTACTATTCACCAAAAATTATTTAAGTTTTATTAGACACCAAAAACCATCTTGAACACAACCGTGTATGTCAGATTTTCAAAATTCATAATAAAGAAGTGACAATATTAGGTTTAAAGGTCACATATCCCTTAGTAGTTCATTATGTTGTGTTTTCATGTGATTTTATGACATATTTTTAAGAATGAAATTTCCATTGAGAATCATTGGGTCGTTACATTCTTCCCCACTTATGAAATTTCACCCTCGAAATGTCAATTTACACAAATAGGTGAGGGTACTTCTCCTTCATCACCTCTATCGGTTTCCAAGAAGCTTCTTCATACTTATGGTTCCTCCACAACACTTTTAAAAGGTGGGATTTCGTGTTTCATAGAACCTTATCTCTCTGGTCCAGAATCTCTAATGGCTTCTCCTCATAAAAGAGATCTTCTCCCAGTTGTACCACCTCCGAGTTTAGTACATGTGAGGGGTCCGGTATGAACTTATTTAGGAGTGATACGTGAAACACATCATGTAATTGATCCATATTTGGTGGAAGTGAATGTCGATAGGCCACGACTCCTATGAAGTCAAGGATCTCAAAGGGGCCAATGTACCTTGGGCTTAGCTTTCCAATCATTCCAAACCGCATGACTCTCTTTCATGGTGATATTCGAAGGAAGACATTATCTCTAATGTCGAACTCCAAGTCCCTTCAACGGTTGTCAGCATAGCTATTTTTCTGACTCTAAGCAGCTTTGATGTGTTTCTGGATGACTTGAACCATCCATGTCATCTATTGCACAAGATAGGGTCCAAGTAGATGTCTTTCTCCAACTTCATCCCAACAGGTTGGAGTTCTACATCATTATCCATAAAGATATTCATATGGAGCCATATGAATACTCGAATAGAAGCTATTGTTTTATGAGAACACAACCAATGGGAGATTGTGATCCCATCAACCTTTGAATTCTAGAGAGCAGGCTCTTAGCATGTCTTCATGCATCTGAATAGTCCTTTCTGACTGAAAATCAGTTTGGGGGTGATAGGCCCTACTGATATTTTATTCCGTAGTCAAAGCATGTGGATGGATCCTCTAGAATTTAGATGTGAACCTCGGATCAGGGTCAAAGACAATTGAGAGTGAAACACCATGCAGTCTCAACACTTCCTTTACATATATCTTTGCATGTTTTACAAGTGAGAGATCTTCCGGAATAGCGATAACATGGGAAGCCATGGTGAGTCGTTCAACCACTACCCATATCAATTTATTTCCCTTTGAAGTCTTAGGGAGACCCATGACAATGTGAGTATTAACATTTTCCCATTTCCACATGGGTATGATCAATGACTGCATCATCCCTTTGGACTTTTGTTGCTCTGCTTTAACTTGGGGACATACCAATCACCTTGATATATATTCTGCAATCTCCCGCTTCATGTTATCCCACCAGAATTGTTCTCGGAGATCACGGTACATTTTGGTACTCCAAATATGGATAGATAAATTTTATCTATGAGAATTGTCCAATAGCCCCTTCTTTATCCCAGGTGATGACAGCACACAAAGCTGCGTTCCAAACTTAATCACACCATCATCGTCGATATAGAACTTCTATAGCTTCCCTGTCATTACTACATTCACATTCTTTTCTATATTCACATCATCCCATTGTGCTTCCTTAATTATCTCTTGGAGGGATGGTTGCATATTCATTTGGGGAAATGTA
The DNA here is from genome assembly GCA_963277665.1 of Viscum album. Classification (NCBI taxonomy): domain Eukaryota; kingdom Viridiplantae; phylum Streptophyta; class Magnoliopsida; order Santalales; family Viscaceae; genus Viscum; species Viscum album. The sequence goes on from OY728131.1 coordinate 1,018,585,054, forward strand.
GGATGTATCCCTTTCCATTATGATATCCAAATCCATCCCTTTTTATATCTATGAAGATATGGTCTTTCTCAATCTGTATCATGGATAGAGTAGCATGTTATTTTATTCTAAAAGAATCAACTACTTTTTTTCGTTTCCAGGATGGTAGTGAATATAGAAATTTTAATCTTTGATTATCTCTAACCATCTTCATTGACGCATTTTGAGCTCCTTCTGTGTGAATATATAATTTATGATCTTGTGGTTAGTGAATATGTCACACTTCTCACCATAAAAGAAGTGTCGCTAGATTTTCAAGGAAAAAATCATGGTTTCTATATCTAGATCATGTGTTGGGTAGTTCTACTCATGGATCATAAACTATCATGGGGCATAGTCTATCACATTTTAAATTTTCATGAGTATGAAACCCAAGACTTTATTTGAAGCATCATTGTATATCACAAAATATTCTCTACCTTTTGGTAGTGTGAGTAAAAGTGTAGTGATCACCCTTCTCTTAAGCTCCTTGATGCTTCCCTTACATTATTCCATCCATATATACCATACCCCATTCCTTGTTAACATAGTTATAGGGCTTGAAAATCTAGAGAAGTTTCTCACAAAACGTCGGTAATACCCAGCTAATCCAAGAAAACTACAGATTTCTATGACACTAGAGGGACTAGAACATTCCTCAATCGCCTTTGCCTTTGAAGGATCCACAGAATTTCCCTCACTTGTGATCACTTGTCACAAGAATGTGGCTTTCTTCATCCAAAAGTAACACTTGCGGAACATGGTGTACAACTTCTTCTTTCTCAATGTTTCCAATAGAAGTATTATATGTTCTGCATGTTCCTCCTTGATATTGGAGTAGATGAGAATATGATCAATAATCAATACCAAACAATTATCAAGGTAATGTCTAAAGACTCTATTCATCAAATGCCTGAAGATTATAGGGGAATTAGAAAATCCGAATGGAATTAGAAGAATCTCATTATGCACATACCTTGTACGGAAGGCAGTCTTCTGAGTATCTTCCTTATTCACCTTTAAGTGATGATTTCCGTAATAAAGATCCACCTTTGAAAAGAATTGATTTCCTCTTAACTGATCCAAAAAGTTGCCAATCCTGGGAAGAGGATACTTGTTCTTTATGATGATCTTTTTGAGTTCTCTATAATCGATACAAAGTCACATTGTTCCATCCTTATTCTTCATAAATAGAACTGGCATACCCCAAGGAGATGCACTAGGGCATAAGAACCCTTTTTCAGATGCTCTTTCATCTACTTCTTTAACTCCTCTAGTTCGATAGGATCCATCTTATGATGAAACTTCATGATATAATTAGCTCTGGGGATGAGTTCAATTCAGAACTCTACCTCACGATCTGGGGGGAATTTTGGGTAACTATTCAAAAAATACATCACTGTATTCCTCCACAATGGGAATTTCCGCTGGTTTGGAACCTTCCTTCGACTCGACCATTTGGGGGAGGTATTATTTTATGTAGGGAATAAACATCCACACTGATGATGGATTTTTCACAGGAGATTCATGATTTTCCTTGAATATGTAGAGGAGCATGGGATGGTTTGGAATATAAAAAGATATTTCCTTTTCCAGACTGCTGATATGTGCTCTATATAATGTGAGCCAACCTATTCCCATTATAGCGTCGAATTCCACAAAGGGAATTATTACTAGATTTTATGGAAGAATCATCCCACATACGCAAAAAGAAGAAGAGTCAAACACTTGGGTTGCAATGATTTCACCACTTGGTGTTTTTACTGATATCTCTACTTCAAGGATTCAGGGCTATGATTCTATAGTTCTAGAAAACATAAAATATATAAAAGAATTCATAGAACCATAATAAAATAATACTTTTTCCATTCTTGAGTGAATAGGAAGTGTACCTTGTACGACTTCATTATCTTGCTCCACATACATTGTAGTGATAGAAGAAGTCTTCCCTTGTTAATTTGGAGTTTTTGGATGCTGATTCAGATTAACCTCGAGTACTCGAGGGTTAGTGCACTGGATTGCATAGTCTTCTAGCTCCCTATAGTTATATCATTGAACAATGGGTGGTTCTCTCCTTTCTTCAACTACATTATCCTTCATTTTCATTACTTTTCGACACTCTTGAGCATGATGTCCTTATTTCCCATACTGGAAGAATCTCCCCATACCTTTAAGGAAGTTTCCATGGTGAAACATACCACATTTTTGGCATGTGGGTCATTGAGTTTTCTTCCCGCCTTTATCATTAGATCCACCAGCTTGAAAATATATCTTTCATTTCTTATAACCATATCCATGGGACTACTCTCAAAAATTCATCTCACTTCTAGAGAACACCGAACAACTTCTTCATAACTCTCGAAGTATCGAATTGGAAGAGCCTTTCGAAGGTGTGGTTTTAAACCACTAAAGAATACATCAACTTTTCTATCATTTTTTATAACAAAATCCGAATCAAACCTTGCAATCCAAGTGAAATTATCTTAATAGGTAGTCATATATTCACCTTCATTCTACATGAGCTCTATGATTTCTCTCTCTATCTTTGTGCAAACAGTTCTTGGGAAATACTTATTAGGAAACATGATCATAATGTCTTCTCTTTCCATCTCTTCAATTTCCTCCATTGGCTTGGTGTTATTAATCAAATCCAACCATAGATCAGCCTCTCTATATTGACGATAATTGGATAGCGTCACCTTCTCAGTCTCAGAAGAGTGAGACACATAAAAGACCATCTCCATGGAGTTGACCCACTATTCCTCAATTAGAGGATCAGAATTGTAACATCCCCAAAATGATAAAGGGTTAAATGACTTTATGATATGACTCATGTCAACAATGTTCACCATCCATTTTAGGAGACCTTCTGATCAAAAATCCATAGTTAAGTGTGTTTGGATTAAAGTAGTGATATGGTTGGGTGACCTTATGGATGTTTCCAAGGGTGTCTGTGAGTGAAGACAAAACACACTGGAAAGGACATGTGTGGTCCTGTGGGGACTATCATTAATCAGATGACCCGTTCAGGCATGTGGGTGGGCCCCAATGTGGGTACCACGTGCTTGTGGGGGAAACTGGTGGTACCTGGCAGGCCAGGACATGAAAAAAATGTTAAGATGGGGTGTTTGTGCTATCACCGGGACCCAATAGTTCTATTTGGTATCATAGGTAGTACCCAGACATAAGTGTGGTGCACTGGCTGGGTTGATATGTAGGGTCCACAACTCAGGAATTGTGCTCTAGGGGGGGGGATTGTAACATCCCAAAATGATAAGGGATTAAATAAATTAATGATATGACTCTTGTCAACAAATTGCAACTTCCTTTTCAAAAGCTTGTCTGATTAGAACTCCATAGTTAAGCGTTCTTGGATTTGAGTAGTGATCAGGATGGGTGACCTTCTGGGATGTTTTCGAAGGTGTTTGTGGTGGGGAAAAACACACTGGAAAGAACATGTGTTGGCCTGTGGGGACTATCATTAGTCAGATGACCCATTCAGGCATGTGGGTGGGCCCCAAGGTGGGGACCATATGCCTACAGGGCAACTGGTGGTACCTGGAGAGCCAAGACCTAACAAAAATGTTAATGTAACAACCGGGTCATGTCCTCACTCACAAACATCCTGGGAACTTCCCCGAAGGTCACCCTTCTTGACCACTACTCCAAACCAAGCACGCTTAACTATGAAGTTCTAATCAGACATGCTCCAAAAAATGAAGGCACACCTTATTGACATGAGTCATATCATTAAGCCATTTTACCCTTTATCATTTGGGGATGTTGCAATCACCCCCCCCCCCCAGAGAAAAATGCCCTCATTGTGGACCCTACATATCAACCCAGTTAGTGCACCACACATAAGGTTGGGTACCACATCAGATACCAAATGTGGCAACTAGGCCGCAAACATGTGGTCCCACCGTGGGGTTCGCCCATGTGCCTGAATGGGTCATCTGACTAATGATAGTCCCCACAAGCCAACACCTATACTTTATAGTGTGCTTTGTCCTCACTCACACACACCATGGGAAGCATTCCAGGAGGTCACCCATCCTGATCACTACTCTAGGCCAAGCACTCTAAACTATGAAGTTCGAATCAGGAAGACTCTCAAAAAGGAAGGTGCGCCTTGTTGACATGAGTCATATCATCACGTCATTTAACACTTTATCATTTGGGGATGTTACAATATTTCTTTATCCTTTGATCTCTATGAGCAGTGGTGATGATTCTAGAAAAGAGATGTGTAAAAAATGAAAGTGGATAGAGAAGTTTGGGGAATCAAAAGGCCTAATGATCTTTCATCAACCTCTTAAAAGTGACAAATCTTCATATGTAATCAATGTGGGAAGCTGGGTCACAAAAATCCATCATGTACCACTGCTCTGAAGCCCTGACAGGCATGTGGATGCCTGGGTCACTTGCGACGATTCTGTCGGGGTGTTGCCAGAATGTGACCCGGAGAAAGTTCTCAGAAGTGATGTGTCATAGGGTTTTTGTTCAAAGTTTCTTTTTTAAGTTTCCTTTCAGTGTAAGGGATCTTTTATTGTGGATTTTGTATGGGTTTTGTTTTTGGCTTTTAAATGTATGGGAATGTCGTGGGATTTTGATGAAATCTGGTTTCTAATGCAAGTGTGGTTTTCATTTCAAAACTATGTCCTTTATTTTGTCAAATCAAAAAGTGTGTGTTTCTTATTGGGATTATCAGAACCTGACTATGAGGAAGAAGATGATTCATCCATCGTAGCTCCAGCCAAAAGGCCTCGGAGTAAAGTCGACGCCTGGTTAGGAACCCCCGGGGAATTTTAAGAAATTTGTCTATGGTTGTTCTCCTATTGTTGCGGTGAGGCATTTTTAGCATGTCGGTCCCGGTTTCTTGGTCTTTTAATTCTCCTCTTAATGAAAATATTGCGATGGAATTATCCCTTGCGCAATGTCAGTAATTATTTCTTTTTGATTTGAGTTGCCGATCAGTGACCCTGCATGGGCCACCCATGTGAACCCATTGAGGCCTTAGTTTGAGTTCATCCTGAACTGGTGAGTCGTGAGTATTATTCTGTCGTAGTTTCATTGATCTAATCCCTTGGGCCCTCGCTCCCCGACCATGGGGAGAGGGTCTTTCGTTCATACGGAGTTTCCAGTTCATCTCATATTCATTTTGTACGTAACTATGTGGTTTAATTGTTCTTGCTATGTTTCTTTCATCTTGAGTAAGTCCCGTTCCAAATGCTAGTTGAATTTTTATGGTGGGGAGTCCGTTCAGGCCTCCCCTTTGCTAGTGTTTTGTTTCACGCAATAGGGTTAAGTCCCGATGGTGGTCAAGGGAATGACCATGTGTCAAGAGGTTTGATCGTGTTGTGTAGAATCCTTAACTGTTGATCGATCAGATGGATGGTATCATGGCTTTCTGGGGACGTAAAGCGTTATGGTGGGGAGAATTGTCACATCCCGACAGAGGTAATTATTTTATTTTATTTATTTTTTCCTACCTTGATTTTTTTTCTGGGGTATGGGGTGAGTCTTGGATGAAGTTTTCATTTTTCCAAAAAAAGGTTCATTTTGGGTGATGTTGCTGGACGCACGGGTGGAGTGCGACGCAGCACGACTTTGCGCCTGAAACATCATGGCATTTTTGTAATTTTTATTATCTTTAAAATGAAATGAATCCAATTATTTTTTTTAATGTTAATGGTTATTATTATTATTATTATTAAGGTTATTATTATTTTTAATAACATTATTAATATTATGATGATGATGATGATGATTAATATTATTATTTTTATGATTTGTATTATTAAAATTTATTAATATTATTATTAGTCTTGTATTAATTTTTATTCTTTATTTCTGTTATTATTTGCTTTTTTTATTTTTTTTATTTTTATCTAATTTTTTTCCATCCTTTCTTCCTCTGTTTTTTTCTCTTTCTCCTTATTTCTCCTCTCTTCCAGGCGGTTGTCTCCCTTCCCATGCTGGACGCAGCCCTCTTGTTTCCCATCCCGCCTGCAGCCCTCCGGTCAGCTCTCCTACTCCGCCTCCTGCGTCGCCTAGTGCACCTCCCTCATCCCTCCACCTCGACTCTCTTGACCAGTAGTCCCCACACCCCACTCCTCCGATCACGAACCCAGTTAGCCCACCCTGCGTACATCCTCTGTCTGTCACTACACAACAACCTGCTTCCGGTCTAGCACATCAGCACTAGGTGCCCCAGTTCTTTCCTCTCATTGTCGCAGCTAGACGACGCCCCTCCCTCTTCCTTATAGTGGATCTTATCTCCAGCTCGAGTGAACCAGAACCCTGTTCTCCCCCCTGATCCCCTTTGCAGCAGCCAGCAAAGCATCCCCCATCCAGTGCAGCCCTTATACCTCCCTTCCTCAGCCCCTAGTAGCACACCCCTCCTTACTGGCGTCATTCCAGCCATCCCACAAACCCCTCCAACCCACCTTCTTTTATCATGGTGACCTCATATCCAGTGTGTGCTCAACCCCTGAAGCCTACCTGTGTGCACATCAAACGCACCTATCGGCATTTACCCGACCTGCAAACCCTTCGGTGCGTCACCTCAGCCAGCGCGCACCCAGGGATGACCTCCGGCTAATCTGCGAACCCCCTCCGCTGGTCTGATACCTTTTTTCACAATCGACCAGCCTTCTCCCTTTCCAGAGCGTGCCCCTGACAGCATGTCTCCCACCAGCGCACCCTCTACCCATGAGCACAGTAACCCTCCTTGTCAGTGTCGCCCTATTTCGATGCTCGCACCCTGTCGGTGCTGCTCGACTAGCCCTCCAGTGGTCAGTTTCCAGTCGTAAACACCCTTTAGTATACCCTATTATTTCATTCTCCACTTGATATTTTTATTTTATATATGTATATATATATATACTTATATTTATATTTACCTCGGATTAATTAGGGGTTCAATTAATTAAATGTTTTTTGGTCGGTTTGACCTTTTAGGACCTGCGTGGGTCGTTTCCGAGTGTGCGCCATCGCCACGCATTATTTCTGAGCTTGCGCCATCATTGCACCTTGGTCTCGAGGTAGGAATTTTCATTGCACTGATTTTAACATTTAACTTCCATATATTTCTTGTTTTTTTGTCCTATTTTTGTGTTAAATATTATTAATTCATGTGTCACAAATAAAATGTACTTTTATTAAAAATTTATGTTTCCTTTTATTAAATATTGAATTCGTCGATGATAAATTTCCTGGTTATCTCTTGTGGTTTATTTGGAAAATAAAATGGTTTGGTTTGGTTCTTATAAATATATTGGTATCTTGTGAAATAACATTTTGGGATTCTTTAAAAGGGTTTCAAACTAGTTTTGGGTCCTTTTTAAAGTGGTGATTTCAAAACGTGTATAATTCAAGTTTGGAACCATATGGAAAATGATGAAATTGTTTCAATGAAAACCCTCCTAGGATAACTCTTCTACCTTGATTGGGACTGATTGTTTGGGAGGCCACACATAGAGGCTCCCAGGAACTTGAGTAGTTTAAAGTCAAGAGGGTTTCATTCCGAGTGGCTCGAGGCGATGCTTTTTGTGCATTATTATATATATATGTCTCTGTGTGTGTGTGTGTGATTGGATTCTCGGATGGCATCAGTCGGCTCGCCCCCTTTTCAAATACTTTAGGAATGGGAATCTAGCATATTGAGAGAATATTATAAGAATGAGTGCCACACTAGTAGGTTATGGAACTCACCAGTGGCCCATAGTAGGTGGATCTATTGGGTTTATTACTATGGTATTCTTTCATCGGCCTACCTGAGAGAGGATAGTCGAGCGAATTGAGCATTTTTATTTCATCGCGTGTGACATGTAAACGAGGATGATATCTCATGTTTTAGTGTCTTCTGGTTTATTCTTGATCTCCATGGTTCACCCATGTCTATTGAATTTCTGTTACTTGCAGTGACTATTTGGTACTTGTATGTATTTTTTTCATTGCCCTTGTTATGTACTTACTTTTTTCCTTTTTGTATATCATTTTCCTTGGGAAGATATAAATTGTTTTTGACTTAGTTTGTAAAAATGGTTTTCAAATGAAGGAATTTATTCCTCTTTGTACAAATAGGAAAATATTATCATCACATCCATTTTTAAAAATTCCTTTAATACAAATGAAATGATCCCAAATATGAAAATGGTTACGGTCAATGATTAGTACATTGCTTTTGATTAATGTACTTAGAAAATATTACTATTATAAATTGTAGTTCAGTCATGAAATAGTTTTTCTTTATTTTAAAGTTAGTGCATTGGGAATAGGTATTGGGATAGCCTATTGAGTTTTAATACTCACACCTATAGTTCTTTTCTATTTTTAGTGTTTGTGCAGGATACAGCTTGAGTGCGCTCATCTTGGGTGTTGGTTGATCGTTGAGTCGGATAGTGACCTGAGAGGTCACATGAAGATAGTCTGGATGTCGAGTTTGGTTATCTTTATTTTCTTTTGTCCATGTTTACTCTGTTCTATTTGGTTTATTTATTCTGTGCTGATTTGTATTATTTCTGCTACTTTATTTATTTACATTGGGAGAAATCATTCCCACAGCCTCTGTTGATGCACTGGTGCATGTCACTAGCCTGGGAGGATTGGGAACACCTCTCAGTTCATGTCATAGACCGGCTCAGGTGACCGGTTTAGGGTCAACCCGGGGTGGTTCGTGTCAGAATGATCCACTAAATGTCAGTGGTCATTGCCGCATAAAACATTTGATTTCTAGTTGCCCTCTCTTTGATGAAGGAGGGAATTCCCCATTATTATGTTTATTTTTCATAACCTGAGATAATTGGGTAATCATCTCAATGATTTTCTGAACTCCACCTTCTAAATCATTGGGGATGTCATTTGGGAAATCGTTGCATTGACCCGCGCATGAGTTGTTGGTCTGGTTCCTCTTGGTTCCCACCATTTTCTAAAATATAAAAGAAAAGAACAAAACATAATTCAAGAATTCATGAATACATAACTTATTCATTTGCACAATTTATACTAGAATCATAACATATGGGATCCCTATGTAGAGATTTTTGGTTTCATATTTGTACTCAGTCTCATGCTAGAGGTTTTCTCTAGGGTTCAGTAATCCTAATTCCTAAATTAACTAAACCTTGTCTATGATACCAACTATAGCATCCCAACCTTTTCTTACCTTACTATTACATTATTTTATGATAAACAACATAATAGTATTAAAAATTTAGGATCCAATTGTTTACTGTTTTGGGAAAACTATAACCAAACATAGAAACAACATCATCAGGAATAAACATTTATTTATTTTCTTATTCTCTAGCTTCATATTGGCACTTGACCTCTCCTTTGAACATGTCACCACCTGACGATATACATAAAAAAGGGTGAGATAAAATCCTAGTAAGAGGATAAATGAGAACAATATATCATGGGGTGAGCATAATCAAAACATGAGAAAAATATCATGAACATGAGAGGAATCATAAATTAAAAACTAGAAGTGTGGAAATACATAAAAATGAAACATCATTTAATAGTTGTTAACTACCACACATAATTGTGAACAAATCTAGAATCTTGTAAACATAATTTAACATTTACTCATGAGATTCATCACTTTTCCCAATGAATTGAAGCATTGTAATATTCCAGGTGCACCTGTCACATTCAAATATTCATATTTCCCTATATAATTCTGGGAGAACCCGTCACATCATAATATTATCATTATCATGTGTTACACATAGAATATGTATCAATAACAAAATTAACTAATCCATGGAAAGGAATGGTTTATATCTCATAAGAACACATTCATAATCTTTCTGTTCCCAAAAAAAAGAGGGAATAACAAACTAGATACATGAAATTTCAACCTTGAATGAGAATTAAAAGGTGAGTTCTTAAAAGAAGAGTTCTTTTGGAAAACATTTTGTTTGACATAAACAATAGTTTTAAACATTTTTGTCCCAAAAAAGGAAAGAAAATGATGAACAAATAATTTTTTATGAGTAAGCATATAAAATTGGCATGAAAGATGGATAACCCAAAGAATGACATTTGGGTTCGAGAATTTCCCCTTACCTTGTATCTAAAGGCTTCCTTCTCTTTATTGTCCTGTATAAGGATATTATATTCATTAATTAGAAATCAAAAAACCTTTTATAGATGAATATGGTTCATTATGTCATTTATGGGCCTTTTGATTAGTTGTAGTTTTTAAACACATTGTTCGGAAATGTTTGTTGTTATGGTCTTCTTGAGTGGTTAACTCGTATTCTTAAATAAATGTTCATGTAGAACATGGATAAATATATAGCAATTATATTACATGTTATTAATGACATTCCAGAATTTAAAATTATCTTATAATGAATTATATTATATACCAAGAGGATGAATCATTAGATAAAAATTAAATGATGATTGATTGAGTTAATTTGTGCGGCTTTCCGATCACAAATAACTTATTTTAATTTATCACTTTATAATATGTACCTAAGTTAGTTACCAAACTTTAAATATGAAATGATACATATAACATATTCAGGTTCAACCATAAAAATGGTTTCATGTCCAGATATATTGGTATAAATGGAAGAAAAAGACAGGTCGTTCTTGAAGGTGATAAATTAACACCTCACGAACAACGTTCTCTTTAATAAAATAAAAAGAAGAGGATAAATAGGGTTTTATGATATAATATCCCATTAGTATCATATAATTCCATTATATGTATGTTACTGGAGTTACTATACCATTTTGAAAAAGATAGATGGGGAGAGATTAATAAAAGAACATGAAATTGAAAGGGAATTAAAGGAGAAGAGGGAGAGAAATTATCTCTTGAATCCTCATCTTGAGATCCTCCTTAAGGGGCCTAATCATGGTCTCTTAATGAAGTAAAATGCTCTTGGACGTGGGGGAGGGGATATGGAAGATGCTTGGGTAGATTTTAGACAAGGATTCAAGCATGAGATTTGTGAGTAAATGAGGGTGTGAAGGGTGGTATTTATAGTGGAGTGGAGAGGGGTTTCCTTAATATAAAAAACATTAGTTTATTAATTTCCCCTAAGACAAGGAATAGTGATTCTTAATTGACCAATAATAGTAATGAGGGCATGGGAGTTTGATATTTTGGTGCTTAAATCAATTTTGATGTCAGTAATAGTGAGTTTAAATTATAATGTATTTATACGGTAAATTAATGTATTTTACTATTCACCATAAATTCAAGTATTTCAGAAAAAATCCCAAAAATTTACCCCAACCATTTTTTGACATGTAAAATTTAAAAATGAAGTCCATTTTTCAAAAATAATTTTTTAAATATGATTAATTTAATATTTAATTAAAATCATAATATTTTATTAAAAACCCAGTTTTAAAACATCCACTTACTTATTCTAAATGATATGTACATCATACATTCACTTGAATATTATTTTTATACTATCATAGGCAAGGTTACTATTCATTAGGTTACATCACTATTCATAAGGGTATGTTACTATTCATAAGGGTATGTTACTATTCACCAATAATTATTTTGGTTTTATTAGTCTCCAAAAATCATCTTGAACTCGCCTGTGTATGTCAGATTTTTAAAATTCCTCATACAAAAGTGAAAAACATATGTTAAAGGTCACTTAGAACATAGTAGTTAAATATGTCGTGTTATCATGGGATTTTTTGACATACTTATAAGAAGATAATTTCCATTGCAAAACATTGGGTCGTTATAGTACATGGGAGCCACCACAGCTCGTATAACGTGTATCATACATCAGGTATTATACCTCAAGCCATTACAGCCCATACAATGAGTAAGGATCCTCAAGCAATCACACCCTATACATGTTACACCTATATCAGTCCACAAAAATCTATATCCAGAATATATGTGTGTGAATAACCACAAGCCATTAAATCAATCTATACAGATATATGGGGAAAACTAACTGATTTTCTAAACAACACAAATAACTACCAACAGAAGTGAGCATGGCCAAAGGGGGTAGTCAACCATCCATCCTCCCATCAGAATGATGGGGAATACACCGCCTAGGGCTCAGAATCCCTAGGGTGTCATTTTACCAAACTAATAAGGTGGAGTAGCATATAGCAACACCAAAAGTATAAAACATACAATAGATCACAACCACAATTTGGGAATAGCCTAGTCTTAGACTCAACTGCAGCTAATTTCTTTTAGACCCTGGGCTTCCACTTCTAAGACTAGGTATCCTTTAAGAACACAATCATTTATTGAGATTTATTACATTACATCATTCCATTTTTTCAGTTTCACTTTATGTTAATTAACATTTTTAAACAATAATTAACCATTATAAATTTCCACATTATATTACATTAGAATCACACCAAAATTCCACTGTCCCTTAAAATTGTAACCTCATCATTGTGTCATAGAAATCTCCAACCCCATGGGTTAACATCCTTTATTCAATTATTTATTTACAAAATTACTTTCCCAAAATACTACGCATTTTCGAAAAACATTATATGCTAAAAAACTCAAGGGGATCACACATGGTGAGTAGATGTACTACCCTTCGAGTATTTACAACCTATAGAAAGAACATAGACACATCCTCCCATGAAAAGATATACACGGAAAGCATGTGGCATACCATGCGCGTCTTCGCCCCTTTCAAAGAAGGTTATGCAAGACCATCTTCTTTGAGAAGTAGGAAATGTAATGTAGATAAAAATCCAACATTAATCAACAATCATTCAAACATTCACATCCAACCCATTTCTTCATCCCTGGTTTCCTCCCTAACACCCACATGCATAAATCGATGCATATCTCCACTCTAGGCATCAACTGCTGCCACAACTAGTAGGCCTTCATGTGCCCACATATCACAGTAGCCATCTTGGCTCACATCACAACACTAGCAACCGGTAAACAGACATCATATCATTTGGTCTTTAGGCCCTTAAACAAGAAAGAGGGTAACTCATAACCCTAAAACAAATTATCTTTTATTAAACAAGCAGTTCTTTAATCCACATTATATTAACTGATTTATTATTTGTGGGTTCCAAATTGGGTATCCCTAACCTTTATGTTATCAAAAATAATTAAATATGTTTACTATCCCAATTTGATTAACATCAAATTCCAACAAGAAGAACCAGATTCATTTACATGCCTATATATCTTTAGACAAAAAATTATCAGTTGATTACTTCATTACGTTCTTTACCAATTTTTATCAGGAACTAAAATATAAACAAATGAATCATAGATATCCCACTATCTATAAAAACAAGATACAATAACACATGATCGATATAAATTTATTTATCCAGTTCAAATATTAATTAAGACAATTCCATTTTTATCCTGTGAGATAAAACCTGCTAACTGTATAGTTGTATATAAAAGAAAAGGTAAAAAATGAATCCCCTACCTCAAATGGTTCTTGACAATCTTTATACGAGAATGCGCCATACAACATGTTATGATCATTTCCCCTTTAGAAAACTATACCCACCCGAGGATGAAAATACACCACCACAACGTTCAACACCTATGAAAATCCAATTTGGAACATGGATATACCATTCCATAAAATGGGTGGGAAAATAGAAGGAGACAAACCCAAACGAATGATGATATATCATACCTTATAATGAAGATTGACTGATACTACATGGTTGCATCAAAACACAGGGGAAAAAATACAAGGAGGAATGTTTGATTGTGAAACTCCTATTAGATGGAATGAAAAGTCTGAGTGTCTCACAACAGAGAACATGGAGGAGGAGCTAAGGAGGAAGTTATATCATCCCATTATATTATTTAATGAAGTAGTGGTTAAGATATGCTGGATTTTCCATTAAATGAGGATCGCATTATACCACACGGCTTTTCTAAGTAAAAGTATCTAGATCCATAGAAAAATTAATATAAGAGTTATGGACTTTGAATCATCCATAGAGTCCTTATAAGAAGGCTTTAAATTCATTTTACTTCAAAGGAAACGTTAAAGGGGCGAAACTGTAGGATGCGGGAATCATTATTCACGTACTCAAAATTTGGAAAAGGAAAAAAAAATGTTCATAAACCTCACCGTTGGAACCTCACCATTTTGGAAACGGTGTTCATTAATCTCACCATTGGAACATCGCCATTCTAGAAACATTGTTCATGAACCTCACCATTGAAACCACACTATTCTGGAATCACTGTTCATAAACCTCACCATTGGAACCTCACCGTTCCGTAAGCACTATTCATGAACTCAAAATTTGGCCAAGGAAAGAGGCTTCCATGGAACTGTTCACCTAAGGCTACCATTGACACTGTTCACATAAGGTTACCGATGACACTGTTCACATATGGTTAATGTTTCACTGTTCATATAATCTTATTGATGAAACTGTTCACCTAAGGCTACCGATGTACTATTCACCTAGGTTTATCGTTTCACTGTTCACATAACTAGAAATTTGGAAAGGTGCTAGGGATAAGTCACCTAGACCTATCATAACACCTCAGAAACCAAATTTTAACAATTAAATATGCCATATAGGTTTGGTCCATTACATTAGATACCTCTCAAAACATTATTTCCCATGAAAATTCAAAACCAACCTAAAAGGGGATAGAAAAGAAGTATAAAAAACCACTCATTGAGTTACCTCTAAAAAGAGAGCAGGCCCCAAAAAACAACCATAGAATTCCATCTCATAAACATGAAAGGTCTATAACCATTAAGGGGACATCGTTACATCAAAAGAGTTAAACATCAAACAACTATTGCTACTAAGCATGTTTCTGTGACTCACGTTTCGTGGTACATTCCTCCACACCACTGTGTTTCCACTAGACACCAACAAAGGGGACAAAACAGACATGCAACACCTTATCATTGTGCTCTTGGATCACCACAGGTCACTCCTCAAAGGTCGCGTCATCATTAACATTAATGTTTCCCAAATAGATGACAAGGGAGTCATCATGACGATAATGACGAAGCTGTGATCCATGAAAAACATCGTGTATCCGACTCATCTATGGGGAAATGTGCTACTCAATACGCCACAACTCCAACATGAGATAACACCTCAGAAGGCCCAATACACCAGGGAGAAATCTTACTCTCGTGACCAAACCACCATTGCCCATGATGGGGAGTCACCCTCAGAAAGAAACGGTCCCCAACATAAAACTCTATGGGTATCTTACTTTGATCGGTGTATGATTTATTATGATCTTGTATTGTCTTTATCCTCCTACTAATCACCCAAAACATCTATGTTGTATTCTGCACTACTTGAGGTATGAGAATTGATGACTCCCTGACCCTAGTCCAGCCCAATAGAGAACGGAAAGACCGGTCATACAAGGCTTCAAATGGTGCCATAACAATGGTGTTGTGAAACTATTGTTGTAAGAGAACTCCACCGAGGGTAATTTCTTCATCCATGAACCACCAAAATCAAGGACACAAGAGCGTAACATGTCTTCAAGATTCTGAATGGTCTGCTATGTCTGACCGTCCATCTGAGAATGAAAAAAAGTGCAAAGTCATAGCTATTAAGAAAAATCATGATGGAGACCTCTCCACACCCTAGAGGTAAAACAACATTCTTGATCAGAAATGATAATCCTTCGGACTCCATTATGTCTCACCGCCTCACCTAGATAATACCTCCAAAAAACATCCACTGAGCATGACTCCTTGATTTCTATGAAGTGGGATGAATTTGTTAAATGATCCCCTACCTCTGAAATAAAATCATGTCCTCTAAGATCTCAAGGAAAACTATTAAAGAAGTCCATTGAGATGTCCTCCCATATCCAATAAGGAACATCTAATGGTTGGAGTGTACTACAAGGAATATGAGGTTCAGCCTCCACCTTCTGGAACAGCAAACATCGAGACAAAAAATTCGCAACCGATTGCTTCAGCCACAGCCAACAAATTAGGATCCTCAATGTTCAGTACATCTTTGTCACCCCAGGATGCACTGCTAAAAGTGAACTATGGAACTCCCTATGAACCATCTCATGAATCATCAAAGGAACAAATATCATTCCATGATACAACAATCGGTGTTGTTCATCCTCATACCAACCATAAGGGGCCACCCTAGAAACAACTTAGTCTCTCCAGACCTGCACCTCTAGATCCCCCAACTAGGACTCTTCCACCGGATTCACTAGATATGACTACACTATCATCTGAAAAAGACATCATCTTACCCCAACTTCTCCTATATCATGATGTAATGCAGATAGTTCTTCCATTACTCTCATTGAGTCCCCAGATTCACGCACTACATCAATATGTGACTTCGGACTCAGTGCATCATCTACAAAATTTCTCATTCTAGGTGTATATGATATAACTAAGTCGTACTACTGTAATAACTCCATCCATCAACGTTGTCACACGTTAAAGTCACGTTGGGATAAATCCTACATCATGATCTTATGATCAGTGAAAACCACAAAGCGCTCACAAATGAGGTAATGTGTTTAGAACATCATAGAAAACTCCACAGCTACTCTCTCAAGATCATGAGTGGAATAGTTATGTTTATTGGGTTGAATCATAAAATAACCATAAGAAACAAATGATCTTTGCTGCATCAAAACACAGCCTATCCCTAGATGCGAAGAATCGCAAAAAACATCAAACTGAACTCCCTCAGCTGGAAGATAGAGAACAGAATTGCTTACTAACTTATCATTTGGATACTTGAATGTTGCCTAAAACTGATTAGCACATATTAATTCTTGATCCTTTCTTATAAAATATTTTAGAGGGGTCGCATCTTGAGGGAAATTGGAAATGAACCTCCTATATTATCCCATGAGACCAATGAAACTTTTCACCTATGACACTGTCTTGGGGGCTTCCCAAAACACAACTACTTCTATCATTGATGTGTCCATATATAATCCTAGATGGTGCACTAAATTCCCCAATAAATGGACTTCTAGATCCCAAAACTCACACTTCTACAATTCCCAAACAACTGATTTAGATTAAGAACTCCCCAAATGGTGTGTAGATGCTCTACATGCACCATCTCAGACATGGTGTAAAAAAAGATTTCCTTGATGAAAACCACCATGAACATGTACATGAACTCAAGGAACACAACTTTCATAAATCCCATGAATACAATGGGAGAATGTTTCATGCCGAACGACACTACACCGTACTAATAATTCCCATGATGACAACAGAAAGAAGACTTCGGGATATGCTCATCTTTCACACGCATCTGATTATATTTTGATCACAAGTCGATCTTTGAGAACCAACATGAACCCTTTAGATTATCGAATAAATCATCAATACATGGAAGAGGATAACAATTCCTCACTATCACTTCATTTAGGTGATGATAATCGAATCACAACCACAAACTACTGTCAGCCTTTATCACCAACAAAACAGGAGCACCCCACGGTGACACACTCGGCCGAACAAAACTACACTATACATTCCATCAATCTATATATGTAACTTTCGTAACTCAATAGGGGCCATCCTATATAGAGACAGAGAAATATGAGATGCTCCTGGTTATAACTTGAACCCAAACTCGATCTATTTTCGATGGGGTAATGCTACATTCTCTTTTGGAAAGACATCAGGGAACTCTTATATGACCCTACGAAACGCAAAATACAGAACCTCTAAAGAACTCGACATCAGCTCATCCGTCATTGATGATAAAGATGGAACACACCTCTGACCCATCCAAGGGTCTCACTCACCAACAAACACCACTGGATCTCTATCCTCATCAAAGAATACAACATTACTCCTAAATTAATCCATGATATACTGCACCAAATATGACCAATCCATGTTGAGGTTGAAATCATAAGGTTATATTTTTAAACATAGTAAATCTCCCCAAAAGTGCTACTGGTCCAATACTAGGAAATTGTATCTACATACATCAAACATGTGAGCTCGGCCTCCAACTGATATAGTCAATTCCAAGGGCACTCGAAGCCTCTATACCTCAAATATCAAATAACAGACAAGGGTAGGTGATATAAAAGAGTGTGTCACTCCAGAATCAAACAAGGCATACACTATGGTATAAAATAAGAAATGGTTACCTCGAATGATATATTACTTTCCTGGATATGAAACACTGAAGCATTAATCTAACCATGACCTCCTACATGGAATTATCACCCTAATAACAACCTCCACCAAGGTCGCGCTCTACTCTCTAAGGACAAGGAGCGTCATGAGGTTTTCCTCTGCATGCCCCATGTAGCCTCTGATGATGCAATGCTAGTGTAACCTTCGGCTTCTACCTCGACTGGAACAGCCTCAATGGTGAAACCTAGAGTGAAGTACCTGGTTCATGATGACTGCTCTGAAATGTTGGGCACTCTTGCTGCTGATGACCTCAACCACCACATGAAAAACCAGAACCTGATCACATAACATAGGCCTGATAGCTGCTAATCTTGGAGAAACAATACGTTTAGGGCTGGGACCAAGCCCCGGCTAAACAGAAACTCTTCTACCTTGAAATCTGGGAACCCCGGACCATAGATCTTCTTCATGAGGAATCATGAAGACACCCATCTCATGATGATCTGGCTCTATCCAATGTCCCCTAAGAAATGTGTATCCTCATCAGTACCTCAAAATATGTCTTCAGCATAAATGGGGTGACCTGTCACTGGATCTCTAGTTGAAATACCTCCTCAAATTGCCTCCCCCAGGCCTCCTCATCTGGAAACAGGTCCGAAGCATATCCTCAATGTTTCTAGAAACAGATTCAAAAAATTCACACACTGGAGTTCCCCTGTCGATGGGTAAGAATCTTCGAGCAACGGGAATACTTTCATGGTACAATAATGGTAATCGACTCTAAACTTGTCTTAGAACTACTCCCATGAGATCGCTGAGTCCTTTGCGATCCATGAGGAATAAGAACTAAAATTTCCTTATTGCGCTATGCAACATTGTCGAAAACAAGGATACTCAGTGCTTCTTCCGAGCATGGATCAAAATGAAGCCTATATTGACCTCCAAAAAAACAGTATTCAGTTACTATATCTGAAATGGATCCCTCATACATCTATAGACTCGGGCACTGAAAGTCTCGGAATGTCCTCTTCAAAGTGTCTTCGTGATCAACCTCTACCTGGTGATGATTTATTGGCATAGCCTGCGGAACATATTATATGCGATCCTAATGAGGACGTCGACCTAGAACCATACTTACAAAATATCAAATAGTTATAGCTCCTAAGCCTAGATTAAGGAAGACTCAACATTTAGTAATTAATTGTTTTATTTTATTCATTTTAGGATAAATTATCCCAAGGTCTACCCATTCAAACACAGAAACAAACAAGAATTATGCATGATTATTTTCTAGCTCTCTTCCCTACAACTAGTATCACCTCGTTTAGTATCCATTCTAAACTAAAAGGTTCGTACATCAGATCATAGTGGACCCTAAACACTTATGTAATATCTAGTATTTAGTGTTTAAATCACTTTCTAAACATGAAGGAAAATTATTCCCTACTAAGCCATGAAACCTCACCTGTAACTGACTCCAAACTCCATCATATCTCCCATGTCCTGCCTCCAGTAGGCCCTGGGTTTTCAACTAGCACCGAGCATATAGTAAGCACACAAATGGGAGGCATTAACCTCTACGATAAAAAAATGTGAAAGAGAGAGATAAGATAGACACCAACCAAATACAACTTAGACAGAAATATAAACTATATCCCAAGTACATATATGTAATTTCATGCAAACTACTACATCTGAAAGTGAAAAAATACAAATACCCAAACGAAATTAAAAAAACAGCAACCACTTTCACAGAAAGCTCCTGTAACCCCATTCTAGTAGAAACCACCTTGATCTCCATCCTGCTTCAAATGATCTAAAAACAGATTATATATACATAGGGTGAGTATAAAATTATACTTAGTAGGGTCCTCCCCGAACCCTCTAGTAAAGAAATCATGCTAAAGCACCGTGAAAAACAAGTGAAACTAACTCGTCACCTAAACATGTATTCAAAGATACCAGCCTCTGCATTGCTACTCTCACAAAGTAAACCATACAAGAGTATATAATATAATAAACAATTTCAAGGTTACCCCGCTACTACTTCCCCACAAGTTTTCTTCTTTTCCCCAATGACGCATGACTTAAGCATCCCTCTACAAAATGTATTGCCTATAGAAACTTGGGTAAAGCACCACAACATGCACCCCATGCAACCCAACCATGACATCCACTTAAGCAATGTTACTCGATAGTTTCTGGGAGCCACCACAGCTTTTATAACGTGTATCATACGTCGGTTATTATACATCAAGCCATTATAGGTCATACACCAAGAAATGATCCTCAAGCCCTAATAGACTATTCACATTACACCTATAGTAGTCCATGGGAAACTATATCTAGAATATAATTGTGTTAATAACCACAAGCCATTACATCCCTATATATACATATATGGGAAAAACTAATCTATGTGGCATCTAGAACCTATAACAAACATGAGAAGAGAGAAGGGACATAGGGGGTAGTCAACCATCCATCCTCCTACTGGAATGTTGGGGAAATCACCCCCAGGGATCAGAATCCTTGGGGTGTCTATTGCCCAAATTGACATGGTGGAGTAGCATATAAGATCACAAAAAGTACAGAATATAGTATAGATCACAACCACACTACGGTCATAACCTAGTATTAGAATCAAATGTAGCTAACGTCTCTTGGAATCCCGATAGCCACTTCTAAGACTAGATATATTATAAGCTCACAACCATTTAAAGAGAATTATTATATTACTTCATTAACTTTTTGTTTGTTTAACATAATGTTAATTAATTATTTAAGAACTATTTGAACATTACCAAATTCCACATTATATTTCATTAGCATCACACCCAAAGTCCACTGTCCCTTTAAATGGCAACCTCAACATTACATCCCAATAATCTCCAACCCCATGGGTTAACATTATTTATTCAATTATTTATTTACATCATTACTTTCCCATAATCCCAGAAATTCTAGAAAAACGTTATATTCTACTAAACACAAGGGGGCTCAACACGGTGAGTAGATGAACTACCTATCGAATCATTTCCATATATAGAATGAGCATAGACCCATCCTACCTTGAGAAGGTAAACACAATGAGCACATGGAATACCTCGTGTATCTTCACCCCTTTCGGAGGAAGGGTATGCAAGACCAACTGCTCGGAGATGTGTGAAAATAAAAGTAGATAAACAACCAATAAGAATTAGCAAGCATCCAAACATTCACATCCAACCCTTTTCATCATCCTTGGTGTCCTCCCCAATACCCATATGCATAAAAAAACACATATTGCCACTCAAGACATCAACTGCTGCCACAACCAGTTGGCCTCCATGCCCCCACGTATCACAAGAGCCATCCAGGCTCACATTACAACTAAAGTAGAAGGAAAACAAATATATTATCAATTGGGATATTGGCCCTTAAACAAGTAAAAAGTTAACTCATAACCCTACTATGAATTCTCTTTTATCAAACAACCGGTTCTTTAATTCACCATCGATTAACCGATTTATTATTCATGTGTTCCAAATTCGAGAATCCTAACGAGTAAGCTATCACAAATAATTAACCATGATTAATCACCAATTTGATTAACATAAAATTGAAACAAGAATAACAAGATTCATTTACATTCCTATTTTTTCTTATCCAAACAATTATCGATTGATTCCAGATTTACGTTCTTTACCAATTTTCATCAATAACAAAAAGCTAATCAAAGAAAGAATAGATATCACACTATCTAGAAAACCAGGAGGAAATAAAATATGATCTATATCAATTTAATTATAAAGTTAAAACATTTATAAAGTCTATTCCCTTGGGATACAGTAGAATAAAACATTCTAACTATATATTTGCACATAAAAGAAAAAAAGAAATGAATCCCCTACCTAAAACGGTTCTTGACATACTTTATATAAGAATGTGCCACAAAAGGGGTTACGATATCCTCCCCTCGTGGCAACTGTATCCACCTAAGGATTAAAAGACACCACCACACTAGTCAACACCCTAGAAAATCCCATTAGAAACATGGATATAGCATTCCATAAAAGAGAGAGGAAAAAAGGAGTTGAAACCAAAAGAATGATAATATAACACACCATATATTAAAGATTGATTGATACTGCTTGGTTGCATCAAAATATAAGGGAACCAATCCAAGGATGAAAGTTTGATTGTTAAATTCATATGGGATGGAATGAAAGGTACTAGAATCTCACAGTCGAGAACAATAATAAAGAACTAGGGAGGAAGATATATCATCCCTTTAAAAGATTTATGGGATCATTGGTTTAAGATACACTGTGTTTTCCATTAAAAGCGGATGGACATAAACCATGCAGTTTGACAAAGTAGAAGTATAAAAATTCTTAGGGAAATTAATATAGTAGTTATGTCCGTTGAATCAGCCTTATATTCCATAAAACAAGGTATTAAATTCATTTTACATAAAAGGAAATGTCAAAGGGGCGATCTATGTGAAGTTGGAAACACTGGTCACGAAGTCAATATTTGGAAAAGGCAAAACACTATTCATGAACCTCAACATTAAAACTGCACTATTGGAACCTCACTATTCTAGAAAAACTGCTCATGAACCTCACTTTTGGAAGCTCAGCATTCTAGAAAAACTATTTATTAACCTCACCGTTGACACCTCACCTTTGGAACCTCACTGTTATGGAAACACTATTCACGAACCTCACCATTGGAACCACAACATTCTAGAAACACTGTTCGTGAACTTCACTATTGGAACCTCGCTGTTGGAACCTCACCGTTTTGGATCACTGTTCATGAACTCAATATTTGGGAAAGGAATGAGGTCATCATTGGAACCGCACCGTTCTAGAAACACTGTTCATGAACCTCACCATTATAACCTCACCATTCAAAAGACATATTTCATGAACTGAAAATTTGGCAAAGGAATGAGGATACCATTGCACTATTCAACTAAGGATACCAATGAAACTATCCACATAATGTTACCGATGACACTGTTCACATAAGATTATCGTTTCACTATTCACATAATTCTAACAATGGCACTGTTCACATAAGGTTACCGTAGCACTATTATCATAAGGTTAATGTGGAACTTTTCACATAAGCATACCGATGACACCATTCACCTGAGTCTACTGATTCACTATTCACATATGGGTACTGTTGCACTTTTCACAAAATGGGTAATTTGTCAAAGTGTTCGGGATAAGTCACCTGGACCAACCAGAACAACTCAAACATCATATTTTTGTAATGGAATAGAACATAGTGGTTTGGGCCATTAAAATATCAATATTATATTAGGGTGAATGTTTGGGACTTTTTTTAAAATATTTTATTTATAGTGAATTGTGAAAAATAGTAATTTGAATAAAACTCTAATTTTATTTAATTAAATAATATAATTTAATGGTATCATAATTTTTATAAATAATGTCAATGTAATATAATATCCTTTTTAATAATAATTCTATAAATAATTCCATAGTAATAAAAAAATATTTTATTTTGGTATAAGATCAATTTTATTATTAAAAAATCATAGCTCAAATATTCATTTTTCATTTAAATTAAGATATTTATATTAAATTTTATTTCATAAACATGTATAAATTATATCATAATTTTTTTTACAAATTTGGAATTATTAAGTTCAAAATTGAAAACGATTGCTTTTTTATTTTTGATCATTTGGAATAGTAACCGAGGGAAATAATTTCTACCATGATAAAGGATAAATCAGGTAATTTTGGTTAAAAATAAAGTTATAATACATTCTAATGTTATCTGATGGTTTAATTTTTTAAAATTAATAGGTTTAATTTGATCATATGCATAAAAAATTCAAAAATACATTATTATTGGTTCAATATCACATTGATTATGAAATTTATATTATTTTATTTTAGGAAATGTTCATAATTTCACACTTTTTTAGTATATATAATATATTATCATTGAAATAAAAATAATTCTTTTATATTATAAATGACCATTAAAGAATTAATAAAATATTTTTATGACTGCAATTAATATTTTGTTTTTAGTGATGATAAAATTACCTTAACCATGTATGCCACGTTGATACTAGCTTTCTATAAGTAGTTAAAAATCATGGTAATGGACTTAATAAGAACAATAAAATCAATATTTATTTGGGGAATTGTGGTATTATATGAATTCCATAAATAATTATAAATTAAAACTAATATAAAATGTAACTATGTTTAAAAAAATATTTTCACCATGTAATTTATGAAAAAATAATTTAATATACATAATAATGACATTAATGATATTTTATGACAAAAAATATTTAGTTAAATGGTTTAAAAAATAAAAAATAGTTTGTGTTGTATATTTGATCATATAAAAGTTCATAAATGGACAAATTTTTATCCAATTCTCAATATATATGAATATGTTTACCCTTGATGTCTGAAAAATGCCTGACCATATTAATGGTTAAAAAGGGTTAATGAGGGGGTTAAATCCACTGATAAGGTTTAAATTGAGGCTTTTATAAGTATAATAATTTGTTGAAGATAGTAAAACCATATATTGTTATGTGGTTCTTTTACCTAAACTATATGCAGGACCCACCTTGTCTCCTTTATTCACAAACTTTGAGCAATCCAGCTCTACGAAGACCAACCCTTATACATATATTTACTCATTCTTAATTTCCTTTAGACTGTTCTCTTCTCTTATGACTATCTGAATAGGGCATAATGTGTAATCCAAATGAGGTCGCTCAAATTAGGGGAAATTGTCCAACCCGACTATCTCAAAATTTATTTCTTCTTATAATTCCTATAAATTCATTATATCAATCCTAAAATAGTAAATTATGTATCATAAATATAATTTTATGTTATTATGACAATGGTAACAAATTTTCCCCCACATTTTTATAAAATGGTAATTTAAATTATTACTTGTGTGTACCTACAGACTATATCCTCCACCTAGCCATATGATTCATTTTCCATATCCAACATTCATAGATTGTAATTTTAATATATATATTGAATATATTTTATATAAATTACCAATTATTATGATATAAAATATATATATTACTTACATTCTTACCCTTCCACCCATTATGCAAATGATAACATCACTCATGTGTATGTGTGGACTACCACCTCCATGAGGTGATGTGATTTTTTATTTAGGAACATATTTAATGGTTTATTGAAAACATATATTTAATATATCAAAATTATAATTATTTCATGATTAAAATTATATTAATTATGGAACCATGATACAATTTACTTTTTCCATTCTACTAATATTGTCTTATGAATATGAAACGAACATTGTCAAAATATATATTATGAATATATGTAATTTAATACTCAAATAAGGTCTAGTAAAAAATGAGATAAATGTTTTAATGATATACTAATATACCATAAAAATACTCTTAATTAAGTATAAATTAATATTTCATTATTATGATGGATATAATGTTTTTATATAGAGATTCAGATAAAAGTTGGGGGTTTCATAACAAAATTTATTTTTATATGGTTTTTTACTTTCTCTTTGTCAAAATTATTCCAAAATTATATGTAAAATTAAATGTTAAAAATTCATTTTTTTCGTTTTTTCATGTGGATTTAAAATTTTTAAGCATAATATCCTGATTAATTTCCTATCACTTCATGGTTACGATCTTTGTAAATGTTATTAATATCAATATTGTTTCATTGAGACATGACTGATGTTATTGAAATATTTATGTTTATGAGATACATATATGGACCATTTTATATTTCATATTATGTATCCATCATAATTCAAATTATTTAATGTTACAATTAACATTAATTCATCCTTCGGGTTTCTATTCTAATGGTACTGATGCAGTTAGAATTAATTTCAAAAGGTCATCCTTATTCATGATTATTTATGTTTATGTTTCTATTTGATGAATTATATGATATTTCTATATTAAAAATATATATTTTCTTATCGTAGATTTATTTATCTAAATTAAATCATTTCCTTAAATTTTCCACTTTCTATTTTTTCATAAGTTTAAAATAATGTTTCTATGGAAAACTGACATTTTTTTATTCTATTGAGATTATAAGACTCCCATTTCTATATTATATTTATAAAATTCAAAACTATTTTTACCATTATGCTGTAATTTATTATTGTCATTTTTAACACTATTTTATTTTTATAGGAATGTTTAAAATAAATCTTCTTGTAATTTTATTAATGTGGAACTTTTTACAAATGGAGTGAATGGAATGTTTATTTTAATAATTTCTAAGGTAAATAATTTTCCCATCATCTTTACTATTCATTTCCTTCAATATTTATTTTCATTTTTCCATTTTTCTTTTAAGTGGAAATATTTTCATAATATAATGTATCTTTTTTTTGAGATATGTTACTTCAAAATGAAAATGTTATTTTCCTTATTAATTATTTTTGTGTTTTTAAAAATTATTTACTTCTATGTGAACATCCATTGATGAGTATTGTTCTTTATTGGGAATATAATATAATTAGACCATCCACTATATTTATTATGATATCTTATGGATATTTTTACTTGTTAATGTATTGAAAGTAAATATACATGTTCATCCAATATTGATAGCTATTGATTATCAAGGCATGTTTATTATGATTTATTTTTTATTAATATGGTGAGTTCACTAGACATATTAAAAGGATGGAGAGCCCTAGTTATATATAGATCATTGATGGATCTGTAGGTATAATGAGGCAATACATGTTAGTTATTCTACATATTTGGTACTCATTTATGCGCAATTCCATTGAATAAGACTTCATTGGTAATTTTATTATGTTAGAAATTATGGATTCAGTCATTATAAAATTGGGTGTTAATTTCCATGTGATTATCCAAATATTTATGATATTCATGTATAATTTTCAAGATCATGTGATTATTTATATGTAATTACATGTTCATCATTTATCCATTAAATATCATTCAACTAATATTTATTGTGTAATTGTTTCCCATGTATGCATTCACTTACTGTGCATTTTATCTAACCTGTTAAATTTTTTCTCTTTACGTAGGGTTCAATAAATTTTACTATGATTTTAAAAGAAGGATATGTTAAAGAGATTAATAATTTTCTGAAAATAACTACAATATTTTATACTATGTATCCCAATGTAATTTTAGTTTATGAATGTATCTATTTTTAAATTGTACTAAACTATTTCATTATTTATTATGAAATAGCATATATCTTTTGTTAATGTAGAGAAATAAGTACCAAATATGAGTTATTGGAGTCATTTTTTAACAAGAATAACATAAAGGAATGATACCCAATAAGTCATAGATCACATGACATGTGTGAGGAAATAAGTTTTCAAATAAGATAAGATATTAACCAAAATGGTTTGGATAATTTAGATAATAATACGATCCATGAGATAGTAACATCAAGATACATTAGAGTTGTGGTAGATAAATTATCATATATAGAAATTACCTTTTTGTGTCACACACTTCCACCAATTATTATGACATGAAAAAATTGATCCCATTTATACATATATCTTGATATATAAATTTCTTTCTGATACAATGGTTTGTAATATAAGACCCCACAAGTCATTCAACTGTACTATTGTATACCTCATGAAATCAGTCCTATATTACATCATAAAAACCCATGGATAGAAAATGGGTTTAGTATCCTTTTTAAATGGAATCAAATAAATACATTATTCAAAATTCCATTAATAATCATAACATGGTATAACCATGAAAAATAAATGTTTATAAAAAAATATTTTGTAACACCCAGCGATTTTATGAGCTATATTATTTTTAATTTCTTTGATTTCTTCTATTATACACTACACCAAGATTGGCTTGTACTATATGCAACACCATATTAGCTTGCAGTATACACACCATTATTCTTGGCTCATGTTACATACAAATTCATGTTTGTTTTGTCGAAATTATTCTATGAAACATTATTTATAGATTTTGTTTAATGTATAAATGAAATAAGTTTTTATTATGTTATACGCAACACCAAAAAGAGATTTCACTACACACAGCCTTGATTTGGCTTGCATTACACGCAATCATTACCTTCTTCGATAGCGTGTGTAGTACGCAATACCAAGTTTCACAAAACGGGATATTATTATAATATTTTTATGAAAGAGCTGTTATGAATAGTAATATCCACTTTTTGAAATTTTATTTTTCAAAATGGACTTCATTTTTGGATTCGGAATATCGAAATTAGCTTTGGGTGAATTTTTGGTATTTTTCTGAAAACATTCAATTTTTTATGAATAGTGATAACACTGGGTCACTATTTAAAAATATACTTTTCATTTAAATAATTAGTTATTTTATTTAAATTTATATTAGGTCAAAATTGATACATAATACCAATATATGTTCAATTTAATTCATTGGAGTCATTTTATAATAATTTTAGATATATAAAAATTTTATTGAACTTTTCACCGTCTTTTACCCACCTCCTAGGCGAATTTGAAAATTTACATAAAACATAATTTTACCGCTTCTGTGAGTGGAATTTCTAAAATCCGAGAGACACAGATAATATCAAGGAGTAAAATATGGTTCAATAAGATAATTTTTTTTGGTGAATAATAAATTTTTACTTTTTTTAACATGGATAAAAGTAAATAGGGTAATTATGGGTAAAAATGATATTATTATTACCCTAAAACATGTCCTAATTCTATTGGATAAGTTTAATTTGACCAAAAACAACCTTAGGTATAAAATATGACCATTTAGGTTTACTTGGATTAAATTAGGACACTTATTATTATTTTATTTGAAGAAGAGTTAAAATAGTTAAAATCAATGTTTAATAACTAACACATATTTAATATAGGGTTATACATAATATAAATTCTAATATAAATATTCATTAGAAATATAAAAAGATTTCCTACATAAATGTATTTTATTTATATTTTTATACATTAAATAATTTACTTTATTTATGACACAATGATGATGAAGGAATTACCATATTAATGAAATATTTACATAAATGATGTTATATATACCCAAATAAATATAATTTGAGACTTTTTATGAATTAAACTAATTTTATAGGTTAATATGACTTGTTAGTATTAATATAAGGGAATTTTTTCGAACTAATCATGCTGTTATGATTTTGTCAAAATTCAATTACCAAATATTTAAAAAATTGATATAAAATAGTTTTTTAAAAAAATATTATATTATTAATTGATTTTTATTCCTAAAAATCTAATGTTTGAGAAAATGAATATGATAAAGTTATATATATTAATAATGAACAACTTGGGGTTCTTTTGGCTTGTGATATTAAATTTATTTAACATATAGGGTAAGAAAACTAGAAGACATGGTAAAAGTAAAATTATTTATCTTAATGTTAAATCTAAATGATAAGGTTAAAATAGTAACCTAAACTTGTCTAAATTCTATTTTTTTGAGAGTATTTCGATCCATCCCCACTTTAGATTTGAAATAAATCAATTTGGATCTATTTTAAACCAAGTATGACTTTATTATAAAATAATATTTTAAGTTTTTCCAAAGGTGCCCCTCTCCACCCTTATAAAAAGGGAACCCCTAGGCTCTTCTCTTCACACCCTTTTTATAACGCCCCTACCCCAGTTACCCAGAGTCGGTGAATTATTTTAATACATTGGCATAATTACAAGTAATGAAGTCCCAAAAGACCGATCAGTTTCGCAGTCTTGGAAAATAGATTACATACATGAATGTTACATTGCATTTTAAGACATAACAAACAACATAAATAATATTTATGAATGCCATTATTCCATTTTCGTAACCCTGTATATCAATCAAAATACACTTCATGGAGTCCTGGAAAAAATAAAACATAGAAAGGGGTGAGCTCAAATGCTCAGTAAGGGTAAGCAATACAGCAGAACATTTCAAAAATAAGAATAATCATTTAAGGCAATGTAAAACTAAAACAGAAGCCTTTTAAAATTGAACTTCAACATAATATGGCAAAGATAAAATTAAATAATTCCATTTACTTATTCACATGTATATTATACTAGTTGACTAATCACATGCAATATCAATAACCACTTTCATAATGATGGAATGCATAATTCCAGACTATCATAACCACATAGCCAAGGCCTCATGCCAAGACTACAAATAAGATTTTTTCAAGGCCTTGTGCCAAGACAATATTTTGTCTCATGAGACCTAAGGATGCATCGAGGAGCTATAGCGGGCTCCACCCATCACATAATAATTCCAATGCATTCCTCATATGAAAAGGTCTAAACATAACATAAACATTCGTATTAAAACTAGCATACGAAATGTCAATACTTTTCCCATAATCCATGAATGGTATAAAAATAACACATCCACATTCAAACATATAACAAAACCTTAAACACACTATGGAATATTTGTATCATGATAAATAAACTTCAAAATAAGTTTAAAATCCATTAAAGGATGTTGACGTTGATGAAAATGATTTGTAAAACCCTTTGAGAGAAACACCCCTTTTTCCTGAAAGCATTAAAAAGTCACTAAATTTGGAAAAGAGGTCATTTACATACTTTTTTGCATCAAAGTGTCCCATACCACTTTGAAACTTTTGAAAGGAATTAACATTTTAAAAACCTTCAAGTTCACATAAATAAATCCTTAAACCCATTTTGAAGACATGGACATAAATGAGAAAGGTTTAGAAGAATAAATATTAAAAACATTTGAAATGATTTTTTAGTAAAAAGTCTCTTTAAATAATCTATTTGAAAACTCTTTCATAAAACATGGTCATGGATAATAAATATGTCCCACTAGATACTTCTATAAGAACAACCTCGGATAATAAAGAGATTGTGAAAATAACCCTTACCAATTTGGTAACTTACGAAACATACACCCCATGACAGAGGTATCATAAAATGAATATTTAAATACACATAAATTAAATTTTATTACACAAAGAATACAATTATAGGAAGTACATGCACCACACAAAAGGTAATAGTGGTAATATGGCATGTATCTCACGGGAATAAGGAGTGAGATGAAAACCCCGTACCTTTCCCGTTCCTTTAGTCGAGGTTATGTTTAACCTCCTGTACGAAGATCATAGTATGTTATTAAATTATTACAGAACCATATTAATATTTATGATATCATACATGATTCATTTAAGACTTTATACTACCCATTTAATAATAATTTTCATGTTAAATTAATATTTCGGATAATAATCGCTTTCTTTATCGTACGTGTTTTAACATGTTACTCTTGATTGTATCACATAGATCATGATTTAAATACTTCTAGAATATAAATCAGGATAAATATATCATATATATTTAGAATATAAATATGTATAATAGATATATATATGAAATGGATAGCACCTTTCATGGAGACGGTAGTCCGTACGTACGCATAAACGTTGTTTCTGTTTTCATATATTATTGAACGGAAGTAAGTGAATAAGATATATGTAAGTACATAATATAAATATATATATCTCCAGTATCATTATTATGTCATATATTACATACTTATTAGTAACACATATGTTTATAATTGTCGATGAATGGTGAACTTGGAAATAAATCTCATCACGTCGTGGAGACGGTAATCCGTACGTACACACGAGCGAAAATATCATTATTTTGATATTAAAATAATACATAATTGGATGGAATATCATATATACAGAATAATTATCATGTTATATTTATTATTTACATGAATTATATATCATTATTATAACCATCTATATAATAATATATTGAATAACAGTTACACCACAACGTGGAGACAGTAGGTCGTACATACGCACGTATAGTGACATGTCATTCAAGGGATGGATAAAATAGTGAATTTGTTTGTTCCATAATTATAATGACATCAAATTATATATGACATACTAGAGTTATTATTTTAGAATGTAAATAACAAGGAATGAAGTTGTTGAAGAAGAATGAAACTTTAAAGAGGGTGGTGAAGACGTTACCTCTTCTTCGGGTTCTTCCTTTTGATTTGATAAAAATGGCCTCTTAGGTTGTATTTATGATCAAACTAATGCCACTAGGATGAATTTAGGGAAGTTGAGAGAGTATTTGGGCAGTTCATGGCCGAACCAAAAGGCTTTGAAGGTGTGAATAATTGGATAGAAGTTGGGTCCTTTTATAAGGGGGAGGAGGGGCTCTTTAGGAAAAACTAAAAGTATTAATTTATAATAAATTCATATTCGGTTTATAATGGCTCCAAAGAGTATTATATAAATGTTAATATGGGGATGGGTATAAAACCACTCAAAAAATATGTTTTAGACATGTTTGGGTCACTATATTAACCTTATCTT
The DNA here is from genome assembly GCA_963277665.1 of Viscum album. NCBI lineage: Eukaryota > Viridiplantae > Streptophyta > Magnoliopsida > Santalales > Viscaceae > Viscum > Viscum album. The sequence goes on from OY728131.1 coordinate 1,018,617,605, forward strand.
TTAGTTTTAACTCTTAGTTAATTACTTAAACAATACCATGTCACTTTGTATTTTTATATTATATAATTAATAAACTTACTATATACATCGAAGAGACCCCCAAGTGTTCCATTAATGATACAAATATTATAATATGAGTATCTTGGTTGATCCTTAGATTTGTAAGAATTTAATATCAATTGATAATATAATATTTGTTTTGAAAACTCTTTTATGTCAATTTTGACACTATTGAATAATAGATTTTCGTAAAACTCATAACAGAATTATTACTTCAAAAAAAGTTAATTAAATCAATCTTCACATTCAATATTAAACTATAAAATTATTGGTATTTATTTAAAGTCTCAAATTAAATTTATTTTTGTATTTATAATATCAATTATTCTACTTTTTCACCATTATGGTAATTACTGCATCACCATTGTGTCATAAATAAATTAACTTATTTAATGTCTAAAAATTATAAATAAAATACAATTATTTAGAAAATCTTTTAATATTTCTAATGAATATTTATAGTCGAAAATCCAACATATATAACCCTATGTAACAATTTTTTTTCTAAAAGATATATGCTTGTGTCATTTTTGTATTCATTTTAACATAATTAAAATTAAGTGTCCCTATCACTTAAAAGTGGCTCCATGGGGTCCCAAAATAGACCCAAAGATGACCAAGGCCGGGAATGTATCATAAAATAAGGTTAGGACATGTTTAAGGAAATTTTTTATTATTATAATAGTATATTTTACCCCTTATTTACTGGATTTACCATTTAACCATGGTAAATAAAATATTTACCGAAGTAATTATTCAAAATGTCTAAAAATAAAATATTACTATATAAAAAATTTAAACATCCTGATTACAAATATAGAGTCCATTTTTCCAAATTCAAAACGTAGAAGTGGCAGAAATTAACTTAAAATTAATTCCCATTGTTAAAACAAAAAGCGTGTTTTTAAGAGATAATAACTATCAAAAGATTGAAACTTGTTTATGTCCGGTTTTATTGTGAGATTTTGTCCAATGAAAAAAATTGTATTAAATGGTAAAAATATATTCTAAATATACTTTAAAACCACTCATATTCATATATTATCACTACCAATTATTTTGATTAAAAAAGTTGTTTTTAAATAAAATTTAGTAATTTTCACTATTCATCAAAATATAAAATTTATCCGAAAAGTACCAAAATTTCACCCTATGATAAATTTGATATTCCAAATTCAAAAATGAAGTCCATTTTGAGAGATAAAATTTATAAAATTTTAAAAAGTAGGTATTACTATTCATTACGGCTAGTTTGATTGGTTGTAGTGTGTGTTAAAACTTGAAGTTGCGTACAACACACATTACTGTATTATTCAAAGAGAAGCGTACCGTGGAAGTTTGGGGTGTTACATTGTAAAAAAAAATTCTATCCCCATAAATTTATTTAGTAAAATTGAATATATAAAAGTTTAAAATATTGGATTTAAAATGTGTTCACTATTAAAGTTGGTAAAAGTGCATTTTTGAAAAATACTTCTTTTATCTGAAAAAAAGAATCTGTTCTTACATTATGTCTGAGAAACTCATAATATGGATTATAAAATTTTAAGGATTATATAAGGTTCAAAATTAGTTAATACTATTCATATCCTCTTTTGAACGACTTGTTTGGTAAGTCATGGTGCGCTTGAACTCAGTGTCACGTGTAGTGCATGTTATTGAATTGTTTTGAAGAAGTACATACTATGAAATCATGGGGTGTTACATTCTTCCCTCCTTCAATAAATTGAGTCCTCACAATTTTATATTATTCTTCAAAAATAAAGGTTGAAAATAGAAAATATCTTTGTGGGAAAACCCACATCGGAAATTTGGTTAATAAAATTTAGTCTTAATAAGAGGAAAAGAGAAATGAAAGGGTCACCACCAAATAATGATCTCTATTAGGAGAACATTGGTGGAAATTAGAGGCATTTAATTGGAGGGAAAACGTAAATATTTATAGGTAGTTATTGAGGTCATCAATCACAAACAAGTGTAAAATTGAGGTCCTTAAATTCATCAATCTATGATGATTTGAAATACCATCAGTTCAACAAAACATAGGGTATTAGGATAACACATATTTTGTTTTAGGATCCCTTAAATAAAGAATAAGAATTAATTTCATCACTGAATAACAGAAGAAGAAAAATGTATACTTGACAAGTTGATTCTCATCCTTTAACTAAGTTCTACCACAGACTCATCTTTCACTCTAAAAGATAATAGAACTTAAAAATAATATTCTATTTATCCTATTCGTGTATGGTTGAAAAAAATGAATTTATAATTCATCTAGCTGAACCATTAAAAAATGACATTATTCAATCTAGGACAGCTCGTGGGTTAGTGGTAGGTGATACACCCTTGTCGCCCTTCGGTTGTGGGTTCAAGTCTCGCGGCCTTGCCGGACGCGACGGGTTGATGCTCGACATCTGGGTTGTCCTTTTATGGAAATCCAAAAATAATCCAAAATAGAACTATCCAAAATACTTTAGTCCATAATTTATAAGGAAGATAAACACAATGAAGATCATTTTTTCCGCATAATAACATGTGAACACCTTCATCATGTATTCTTTTAAAACACTACAACATCCCAAATTTCCATAAAACCTTATTGATTGCATTCATGATCCCTTGTTCCTTAAAGAATAATGGATATACTCTTTCAATCCAAAAATTTTGTCAACCCCAACAATGATGAAATATACAAATCATTAATCAGTTTCAAGGCAGTCAAGAATATCCAATATAATTTAACCAAATCAACCATATCTTATTCCAAAATAAGCACTTCAATATTAGGACCAAATTGAGGTTTATCTTTCTTTCAACCATGTAATTTCAAAAAAGTTTAACTTGTTGTAGAGTCACTTTTCATAGTACCATAAAATCTAAAATACTCAGTGAAATAGTACTGCAGTATAATCCTTATATACTCCATAATTATTATAACACGTACATTGATGATACAACACTAAAATTACATAATCAACATAAGAACTCTAATCATTCCTCTTCATCTATGGTAGTATCATAACTTTATTGTTATCCAATAGCATCATTTGTGGCATAGTCTGATGATAGGTTTGAGTAGTGTCCAAACTCCATGAAAATGAAGCATTGTACATTTGAAATCATTTTCTTACCCTTGCAGTCACATATTTGGTGCCCTTTCTCCTACACGCTTATAATAAACTCTCATTCCTTTCAGGCAATTTCCAGGGTGTTTCTTCCCACAGTTATCACATAAGGGAAATTATTCTTTTCCCTCTTCCCTTTATCCATCTTTATCTCTTCCATCTTTTTCTTCTTTTGCTTCCCCTTAAAGTCACATGACTCAGTAAACTCTTTAGTTATCTTATCCACACATGATACTATTTCTTCATAAGATGATAATAAATGGGATACTATTTCCCTTCTAAATGACGACTTAATACAATGAAAGATACGATCCTTCTTACTCTTTGGAACATACGTATTACTGGAGTTCACATTCCTTATATTGGGCGCCATTTCAATACAATAGCATAAAATAGGTCAGTTTATGAATTGCAATGAATAATTCCAAACATGTAAAATACCGAACGCAAACTGAACAGATTATGATATAATCCATAATCATAAAAATGTTTTCTTTGAGTAAGTATATACCCATGATCCCTTCATAATGGTTTGTAAATAAAATGAGAATTATCCTAAGCATATCCCCTGGGAGTGTCATAACCAAGAGTGCAGTAAGGCCCATTGTCGTGCACCAGTTCCCATTCGAGTCTAGCTCAAAGCGGTGTTTTTGAGTCTTACCCCTAGGTACATATGTGTCAGAGCCGCCTCTACCTGCTCGTATCCAGAAAAGGATTTATTTCTTGGAAAACTCACAAAATACCTACAATACCAAATTTCTTTGAAGTTCTTCTATACTAATCCTCAAAGTCTATCTTAGGGCTATGTGCTCTAATCAGAGTTTATCTAAATCTAGTTTCCATGTTTATTGCTAAACTTCCTATGATACCAACTATAATGCCCCGACCCCAGTTACCCAGAGACGGTACATTATTTTAATACATTGGCATAATTACGAGGAATGAAGTCCCGAAAGACTGATCAGTTTAGCAGTCTTGGAAAATAGATTACATACATGAATGTTACATTTCATTTTAAGACATACAAAAAAACATAAATAATATTTATAAATTCCATTATTCCATTGGATTATGCCTACATATCAATCACAATACACTTCTTGGAATCCTGGGAAAAATAAAACATAGAAAGTGGTGAGCTCAAACGCTCAGTAAGGGTAAGCAATATAGTGGAAACATTCATAAATAATAATAAACATTTAAGGCAATGTATAACTAAAACAGAAGCCTTTTAAACTTGAACTTCAACATAATATGGAAAAGATAAATGAAATAATTCAATTTACTTATTCACATGGATATTCTCCTAGTCGAATAATCACATGTAATATCAATAACCACTTTCATAATGATGGAATGAATAATGCCAGACTATCATAAACACATATCCAAGGCCTCATGCCAAGACTACAAATAAGATTTTGTCAGGGCCTTATGCCAAGACACTAGTTTGTCTAATGAGACCTACCGATGCATCGAGGAGCTATAGCAGGATCCCCCCATTACTTACTAAGTCCAATGCATTCCTCATATGAAAACGTCTAAACCTATCATAAACATTCATAATAAAACTAGCATACGAAATGTCAATACTTTACCCATAAACCATGAATGGTATGAAAATAACACATCCACATTAAAAAATATCACAAAACCATGAACACACTATGGAAGATTTTTATCATGATAAATCAACTTCAAAATCAGTTTAAAATTCATGAAAGGATTTTGACGTTGATGAAAATGATTTGTAAAACCCTTTGAGAGAAATACCCCTTTTCATGAAAGCATTTAAAAGTCACAAAATTTGGAAAAGAAGTCATTTAAATACATTTTTTATTCAAAGTGTTCCATACCAATTTGAAACTTTTAAAAGGAATTAACATTTTAAAAACATTCATGTCCATATAAATAAATCCTTAAAACCCATTTTGAAGACATGGACATAAATGACAAATATTTAGAAGAATAAATATTAAAAACATTTGAAATGATGTTTTAGTAAAAAGTCCCTTAAAATATTCCATTTTAAAACACTTTCATAAAACATGGTCATGGATAATAAATATTTCCCAGTAGATACCTATGTAAAAACAACCTTAGATAATAAATAGATTGTGAAAATAACCCTTACCAATTTGGTAACTTACGAAACATACACCCCAAGAAAGAGGTATCATACAATGAATACGTAAATACACATAAATTAAATTTTATTACACAAAGAATACAATTAGGGGCAGTATATACTCCACATAAAAGGCAATAGTGGTAATATGGCATGAATCTCATGGGAATAAGGAGTGAGATGAAAACCCCTTACTTTGCACTTTCCTTTAGTCGAGGGTATGTTTAACCTCATGAAAAATGATCGTAGTATGTTATTAAATTATACTAGAACCATATTAATATTTATGATATCATACATGATTCATTTATGGATTTATATTACCCATTTAATAATAATTTCCATGTTAAATTAATATTTCGGGTAATAATCTCTTTCTTTATCGTACGTGTTTTAACATGTTACTCTTGATTGTGTCACATAGATAATGATATAAATACTTCCAGAATATAAAAAATGATAAATATATCATATATATTTTGAATATAAATATGTATAATAGACATATATATGAAATGGAAAGCACCGTTTATGAAGACGGTAGTCCGTACGTACGCATAAACGTTGTTTCTGTTTTCATATAGTATTGAACGGAAGTAAGTGAATAAGATATATGTAAGTACATAAATAATTATATATATAAATATATATATCTCCAGTATGGTTACTATTTAATATATTAAATACTTATTAGTAATATATATTTTTATAATTTTCGATGAATGGTGAACTTGTAAATGAATCTCATCGCGTCGTGGAGACAGTAATCCGTACGTACGCACGAGCGAAAATATCATTATTTTGATATTAAAATAATACATAATTGGTATATAATATAAACAGAATAATTATCATGTTATATTTATTATTTAAATGAATTATACATCATTATTATAACCATATAAATAATAATATATTGAATTACAATTACACCACAATGTAGAGACGGTAGGCCGTACGTACGCACGTATGGTAACATGTCATTCAAGGGATTGATAAAATACTGAATTTGTTTGTTCCATAATTATAATAACATCACAGTATTTATAATATACTAGAGTTATTATTTTATAATAGAAATAATAAGGAAAGATGAAGTTGAAGAAAAAAGGAACTTTAAAGAGGGTGGTGAAGACGTTACCTCTTCTTCGGATTCTTCTTTTTGATTTGATCAAAATGGCCCCATAGGATGTATTTATGATCAAACTAAGGCCTATAGGATGAATTTAGGGATGTTTTTTGAGTATTTTGGAAGGTCTTGGCCGAACCAAAAGGCTTTTAATGTGTGAAGAATTGGTTAGAAGTTGGGTCCTTTTATAAGGGGGAGGAGGGGCTCTTTAGAAATAACTAAAAGTATTAATTTATAATAAATATATATTGCAATTATAATGGATCCAAAGTGTATTATTTATGCTTTAAGATGGGTATGGGTTGAAAACCACTCAACCAATAGGTTATAGACAGGTTTGGGACACAATATTAATCTTATCTTTTAGTTTTAATTCTTAGTTAATTAGTTTAACAATTACCGTGTCACTTTGTATTTTTATATTATATAGTTAATAAACATACTATATACATCGAAGCGACCAAAAAGTGGTCCATTAATGATACAAATATTATGATATTAGTCTCTTGGATGAACCTTATATTTTTAGTAATTTAATATCAAATGATAATATAATATTAGTTTTAAAAACTCTTTTATGTCAATTTTGACACTATTCAATAATTGATTTTTGTAAAACTCATAAAAGAATGATTACTATGAAAAACGTTAATTAAATAAATACAAACATTCTATATTAACCTATAAAATTATTTTTATTTATAAAAACTGTCATATTAACTTTATTTGGGTATTTATTATATCATTTATTCTAATTTTTCACTATTATGGTAATTACTGAATCACCATTGTGTCATAGATAAATTAAATTATTTAATGTCTAAAAATTATAAATAAAATACCATTATGTAGGAAATCGTTTTATCTTTTTAATAAATATTTTTAGTTGAAAATAAAACATATATAAACCTATGTAAAAATTGTTTTGATAAAAGATATATGCTTGTGTCATTTTTGTATTAATTTTAACTTAATTAAAATAAAGTGTCCCTATCACTTAAAAATGGCTCCATGGGGTCCCCAAATTGACCCAAAGATTCCCATGGACATACATGTACCAACCAATAAGGTTAGCACACGCTTTAGGGTAATTTTTTATTATTATGATATTATTGTTAACCCATATTTACTGGATTTACCCTTTAACCATGGTAAATAAAATATTTACCGAAGTAATTATTCAAAATATCTAAAAATAAAAGTTACCTATTTAAAAAATTTGGACATCCTGATTCCAAATATGGAATCCATTTTTTCAAATTCAAAACACAGAAGTGGCAGAAATTAATTTAAAATTAATTCCCGTTGTAAAACCAAAAAGTGTGTTTTTTAGAGATAATAGCTAACAAAAGATTGACACTAGTTTATGTCCGGTTTAATTGTGAAATTTTGTCCAATGACCAAAATATTATTAAATGGTAAAAATATATTCTAAATATACTTTAAAACCACTCAAATTCATAATTTATCACTACCAATTATTTTGATTAAAAAAGTTGTTTTTAATTAAAATTTTGTAATTTTCACTATTCATCAAAATATAAAAGTTATCCGAAAAGTACCAAAATTTCACCCTAGGATAAATTAGATATTATGAATCCAAAAATGAAGTCCATTTTGAGAGATAAAATTTATAAAATTTTAAAAAATAGGTATTACTATTCATTACGACTAGTTTGATTGGTTGTAGTGTGTGTTAGAACTTGAAATTGCATACAACACACACTACTATATAATTCAAAGTGAAGTGTATCGTGGAAGCTTGGGGTGTTAAATTGTAAAAAAAATTATGTTCTCATAAATGTATTTAGTCAAATTGAATATATAAAAGTTTCAAATATTGGATTTAAAAAGTGTTCACTATTAAAGTTGGTAAAATGGCATTTTTGAAAAATACTTCTTTTATATGAAAAAAAGAATTTGTTCTTAAATTATGTCTAAGAAACTCATAATATGGATTCTATAAGTATAAGTATTATTTAAGGATGAAAATTTAGTTAATACTATTCATAACCTCTTTTGAACGACTTGTTTGGTAAGTCATGGTGTGCTTGATCTCGGTGTCACGTGTAGTGCAAGTTATTGAATTGTTTGGAAGAAGTACATACTATGAAATCTTGGGGTGTTACACCTTTGAGCCTTGAAGCTCGGCCAACCCCTGCCAATTAATCTTCTAAACCTCTCTATTTATATCATAGAGGTTTTTTTCTTCTCAAAAGACCAACTCTAGTGCCCTAATAAGAAATTTAAAGGAGGTGCGTCGAGGAAGAGGTAATCTCTTCTACCGACTCTTTCAGGTTTCTTTCTTCTTATACTTCATCTTCTTTAGTTGTTTCATTATAAATTAATAACATCATTATTACTTATATATAGATATGTTATTACAAATATGAAACAACTCTATTTCACCTTCTATCCATCCTACGAATAATGAAATCTCCGCACGTGCGTACGTACGGAATGTCGTCAGGAATAATGGTGTAAATAATAACTATATTTGATTATAATAAAATCATACTGATTCTATTATATTATATCATACACTATAATTAAATTCAACAAATATGGGGTGGATATCATCACTCGTGCGTACGTACGGATTACCATCTCCACAACGCGATGAGATTCATTTTCCATGTTAACAATTAAAGAATGATTATAAAGTATATATAATAGATAATCATGAAATATATTACATAATAATTCTACTAGATTTATTTTTATATATATGTGTATGTCATCTACTTAATTCCATTTAATTCAATAAGGAAACGAAAAACAGCATTCATGCGTACGTACGACCAACCGTCTCCAGGAACGGTGTATTTATTTCCATTTATAGTTCTATTATATATATGTATATTCTGAATATATATTATATATAAATACTATTTTATATTCTGGAATTAATTAATCATGATCTAAGTGATCATATTAACAGTGACAAGTTAAAACACGGACGATAAATGAAACGATTTTACCCAAAACGTTGCTATAACATGGAATTGACAACTGAACGGATAACCTAAAGTCGTAAGTGAATCATATATGATATCATAAATATTATTAGGGTTCTATAATGAGTTAATAATATGTTTAAACCCACTATAAATGTGTCTTGGACACATACGGAAGAAATTAGACATAAGGTAAGGGATAATTATTCAAATCTCATTTTTATCCAAGATTGTTTATTGGTAAATATTTACTAGGGTTATGTTTATTATCCATGTCCATATATTCTCAAAATGTTTTCATAAAATGTTTACTTTTATTCCATGTATGTTTAAATTCATTTTTACCCTTTTCTACTTTTACTACATCTTATGTAATGAATCTTTCTTTTGTTTAACATACGAGGTACTTTTTCACTTTTCCGACAAAAGTGCGAGGAGATTGTTTTTTTAAAACTTATACGTCATGAATGGATTTTTACGGTTTCATAACTCCTTATTTTAAAGAAGCTTACTCTACAAGATTTCAGGATTATTTTTATCTAAATCATTTTCGTTTAAAATTTCATGGCATATTGTGAAAAGAAAATGATTTTGAAGAAGGAATGGTATTTTCCTCAAGAATTCGTTTCAAGTGTTTTATCAAAACCATTTTAAATTTAAGATGACATTATTTAATATATGTATGTTTCAAGTATAATGTCTCTATGATTTACATGATTTCACTTCTCTTATGATGAAATGATATCCATTTGTTTTATATGGATTATGTTATGATGGAATGATGTTTATGAAACCCATTATATTTGTTGGGTTATTATGAATGTTTTATTTATATCTTGTGGAACACGAAATAATGATTTAATTATGAGATGGGTGGGACCTATATCTCCCTCCAATTAATTTGTTAAAGATTTATATCTCATGAGATACACATGTATGAAATGGTAAGTTAATTCGGTTTAGTGTTACAGGACTGAAATGAGGAGTAAACTCGATTCAAAAAGGGAATTTGTCCACTAAGATGGTATAGGTAGTAATGCCTTGGCTACTATAGAAATCATATCATGTGCTTAATATTATTCCACAATTAAATGTTTTATTATCATGATATTTTATCATGGTTAATGTTCCTTTATGACCTATGCCTTACATACTGCCATGATTTATTTCCCAACTCAAGATTTTGATGTTTAAACTTTATGTTCATGTTTTGAAGTTCAAATTTATATGGTTTGTTTTATTTTCTCCATTCTTACCCTTACTGAGCATTTGACCTCACCCTTTATATGTTTTCTTTTCCCCAGGATATAAAGAATGTTTTTAGGTAAGAAAAAATGGATGATCTTTATGGGAGATTTGGAAGATCTTTCACCAAGATTAGAAGATTATTTTTCTGAGTTTACAAAGACACTAAACTATTACAGGACATGTCTGTTTGTTTTTATTTATTAATTATTCCACAAAATAAATGTAATGTCTATGTATGTCAAGATTTGGGTATCTACAGTTGGTATCAGAGGAATGGTTTAGTTAACCTTTGAAAACTAGGATGTGAAAACTTTAGTGAGATCTCTTGAGATATTTCTGAGGTATGTATATGGATTTCCCTAAGGTTAAGTATAAGTATAGGTTATAGTCTTTGAATTATGGTAACAATCATAGAATTAAACCTAATATGTTAGATATTGAAGGTACTCCCCTTTTATTATTTTGTTTTCCATAGCATGATTTTTTCCTCTCACACTATTCTTTTTGGGTTTTAGACGATGGATGGAAGTATAAGGAACCATGTTGATCAATGTAATGGACAATGCAGTGATTTTCCTCCTGAACAAAATAATGTTATGGGAGATGGAGTGACAAATCTAATTGCTATAATTACACAATCTATGAATAATTCTGGACTTCCAAATGAATAATGAAGGGAACAATATTCTATTGAGTCCTTCATGAGGCAACATCCACATTCTTTCAGTGGGTCTTCTGATCCACTAGTTTCCAAAAAATGGATCAATACCATTGAAAATATATTTTCCAAACTTCGTTGTTCGGAACATGAAAAATTCATTCTAGATATTTTCCATTTATAAGGTGAAGGAGATCAATGGTGGACTCTATTTAAGAATACAAGGCCCTGAGATGAAATTGAATACATGTTATTGGATGAGTTCATGAAATTATTTGTCAATAAGTACTTCCCTTGTATTCATCGACCAATGATGGAAAAGGATTTCAATGAGCTTAAGAAAAAGGATGATGAATCAATTGGTATATACGATGTGAATTTTACAAGGCTTGAATGGTATGCATCTGGATTTGTCATCCAACCTGAAAGTAGAGTTGATCGATTCTTCAGTGGCTTAAAACCAAGTCTTCGAAGGGAATTAGCTATTAGAGACTTCAGTAGCAATGAAGAAATTGTGTGGTGTGATATCAAGGTAGAAATGGAAGTTGGTGTTAGATATCCATCTCATGGTTTTGAAAAGAAAGAAAGATTGAGTTCAAGGATAAATCTCATAATAATAGTGAAAAGAAGATGAATGTTTTTTATGCACAATGTGTGGAAATAAGCTTGGTGGAGATAGTCTTAAAGGGACTAGAAAATTTTTTATGTGTTGAAAATAAGGTCATCAAGCAGGTGAGTTCCGAAGTACTTGAAAAATGGTAGCTAATGATGTGAACAAAGAAAAGACTGCAAAGAATTCACCACCAACACTTCAATGCTTCAAGTACAAGGAATTGGGGAATTATGCTAATCAATGCCCTAATCCAAGGGTTAATGATGATCAATGTGAGAAACCTCTTAAAGAAAAGGATAATGGTAAGTCACATGCGATCACTATTTCTGATGTTGATTATAAAAGTGATGTTGTGTAATGATTAAGTTTTTATGTAATGGGATTCCAAAATAGTGTCATGGAATCTCATTTATGGCATCGTGGATGTTTGGAATATCTATGTATTGGTTTCCAATAATTATATGGTACCGGTAAACATGAAAAGTGGTTGAAATATTTTTTTAAAGAAGATGATATTCGCATAATGAAGCAATAAAGAAAAAATAAAATGAGCTCATGACTGATATAAGGACAAAGTAATATCTTGGTTGGAGTATATAAAATTTTTGGGATTTTGGTATGTGGAAAGTGTTAAATTTTTACAACATTCATGTTTTAACTAAGAGTCAATGTGTATTCATTTTTCAAGAGAATACATGATTATGGTATTCACATGTTTTTAATTCGACCAACAACATATATGATATGATATATGGGGGATAAACAATGGTATTCACCTGCTCGGCAGATGACATTTCTAGTAATTGTTTTCTATATACTATGAGCTTGGACAGAAGTATTTTGAATAAGCCTAAAGATTGGAATGGATTATGTTTTACATAAGTCAGTATTGTATAAGGTTATAATTTTTTTGATATTATTTATGGAATGTTATAATAATGTATTTTTAGAAAAAGGAAAACCTCTAGAATGGGAGACAACCCATCGCGTCGAACAAGGATATGTGAATCAAACCCATAATCGAATTGTGACATGATTTTATCACTTACCACTATCCTACAGAAAGGCCCTAGTTAGTAGAAACTAGTTTTATTATATTAACAAGAATGATATATGATGTATAAGTCCATTTTAGGAACTATATATGATTAATCTCACTATAGATAGACTTATGTATTTTTGATAACTTTTTCTAACCTTTTGTTTGAGACAGATGGAATGACTTATCATTCTGTCACATGATCTTCTAACACTTCAAGAATGAAAAATTCAACTTCATTTCTCTAAGTGATGAAGTGGAAATTTTCCAAGGAACGCCCAACGGTGAGATTGTACCAAAATTATGAATGTATTTCTTCTAATTCCAATTTCTTGAACGTTTGGGAAATGATCTTGAAAACAAAAAATGTAGTCCGAGTGCCCTTATATATGATGAATTAGATGGTCCTTAGATCATCACAAATTTATGGCTTTGTGATTGTTGGTTTTTTCATAGCCATGTCCTCTACCACTCTTCATAAGAAGTTCATGGTTATATTTCTCTTCTATATCCATATTTTCACTTATGTTGTCCTATGTGGAAACCCAGTGTTGAGTTACTTTAGGTAACTGTTATGATTCTACCTTCACTTTTTATAATGAAGTTTTATTATTCCTTTTGAAAATGTGGGTTTCTATGAATGAAACTTTAATGTAGTAGACCATTCATAAACCCGACGAATTTCGAGGGCGAAATTCATTTTAAGGGGGGTAGAATGTAACACCCCGAGATTTTATGAGATATATTAGTTTTAATTTCATTGATGTCTTATATTATACACTACACCAAGATTGTCTTGTACTATACACAACACAGTATTATCTTTTAGTATACACAACACTATTCTTGGCTTGTGTTACACAGAAATTCAAGTTCGTTTTCTGAAAATTATTCTACGCAACATTAAGTATATATTTTGTTTAATGTATAAATGAAATAATTTTTTATTATGTTATACGCAAAACCAAACAGTGCTGTCACTACACACATCCCTGAATTTTCTTACATTACACGAAATCAAGACCTTCTTCAATAGCGTGTGTAGTACGCAATATCAAGTTTCACTAAACGAGATATTATTATAATATTATTATAAACTAGCCATTATGAATCGTAATACCAACTTTTTAAAATTTTATTTTTCAAAATGGATTACATTTTTGGATTCAGAATATTGAAATTATCCTAGGGTGAATTTTTTGTATTTTTCTGAAAACATTCAATTTTCGATGAATAGTGAAAACACTAGGTTACTATTTAAAAACCGACATTTTATTTAAATAATTAGTTATTTTATATAAATTTATTTTATGTATAAATTGATACATAATACTTATATAAGTTCAATTTAATTCATTGGAGTCATTTTATAATAATTTTAGATATATAAAAAGTTTATTGAACTTTTCACCGTCTTTTACCCACCTCCTAGGAGAATTTGAAAATTTACATAAAACTTAATTTTACCGATTCTGTGAGTATAATTTTGAAAATCCATGAGACACAGTTAATATCAAAGAGTAAAATTTGGTTCAACAAGATAAAAATAATTTTTTTTTGAATGGTAACTTTTTACTTTTTTTACCACGATTAAAAAAACTAGGGTAATTAAGGGTAAAAATGATATTATTATTACCCTAACACATGTAATAATTATATTGGATAAGTTTAATTTCGACCAAAAATACCTTAGTAATAAAATATGTCCATTTAGGTCCACATGTATTAGATTATGACACTTATTATTTTTTCATTTAATGAAGAATTAAAATATTTTAAATCAATGTTTAATAACTAAAACATTTTCAATATAGAGTTATATAGAAGATAAATTCCACTATAAATATTCATTATAAATCCAAAAATATTTCCTGCATAATGGTATTTTATTTTTAATTTTTAGAAATTATATAATTAAATTTATTTATGACACGATGATGATGCAGTAATTACCTTATTAATGAAATATTAACATAATTGATGTTATATATACCCATATAAATGTAATTTGAGACTTTTTATGAAATAAACTAATTTTATAGGTTAATATGACATGTTAGTATTGATTGAATTTTCTATTTTCGAACTAATCATGTTGTTATGATTTTCACAAAAATCATTTACCAAATAGTGTCAAAACTGACATAAAATAGTTTTTAAAAAAATATTATGTTATTAATGGTTATTTTATCCCTAAAAGTCCATGGTTCGGTCAAATGACTTATATAAGGTTATATATATTAATAATGAACAACATGGGATTATTTTGTCTTGTTATAGTAAATTTAATAACCATATAGTGTAAGAAAACAAGAATACATGGTAAAAGTAAAATTATTTAACTTAAAGTTAAATATAAATTATAAGGTTAAAATAGTCACCAAAACTTGTATAAATTCTATTTTTTGAGTGTATTTAGACCCATACCCACTTAATATTTGAAATAAATCAATTTGGAACTATTATAAACTGAATATGACTTTATTATAAAATAATATTTTAAGTTTTTCCAAAGGTGCCCCTCTCCACCCTTATAAAATGGGCACCCCTTATATCTTCTCTTCACACCCTTTTGAGCCTTGAGTCTCGGAAAAACCATGAAAATTCCCCTTTTAAACTTCTCTATTTATATCATAGAGGTTCTAGTATTCTCAAAATAATAACTCTAATGCCCTAAGATGAAGTTTAAAGGAGGTGTGTCGAGGAAGAGGTAATCTCTTCTATCGACTCTTTCATGTTTATTTCTTCTTATACTTCCTCTTCTTTAGTTTTTTCATTATAAAGATATAACATCAGTATTAATTAAATACTGATATGTAATTAAAATTATGAAACAACCATAATTCACCTTCTATCAATCCTACAGAAAACAAAATCACCGAGCGTGCGTACGTATGGAATACCGTCTTCACGCCGTGGTGTAATCAGTATTTCCACAACCACCTTACTTGGATGGGTATAATGGTGTAAAGAATAACTATATATGATTATTATAACATCATACTGATTCTAAGATATTAGATCATCCACTTCAGTTCCATTCAATAAATAAGGGAATTATATCATCGCTCGTGCGTACGTACGGATTACCGTCTCCACGACACGAAGAGATTCATTTTCCATGTTAACAATTAAAGAATGATTATAATGTATATATAATAGGTAATCATCAAATTTATGAAATAATAATTCTACTGGATTTATGTATATATATATATGTATTTCATCTACTTAATTCCATTCAATTCAACAAGGAAACGAAAAATAGCGATAATGCGTACGTACGACCTACCGTCTCCATGAACGGTGTATTTCTTTCCATTTATTGATCTATTATATATATGTATATTGTGAATATAAATTATATATAAATCCTGTTTTATATTCTGGAATTAATTAATCATGATATAAGTAATCATATTAATAATTACAAGTTAAAACACGGATGATAAATGAAACGATTTTACCCAAAACACTGCTTTAACATAGAATTGACAAATGAACGGATAATCTAAAGTCGTAAGTGTATCATATATGATATAATAAATATTATTATGGATATATTAAAAGTTAATAATATGTTTAAAGCCACTATACACGATTCTCGGTCTCATACAGATGAAATTGGACATACGGTAAGGGATAATTATTAAATTTCATTTTTATCCGAGATTGTTTATTTGTAAGTATTTACTAGGGTTATGTTTATTATCCATGTCCATATGTTCTCAAAAAAATTTCATGAAATGTTTAATTTTCATCCATGTATGTTTAAAGTCATTTTTACCATTTTATACTTTTACCACATCATATAGAAGGAATCTTTCTTTTTTTTACCATACGAGGTACTTTTTGACTTTTTTGACAAAAGTACTGGGAGAATATTTATTTAACTTATACGCCATGAATGGATTTTTATGGTTTCATAACTTCTTATTGTAAGGAATATTTATCTACAATATTTCATGAGTATTTTCAAAAAAATCATTTTCTTTTAAAATTGCATTTAATTTTATGAAAAGAAAATGATTCTGAAGAAGGAATGATATTTTACTCAAGAATTATTTTCATGTGTTTTATCAAAACCATTTTCCATTTAAGAAGGCATTATATCATATGTGTATGTTTCAAGTATAATGTCACTATGATTTACATGATTTCAATTCACTTATGATGAAATGATTTCCATTTGTTTTATATGGATTATGTTATGATGGAATGATGTTTATGAAACCTATTTTATTCGTTGGGTTATTATGAATGATGTATTTGTATTTTTTGTCACACAAAAGATTGATTTCATTATGAGATGAGTGGGACCTATATCTCCTTACAATGAATTGGGTAAAGATTTATATCTGATGAGATAGACATGGCTGGAACGGTAAGTTAATCTGGTTCAGTGTTACAGGACTGAAATGAGGAGTGAACTCGATTTAGAAAGGGACATTCTCCACTAAGATGGTCTTGGTATTACTGACTTGGCTACTATGGAAATGATAACATGTGCTTAATGGTTTTCAACAATTAAATGATTTATTCACATGCTATTTTATCATGGTTAATATTACCTTATGACCTATTCCTTACATACTGCCAAGATTTATTTCACAACTCCATATTTTGATGTGTAAACATTATGTTCATGTTTTGTAGTTCAAATGTATATGGTTTGTTTTATTTTCTCCACGATTACGCTTAATGATCATTTGAGATAACCATTTAACTTTTTTATTTTCCCCAAGATATAAAGAAATGTTTTAGGTAAGGAAAATTGAAGGGATGATCATTATGGGAGATGTTGAATATCTTTCACCATGATTAGATGATTATTTTTTCGAGTTTCCAAAGACATTACACTATTACGGTCCTTGTGTGTTTGTTTTTATATATTAAGTATTCTGAAAAAGTAATGTAATGTCTTTGTACGTCAAGATTTTGGTCTCAACATATTCAATATATTTCTAATAAAATACCATTTAATTAATATAATGAAGTATATAGTATTTACACTATATTCATAAAAAGGGGATATAACTAAATCAATAATTTCCTATACTCAATTAATGTATATATTCTCAAAGAAAACCCAACAATAAATGGAAAGAAATATTTATTTATAAAATAAGAGATGAATATGGAAAAATATTCTATATACATAGTGATTTTGTAGATAGTACGAAACCAGCGATGGTTCATTCCACTTTTGGAAAATAAATCTTAATAAGCCTTCTACACTTTGACTGAAAATTGTATTATATTATGTATATCCATGATCTACTATAAAATTTTCCAATTATTTATAATTATATTGAAATCATTATATTTGGATACCTATAAAAAACCATTGGATACATGAAATATTCTTGACCTTTTTAAAAATATTTATTTAAATTTCGATATTTTATAAAACAATGAGAAAAATAATTTATTATTGAAAATAGGAAAAAATAGTTGTGATGTTTTATAGAAAAATAAAAGAATATGGAAGGATGATTTTACATGAAAATAGTTAAAAACTGATGATTTTCACAATTTAAATAAAAATGACCCATCCAAAAATATTTAAATTTTATAAAAATGTTTTAAATATGGATTAAGAATTATAATTTTTTGTAATACTATTTTTGTTCCCAAAAAAATAAAATAAAATTTGGTTTTGATAATTGAGAATACCCTCTATATGTTTCTAATTTTTTTTATTTTATAATTTTGATAATTAGGTTTTATCATTAATTTAGTAAATTCAATTGAAATCTAGAATTTAATAATATGTGTTTAGAATTTTCCAATGTGTGGAGAACTACTTATGTGAATAATTTTTTTACGTTTATAAATTTATAAATTGATAAATAATCTTTTTAAAATCGATACATTAATGGAACACCTTTTTGATGCCTCTACATCATGAAAATAGATACAATGAAACTACCTATTTCGATTAATCGCCAAAACCTATAATTAGAAGAATAGAGAAAATGACTGCATACATCTATTATAGGGAGAAATTGGTAGCATAATATGGTTATGTGGTAAAATTAGCTACATATTTTTCAAAACATTATGTCATTAAATTTTATACATCAAATACTTCTATGTAATTAACAATCAAAGATCACAAAATTTGTCTATGTGAAGAACTCATACATAATTCTGCTACGAGGATAAATTCGCTACACGAATAACATATTCATATATCAATATGGACACGAGAATTAAAATTATATAAATTTAGATATATCGTGATCTAGAATCATCTACACCTTTCCACAACCATAAATTTATTACTGTTATTATTCTTTATATTGAATTTAATGATGATTTTAATTCATTTAATATTTAATTACCACAATAGGGATAAAATGATTATAAAAGGATACAAGTATCATGAAAATAAGATTGTTTATGGAAAATTTAATTTTTAGTGAAATTTCTTCTGTATTTCAAAGAAATAAAAATATTAAACAAAAAAGCCCAATTTTTATTAATTTTATAATGGTAATTTAAAAGGGATGTTTGATAAGAATATTAATTTTTCTTGGGTGAAGAATATAAAGCAAAAAACATAAGGACATTCACTTTTAATCTTTCTATAAAATATCTATGTGTAGTAATAAGTATTCTTTAAAATGAAAGACGATTATTTTAATCTATATCTATGTAATGAGGATCATGATTTCATTGTTGTAGAGACTCTCCATGTGATAATTTTTATACATATCATCTCTAATATAGGGATTTTTGACATTATGATATTGGTGTTTTAAAACTATAATCATCATATATAATCCCTCTATTTCTTATGCCTCTTGTTGGGAATGTTCAAGGAAAAATAAACATCATCGATAATGTTGGTGATGCCTTTTGGGATCCTAGTTAAAATAATTTTTCTTTCTATTTCGTTCGAAATACTTTCAATCTATCATGTATCCCCTAGTAAGATGAATAATAATCCTCTAAGAAATGACTTATCTAGTGAAAATTATCATTCCCTTAGAGTTGAGAATCAGTTGAGTGGATAAGAGGATTTCAGATCCCTAAAACACTATAAATATATTTCTAATAATATAATTTCTTTATTATATTATTCCCATTTTGTGATTTAGTTTTGAAATGAAATGAATAAATCATATCTCTAAATAGGGCAGTTTTTTATGTTATAAAAATATGAAGAACTCAATTTATCCCCCATTAGGCCTCATTGTTACTTGCCTCTGAACCATAATTTGTATCAAAAGAAGTGAATTTTTAGTTCAAATATTCTAGGGGTTTATGTCTTCTGATATTATATAAAATTGTTTGTATCGTTGACAATAAATAAATTATACTAATTTTGAGTTCTCAAAACATTAATGGTTTGGATTATGGTTGACTGATGGTGAAGATGATCGTCTATCAAATGAGCATTGGTCTAAGGGTTTACCTTAATGTTTTAAATCATTATGAAATTCCAAATACACAACCTAAAACATGGGATGTTAAAAATGAATCTAACTTTGAATAAAACTCCAAATCCATGTATTCTATCATTTTTTGAACAGTTTTTAATGTGTTAAATCGATTTTTATAGTGTAAAATAGCTCAATGGATGAGGAATACAATATTACTGTCTTGTTAAAGAATTTCAAATGTAATATTTATTAGATATAATATCATAAATTATATGTTTTATACTCTTATAATTATGTAAGAAAAATATAATTAATCAACTAAATTAAAGGCCTATTGTGGTTATCAATAATGTTATGAATATAAGAACAACCATTCCTGAACCGAATTAGGACTTGAATATCCCTGGAACTCTAACGCTATGAGTGTGGGAAATCTAGGATTCCATTAAGAAATCTAATGGGTAAACAAATTTAAAAAAATGATCTTATTGGAACTATTTTGATGTTTGAGGATAAGATAGAATTTAAATAT
Source organism: Viscum album (assembly GCA_963277665.1). NCBI lineage: Eukaryota > Viridiplantae > Streptophyta > Magnoliopsida > Santalales > Viscaceae > Viscum > Viscum album. Next base: position 1,018,638,488 of record OY728131.1, read on the forward strand.
GGAGATCGTAGATTGGTTAAGAAGGATAATTCTCTTCTAAATTTTTCACATTGAAATATGACTTTTTATGTGAAGATATACAAATGGTTGAGTAAATATTTAAAGATATCTCAAATAGTTCTTCATTAAAAAGGAAAAATTGTTAGTTTTTATGAAATATAATACTATAAAATAATAAAAGAGACGGATTTTAAAACCATTTAATATATATAATAACAATAAGGATTATTTTAAATATGTAAGGTTTTATGAGTGTAAGATGCTCATGAACATTTATTTGGTCTATCAACAATTTAAATACGATAAAAATTAAAATAAAATTTATTAAAACAAGGATTCCTATAATATAAAATACATTAAATACTTGAAATAAACATATATTGATTTGAATATTATAGTAATGACACATATTCAAATTTATGTACTGAAATTTTGATTCAAAAAGTAGAAATTTTATTTATAAAACATTCAGATGATGTACATTCATATTATTCAACCAATTATAAATCTAAATCTGAAAATTAAAACTTTTTTTATAAAAAAATTATTTAGTATTATACCATACAAGATGATAAATATGAATATATTGAAAATAATAAAAATCTCTTGAGATTTCATAGGATATTGTTGTTAACTAAAAAGAGACAATAAATAAAATGGTTTTCAATTTGAAATCAAAGATGGAAAACTTGTTAATGTCTTTTATTGAATATGATAACATGTTTAAATTATGAAAAAATTATTTTTAATATGTTCATGATATTTCATGTGTTTTCAAAAAAGGTGAAAATTATATTAATCATAACATTGGAAATAATAATGTTATGAGAAATAAATTTTCTAATAGGATGTTATGTTGATTCATAAAAGTATTATAAAATCTTTTTTATACTTTGATCTAATAATATAGTCATTCATAAACATTTTTTCAATATAGATAATTATTTAACTATTATAACAACTATAATTTAGAAAATCATATATATTTTAGAATTAAATATGTAATGCATTATTTTTTTTTAAATATTTAGTTCAAAATTATTTAGACATCACAAAGAGAATTAGGTTCCCAAATCATTAATGTCTAATATTCATGGTCATATAATAATATTGGTAATAAATAAATGTATAACCCTATTTATATTTGTATATAAAATGGAATAACAGAATCAATGATAAGTTGTATATAAACAATGTATTTTCAGGACATATGAGTGGATATTTCATTAATTTCGACCCCTTATCCAAAAATGGTCATGGGAAGTCACTTTTGGTGAGAAAAGAAAGGGAAATTTTATGAGAGTTAGATCAAGTGGTAATCTAAGATTCAACCTTATAAAAATATGTCTTTCTATGGATGGATTAAATAAAAATATGATAATAATTCATAACATTTTATTTACGTTTGTGTTATTGATGCTTCGAACAAATTATTTTATATTTTAAATGATATAATTCAATAATTTAACGCATCCATTCTATGGAATGTCTATAACATATATAATAACCCTTTGAGTAGACAAAATTTGACATTATAAATGAATAAAAAATGAATATTGGATTTGGTATAAAAGATCAGGATATTGTAACATATATTATTTGAAAAAATAGTATAAAATGAACTTAGTTTCATGATTAACTTAATATAAATTCAATAATAAGAAACTATGTGATTCATTCCAAATTTAAATACAACAAATGACTTATTTCACACTAGTTACACAGGTTTAAAATTCTAAACCCCAAGAAGAAATTCCATTGATTTCTTGGGCCATTTAGAAATAAAATTATAAGAGGAAAACCTTTTATTTTTGGGTTAGTTGATGGTTTTTATATCCTTAATTGGGGTTTCTTTGTTTTTGTTATGAATGAATATTGTTTATTTTTTAATATTTTTTTAAAATTGGTTAAAATAGATAAAAATGATAAAATTATTTCATTGAGAAGTGACCATGGTGTAGAATTTGAAATCCATGAGTTTAGTTCATATTGTTCGAAACATGGAATCAATAATAGTATTTCTTCACCTAGAAGAACACCACATAATTTTTTTCTTGAAAGGATTTATATGAAATTGTAATAAATTTCTAGAATAATGTTATATGAATATAACATTCCAACACATTTTTTTGTATGAATCTATAAATATTGTATGTTATGTAATAAAAAGAGTTTTAATTAGACATATTCTGAAAAAAATACAATATGACCTATGGAACAATAGAAATAAAAAATCAGAATAATTTAAGTTATTTGGATACGAGTATTATATTATGAACTCCAAGGAGAATTAGGGTAAATTGGATCCAAAAGATGATAATGTAATATTTCTTATCTATCCTACTACAGTAAATGCATGTAGTGTTTTTAACAAAAGGAGAAATCGTGTTGATGATTCAACTCAAGTGAAATTTGGTGAAATTGATCCATTTGATAACAAAATGACTTATGTAGATGTGAAAATAGGTTCTTTTGAATACATGAGGCATAAAACTATATTTGATAATAAAAAGAATGATTATATGGAATATGATTTTGGTTAACTGAATCATAATAGGATAGATAAAAATTATCAAAAAAGTGTCCTACCTAGACATCATAGAACTCTTACAACAACCCCATAGAAATAGTTATGAGAAGATTAAATGATCACATACAGATATGAAGGAGTTTAAAATCATTTAAAATTATAAACATTTTTATATCAACTTGAACATAAAAACATAGAGTAATATTTAGTTAATGAGATTTGGGTTTTATAAATGAAATAAGAGTTAAATAATTTTAAAAGGAATCAAATATGTGATATGGCCGATAGACCCACTAACTATGATATTAAATGAAAACATTGGTTTTTGGAATAATAAGGACGATCATGGGGTGATAATTATGAATAATAATGTACTAGTTTCTAATGGTAATAACCACGATGATGGTTTATATTATAAGGATATCATTTTTCCAATACCAAGACTAGAATCCATTAGCATTCTCATATCTTATGCATCACATACGAATTTTAAATTATATTAGATTGATGTAATATCTTATTTCATAAATTGTTTTCTTATACAGGGTGTTTGTTATGAACATCATATAAGATTTTAAAATCCTCATTTTTCAAATTCTTTTTTCAAATTAATTTTTTAAATTATTTTTTCAAAATCAATTTTCAAACATAATAATGTGATTTAGTTCCTTAAACAAAACCTAGATTTTTGTATAATGTTTATGTTCGATTCTTTTTATGAAATTTATTTTCATTAGGAGAGGATGATCGTACTCATTTTATGAAAAATCAATCATTATAGTGTTTATTAGATCTGAAAAGTGTTGATAATGTAATCTTTGGATTTACAAACAAAAATTATAATGAATTTTCAAAACACGTGTATGATGATTTTGAAATGATTATGGTGGGTGAGTTAAATTATATTCGATAGATTAAATTTTTCAAAAAGGCCATATAAATATACTAAATCAAAATTAATAAATACTTGACATTAATAAATGATTTGGACTTGAATGTGGTAATTTACATAAGACAACAATGAGTTTTAATGAAAATCCTGACTTTAATAAAGATGGAAAACTAGTTCAAAATAAGCTATATATAGTAATAATTACGAATATATTGTATTTGACTATTAGTATAAAAAAAATTATTTTTATAGTGTTCTTATGTTTTATTTTTCCTGGCAATAAAAAGGAATCTCATTTGACAGATTCTAAAATAAATTAATCTATTTAAAAGAAATAATTTATTTCCCATTTTTTTCAAAAAAAATATGATTGTAATCTAACATCAAATTCTGATTCTGACATTGGTGGTTGTAAATTATATTGGAATATTAGTTCAGTAACCTTCCATTTTTAAGGAAAATAATTATTATCCAAGTCTAGAATGGAAGATCACTTGTTTTTATTATCTACTACTAAAGTAAAATGCATTACTTTTGTATGTTTTTGTGCCATGTTTTTTATATGTAGAAAACCATAATAAATTTTGGATTCAATTATAATAAAGTATTAATCAAATGTGATAACACTATTGTTATCAAAATTTAAAATAAACTAATAAATCATTCTTCAATAATGAATATAGTTCTAAGGAAATATTTTTGAGAGATCAAACCCTCTAAGGTTATACTACTATTGAATTTATTTCTACTTAGAACCAATTAGTAGATATTTTTACCAATCTACATATTTATGAATGTTCTGATTTTATTAATATAGAATTAATATTATATTAATTTAAATATATTTATTATTTATTATTTATTTAGATTTTAATTTATGTGTTTTGTTATTAAATTTTTATTTTAATGATTAATAGAAATTAATTTATTCCACTTCCATATCTAAATTATGTTTTATTTTATTCATGGAAATTAATTACATTATTTCAGTTTCCCTTTTATCTTATTTATTATAATTTATAATTTAACCTAATTCCTTAATTGGGAAGGTATCCATTTTTCAGATAGGGTATGCGACCTAATATCCCAAGAATCTTTTAAATCTTTTTCCCTTTACATACATTTCATCCCAAAGAATTTGTACAACAACCCTTTTCAAAATATAATCCCTCTTAATATTCTTTAAAAAATATAAAAACCATTATCCATGTGAAAATCCAATTCTAGAGAAAATGGATGTTCATTTTCTTTAATGAAAGCTAACTCAGACAGTGCACCTCAAAGGATACAAGAAGGAAAATCCATTAATAAGGGTTGAATGAATAATAATGAGACATTAATAATGAAAATATTTTAGTTTCAAGACTGAGAGAAAATTTTTAATGAGAAAAAATTTGGTTTATCATTTTTGGAAGATGTGAATGAGTTCATGAGGAATATAGAGTTCTAGTTTGGTGGAGAAAATGACATGTTCACATTGAATGTCTATAAAATTGATGTTATAGTTTCATTAGTAGAAATGGATGAAATATTTCATTGTCCCCATGGGGGGGATTTCAAATTTATCCATACTCTAGTTTGTACGTGTTTAATGGGACCAACTGAGGATTCCATGTTCATATTTTGATACTATTCATTACAGGAGAAAAAAATTATATATGTACAATATTAATGTAAATTTCAATGAAATTTCATTCATATTGAGATTTCCAACAGAGCTATTGATGTGTAAAAGTAAACTTTTAGGACATCTACATCATATATTTCTTAATTAACAATTTTATGTTGAATATTACAATATATTTGATGCATTTTAAACACAAATTCTATATAGGTAAATGGAATTTAAGCTATTACCCATATAGAAGACTCATTTTCCAGGTTTTAAAGAAGTTGTATGTGGTGTTGAATGAGGGAGACACTTTGACGTGTCGTATAAGTATTACCATATAATTTATTCTCATGAAAAATATAGGGTTCTAGTAAAACGATAATTCAAACACCTTTACTTATGTTGGATATGAAGGTGTTTCTCGGGGGGATCCATCTCAAATTTCACTAACTGAGGATGTAGAACATGTCGAGATGATGCTCTCTAGGTTGGTGAAAAAGTCAATGGATTCCAGATTATAGCCTGAGATGCCTAATGTCAATCATATTATTGAAGAGCCTATCCATAATGGAGATTATAATGTTTTTGAATACGATAAAGTAGTTCAACATATGGATCCAACTATTGAGACAACTGAAGCAACTAATGAGGAATGACTAGATGAAAAAGTTCCTAGTGTTCCAGTTATAATGGACAGAGCTAAACATGATGTGTGGTGCCCAAAAGATTATATAATACTTTATAGATAACCTTATTGTTAAGATAGAGTTGGGGATATTCTATTGGAGTGTGTAGAATTTATCATATTCCAACACCAATTCTGTCACACCATCCAATGAATAGGGATTCAACTTTAGATTGTAAGATCTGTGAGTATTTCGGAATGGACACCATTTCTTACAATATAATAATCAAATTATGTAATATTATATTAGATTATAATGACTTGATGAATGATATAATATTTCCTAATCATGATATCAGAAAACAAAAGGGGAGTTATGTTTCCAATGTGGATATTTACCAGCTAGTTGAGATCATGGAATCCTAAACTACCTTTTTCTAAAATCCGAACCATGTGAAAAAATGTTCCCTCCTGGATAGGTGTTTATGAATTTTATAAAATTTGAGGTCAAGTTTGTAACAACATGGTTATATGTTCTACTAGATCTGAAATTAATGAGAATCTTGTGATAGTTTCATCTCAATGGGAGGTGATTCCAAATATTCCAATGTCCAATATAATATGACTAATGATTTACCTGATGAAATTTTTTATTTTAAGATAGAAATGATGGATTGATTATACCCATTATTAAGTAAGGTTTTATGAAAATTTGATTTTATCGATATGATACAACAATATTCTACAATTATTTCATATTCTTCTCCAGAACCTAATTTCACATATCAATTTGATCAAGTATCATTTGAGTATATTTCTATGTCCTCTCAAATTTAATCTCTTCAGTGTGATATATTCACTCTTTTGATACTACAATATTTCAAGATAGATATTTCTCTATTCTCAAGGACACTTAAGAATCATTCAAAAATCATTCTGAAGGAACATATATTCAATTGAATTACATGGTGGTCTATTTATAATAATCAGTGAGTGGAAATAATATTTCGACTTGGGATCGTCTTAAAATGTCGAGGGGATGATATCTTGGTTAATTATAAGAATGATTATAAAAAATCACTAATTTATATATTTTAAAATCATGTATTATGATGATGTTTATGGCTTATACTATGAATCATTAAAATATGATTATAGTTACTCATGGTCTGATAAAACTCTAACAATTCCAATTTCTACAATAGGTAGATATTATTTTTCTAGAAGACTCTCTGCATTATCTCATCATTGAAACTAGTTACAAATTTTCTATTTTCATAGATCTTACTATTTCTACTTCTAGAACATCAATTCCACACCCCACTTCTTATGTTTTCCATTAGGTTGTTTAATTAATTATAGAGTATCTAGAAAATGTTGAAAAGAATATGTATTCTATTAATGATTGACTTGTTAGTGTGCAAAGATTCATTGATCACACTCGAAAGAAGTTATATTTATACCTCCCATTTATTCATCTAGTTCTCAGCCTGATCCCTTTTAATTAATCCTCAGTTTTTACCATAACAAAATATTATTATTTTAATGTACGACTACAAAATGTTTTGGAAATTGTTTCCAAGAAGCATAGACATACATCAAATGTTATTTTGATTTTTTTATGTTAGATATAATTACGTTTATTAATATGTGTATAGATGATTTGATTTATCTATGAGGAATAAGGAATATCAACCTTTCTCTTCCAAATTATTTTTCATGTACCACAGATATGTTAGATACAATTTATAATTAATATAGTATTTTTTGAAAAGAGAAATAAACTATGGATGTTACCATAGTTGATGAGAGATATATGACTGAAACCTCACCCCCAAACCCTCCAAAGAAGTTAGAATTTGTAGTTATAGTATCCAATGATTTTTTATTAATTTAGGTGATCTTGAAGCATTCGTAGAATGATAAATAAGGATATAAGAGATAAATTAGTTGTTACATCTATAACTCGTTCTATTACATAATTTTAAATCCGTTACTTCCACTAGATATGGACCCTCTTAATACCTCTCAAATATATCCATAAATCACGATTGCTCCACTAAAACCAATTTTTAACGTAATCAAATTAATAATCAAATTTATTATCACTAGTATATTTTATTTTTTACTTATATGGTTGTTTCATTGATAAATTTTATACCATCCATGATTATTAATTAAATCCTTCCTTATTAATCTATTATTTTTTTCTTTTTGATTATTTTCTTTTTTTATTACATTATTTATGTGTTATATAATGTTTAAAGGGATTTAAAGTCTTTCCACAATTCCCATTTAGTTTTTCATAGTACCTAATAAATTAAAAGTGATGTGTTATAAATTAATTGCATTTTCCACACCTTACCCTTCCATTTGAATGACATAAAAAAGAAGGTTATGTTTGGTGAAATTTTATGAAATAGAAAAATAATCCTTTTTGGGAGAAGTTTACTCAAGGGGGGAGTTCGTCCGATGTGGATGAAGTGTCTAATTGATGAGAGAAAAAAATAATTTACATAAATAATAAAAACAAAATCAATATTAATTTGTTTTCTTCAGAAAACTATAATCTATTTTCATATTTTCAAATTTAATGTCTTATTGGGTTTTTGATCATAATAATTGTGGATACTTTTTGGCTATGAATGCTGTTCTAAATTATCTGATTTACAATATGTTTTGATGATCTTAAATACCCTTCATATGTGACCGATTTGTTTATGCATATTAATTTGGTATTGTAATTATTTACGTTTGTTCTATTGAGTTTTAAAATTTCTATAAATTTGTTGACAATTTTCATATGGAAATTTAGCTACATGAAGCATTAGGATATGTGGATAAATGTATAGTCCATGAAATATAATATTTTAATTAGATTAATAAAGGGAACACCAACATGAAATGTATTTTTTTTATGAAAATGGCTATATGGAAATTTTTCATTGTTTATAAATCTCTAATGTGAGAAAATATCTATTTAAATCAAACAACTACATGAATTTGTTACAAGGAGTAATAATCTATGTGATTTTGATTTGTTTTGAAATTGGATATATGGTTACAAATGAAAATATAATTTTTCAGTTAAATGAGTAAGAATCATACATGAATAAATTCGGTTACATGAAGAATGGCTATGTAATTCAGCTACATAGATTAATTATCTATGTTTGGAATGACTATATGAATCAATTAGACTATGTGAATCAATTTTTCTATGTGAAATCAAATCAATAGAATTCAATGATGTTGGGATATAAAATTATCTATATCATTATAAAATCTAATATTTATTACCATTGGTGTAGTTTCATTTGAAATTAATACTGTCATGCATTCATTAAATGTTTAATTGACTACATAGACTAAAATTTATTACAAAAAGATAAGAGTACCAGAAAAAACAAGACTGTGTAAGCATAATTTAATGGCCATTATGTCACGACCCGTCCTCAGGGCCCATGCAGTGAATACCCCAAGCCCGCCTTCCATAGGCCAGGGGCTGGCAACTAGCACCAAAGGTGTAAATCCCAATAACTGGGAAGGAATTTCCTTTATAAAAGTAAACAAACACACATAGTACAAGCGTAAGTAAAACGCTAAGAACAAAAGAAAGTGATGACAAGTAAGTGGGTCAAAATAGAAACCCAATCGAAAGTACAGCTACAACTGAACAAAAGTACAATAGAAAAAGGCCACAGCTGGAAGAGAGGAAGCAGCTACTGGGTCGTCCTCCTAGGATCCCACCTGAAGGGTAGGTACAGATAGCGCACCTCCCAGATCGTCCACCAGGGATCCTACCTGAAGGTTAGGTACGGATAGCGCAGCTCCTGGATCGTCCACCACGGATCCTCCCTAAAGTTTAGGTGCAGATAGCACAGCTCCTGAATCATCAACCACGGATCCTACCTTAAGGGTAGGTACAGATAGCCTCCACAACTCTCTTTCCCGTCAACCTCCTTCGAGTATCGTCTCGCTGTGAAGTACACCTCCTGTTACTGACTCAACGTGAGGTCCACCTCTGGGTATCGTCCAGTCTTTGAACACTTGGCCTCTTTCAGCATTGCCCGTCATCTGTAACCAACCCAACGAGGTGCGGGCATAGCCCGTCCAGGGGTGAGTATAACGACACTCTGTAGGGACCCCGAGACCCTCGAGGTCTCACTAAAATCAACAAGCATAACCACAAAGAAGATCTCAACAGATAACCTCTACTTAGGTATATGCCATAAAAATACATATGTTATCAAGTAACCCATCTCAATCATGAGGAAACACAATGATTATGAAATCAACGGATAACCACTACTCAGGTATATGCCCATATATATATATCTATGTTTTCAAGTGACCCATCTCAATCATGAGGTAAACACAAATGTCAGAGACTCATCGCTAACCAGGATTTTCATTATAGAAACCATAACTACTGAAGAGGCCCTTCTCTGGAGTGTACAGTGGTCCTGTCACGACTCTAAGGTACTGCTCACTAACCGAAAACTGCTGAGGTACTTCTCCTGTCGAGTACCGCGGGTCAGCCAGGCAAACACAGTAGTGCTCCCCATCGGGGTCTGCCACCCAGACACAGTAGTGCATTCCCCCTAATAGCCTATAGAGGAACTCTCCGGACGAATACTGTGGGTCTGCACCCAAACTCAGTAGTGCTATGTCTGCCATGGGTCTGCACCCAAACAAAGTAGTGCTCCGTCCACTGGGCTAGTCGACTCACTCCATGTCGAGTAGGTCAAGCAGTCGTCAGGTCTCAGCCTGCTACACGGTCTTCGTACTCCGCACGCTCATCCTCAGGAGGGTCCGCTCCATGAGCTACTGGTCGATACTCTAAGTATCAAAAAGTACCACAATGAATTATCTAAAAGTACCACCTTGTCATAGGGGTCTCAACGCAACAGACGACGCGTCAATCGGACGCACGGTCTGTGAGTTATTAGCCTTTTCGTCCCAGGGGCCCGGTTGGTTTCGTGTGCGAACCAACCTGGCCATATCTCAACTGTACCCCGAACTCTCATAGGGTATGCTCATAGATACTGTTTCTCAACGTAATCACCAACGTCGCCGACGGTTCGTCAAACAGACGTCTGATCTAAAAGTTATCAGCTTTTCTGTTCCAGTGGTCCTGTTAGATTTCGGGTAAAATCCATCCCGAACATACTCCAACTACGTCCAACCCTCCGGCGAAGTATTCCAAAAGTTCCGTCTCATCCAGCGGAATCCAACAAAGTCGACGGCACATCAATCGGACGTCCAGAACTCATGTTATAAGCGTTTCTGCTCCGAGGGATTGGTTAGTTTTGTTTTCGAACCAACCCGGCCAAACCCAATGTTGTCCGAAACCTTTAGTGTGATATACCGAAATGACCGTCTCGATCCAAGGATCACATCGCAACTATAAGTACATTGATCAGTGGTATGTAGTCCATGTTATGGGAAAAAGAATGAAAGAGTTCCGGAATTGGGGGTTTCGGGCCCGGACCGGCCCGGCCCAAGACCCCCTGGGTCGGCCCGAACCGGTTCCGGGTCCGGTCCGCGTGGGTGCGGCCCGACCCGGCCTGGGCGCCCCCGGCAGCCAGGTGGCCGGGCCAAAACGTCCGAGCGTTGAGGGGGGGGGGGGGCTTCCCTCTGTTTCGTAACCGCGGCCCCCATGTGGGGGGGCCGCTCTTGTCCAGCCAGCCTGGTGTCGTAACCCCCGGCTCCACCCTTGACCGTCCGGCCCGCTCCGGCCGGCTGGCTGCTGCCGCCACGGGACCGGCATGGGCCGGTCCCCCTGCTCCATCACCAGCGGTCTGGAACCGGCCTCCGGTCCCTGCTCCTGCACGACCTTGGTCCGTCAGGCGCGGCGCGACAGCGCCGAGCCCTTCCGCCGCGACCCCACTCCGTCCGCGGTGTCTTCGAGGTTCCTTTGAGGTTCTACGGCGCGGCGCGACAGCACCGCGTCTTGTTCAACTTCAACGGCATGACACGATGATGCTGCGCCCCATTGCCTTATGATCCCGCGTGGTGTCGTTCCACCGCGCCGCTTTCCTTCGAACCGCATTAACACAACAAACAAGAGTGGAGGGTCGGCCGTGTTTGAGCGGTCTGGACCCCTCCCGTTAATCGATAGCAAGTGGAAAAAAATCACGAAGAACGACAATGGAAGAATCACGTATAACAACAAAAATTAACCCCTAACTCAAGCGATGTTGCCGAACGAGATTTTTCTTGGAAAGGGATGTCGCAAATTTGATCGTCGCGGAAGAAGAGGATCGTCATGTCGCGGAAGGATAGTGTCTCCCTTCTGTTGATGCGGAAAGAACGAATGGGGAGATGCGCGTCGGGTCGTCGATCTCTGAGGAAGGTGTCTCTCATCATTTTCCATCGTCGGAGGTCAGCATTCTTCGCGTTCTTCGTTTGAGGAGGAAGAACTTTAAGACTACCATTTTTCTCCCAAAAACTCAACACAACAATCCCAACCATAATAAAATAAGACATGTCTTATTTTATTAACAGACAAGCCAATGTATTTGAAATTCAAAATTGAATCAACCGATTAATTGAATTTAATTGCAACATTTAAAACACCCAATTAATAGAGGTGTTTAATATTTAAATAAACGCACGAGTTGAGTTTCCTTAATTTTTTTTGGGGGGGGGGGGTGCAGGTGCATTAAGGAAATAAAGGAGGGGTTGAGGAAGTTGAATGGGAGGGGCTCGTGTGGTCCCCACCACACTAATATCCTACCTAGTGGAGTAGGATATAGTGGGTCCCACTTCAACCACTTAGCATAGGTTAAAAAACTTTAAATAAAATAAATTGGTTGGCCCATTTTATTTTATTCATTTACATAACCCAAAATTTAGTAACCACACCCGAGAAAACACAACTCCGTAAATGGTGTTCCTAAGAAATCAACGGCGCTGTGATTACATCAATGACCTCATATTTCGATTCCAAGAACCAGTTCAAAATTTAGGAAAACCTGCTCGTTCGTTCACTGAACGTACCCGAGCCAAATTTCAGAAAATGATTCTGGGCACACCGGGCCTCAGAATCCGGCATCGTCCGAAACTGAGTTCTGGTAAAATTCCAAAAAAAATTAAAATAAAATCCCTTGAATTTTTCGGGTCTTTACATTACTCCCACCTCAGGGCTTTACGTCCTCATAAAGCTTTTACACAAAATAGGGATACAAAAGCGGTACTGAGCACGCATATGAGCCTTTCGCTCCCATGTGATCACATGGAGGTTCCCATGCTGCCAATGAAAGCGCACAAGAGGAGTCGAACATCCTCGTAGGAATGCTCCGGTCGATCCTCAACTCCTACTAGAACCCCTCAAGAGTTACGCCATCTCCAATTTCCACATTCTCATGGTCGATGATATGCATCGGGTCAAGTGCGTATCTTCCCAGTCGTGATACGTGGATTCAGTCGTGCACCTGGTTCAACTGAGGTGGATGGGTCAAGCAGTAAACCACCTCGCCTACCCTGATGATGACCTAGAATGTTCGGTTGAACCTTGGAGATAACTTTTCGCCTCATCCAAATCTTCGTAAACCTCGTCGAGGTGAGACCCGTATAAGGTCGTGATCTTCATCCTCAAACTCAAGAGGCCTCCAATTCCTGTTTAGTACTGAAACTCAAAACTCCTGCTGCCAGGAGGTTAAGGTTGACTGACTCAAGATTGATCGACCGCACCCTCCTATGCATGAGTTTATCCTATGCTTCCTAGGGTTTCCTTTTCACCAACCAAGGAAAATCCATCCCGACATTGTGGTTAAACTACATCCTTTTTGCCTAATACAATCAATCTGAGCATGAACTGTGAATCCAATCCTCACAAAGACCAACGTCGTAAGGCCTCGACGCTGCAACCATGATATTCCAACCGAAACTCTCCCCTTGAGGGTATGACCACATTGTCGGCGTAAGTGTGATTATCGAGTCTTCTCCCAAGGTATCTCCAGGTGTAAGGGTCAAGTCTACGGCTTACCGGAAACTCTAGGTCTAGGAAAAGATTTGTGTAAGTAAGGAATGATTCATGTTGACGTCTGTTACTACGACAGCTAGTAGTGGACACAGACTGTCCCTTGAATCATTTTTTTAGATCCATTGTGTTACACTCCTTGACCACATGCAGCCGCACTCTTCCCATGCCCTCCAACTCCCTGAGCCTGGCGGGGACAACTAAGGCGGGTGGTTGTAGCATGTTAAAATGTACACCACCTCCTGCTACTTTCCTAGATCTGCCTCCATGTATGCTGCTTAGCATACTCATCTCTCCTTAAAGCTTCCTCTTCATGAAACATTTAACACGCCCGAGTCTCTAAGACTGGCGCCAGAATCCTGTTTCTTACTGCACTGTGCAGTCTTCATCCACTCCTGGATGATCAGCACCTTCTTTGCCTACGATCTGTATAAGCTGTTAAGATTCTCCTTTGCTGAAAGGAGAAACTTGGTCTCATCCGCTAGATGAACCACTCCCATTTCCTAATACAGTCAATCCTGACATGAATTATGTATTCATTCCATGTATGACGTCGTAAGGCCTCGACGTTACTAACAAGAGATCCAACTGTCACTCTCGCCTCCAAGGGTCGAGTCACAATGTCGGCATCAATGTGAGGTCAATGGGTCTCCTCCAGTAGAAATCCAAAAAGTGTTGGTCAAGTCAACAGTTTTAACCGGGACCTCTCAGTATCAACAAAAAAAAAGGACAAGAAAGAAAACATCACAAAGATAAGTGTCTTTTTTTGTTGCAACTCATAGTACAAAGACACAAATACAACAGCATAATGGAACTAGAATTTCCACAAACAAATATATTCCACTAGTTACGCTCGTGTCCACCTGCTCCTGGAGCTCTTCTGCCTTGTCCACCGTTCGGCTGTTGCTCAATCACCCACCGCTGCTTCTGCCTCGGTGGCTCCTCCAATGCATGCGGATCAACTGTGCAGGAAGTCGGGTAGTCACATGCCAGGTGACACTTCCTGCCACATTTATAACACTTCCTACCCCTCGTACGGCTGGCTCTGGTCTTCTTGGACATCCGCATCATCTGTCTACTACCCATAAATGACTCAGCTACTGATCGAAAATCCGGCGGCAAAGGCAGTAGCTCCTGAACCCGCCCGGGGTGCAGAGCTACTGGTACAAACTCCAACCTGAAAAAGGTCATGAAGTCTTCCCATGTGAAGGTCATCCTATTTCAAAATGAGAACAAGTGGCTCCACCATCTCTCAGCTGCTGTCTGAAAGATCCAGGTAGCAATGATCACCATGAAGTCCACTGGTGTTCCAACTATCCTGAAAACTCCCACCATATCCTACAGCCAATCCTCAGCCACCTGCGTGTCCGTATCTCCCCTGAACCTAGGTGGCCTCTAGCGCTGGAACTCATGCAGTGCACTCAAGTGACGTGAACTCTCTACTTCTGGGGCTGGTGGCATCGGTGGCCCAACGTATGGTAGTACCGCTGGTGCCTCCGCTGGTACCTCAACAGCAAGAGGGCCCTTTACCAAAGCCTTGTCGCTCGGCAGGCTATCAGTACGTACATATCTCGGGGCTCTAGCTCATCGTCCGTGGAAAGGCATCCTCAAAGAAACATACATGACATGGTCAATCGATTATACCAGGTGAGATGACCTGGTTTGAGCTGTTTTAAGGGAAAAACCTTTTAAAACTCACATGCAATCAGTGTTTTCATACACAAATTTGGGAATCAGTTTTCAGGGTCCTGGTGTATGGATACGTCGGCCGCCCACACCATCACTAGACTCCCTGAACTGAAAACCGCACTAGGTACCCTTAACACTATTGCTTCATAGAAAGAAAATATCAGAGTTATATGTTTTGCGGTAGAACCGACTCCTCTGATACCAATTTATCACGACCCGTCCTCGGGGCCCTTGCCATGACTACCCCAAGCCCGCCTTCCATAGGCCAGGGGCGGGCGACTAGCAGCAAAGGCGTAAATCCGGATAACTGGTAAGGCATTTCCTTTATAAAAGTAAACAAACACACATAGTACAAGCGGAAGTAATACACTAAGAATAAAAGAAAGTGCTGAAAAGTAAGTGGGCCAGAATACAAACCCTATCGAAAGTACAGCTACAACTGAACAAAAGTACAACATAAAAAGACAACAGCTGGAAGAGAGGAAGCAGCTCCGGGGTCGTTCTCCTCGGATCCCACTTGAAGGGTAGGTACAGATAGCGGATCTCCTAGACCGTCCACCACGGATCCTACCAGATGTGTAGGTACAGATAGCGCAGCTCCTGGATCGTCCACCACGGATCCTACTTGAAGGGTAGGTACAGATAGAGCAGCTCCTTGATCGTCCGCCACAGATCCTACCTGAAGCGTAGGTACAGATAGCCTCCACAATGCTCTTGTCCATGAACCTCCTCTGAGTGTCGTCTCACCGTGAAGTCCAACTCCTGTTACTGAATAGTCGTGAGGTCCACCCCTGGTTATCATCTAGTCTTCGAACACTAGGCCTCCTTCAGCACTTCTCGTCGTCTGCAACCAACACAACGAGGTGTGGGCATAGCCCGTGCAGGGGTGAGTAAAAAGATACTCGGTAGGGACCCCGAGAGCCTCAAGGTCTCAGTAAAATTAACAAGGATAACCACAAAGAAGATCTCAAAAGATAACGTCTACTTAGGTATATGCCATACATATACCTAAGTTATCAAGTAACCCATATCAATCATGAAAAAACACAAAGATTATGAAATCAACCGATAACCACTACCCATGTATATTCCTATACATATACCTAAGTTGTCAAGTCACCCATCTCAATCATGAGTTAAACACAATGGTCATAGACTCGGCTCAAACCAGGATTCTCATTATCGAAACCGTAACTGCTGAAGAGCCACGTCTCTGGAGTGTACAACGGTCCTGTCAAAACTTCGAGAAACTGCTCACTAACCTAAGACTACTGAGGTACTCCTCCTGTTGAGTACCGCGGGTCATCCACCCAAACAATGTAGTGCTCCCCGCCGGGGTCTGCCACCAAAACACAGTAGTGCATTCCCCCTAATAGCCTGCAGAGGTACTCTCCGGACCAGTACCGAAGGTCTGCACCCAAACTCAGTAGTGCTCCATATGCCCTGGGTCTTTACCCTATGAAAGTAGTGCTCCGTCCACTGGGCTAGTCGACGCACTCCAACTCAAGTCGGTCAAGTAGTCGGTTGGTCTCAGCCATCTACACGGTCTCCGTACTCTGCACGCTCTTCTTCGGGAGGGTCTGCTCCATGAGATACTAGTCGATACTCAATGTATCTAAAAGTCCCCACGAAGAAGTATCTCAATGGACCGCCTCGTCATAGGGGTCTCAACACAACAGATGGCGCATCAATCGGACGCCCGGTCAGTGAGTTACTAGTGTTTTCGTCCAAGGGGCCCAGTTGGTTTCGTGTGCAAACCAAACCGACCATATCTCAACTGTACCTTGATATCTCATAGGGTATGCTCAAATGGACCATTTCTCATCATGATCACCAACACCGCTGATGGTTCGTCAAACGGACATCCGATCTGAAAGTTATCAGCTTTTCCTTTTCAGGGGTCCGGTTGGATTTCAGGTACAATCCAACCCGGACATACTCCAACTGCGTCCAACCCTCAGGAGAAGTATTCTAAAAGTTCCATCTCATCAAGAGGAATCCGACAAAGTTGACGACACGTCAATCGGACGTCCGGAACTCAAGTTATAAGCGTTTCCGCTCCGAGGGACTGGTTGGTTTTGTGTTCGAACCAACCCGGCCAAACCCAAAGTTCTCTGAAACCTTTAGTGTGATATACTAAAATGACCGTCTTGATCCAAGGATCGCATTTCAACTGACGGTAAGTCGATCGGAGGTCTGTAGCCTATATTATGGGAAAAAGACTGAAATAGGTCTGGAAGTGGGGGCTTCGGGCCCGGACCGACCCGGCCCGAGACCCCCTGGGTCGGCCCCAACCGAGTTGACCTAAACCGAGACCAGGTCCGGCTCGGCTGGGGCAGCCAGGCCCGGCCAGGGTGTGGCACGGCCCGTCCTGGGCGGCCCGTCCCGGCACGCTGGCGAGGCTAGCCGCCCGGTGGCTCGGCCGAAACGGCCGAGCGGTGGGGGGGGGGGGCTGCCCCCCTGTTTCGTAACCACGGCCCCCATGCAGGGGGCCGCTCTTGTCCATCCAGCCTAGGGTTGTAACCCCCGGCTCCCCCCTTGAACGGTTGGCCCGCTCCGGCCTACCGGCTGCTGCCGCCATGGGACCTGCATGGGCCGGTCTCCTTACTCCGATGCCGGCGGCCCGGAACCGGCCGCCGGTCCCTGCTCCACCGCGGCCTCAGCCGCGACCTTGGTCCATCCAGCGTGGCGTAACGGCGCTGTGCGCTTCTGTCGCGGCCCCGCTCCGGCTGAGGTGTCTTCGAGGTTCCTTCGAGGTTCTCCGGCATGGTGTGATGGCGCCGCGAGTTGTTTGACGTCAACGATGCGGCACGACGACGCCCCACACCCTTGCCGTATGATCCCGCGTGGTGTCGTTGCACCGCAACGCTTTCCTTTGAACCTCATCAACCCAACTTACAAGGGAGGAGGTTCGTCCATGTTTGTGTGGTCCGACCCCCTCGAGTTAATCGATAGCAAGAGGCAAAGTTTCACGAAGAACGAAAATGGAAGAATCACGTATAAGAACAACAATAAACCCCTACCTGAAGCGTTGTCGCCGAACGAGATTTGTCGCGGAAAGGGACATCGCGGATTTGATCATCGCGAAAGAAGAGGATTGTTGCGTCGCGGAGGGACGGTGTCTCGCTTCCTTTGACGCAGAAAGAAGGAACGAGGAGATGTGTGTCGGTTCGTCGATCTCCGAGGAAGGCGTCTCTCACCATCATCCGTCGTCGGAGGTCGGTGTTCTTCGCGTTCTTCGTTTGAGGAGGAAGAACTTCAAGACTCCCCTTTTTCTCCCAAAAACTCAACAAAACAAGCCCAACCATAATAAAATATGACTTTTCTTATTTTATTAACACACAAGGCAATGTATTTGAAATTAAAAATTGAATCAACCAATTAATTGAAATTAATTGCAACGTTTAAACCGCCCAATTAATAGATGCGTTTAATATATAAATAAACGCACGAGTTGACTTTCCTTAATTGGGGGGGGGGTGCGTTACTAAAATAAAGGAGGGGTAGAGGAAGTTGAAAGGGTGGGGCTCGTGTGGGCCCCACCCCACTAATATCCTACCTAGTGGAGTAGGATATACTTGGTCCCACTTCAACCACTTAGCTTAGGTTAAACAACTTTAAATAAAATAAATTAGTAGCCCCATTTTATTTTATTCATTTATTTAACCCAAAATTTAGTAACCACAGCCGAGCAAACGCAACTCCGGAAATGGTGTTCTAAGCAATCACCGGTGCTGCGATTCCATCAGTGCCCTCAGATTTCAATTCTGAGCACAGGTTCAAAAGTTAGGAAACCCCGCTCGTTCGTTCACTAAACGTAACCGAAACAAACTTCGGAAAATGATTTCGGGCACACCGGGCCTCGGAATCAGGAGCCGTCAGAAACTGCATTCTTTTAAAATTCCAAAGAAATTTAAAAAAAATTCCCTTGAATTTTACGGGTCTTTACATATTACATTTTTTGATGGATTTTAATGAAATTTACTTGGGTAATTTAACTCAAAACGTGAATTTTATGAATTTTATGTTTTTTTAAAAATATATTTTTTCCTATATATTCAAGTGTACATTGAAGAATATAATACACAATAACAAAATTACATTTACATAAAATCCCTATAATATCTTTTATCCACTGATCTAATTTATTTGAAATGAAAGTTGAATATATGACATTTTTGAGAAAATATACCTCAATGAGTCCTCTTGGAATGTTTTGTGTTTGACTGTGTTTGTTGACAAATTCAGATGCCCGCAAATGTGTATGGATGT
The DNA here is from genome assembly GCA_963277665.1 of Viscum album. Taxonomy (NCBI): domain Eukaryota; kingdom Viridiplantae; phylum Streptophyta; class Magnoliopsida; order Santalales; family Viscaceae; genus Viscum; species Viscum album. The sequence goes on from OY728131.1 coordinate 1,018,658,095, forward strand.
TGTTTTCTGGTACTCATTTTTAAGGAGGCGTAGTTTCCAAATTATTATGAAAATTTTTAGGCTCAAAATCAAGATTATACATTTTTAAATTTAAGGTTTTCTTAATAGGACTAAATGGTGTGAATAATGTTGAATGAAATCTTCAAAGGAAGAGAAATGTGGAGACGGAGACATGAACGTAATTCCATGTCCTTGATGGGTTCGCAGCCATGTATCAGGATGAAAGAATGATACATAGGAGTAGTTCGTGAATCAAAAAATGGGGTGAAGAAGATAAAAGTGCAGTATATAGATAGATTATAGTTTTTAGAGGAGATTGGAAGTGTAGTAGTAAAGGGAATACATGGAATGCATTAGAAAAAAAAAATTACAGAATGGGTGTGGTTTTTGGAACGAGGATCGGTATGTGGTCGAGGCTATACCCAATCCAAGATTTGATAAATCATGAATTAATAGATTTTGTGGATATATTTTCTTATATAAGGATCACTAATACCACTTATTGAAAGTGAGAGAGTTTATAATTAGAGAATATATATTTTCTTAATAAATTTATTGAAAATCAAAAAGTGGATCGTGATGAGGATTTTCACGATAAGTTGTCGATCACATGGAATTAATTCCGCAGAATATTTTTTAAGGGAGATCAAACCTGAAAATGATGTAGTACGTCGAGTAGGATGTATGGTACACAGATAAGGATGTCTGGTATACAGTGGAGAGATGGTATTCGGAAGCGATGGCAGTCTGTGAAGAAACAAAATTTCACTGATAGAGGGTGATTCGCAGTGGTAGTTGGGATGTTGGTACATTGAGGCAGTATGTGATAGCGATGGGGGAGGAAGTCTGTGGATGATGGGAGGTTTGTATAAGCTGTATTGGTACATGGAGGATTTTTTCCCCATACAATACCATGTATACAGTACATGATAGGATAATATGGTTCACGAAACCCTTGAGGAAACATTGAAAAGCTTCCAAACGGTTTGGAAAAGTATTTCCTGGTACCAAAAAGTATCCAGGAATGTGGAAATCATATTTTGGTGAGAAAGGGACTTAAATAGACACAATACCTATAGTTGGGGATGTTGTTTTCATGAAAATGATAGGACCTACATGTCCATACACTATGGTTGACCTAAAAGTATTTAAACAATGAGTGGATTCCAAAGTAGTGAGAAACAGAAAGGTATGTTAGTGACCCTTTCCACCAGCAGTGATCTAGAGAAAGAGGCATATGGAGTGACCCTTGGGATTGTATTGAAATGACCAAAACATTGGAAAGGCAGTTAGCCTGGGAAGAGAAGATCTATCCCGAACATTGTACTACTTATTGGCAACGAGCCTTAGTGAATTTGGTACCTCACCACATCGCTGTTTTATGCTCCTTGGACATATCACAGTGATGGTGAACCAAGTAAAAATCATCATGTCCTTTTTCATGATTCACTAATATAATTTCAATGCATCATTGTCGTCAGATAAAAGTGGAATAGAAATTAACATTAGAGGAAAAACATGTGACTGTTTTATCAAAGAGGTAAATATCCAGTGGGGAATTTCTTTGGAAAAGAATATCCATACCATGATTCACCCCATCACCATCATAGGGTATCCAATCCCCTTTTGGACATAACAACTGGTATCAGATATTGGTTTATTTTATCATGATTTTACTTCTCAAATATAGCTATTCCATGGAAAATTTAATAACTATAAAGCATATGTACATGCCAGGTTGTATTTCATAGTGTGGAAGTGTCTTCATAAAATTTTTCATTGAGTTTAAGGAATCCAGCAATTTACTAAAATTGGATTGGATGAATCAGATAGGGAAAAGATAGACTCACTCAATTATGTTGTAGGAATGAACGAAGAACATGACATAGAAAGTGATTATGAAACTACTTATGATGGAGAAACTCCAAGAAGTACAGAAGAGGATTATCTCCATGAAATAAATCAATTGAATCATAAATTATGTGATGAAATTAAATCTAATGATATAATTATCCAAGAATGTGTGGTTGAGATATACAATCAAAGAGGATTAAAAAAATGCTTATTTATGTGGATACTAAACTCTGAAAGAATAATGATTCTCAAGGGGAAGAGATACAAAAAGTTTCATCAATGATAGATAAACTCAAAAATGATGACAAGGAAAAGAATATGAACTCAAAAAAAATTCAGTATCTGAAATCCATAAATAATGTTCTTGCTGCATGACAATCATTAATAGTTTATGAAAAAAATGCTACAATCGAAGAATGAATGATTTTCTGATTATGTTGCTCAATAACAATTAAAAGTAAATAATCAATGTTATATTAGGCATAAGCTCATAGGTGAATAAGAATATGAGATTTTTAGAGGGAGTAATCTCAATATAGAATATTATTCTCATGTTTAATCAATGGAAATGAAGATTCCAAAATTGGTAGATGAGTAAGACTTAGTGAGGAATGAAGTTGATTGATCCAATATCCATGGAAATCCAAATGTGAAGGATGATTTGAAGTTAATATTAGATTATACTTCAGTAGTTTATGATTAAATGAATGAAAATATGTTATTTCTTAAGTGAAACAATGACATATACTCTTATCTCAATGTGCATATAGTTTAGGAAAAACAAGCATTGAATTTTCTAAATCCCATTACATGGATGGGAGAAAGGAAAATGTGAACAGTTATAGAGATAAGAAAAATCATGTACGTTCTATAGATAGACCTAAAAATGATTTTATAAGATTTAATGATAGAATTTGGTATTTCTATGGAATGCATGTTCATTATTTATGCTTTTTCATTGAGGTGTTCGAATATATTTCATGTTGTGAAGACATAAATATTTATAAATTAGAGAATAAGAAGAAGTGTCTTGAGAAATCGGAAGGAGGAGTCTCTCAGAAGAAATTATCCATCAATTGAATTTATTCTTGACTAATGGGACACAGTATAAGTATGTGTAATGAAACTCATCAACTCAATGTTAGAAGAATAACCCATTTTTCATCAACATCTCATCATAGAAATGATGAAATGAGGAATGCGTTTGATGGAAAATTATTTGTATGTTCCTATCATGGATATTTGGAAATACATTGCATTATTTCAGAAAGGAGGAAGGAAAAATAACCTAGAAAGAGATCCCCAACACATGAAATGTATAATGAAAACACTTATACTGGAAGAAAACATGGTGAGTTGAAAAGTATGTTTACAGCCTCTGGATAATCACACGGTTCCCATCAAACGGCATATCAATCACATCCTCTATTACACTATAACATATCTCTTAGAAATAATGAGAATAAACAGGTAAGAATTAGGGGATATCGACCCTATATGTGATTAAAATGAATGTAAAATCAGTGTAAAATCATGATCACCAAGAAATGGTGGCACGAAATAGACTACTAATAAAAAAAATATAAATAATTTCTTGAAAAATACACAGGTTTCCCACATTCCATGAAATGAAGGGAACATGATGATACCTACAGTAGATGAAGAAGAAAGAGAATATATCATGTCGAGACATTCCTACTCATAGAATGAATCATGAGTAAAGGAATGTATATGGAACCTCAATAAAGAAATTGTGTTTTTGTTGGTAGAAAACACAAATTGTGAAGAAAGATAAGCCTGCATAATCTATATATTAGAAAATTGTATTAGCATGTGGGTAAAGAATATCTTTCTATATGGTCATAAAATAGAAGTTTTCTAGATAGTTGAAAAAACAAAATAAAGATTACAATTATTTGAAATAAAGTAAAAACGTTTTGATCTATCATGGATGAACAAATTCTTTTTCATGAGTATTACAAAGGATTCATATATCCCCATTTGTATAAATACTATTATAATATAATCATGTGTTTCAGGTTCAAGGTTTGATACTATCCTAGGAGATGTTGCATCATAAGATGCAATGTTGTAATGTAACGTGATCCATAATGTAATCTAATTCAAATCTACTATATGAATTGAGGAATCAATATGTAAAAATTACTCAAAATGTGTTCATTATTTATGAATTCATGAGATGATTAGATGTGAATGAGAACAATGGGCAATAATGAAATGATGTAGGAGAATAAGAATGATTGTTGTCCGAACCATAGGAATAATTTCATATCGGAGGGGGAGAGTTCCATCTCTTAGTCAATTGAAAAATCAAAATGGAAAACAAATGATGAATGTTTATTTTTTCTAAACACAAGAATAACGATTTGAGGAATATAATTATTTCAAATTGAAGAGCTACATGAAAAAAAATGTATGATTTGGTAGTTACAAGTAATGAACAAAAAATCAGTGGTATTATTCTACATATCATGTTCAATTTTTACTCAAGAAAAAGAAATATCGCATGAGTCGAAGAAGTACTCATAAATTTAATGATTATACCACTATTCTCTATAAAAATGTAAATGGTTAAATAAGGGGAGGTGAAAGTAGTTGAAATAAATGATTTCACTATAGTAGAGAATATCATAATCTTCAAAAACACAGTGACCAATTTTTTCATAATAGTGACAAGGATCTGGAGACGAGCACTCGGTTCAGGATATCAATGAATAGCTTTTTTTTTGAAGATTCCAATGTTGGAGATTGATTCTAGGCCAATAGATAAGAATTTTATCAAGAATAAATGGGTATTTCACAACATGATGAATAAAGATGTCACTTTGATTCATAAAACCATAATTAGTGTACCTAGGGTATTACCAAATAGAGTTTGTTGATGTTGATTATACATTTTCTCATGTTACATTAATAGAGATAAATGGTTTATTCTTGGAAACAGAAATGAGAAAAAGTAAAAGGTTTTTCAAGTGGATGTGAAATCAGAATTTCTAAACTGGGTTCTGGTTGAAGAAATATACATTGAGTTTCTTGATGGTTTTGTCATTCATTAAGATGAAAATAGAATTTTTCAGCAGAAGAAAGAATTATATGGTTTGAATCAAGCACCAAGATCATGATATTCAAGTATTGATTAGTTTTTTTTAAATAATCTCAGTTTCAATCAAGGTGGAGTTGACTATAAAGTATATTTCAACAATAGTAGTAACCAATTATTGATGATGATGGTTTATGTCGATGACATAGTCATTGGTGGATTAGACGAATCACAGTGCAAATAGTTTTACAATTTTACTAAAAGTGTGTATGAAATGTCAATGATTGGTGAACTCAATGTTTTCCTTGGTTTACAAGTGACAAAAGGAAAGAATGAAACATTCATTTCTCAATAAAAATATGCTACGATGTTTTATAGAAGGTTTGGAAATGAAAATTACAAGGAGATGAAGTCTCTGGTTTCTATCCAATTTAAAATATCAAGGGATGATGAAGGAAGGACAGTTAATATCACAGAATATAGGAAATTAATTAGAAGTCCAATGTACCTGACAACGAGAAATCCTGATATATTATTTTCCACATGAATAGCGGTATGATATCAATGAAATCCCAATGATATCCACATGAATTCAATTAAATGAATACGTCAGTATATCATTGGGACTATGTATATAAGTTTTATATAAATGGAAAACATTATTATGAATTATTGTGATACAAATACAGATTGGGCTGGTTCAATAGATGATAGAAAATCAATGTCAAGTAGTGTATTTCATGGATAATCAAGAAATAATATTTCATCTCATTGATCACAACATAATATAAATATGTTTTCTCTTCTCAAGCAGGAACATAATTAGCGTGGATGAAGAATAATCTTGAGGAAATGAGATTTGAGGTGAAGTATCTGATCATAATTCATTGTGATAATTCCATACCAATAAATTTTGAGAAAAAATATAGTGAATCACTTTAGGAAAAGTCCCATTGAAATAATCTAACATTTTATCAAGGATATGGGGGAGAGAGTTCTTGTTATGTTGGAGTATGTGCCTACAAAACAACAAGTAGATAGTGTTCTTACAAAGGCCATATCCAATGAGACATTTGAAAGGAAATGATTGTATCTAGGAGCCCAGTCGAATATCCACACTTGTAAAAGTGTATATCTGGGTCCTCTTATCCCCATGTTTTGGTGTGTTCTTCACTAATATAATAATATGTGTTCTTTACCCTATTGTAGACAACTTTGATGTTTTCTTCCGGTTCGTTGACAAAGGGTGATAAAGTGAAACTATTCTAGGGGGAAAAGACACAGGGAGAAGTTATTTGTTAATGAATAGAGATTGGGAGAGTTAAAACTGAGATGATGTTTTTGGAGAAGCTACAAGATAGGGGAGGATTAAAACTGAGGATTATAGAAGTGATCGTTCAATGATTACATATCAGAATGGGTGAGGTTTGTAATGGAGTAAGTTAATTGGTTTCAAGAGTTTGTGTTAGGAATGAAGTTATTCAATGATGAACATTGCATTATACTCTTTTTTCTCACATTGATCATGGATCATTTTGGAATAGATTATGTATTTAGTAAATACTTGATCACTATCTTAATTGCATTATAGAATAGTGGTTAAAGATGAATTGAGTTTTAACAAGGTATAAAAATGAGAAGAGTTGTTATGTAAAGAGTTTTCAAAAAACCCAAAGGAGAATTTTGTTGGGGAAAAAATCCCTCAATTTTTTCTCTTGGTATTTTTTAGGTGTGATTTTGTTTGGTTGAATAATCCTGATGACTGAAAATGTGTATTTTTGGTGTTTACTGAACACATGTTTTTAAGGTGGTGCAATTTCACAGTGTATTCCAAATTCATAGGAGTAAAAAACTAGTATTTTCATTTAGAATTGTATGGGTTCCAACATTGGAGTGAACAGTGTGATGAATGGATAATGAAATTGGAAAAGAAAGTGAAATGCAGATCCCGAGACATAAATCACGTACCATGTCTGGAAAGGGATTGCATCCACCTACCATGTAGAGGGTACGGTATGCGGGAGTGTTTTTTGAATAAAAAAATGGATTATGGCGAAAGGCAGTGTGGTATGTAGATGGCCTATCATTGGTGTAGGAGATATGCTGTATAATAGAAAAGGTAGTACATATACAGTTAGGTAAAAATGGTTTGTGGAATTGGTGTTGTTCACAGCAAGAGGATCAATATGGGGTGGAGGTTATAGCGAATGAAAGAGTTGTTAAATCATAGATTAATGGATTTTGAGGATTTTTATGCCAATATAAGAATCTACAATCCTGCCTATTAGTGGGGACAGTGAATATCATTAGGGAAAATCTCTTTGCTCTGGAAAACCATTGAATTCAAAAACTTGTTCGTGTTGAGGATTTTAGTGATGAGAAGTGGTTCCCTCAAAATCAATTCCATTGAAGGTTTTTAACGGGATATAAAAACTGAAAAGGTAGTATTGAATATTGGAGGAATTCCGATATGTTGTTAATGAAGTAAAATACATTGTGGAGAGATAGTCTGTGGAAGAAAAGGCAGTTTGTGAACAGAGAACAGTAGGCAGACCGAGGGTGATTCATAGTGGTCATTCGCAAAGTCGATATGTGATGGAAGTATATGATAGAAAAGGTGCAGGTAGTCTACAGACGAATAGATGTTCGCGAAAGCGTCATCTGTACATGAATGAGGTCTTACCAAACCATACCATGTAAATAGTACGTAGGAGGTGTAGGTGGTTCAGGAAAAACTCAAGTAATCTTGAAAAACCTCAAATTAGTTAGTGAATGTACTTTCTGGTACCTAACAGTACCCGAGAATGTGGACTTCATCCTTGGGTGAAAAATGAACATCAATAGAGCATCTAAATATTTTTTTAGGTTGATTTATTCATGCAAATGATGGGATTTCATGTCCATAAACAGTTTTTGTTCTTCATGTCTTTAAATTTTGAGTGGATTCCTTTCCAAGATAAGTGAAAAAAATAAGAGGATGATGGTGACCTTTTCCACTATAAGTGTTCCTGAAAAAGAGTTACAGGGAGAGATCCTTGGAAATTCAATGAGTAAACCAAAAAACATGTAAAGTAAATTAGCATGGGAATATAACATATCTCCCAGACAACTTACTCATTATTGGTAGTGAGTAGTAGTGAATTTGGTACATCAGGACATCGTTGTTGTATGCTCCTTGAACGCAACCCAGTGAGGGTGATCCAAATAAAAATATAAGTTTATTTATTCATGCTTTACTATTTTACCTTTATTTCATCATCATATGATAAAAGTGGAAAGGAAAATAACATTAGAGAGCATAACAGGTGACCCATTTAATAAAGAGTCCAATATCTAGTGGTGAAATGAATTTTGAAAATAATATCCATACCCAGATTCACCCCACCCTCGTAAGGGTGTGTAAGCACATTTTGGAGATAAATGACTCTATTTATTCACTATTAAGATCATCCTTATTATGTTTTCAATAATATAACCAAGATACTTTTTATTCTTATCAACAATACTAGAGGTTTCATTTCATTAGTAAGTAGAATTTTATAAATATTAGTGTCATCTGTAAACTCTATGTTTATTATCAGTCTCACTATGAAGGTTTCTAGTAAAATAACCTTAAAATATTATGTTTAAAATGCCTTAGAGGAGACCAGTTAAACGAAAATGGAATTGTACCATGTGTCGACTTGTTACACTATTTTGCATAGTCCCTGAGAAAAGGGATGACTATCCTCTACAAAAAGATAAGTGTATTGAAAATCACTAATCTACTAGAGGTTAGCACTAGTGGAGTATACTAACAGATTTTTGTCCTGATAACAACAATAAATCATTAGTTTCTAATCTCTTTTGTTTTTTTAAATTATTTATATTTTTTGAATTTGGTTAGATAATATATGATGTAATAATATATTTAATTAGGGTGGATTTTTAATCGATGAAAATTTAAAGAACTCATTTCACTCTCATCTTATGTCTCTGTGTCATTAGTCTATGACGAAAAATAAAATTAATAAATTTTTGATTCAGATATAATGAAATTCGTAAAATCTTCTAATTGATACAACCATGTTTGATAAGGATTCATGAATGAAAATAAGATGTAGGTTCATTTTCCTTACAATGCATAAATAATTCCCATTGAAAAAATAAAATATATAAAATAAATTTAACACCGCAAAATTAATTTTAGGAGAAGAAAATTGTGGGGTTTTTAATAAAAAAGAGCAGCAAAATTCCCATAATGGTATATCATTAAAATATAATCCATATTTGAAATTGATATTTAGAATTAAATCCGTACAATAATAGGAATATATGAATAAAAAACACATGATAAGGTCACCCTGAAATTAAAATTCAAATATATTAAAACGAAATCATTTAATTTTACATAAAGGTAATATAATATTGAATACACAAAATAATATAAATTATTGTGTGTATTATCAAAAATTTCTTGTAGATTTGAAAGTAGATAAAAATAACACTTACAAATTGGGTAAATGTTTAATCTAAATAAGAATGTAGAATGGAACTCAATTTTTTATTTTAATTAAATGATAAAATACATGTTTTTCATGGGATTTAACAAAAAATAAAAACATGTTAAATAGAAAATAGTGAAAAAATAACATGTATCAATGATTCAAATTTAATAGCAATAAAACATTGAAGAATTTTAATAATTTTAATCTTAAAAGATAAGCTAGTCCATTGACTAGTTCAAATTAAATTCCTAAAAACTTAATTATATTAGTTAAATAGTGTATCATGTCCATAGGGGAGAAAATGGTGGATTCAAGTCCAAGATAATTACTAAATACAATTAAATAATAATAAAAATAGGAATGAGTTAATTACTGTTATGATAATTATCTATTAAGATGCACGAAATGAGTGGCTTCAATATTTTTTTATGAGATAGAGAAATAGAGAAAATGAAAAATGAGTAGTGTGTGAATAAGAACAATGTATGGGTGAAATGTTAATTTTTCTATAAAATTATTCCATGTTTTTATGTTTTAATTGAATGAACATTATAAAAATAATGATGTAAACATCATAGTTATGAATATTGACTTGTAATTGGCGTATTATTATTTTTTACATTCAAAACTCATTCAAATATAATAAGAAAAAATTTATTTCAAATTAGAAATGATCAAAACGAAAAAATGTTAAAATGATACAATGGATTATCCTAAATATCCTTCATGAAATAGTTTTATCCAAAAAAAATCATTCTGAAATTATGAAATGAAAAATTAAAGACCAAGAGAAAAAGAATGAAGAAGAAGGCGAGTTGTCATGACCTGCACCCTGGGTCCCGTGTCATGACTACCCCAAGCCCACATTCCATAGGCCAAGGGATGTAGACTAGAACTAAAAGGCATAATATCTAAAATGGGAAGTCATTTACTTTAAACATATACATACACACAGAGAAGAACACAACAAGAAGAAACCACTACGTAAACTACTGTACTAAAAAGTGGTTTGAAAGTAAAGGTGCCGGAATACAATCCTAACTGAAAGTATGAGTACAACTCAAAAGTATAAATACAACTAAAAAGTGAAAAGTAGATGCAAGATCATCCACCATAGACCCTACCTGAAGGGTTGGTACATATCACATCCTCAATACTCCACATCCATCCATTTCCTCTACGTCACATTTCATCGAATGGTCTACCTCCACGCACCATCTTTTCATAGATCCCTAAACCTTGATCAACACTCAACACCATCTGCACCAGATACAACAACGTGCGGGTGAAGCCCGTGCAAGGGTGAGTATAATAATACTCAGTAGGGACCCCGAGATGCCATAGGCCTCCAAAAGTTCCACAAAGAAAAACCACAAAGCAAGAAATCAACTCTAATTAGGTATATTCCCATACATACAACTATGTTATCGAGATAAACAAATCTCATACAATAAGGAAGAATACCAAAATATAACATCACGAAGGTAACACCATGAATGTAAAAGTACCACATAGGTATCACCACGAAGATTGTACCATGAAGGTAAAAATACCACATAGATTTCACCATGAAAATAGTACCACAAAGGTAAAAGTACCACACATGTATCACCATAATGATAGTACCATTAGGTAAAATTACAACACAATATGGCCTCAATCACAAGCAAAATGTAAAGAAAGCTGACACCAGGATTTATTTTTGGGGTTGTAATAAGTAACATCCCCAGTCACAACGTCGAACGCCTCATCTGGCGAAGAAATCCTCCTCTATCGAGTACAGTGGGTCTGCCACATCTCATAGAGTCACTTCCCACTAAACTTGGACTACTGAGGTTCTCCTCCTATTGAGCATCATGGTTCTACTACATCACAAAGATGCTCTCCTCGACATTGGTCTGTCGCGACACATATATGCGCTCCCCCTCGCAGCGTGATGAGGTACTACCCCTATTGAGTACCATGGGTTTTCCACATCACACAGAGGCACTCCCCACTATTGGTCTGCAGCATCACATAGAGGTGCTCCCCACTGGGCCTTTCGTGTCACTCTGAGTTATAATTGTCAGCAGTTGTCAAGTCTCATCTAGTCGTAGGGTTTCATATTTAGGCCGCTTTGGAGAAACACTCCCCAAGACATAGGTCATACCTCAACCTTGTAGGATGGCATGTGCCTTGGAGGGCCCGACCCGCTGGACCTTGGCCTGGCCCAGCCTGCGATAGACGTGGCCTATTGGTAGGACCCACATGCATAACCCTCTATACAACCTAAGGTGCGGCTAGATGGGCGGCTCGTGGTGCAGCCCGCAGTGGGCAGGCGGTCTGCCCTCTCTACAACCCGAGGGAGGCGCCCCTGGTAATCTGAATCACATGATGGCTGTTCCGCCACCTTGCTTGCATGGAGGACCGCTCAGAAATCCCCCATAGTGAACCTCGGTTGACCGGAATTGTCGACCGAGTCTTCTCCTAGTGACGCGATGACACCGCTATCTACCTGCGACTCTCCGGGTGTCAGCTGCCCTCTGGTTTCCTCCGCGGCCTGGCGGTCATGGACTTCTACTACACTAGCAGTGTGGACACGCACCACCACTACACCATTCGATCGACAAGTTTCTGGCTACCACCATGCTCCTCCATAGCCGATGGGCCACATCCTCCTTCAGAGCCGGCAACACAGATGCGCACGACCCTTCATTCCTCGCGGTCATCCAGGTGATGTTCGCCACCTTCTACCTCAAGCCACTGCGGCTTCATTCATACCCTGAAAAATTAAATTATTGCATTTTTTCATTCCTTGAATTGAGGGCTCCATGTCCATATATCGCGGTCAGTGAAACTCCATGTTTCTAGTTTCAATAAACATAAGGTGTTTAAGAATGCATGAATAACATGCAAAGAATAAAAATAAATAGAATCAAGGTTTATGTGTGGGATGATGTCCATGTTCTTTTTCCCATCGTCTTCATGAATTTAGTATATGAAGATTCAATTAAGTAAATTCAAATAAAAATAAAAACCCTACCTCAAGAACATTGGAGAGAATCCGCGTTTGAGGAAGTGTCGGAGTTCGTTGTCCCCGCAATATGCCTCCAACAACGCAGCTTGATCTCAATTATTCAGTTCGGGTTTCGGGGTCACTCCTCACCGCCAGCTTGAACCAGCTCCATCCTCTAAGTTTTTAGCATTGCATCACATTACCATATCTTCATCACTTGGTGATTTCTTTCCAATTCCTCCCCTCAATATCCAAATAAAATGGAGAGGGGATGGTAATTAACGATAGTGGAATTTATGAAGGTTCATTTAATATTACCCTTCATAAATTCCAATGAAACTTTTACATAATATTTGAAGGGTTAGTACATTTAATGACTTTACTCACAGCAGGTTCCACACTACATCATTTCTGTTGTTGGAAAAGAAATAAAATAGAGAGATTAATTTATTTTATTTCCTTTTAAAAGTCACAAATAAATAACTTCTTCGCTGGACCTACTACGTTCAATGTGAAGTCTCCCTTAAGTAAATCATGGTTCTGCGGATTCAAGGGTGCCATTGGATTTCATTTCTAGGCACTAGATCAAAAGTTACAAAATTTCACTTGTGCGTATACTAAACGTACCTGAAAAAAGATAAAAAACTATTAATAGTCATCCTCGACCCATGTCAGTCGAGGTAAGGCTCTACCTAAGAGAAACACACCCCCAACGAACACACCGGTACTCTCAAATTTCTAATCCGAGTTACCGCTTAAATGTTACATATTTTACAATAAAATAATTGTCACTTAATTATTTATTTACGACCAAAAACTAACATTCACTGGCGGCCTGTACTGACCATTTTTAGTATCTTCCTAAAGAATTCATACCTTCACGAGTTCAGAGGTGGCCTCAATTTTTTAATCTGAGTTATCTATTGTGAGTTTTAAACATTTGAAAAATAAAATAACTTTATTTAATTATCTTATTTACGGTTCTTCCATTTTTGGGTTTTTTCACCGTAGGATTTCACTGACTAAACTTAAGTCGCGCTTAGAGTAAATCCACCTTCCTAAGAACAACAGTGCTCTCAAATTTTTGATTCTAGTATCCATTAACAATTTATTCCACTTTTTTAGGAAAACTTGTTACACACATTAATTAAGGATTAACAAAACATCGACAGATCATTCCGGGCACTCTGGGCCTTGGAATCGCGTGTCGTCAGATTTAGTGGTCTTGAAATAATTCCATATAAATAAAAAAAATTATATGGATTTTCCAGGACATTACATTCTCCACACCATATGGATTTACTTCCTCTAAATCCACAACATAGACTAAGAAGTCAAATTTGGGTACTAAGCATGGATTGGAGCCTCCAAATCCCATGTGCTCTCTGGGAGGTTTTCGGGAAGCCACCTAATGCGCACTAGAGGTATCAGCCGCCCATGAAGGACCCACTAATGTCAATCCTAAATCTCTACTAAAACCTCTGTAAACGTCACCCCATCATCTAAGTCCAGCTTCACATGGTCGATGAATTGAGAAGTTTCATATACGTATCTCTTCAGCTAGGATACGTGGACGATATTGTACACCCACTCCAACTATGGTTGTAGTTCCATGTTTTATGCCAACTCGCCAATCCTCCTAAGTATCATAAATGATCTGATAAACCCTGGTGATCACTTTCCGCCATGACCAAATCTCCATAGTCCCCATCGAAGGGAGAGTCACAGAAAAATGTGTTTCTACCTCCTGGAACTCCAAGGGTCTCTATCTCTTGTCGGCATAAGACTTCTACCAGTTCTATGCAGTCTTCACTTGCTGACAAGTGAGATCCTGGTACATCTTCACCACTCCGAGATGTACCTTCAAAGGGGACATATGTAACTCCCTCAACACTTACTCTTGTATCACACTAGTAATATAGTATGTCCTCTGAAGAGGATTCCTATCACGAACTACCTTCACCAAAAGAATGGAAGGGTCAGCAAATTTCTAGGCCCTTCCTTCTTTAAGTTGAAGGAGAGATAATGACCCCCAAAACCCACCTTCAATAGGTCCCGGAGTAGCGACCAACACCAAGGGTATGGAATCACACACTAAATGGAAGGAATTCTCATTTTTGTTTTTATAGGATCGAGAGATAAGATTGTGAATCCCACAACACCAAAACTGAAAGTGCAAGTACATCAGAAAGTAAACTATTCCCATATGCATGTTCAAAGGTAAAAGATACAAGTCACAAAACTCCAAAGGTGAAATGATACCAAGAAAAAGAAAACAACAATAGTAACTGCCCTAAAGGTCCATGCTAGTACAGCTCCGTACGATTCCTGAAGTCCTCATGGAAACCTGAAAGTAGTTTTATATATGTAGGGGGATAAAACAAGTACACTAAGTAGAGAAAACCAAAGACTCTCATGCACAAGTGAGGATACATTCTAATGCCCCATGGAAAAAAAGAGATAACCAAACACCTAACAAGGTAAACTATCCACCCAAGCCTCACTAAGGAACACTCCCCATATAACTCAAGCCAAGTAATGTATAGTAATAGCAAATCAATGTTTGGGTACCCTGCGCCGCTTTCCCACTGGTTATTGAAGACATCTTACGCATCGAACCAATCCCGCCATTATCACCGCAGTCCCACGACCAACACCTACCCGCACACACCTGGGCCACAACAATCTCACGTAACCATGCCCGTAAACACCTAGTCAAGAACAACCACTACCACGCCCGAAGACACCTAGGCCAGAAAGCTACCGTCACACCTGAAGACACTTGGGCCACATCCCGAAGATACTTGGGAAACAACCTTCCCATAAACACCGGGGCCAACCATTACAACCACCCCGCCTGATGATTCTTGGGCTAATAATGGACCTCTGGCCATCACATCCAGCCCGAAAATACTTGGGCTATCCAGGATAGGGAGCAGAAAGAAGATAATAACCAGCCACTAATAGAAGTGTTGGGAAAAACACCCCCCATGAAATTGGGGTCTTCAGCATTAAGTGCTCAACTTGGGTGGGGCGCGAATAAGAAACATAAGAACTAAAAAATATATGTATAAGTAACAAACACTCAACCCAACCTAGGGCTTTGAAATCGAATCCAAGCACAAGAAAAATCGTCCCTATTCATAGGAAGCACACTGCTCACAGCCGATTCATAACTCACCCCCGAGAACCAATTCCCATTTAATTTATTCTTGCTTCCATGTTAAAGTAATATCATTTAAATAATGTTCTTCACATCTGGGAAACTAACAGCATAAGCACAAACTAATGGAAAAAGTTACATTTAACAGCAATTTAAGCATTCACACCTGGTTCTCTTAAAAAGTTACAACAAAAAAGGGATAAGGGAGATCTATCGAAGTACTGGAACCAAAGAAAACCCCAATATACAGCCCCATGTTCCCAAAATGCAGGACATGGTAGTTTTTCTACAATAGAGGATCCCACCCCAATTCGTGATATAACAAGAGTAATCATACATCCTCAAATTTACAACCAGCGAATTTATAACAACAGGGGATCCCATCCCCACCCGCATCACCCAAGAAATCGGCCTGCGAGAGAAACAACCTAACCGCTACCACCAACACAAGGTAAGCCCATGTAGCTATTTTTAGATTTAAAAGATTTAACACAATCCATGGTTTCAATTCCACTATGCTTTAATTGGGGTTTTCACAGAAAAAGGTTGATCCTGGTGCTTTCAATTTATTTAACCGAGTATACATAATTAGAAAATTCCATGTTACAGTTATTTAAATATCCAAAAACACAAATGTTCATTAGTGCACAGATAAATACCACCAATGGCCTTGATTTTTATTGATCATGGGACTGTATAGTTCACAACATATATCAACAATAAAAGAGCAGAGCAGGTCATCAATCACACCCCCTTCATTCTTTAAAGGTCCATTCATTATCTTTACTATGTTAGGTTTCATCAATTTCGACAGAGACAAAAGCATGCCCACCCCCCATGATACACAGAAAGAGAGACGAAGGATAAAATCCCTACTTTATGGATCGACATTAAGTCACTGCTTGGAAACTGGAAAATAGAAGCTACTGGAACTCCACGGAACGCGATCAAGGAAAACTTCGCAACGGGGGTACGACTCGTTGGGAGGAAGGGTACTCCGAGTAGGATGATCGAGAAAAGAAACCTAGGGAGAAGCCTTTGGTTATAAAGGCTGAGATACAGCATTCCCGGGATGGTTAATATTTGGAACGAAAAACTCGAAACCGCGTAAGAATCGGGATGGTGGGTTTACCACGCGGCGGAGACACCCACACACTACTTAATGGTCCCCACCTTTTGGGGTGGATTAAACCAACACAAAACTCATATTTTTTCATTTACGGGGGGTACATCACAAATAATTTAACATAAAAAGGAATTAATGGGATTTAAAATTGGCTTAATGGGGTAAAAACATGGTTTAAAAACCAATTTGCGCAAAAAAGGAGGCTCTACTAGAAAACTCGTGGAGGGTAGGTGAGAGCTACCGGTAGCCGGGAGCTATTGGTTGGAGACAGCTACCGGTAGCCGAGAGCTACCGATTGGTGATAGCTACAGGTAGCGGAGAGCCACATGTAGCCTAGAGGTACCAGTAACCAAGGGACACCGGTAGCCGAGAGCTACCGGTAGCTGAGAGCGACCGGTGGACGAGGGCCACCGGTACCCCAAGGTCACCTGTAGGCTCGGTCTATTGGTAGGACTATGCTACCACTAGGCCAAGGCTACCCCTAGGAGTCCCTGAGAAGCGGGTATGGCCTTCCAGGCCACCCAGAACACCTCAAATATCAGATTTTTACCAAGTAATGGACCCCAAAAAACCCGGCCCATTACATCAGATTCTTATCAAACTATTCTCGTCCCCGAGAATATAAGAACAACCATGAAAGGAGAGAAGTGGAGTCCAAACAACCACCCCCTAAAGATACTTCTCAGGGGAAAACCCCGAAGTTGTTCGAAAACTGGAACAGAACCCTCCCCCTACATCTAGGAATACTACCCCAAGAGTTATCAACCATAAAAATTCACAACAATACCAAGGATCACATGTCCAACACATGAGTTAGGGATTTCCCTCCTACATGTCAGGATATTATCCGCTTTGGGTGGCACTGACTCGTCGACATAGGTTTAATCACATCCACATTAATGATTCCTGATTAGCAGTCAGGTTTTCCCCATCATCACACATTCGTACACACACACACACAGAACAGGGAATAGATCATCTAATAGCTAATAAAACAAGCATTTCATATATTACAGCACAAGGTACAATATCTCAAGGATCAAAATAAAAAAAACAAGGAAGTAAAAACAGCTCGGGGTACTGAACGCGTAACTGGGCCTCCCGCTCCCATGTGCTCTCTTCAAGGCCACCATGCGTCCACAACAAACTAACTAAGGGGATGGTTCATCCACGAATTACTTTGTTCTTATGATCCTTTATCTTGATTGGTCGTTCTATGAAGGTCGCATCGTCTTCGACATCTAACTCTCCCCAATCGATGACGTGTGTGTCGTCGTGTAGATATCGACGAAGCTGGGACACATGGAATACATCATGTATCCTCAGTAGCAGTGGAGGTAGTGCTAGCTGATAAGCCACTTCACCGAACCACCGCAACACTTCAAAGTGTCCGATGTACCTGGGAGAAAGCTTACTCCCCTGCCAAACCTCTGCGGTCCATGCCAAGGGGAGACCTTCAAGAACACATGGTCCCCGATCTCTAACTGCAGGGGTCTCCTCATATCATCGACATATGACTTCATCCGGTCCTCATCCACCATCATCCTTTCTCGTATAAGCTGAACCTTCTCTGTCTAGCTCCGTACCACCTCCGGGCCATGAGCTCCTTCTTCCCCAACCTCAGTCCATCACACAGGTGAGTGACACAGCCTTCCATATAGGGCTTCTAATGGAGCCATTCCAATGGTATAGTGATTTTTATTAATGTAGGCGAACTCTAACAGAGTAAAGTGTGGCACAATGATCCCCCAAAGTCTTGAATGCATGATCGGAGCATATCATCGAGGGTCTGGATGATGCGCTCTATCTGCCCATCTGTCTGGGGGTGGAAGGCAGTGCTAAGGCGTAGTTGGGTGCCGAATGAATACTGCAAACCCCTCCAGACTCATGAGGTAAAACTTGCATCCCTTTTGGAGACTATGGAACTCAGAACTCCATGCAACTGCACTACATTGTCCACATACTTCTGTGCTTGAGCGTGCACTGCACTCGACTCCTTAATCTCCAGAATGTGAGCCGACTCCATCAAGTGGTCCACTACTACCCAGATGGCGTCACAACCCCCTTGCACCTTGGGTAGTACAATAGCGAAATCCATCGAGATGTCATCCCACTTCTACTCAGGGACATCTAACGGTTGCAACAACCATCTTGGAACATGGTGTTCACCCTTTACCTGCTGACACACTAGGCACTTGGCCACAAACTCTACCACTGCTCGCTTTACTCCAAGCCACCAAAGATGTCTCCACAGACCCTGGTACATCTTGGAATCTCCTGGGTGTACCGCTAGGGGTGAGTTGTGGAACTCACTAAGAACCTTTCCTTGCATCGCCTTTGGAACAAACCTCTTCCTCCGAATCAGCATCTGATTTTAACCATATTTCATCCACCCTTCCTGAGCATCGCCCTGGTAAACTCGGTTGTGCATCCCTTCACACTATGGGTCTCCCCAATGAGACTCTTCCACTTTCCACAACAGAGAATACTGTACTATAATCTGATACTAGAAACCTCTACCACTATCCATCCTCGCATCTAGGTGTAAGGCAACAAATTCCTCCATCTCCTTCCAAGTGTCTGCCGACTCTCTGACTGCATCATTCTACGAACTCCTGCTCAAAGCATCAGCCACTAAATTCCCTTTTCCTGGACTGTAAGAAATCTCGATGTCGTATTCTTGGAGGAACTCCATCCACCTTCACTGCCATATGTTTAGGTCCCGCTGGGAGAAGATATACCTCTAGCTTTTGTGATCCATGAATACCACAAAGTGTTCTTCGATGAGGTTTTTCCACCACAACTTTAGTGCAAAAACGACCGCTGCAAGCTCCAGATCATGGGTGGAATAATTACACTCATGAAGGCATAGCTTTCTAGACCCATAACAGATCACCCCTTGACACTACATCAACACAAATCTGAGGAGATGCACTGAAGCATCACAAAACACCTCATACGCTGCCCCTTCTTCTAGTAGTCTCTGCACTAGGGAACTAACCATCTTCTCCTTCAGATAGGTGAAGGATGCCTCACACTTCTCACACCACACGAAAACCTGGTCATTCTTGGTCATGGCCGTCAAAGGTGCCTCATCTCGTGAGAAGTTGGGTATGATCCTCTGGTAGTAACATGCCAACCTGAGGAAACTACGAAACTCTTCCACGTTCTTGGGTGATTCCCAAGAAACAACCGCCTCACTTTTTGATGGGTCCACCACTACCCTTTTCTCAAACACATCGAGCCCATGGAAGTGCACTTCTTGTGTCCAGAACATGCATTTCGACAACTTCCCATAGAGTTGGTGCTGTCAGAGGACCTCCAAAACCGTCCTCAAGTGCTCAGCGTGGTCCTCCTCCGATCATGAATAGATCAGAATGTCGTCAAAGAACATGACTACAAACTGATACAGATACTTCCGAAATACGGATTTCATAAGCCCCATGAACACACCCGGAGTGTTCGAAACACCGAAAGGCATGACTAAAAACTCAATGTGACCATATCTGCACCTGAAGGCCATCTTCAAAATTTCACCATCCATTACCCTCATCTAGTGATACCCAGACCGCAGGTGGATCATTGAGAACTGTCTTGCCCCTTTCAGATGGTAAAATAGATCGTCTATCCTTGGAAGAGGGAAGCTATTCTTGACCGTTACCTAATTCATCCTCATGTAGTCTATGCACAACTTTATACCACCATTCACCTTCTTCGCAAACAACACAGGACCACCCCCAGTGACACACTCGGTCGAACAAATCCATTCTTCATCAGATCATCAATCTGAATCTGTAATTCACGTAGCTCCGAAGTCACCATCCAGTATAGAGCCATCAAAATCAGACGAGAACCAGGATGCAAGTCTATCCTAAAATCGATATCACGTCGAGGTGGTAGAGTCGTCACCTCCTCAGAGAACACGTCCATAAATTCACTGATGATCTGTGTTACCTCCACCATCTCAGCATCGACTGACACTATTGACAACTCGGCTAACAAGGAGAGGAGGGGTTCCTCTCACCTGCTGCCCTTCTGTCCACTCCGCTCGCTGGTGAAAGTAACATGTCGGCCTCCCAAGTCCGAGACACAACCCTTCCTCAGAAGTAGTCGATGATGGAACACATAGAGAACAACAAGTCGATTCCTAGGATTAAATTGTATGGTTGTATCTGTAGCAGTAGTAGATACCTGGCCGACTGATGTGGACCTATCATCAGTATACATCCTCTACAAACATATAACATGTCGGTATGACCTTTGACTGGTGTGCTCAGCACCAGGGCCACTGGAAGTCTCTCGGCATCTAGACCGAAGGAACATGCCAGACCGGGTGCAACAAAGGATTGAAAAGCTCCGGTATCAAACAAGGCATAAGAAAAGGTACTGAACAAACTGATCTTACCTCAAATAACCTCTAGTCCCGCTGGAACTACTGCCTCCGCGGCGTGCAACTATCCACGCTCAGCTCCTCTGCCCCTCGGTTATCAGCCACCTCCATGACCACACCCTGGTCGAGGTACCTGAGTAGTGCCATGAGGTCAGCCTCCCCTGCAACGTCTTCCCTTGGAGGAACGAGAGTTCATTGCTCCTGCTGGTGCTACTGGAAGGGCTTAGCTAGAAGCTGCTGGTGAGGTGGGTGATGGGCCTATCCACCAACGCCGTACTGTACTTGGTTCGGGCACTGATTCCATGTAACGCCCCGACCCCAGCTACCCAGAGTCGGTGCATTACTTCGTAACAATGGCATGATCACAAGAAAGATCAAATCCCGAAAGACCGATTAGTTTAGTAGCCTTAGAAATACTAGATATATTCATAAGTTTTACATTACATCATAAAATGAAAAACTACTACAACAACATAATGTTTCCAACGTCCACACTATAAACCCCTCATAATATCCCTGCAAGTCAATCGTAATTTACTTCTTCACTACCTGGGAAAAATAAAACATAGAAAAGGGGTGAGCTCAAATGCCCAGTAAGGATAACAATATAGCGGAACATTCAAAATAAGCATAAACATTTAAGGCAATGAATTACTAAAACAAAAGCCTTTTAAAATTGAACTTCAACATAGTATGGCAAAAGTAAAATGAAATAATGCCATTTACTTGTTCACATGGATATTCTACTAATCGAATAATCACATGCAATATCAATAACCACTTTCATAATGTTGGAATGCATAATGCCAGACTATCATAACCACATAGCCAAGGCCTCGTGCCAAGACTACAAATAAGATTTTGTCAAGGCCTTGTGCCAAGACACTAGTTTGTCTCATGAGACCTACCAATGCATCGAGGAGCTATAGCGGGCTCCACCCGTCACTTATTAAGTCCAATGCATTCCCATATGAAAAGGTTTAAACATAACATAAACATTCGTATTAAAACTAGCATACGAAATGTCAATAATTTCACCATAAACTATGAATGGTATAAAAATAGAACATCCACAGTCAAACATATCACAAAACCTTCAATACAATATAGAATTTTTGTATCATAATAAATCAACTTCAAATAATCTTAAAATCCATCAAAGGATGTTGACATAGATGAAATCAAAATTCTTTTTAAAGAAGTATCTCCTTTTCTTTTGAAATAATTTATGATCCATATAAAATAAAACATTTTATTTGAAAATATTCTTATAAGCTTGTATGGAAAGCTTCGGCAATTTTATAACGGCGGAAAATAACCGCACCCGCCGTATAAGTTAAAAAACATTCTTACCTCAATTCTGTCGAAAAGGTTAAAAAGGACCTTATTTTGAAAACGACGGAAAGATTCCTTTATAAAACTCTTATAAAAAGTCAAACAAGGGTATAAATGACTTTAACCCATATTCTTGTAAATAGTAAAAATGTTTTGAAATGCATTTCGAAGAAACATGGATGTTGATAATAAAGAGATCCCAGTAGATTATTACGTATAATACAACCTCGGATAATGAAGAGATTGTGAAATAACCCTTACCTTGTACTTTTCCTTGGTTGGGGTAGGTTAACCTCCTGTATAATGGTGAAATAATTGTTATTAAATTATACAAGAATCATATACATTAATATGATATCATATATGATCTTTTAACATTGCTTTGATAATAATATCTTAGTATTATCGTTGTTTCGGGTGTGAACTTTCTTGTTTTCTTTTGTATGTTTTGTTACGTAAGACATGTTTGTAAAGGATAGGTTGTATATTATTCATATCCAGAATGATATAAAGTCCTTAAACATCATTTTTAAATCATAAAATGATAATTATACTTGAATGGATACGATGTAGAATGAATCTCATCGCGTTCGTGGAGACGGTAGTCCGTACGTACGCACGAACGCTACTTCCATTTAATTTTTTTTTAAAAGAATCGAATCCAAATGATACATAGGTATATTACTATTCCAGTATAATATAATATTTTATATATGTTACATAAGTTCATTAACACCATCCTTTATATGTTCCATGTGTGGTATGAACGAGTCATATCATTTTAAGGGGGCGGTAGTCCGCACTTCCTCAAATGAAATTATCGTATGTATATACAACATGAAACGAATAATGGTATGAAATAAAATGGAATTTCAGAAGCTTATATATAAAATATATATCCTTAATATCATATTTAATTACAGTGACATCATAATGGCCACCATGAGAGGTGGTAAGATGTATTTGAACAATCATCGTTTCGTGAGGCGTTAGTTTGCCATCCACAGAAACATTATGTTCATCATCCATTAGATGGAGTTGTGTGTATGTGTAGTTTTAATCCTTATTATAACAACATCCTAGTATATTTAGGATACTGGTGTTGTTACAAAAGAAAGGAAATAAAAAGATTTTGGGGGTTGGAGAAGCAAAATAAATGAAAATACTTTAAGAGAAATTGTTACCTTTAATTTAGGTAACTCACTTTGGTTGGAACCAAAGGACTTCTTGAAATGCTTTCTGCCTAAGGGGAAGCTTCAAGGAGGAGGAGAGGGATGTGGGGAGCTTAGTTGGGCAGAGTTTGGACGAGCCAAGTGGCTTGAGAGGTGTGAGGAAAAGAGAAGGAGGAGTGCCCTTTTATAAGAGGGGTGAGGGGCACCTTTGGAAAAGCTAGAAATATTAATTTATAATAAATTCATATTCGGTTTCCAAAGGCTCCAAAGTTGACTATTCAAAGGATGAGGTGGGGATAGGTCGAAAACAACTCATCCAATAGAATTTAGACAGGTTTGGGTACTTATATTAACCTTATCTTTAAGTATTAACTCTAAGTTAATTAGTTTCACTTTTACAATGTCTCTTTGTATTTTTATATAATATGGTTAATAAACTTACTATATACATCCAAGAGACCCCCAAGTGGTCCATTAATGAGGAACCTATCATAATATAAGTCTCTTGGCCGAACCTTAGATTTTTAGGAATTTAATATCAATTAATAATATAATATTTGTTTTAAGAACTCTTTTATGTCAATTTTGACACTATTCAATAGTTGATTTTTGTGAAACTCCTAACAGATTGATTACTTCGAAAAAAGTCAATTAAATCAATCCTAATATATCATATTATCATAGAAAAGTAGTTTAATTCATTAAAAGTTTCATATTATAATTATTTGGGTATTTATAAGATCAATTATTTTAATTTTTCACTATTTTAGTAATTACTGCATCATCATTGTGTCATAAATAAAATATATTATTTAATGTCTAAAAATTATAAATAAAATATCATTATGTAGGAAAGATTTTTATCTTTCTAATTAATATTTGTAATCTAAAATCCAACATGTATAACCCTATGTAAAAATTGTTCTTCTAAAAGATGTAAGCTTATGCCATTTTTATTTTTATTTTAACTTTATTAATATAATGTGTCATTATCACTTACAAGTGGCTCCAAGGGGTCCCCAAATTGACCCAAGGATGCCCATGGTCGGGTATGTGTACACCAATAAGGTTAGGACACGTTTTAGGGTAATTTTGTATTATTATAATATTATTTTTTAACCCTTATTTACCAGATTTACCCTTTAACCATGGTAAATAAAATATTTACCGCAGTAATTATTCAAAATGTCTAAAAATAAAAGTTACCTATTTACACAATTTTAACATCCTGATTCCAAATATGGAATCCATTTTTCTAAATTCAAAACACAGAAGTGGCAGAAATTAATTTAAAATTAATTCCCGCTGTCAAAACAAAAAGCGTGTTTTTAAGAGATAATAACTATCAAAAGATTGACACTTGTTTATGTTCGGTTTAATTGTAAAATTATGTCCAATGACCAAAATTATATTAAATGGTAAAAATATATTCTAAATATACTTTAAAACCACTCAAAATCACAATTTATCACTATTAATTATTTTGATTAAAAAAGTTGTTTTTTATTAAAATTTAGAAATTTTCACTATTCATCAAAATATGAAAGTTATCCGAAATGTACCAAAATTTCACCCTAGGCTAATTTTGATATTCCGAATATAAAAATGAAGTCCATTTTGAAATATTGAATATATATGATTTCAAAAAGTAGGTATTACTATTCACAATGGCTAGTTTAATTAGTTGTGGTGTGTGTTAGAACTCGAGGTTGCGTACAACACACGCTATCGCATTATTCGAAGGGAAACATACCATAGAAGCTTGGGGTGTTACATTCTCCCCTCCTTCAAATAATTTCATCCTTGCAATTTCTAGGGTATTACTGCATAAAAAGACTCGGGTGGTTCTTCATCATAAGTTCCTCGGGTTCCCACGTTGCCTCTTCCATCTTATGGTTTCTCCACAAAACTTTTACCAGACGCGTCGTCCGGTTTCTCAGTACTTGTTCTCTTGTATCAAGAATCCTGACGGGCTCTTCGCAATAAGAAAGATCGGGTTCCAGTTCTAATTCCTCATAGGTGAGTACATGCGTTGGGTCAGGCATGTATTTTCTCAACAGAGATACGTGGAACACATCGTGAACTTTGGAGAGACTTGGCGGCATTGCCAATCGGTAGGCTACAACCCCAATTCGTTCTAGAATTTCAAAAGGTCCGATGTACCTGGGACTCAATTTACCTTTCTTACCAAAACGTATGACTCCCTTCCATGGAGATAACTTCAGGAAAACATGATCACCGACTTGAAATTCCAAATCCTTCCTTCGATTATCGGCATAGCTCTTCTGCCTACTTTGAGCTGCTTTGATGTGATTTTGGATTACCTTCACCTTTTCCACCGTTTCCTCCACCAGTTCTGGGCCTACAAGTTTTCTTTCACCAACGTCATCCCAACAGGTTGGTGTACGACATCTCTTTCCGTATAATGCTTCATATGGTGCCATCTGAATACTTGAATGGAAGCTATTGTTATAGGAAAATTCTACCAGTGGTAAATATTGATCCCACATACCCTGAAAGTCAAGGGAGCAAGATCTCAACATGTCTTCTAAGGTCTGAATAGTCCGTTCTGATTGTCCATCTGTCTGAGGGTGGTAAGCAGTGCTCAAATGAAGTTCAGTATCTAGGGATTTCTGGAGACTTTTCCAAAATCTTGAAGTAAAACGGGGATCACGATCAGAAACAATCGATAGGGGTACTCCATGAAGTCTCACAACTTCATTAATGTATAGTCTTGCTAGACGTTCCAGGGTTAGATCTTCTCTTATAGCAAGAAAATGTGTGGACATGGTAAGACGATCAACAATAACCCATATTCCATCATTCCTTCTAAGAGTCTTTGGTAGCCCCATGACAAAGTCCATTGTAATATTGTCCCATTTCCACTCTGGTATGGGAAGAGGTTGCATGACTCCTCCAGGATGTTGCCTTCCAGCTTTCACTTGTTGACAAACCATACATCTTGACACAAAATCAGCAATCTCCCTCTTCATGTTGTCCCACCAAAAATGTTCCTTCAAATCTCTATACATTTTGGTGCTCCCAGGGTGTATAGAGAAATTGGAACTATGAGCGTCATCCAGCAATTCCCTTTTTAGATCAGGTATATTGGGAACACAAAGTCTCATCCCGAATTTCAAAATTCCATCTTCATACACAAAGTCTCTCAATTTCCCATCATTCACAGCTTTAATCTTCTTCTGAAATTCTTCATCATCGGTCTGAGAACTCTTAATCCTTTCTAGTAAAGATGGTTTGGCAACCATTTGAAAAAGCATTGATGTTTCACCTTCCCTGGTTATTCCCATGTCCATCTTCACTAGATCCATGAAAATTGGATCCCTTTCAATTCTCATCATGTTCAAAACTCCATGGTCTTTTCTGCTCAAAGAATCTGCCACCTTGTTTGCTTTCCCTGGGTGGTAGTGTATCGTACAATCATAATACTTGAGTAATTCAATCCATCTCCTTTGCCTCATGTTGAGTTCTTTTTGTGAGAAAATATACTTCAAACTCTTGTGATCAGTATAAATCTCACATTTTTCACCATAGAGGTAGTGCCTCCATATCTTCAAAGCAAAGATCACAGCTGCTAACTCAAGATCATGAGTAGGATAGTTTTGTTCATGAATTTTCAACTATCGTGATGCATAGGCAATTACTCTATCATTCTTCATAAGGACACAACCAAGTCCTTTCTTTGATGCATCACTATAAATAACGAACCCATCATTCCCCGATGGTAGAGTCAATATAGGAGCATTGACTAATCTTTTCTTCAATTCTTCGAAACATTCTTCACACTCTTTTGTCTAAAAAAATTTAACCCCTTTACGTGTGAGCTTCGTTAATGGGTTAGCCAATCGGGCAAAATTCTGGACGAAACGTCGATAATAACCTGCCAAGCCAATAAAACTACGTACCTCAGTTATACTCGTAGGTGCTTGCCATTCTTGGATTGCTTTGGTCATAGAAGGATCAACAGAGATTCCATCTTTAGAGACAATATGGCCAAGAAAAGAAATCTCCTGAAGCCAGAATTCACACTTGCTAAACTTTCCATATAATTCATGCCTCCTCAGAGTCTTCAAGATAATGCGCAAGTGATTTTCATGATCTTCGTAGGTTTTGGAGTATACCAAGATATCATCAATAAATACCACCACAAATTCATCGAGATACTCCTTGAAAACTCTATTCATCAGATCCATGAATACAGAGGGTGCATTAGTCAATCCAAATGGCATTACAGTAAACTCGTAATGCCCGTACCTGGTTCGAAATGCTGTCTTCGGAATGTCTTCCTTCTTTACACACAACTGATGGTATCCAGATCGAAGGTCAATCTTTGAAAAGTATTGAGCTCCATGCAGTTGGTCAAATAAATCATCAATACGAGGTAGGGGATACTTGTTCTTTATCGTTATAGCATTGATCTCCCTGTAGTCGATACATAACCTCATAGATCCATCTTTCTTTTTAACAAAAAGAACAGTGGCTCCCCATGGAGAAACACTAGGGCGAATAAATCCCTTATTACTCAATTCCTCTAGTTGTTTCTTTAGTTCGACTAACTCTACAGTGGCCATTCTATAAGGGGTCTTCGATATAGGCCTTGATCCAGGAATCAAATCAATGGAAAACTCAACTTCTCGTTCTGGAGGATGTCCAGGTAAATTTTCCGGAAATACATCTACAAATTCTTTCACAACAGGTACATCCTCTATTTGAACATTACTTTCCTCACCGACATTTATTTCATTCTCTTCCTCCCCAATAATTGAATTATGTTGAGCTACTGGGGGTGGATCTAAATAAGAATTAGGTGGTGACGATTCTGCTCTAAAAATAAGGTGCTCCTTATCATTATCATCAAGAATCGTAACCTCTTTCTTCTTACAATAAATCTTCGCATCATAGTCCGAAAGCCAGTCCATACCGAGGATTATATCAATCTCAATCATAGGTATGATGATGAGGTTAGCAGATAAAGAAAATTTATGTGCTCTAATGGGGACTGATTCACAAAACTTCGTTGCAACGATACTTCCCTTAGGAGTTTTAACGGACAACTCCCTTATTAAATCAAATTGGAAATATCTAATTTTCTTAGCAAACTGGGAAGATATGAAACAATGCGATGATCCAGAATCAAATAATGCATTTGCTAAACTTGAGGAAACCATTAAATTACCTGCCACAACGTCTTTCGGAGCTTCTACCTCAGCAGTAGTGATAGCATAAGCATGGCCTTGATCCCTTGGCCTTTTCTGAGGTAAGTTCTCCTGACGCTTAGGGCATGCATTCGCATAATGCCACATTTCCCTACAATTGTAGCACTGAACATTGGTAGCTTCCTTCTTCCCCTTGCAATCATGAGCTTGGTGGCCTTTTTCACCACACTTGTAACAGACTCCCATTCCCTTCAAGCAAGTACCAGGATGTTTCTTCCCACATTTACCACAAGATGGATATTCAACATTTCATTTCTTCCCCTTATTTCCATTCCCAGATTGATCAGCATGTCTCTTCTTCTCTTGCTTTGCTTTAAAGTCATAAGACTTAGAGAATTCCTTTTCGGTCTTGATAGCACATGAGACAATGTCTTCGTACGATGAAAAGGATTGTGAGACTAATGCTCGACGGAGAAATGGTTTTAACCCATCAAAGAAACGATCAATCTTACTTCTTGAGTTGCGAATATAATCACCAGCGTACCTCGCTAACCTTGTAAAGTTAGCCTCATACATTGTGACATTCTCATCCTCCTTTTGTCTCAGACTCAGAAATTGTCTTTCCATATCTGCTCGATGGTGGCGAGGAAAGTATTTTTCTAAAAACAGATCTTTGAACTCCCTCCATTCCATATTTGATACTTCATCATCTTCCTTCGTATTTTGAATCAATGACCACCATTGATCAGCATCTCCAGTGAGGCGGTAAACTGTCATGATAACTTTTTCCCTTTCACTGCTCCCCAAAGCCTGAAATATTTTCTCTAGGGAAAATTTCCATTGCTCAGCTACTAAGGGATTTGTACTCCCATTGAATGTTGGTGGTTGCTGTCTCATGAATCGATCTAACATTGATCCTCCACGCTGCGGATCAAGGTTCTCTATACGGGTAAGGTTATTATTCATAACCTGAGTAAGTTGTCCCAGTATGGTGATTAGCTGATCAGCACCAGTTGCATCACCAGCCCCACTATAATTATCTTGAGCAGGAGGGAAATCCCTACATGGAGTGCGTGCATTGATACAGTTTCCATTTCTTCCACTAGGCGCCATTTCTAAACAATGGCATAAACTAGATCAGTTTATGAATCAAAATACATAATCCCATACTTATAAAACACTAAACATAAATTGAACTATCTATGGATATAATCCATAATCATAAATATGTTTTCTTTGAGGAAGTATATACTCATAAACCTTTCATAACGATTTGTAAAGAAAATTAGAGTTATCCTAAGCATATCCCCTGGGAGTGTTGTAACCAAGAGTGCAGCAAGGCCCGTTGTCGTGCACCAGTTCCCGTTCGAGTCTAGCTCAAAGCGGTGTTTTCGGGTTTTACCCCTAGGTACATCTGTGCCAGAGCCGCCTCTACCTGCTCGTATCCAGACAGGGATGTATTGCTCGGAAAACTCACAAAATCTCTACAATACCAAAATTCTAGGAAGTTCTTCTATACTAATCCTCAAAGTTCATCTTAGGAATACGTTCTCTAATCAGAGTTTATCTAAATCTATCTTCCAAGGTTTGTACTAAACTTCCTCTGATACCAACTGTAACGCCCCGACCCCAGCTACCCAGAGTCGGTGCATTACTTCGTAACATTGGCATGATCACAAGAAAGATCAAATCCTGAAAGACCGATTAGTTTAGTAGCCTTGGAAACACTAGATATATTCATAAGTTTTACATTACATCATAAAATGAAAAACTACTACAACAACATAATGTTTCCAACGTCCACACTATAAACCCCTCATAATATCCCTGCAAGTCAATCATAATTTACTTCTTCACTACCTGGGAAAAATAAAACATAGAAAAGGGGTGAGCTCAAATGCCCAGTAAGGATAACAATATAGCGGAACATTCAAAATAAGAATAAACATTTATGGCAATGAATTACTAAAACAAAAGCCTTTTAAAATTGAACTTCAACATAGTATGGCAAAAGTAAAATGAAATAATGCCATTTACTTGTTCACATGTATATTCTACTAATCGAATAATCACATGCAATATCAATAACCACTTTCATAATGTTGGAATGCATAATGCCAGACTATCATAACCACATAGCCAAGGCCTCGTGCCAAGACTACAAATAAGATTTTGTCAAGGCCTTATGCCAAGACACTAGTTTGTCTCATGAGACCTACCGATGCATCGAGGAGCTACAGCGGGCTCCACCCGTCACTTATTAAGTCCAATGCATTCCCATATGAAAAGGTTTAAACATAACATAAACATTCGTATTAAAACTAGCATACGAAATGTCAATAATTTCACCATAAACTATGAATGGTATAAAAATAGCACATCCACAGTCAAACATATCACAAAACCTTCAATACAATATAGAAGTTTTGTATCATAATAAATCAACTTCAAATAATCTTAAAATCCATCAAAGGATGTTGACATAGATGAAATCAAAATTCTTTTTAAAGAAGTATCTCCTTTTATTTTGAAATCATTTAAGATCCATATAAAATAAAACATTTTCTTTGAAAATATTCTTATAAGCTTGTATGGAAAGCTTTGACAATTTTATAACGGCGGAAAATAACCGCACCCGCCGTATAAGTTAAAAAAACATTCTTACCTCAATTCCGTCGAAAAGGATAAAAAGGACCTTGTTTTGAAAACGACGGAAAGATTCCTTTATAAAACTCTTATAAAAAGTCAAACAAGGGTATAAATGACTTTAACCCATATTCTTGTAAATAGTAAAAATGTTTTGAAATACATTTCGAAGAAACATGGATGTTGATGATAAAGAGATCCCAGTAGATTATTACGTATAATACAACCTCGGATAATGAAGAGATTGTGAAATAACCCTTACCTTTTACTTTTCCTTGGTTGGGGTAGGTTAACCTCCTGTATAATGGTGAAATAATTGTTATTAAATTATACAAGAATCATATAGATTAATATGATATCATATATGATCTTTTAACATTGCTTTGATAATAATATCTTAGTATTATCGTTGTTTCGGGTGTGAACTTTCTTGTTTTCTTTTGTATGTTTTGTTACGTAAGACATGTTTGTAAAGGATAGGTTGTATATTATTCATATCCAGAATGATATAAAGTCCTTAAACATCATTTTTAAATCATAAAATGATAATTATACTTGAATGGATACGATGGAGAATGAATCTCATCGCGTTCGTGGAGACGGTAGTCCGTACGTACGCACGAACGCTACTTCCATTTAATTTTTTATTTTAAAAGAATCGAATCCAAATGATACATAGGTATATTACTATTCCAGTATAATATAATATTTTATATATGTTACATAAGTTCATTAACACCATCCTTTATATGTTCCATGTGTGGTATGAACGAGTCATATCATTTTAAGGGGGCGGTAGTCCGCACTTCCTCAAATGAAATTATCGTATGTATATACAACATGAAACGAATACTGGTATGAAATAAAATGGAATTTAAGAAGCTTATATATAAAATATAAATCCTTAATATCATATTTAATTACAGTGACATCATAATGGCCACCATGAGAGGTGGTAAGATGTATTTGAACAATCATCGTTTCGTGAGGCGTTAGTTTTCCATCCACAGAAACATTATGTTCATCATCCATTAGATGGAGTTGTGTGTATGTGTAGTTTGAATCCTTTTTATAACAACATCCTAGTATATTTAGGATACTGGTGTTGTTACAAAAGAAAGGAAATAAAAAGATTTTGGGGGTTGGAGAAGCAAAATTAATGAAAATACTTTAAGAGAAATTGTTACCTTTAATTTAGGTAACTCACTTTGGTTGGAACCAAAGGACTTCTTGAAATGCTTTCTGCCTAAGGGGAAGCTTCAAGGAGGAGTAGAGGGATGTGGGGAGCTTAGTTGGGCAGAGTTTGGACGAGCCAAGTGGCTTGAGAGGTGTGAGGAAAAGAGAAGGAGGAGTGCCCTTTTATAAGAGGGGTGAGGGGCACCTTTGGAAAAGCTAGAAATATTAATTTATAATAAATTCATATTCGGTTTCCAAAGGCTCCAAAGTTGACTATTCAAAGGATGAGGTGGGGATAGGTCGAAAACAACTCATCCAATAGAATTTAGACAGGTTTGGGTACTTATATTAACCTTATCTTTATGTATTAACTCTAAGTTAATTAGTTTCACTTTTACAATGTCTCTTTGTATTTTTATATAATATGGTTAATAAACTTACTATATACATCCAAGCGACCCCCAAGTGGTCCATTAATGAGGAACCTATCATAATATAAGTCTCTTAGCCTAACCTTAGATTTTTAGGAATTTAATATCAATTAATAATATAATATTTGTTTTAAGAACTCTTTTATGTCAATTTTGACACTATTCAATAGTTGATTTTTGTGAAACTCCTAACAGATTGATTACTTCGAACAAAGTCAATTAAATCAGTCCTAATATATCATATTATCATAGAAAATTAGTTTAATTCATTAAAAGTTTCATATAATAATTATTTGGGTATTTATAAGATCAATTATTTTAATTTTTCACTATTTTAGTAATTACTGCATCATCATTGTGTCATAAATAAAATATATTATTTAATGTCTAAAAATAACAAATAAAATATCATTATGTAGGAAATCTTTTTATCTTTCTAATGAATATTTATAATCTAAAATCCAACATGTATAACCCTATGTAAAAATTGTATTTCTAAAAGATGTAAGCTTATGCCATTTTTATTTTTATTTTAACTTTATTAATATAATGTGTCATTATCACTTACAAGTGGCTCCACGGGGTCCCCAAATTGACCCAAGGATGCCCATTGTCGGGTATGTGTACACCAATAAGGTTAGGACACGTTTTAGGGTAATTTTATATTATTATAATATTATTTTTTAACCCTTATTTACCGGATTTACCCTTTAACCATGGTAAATAAAATATTTACCGCAGTAATTATTCAAAATGTCTAAAAATAAAAGTTACCTATTTACACAATTTTAACAACCTGATTCCAAATATGGAATCCATTTTTCTAAATTCAAAACACAGAAGTGGCAGAAATTAATTTAAAATTAATTCCCGCTGTCAAAACAAAAAGCGTGTTTTTAAGAGATAATAACTATCAAAAGATTGACACTTGTTTATGTTCGGTTTAATTGTAAAATTATGTCCAATGACCAACATTATATTAAATGGTAAAAATATATTCTAAATATACTTTAAAACCACTCAAAATCACAATTTATCACTATTAATTATTTTGATTAAAAAAGTTGTTTTTAATTAAAATTTAGAAATTTTCACTATTCATCAAAATATGAAAGTTATCCGAAATGTACCAAAATTTCACCCTAGGCTAATTTTGATATTCCGAATCTAAAAATTAAGTCCATTTTGAAATATTGAATATATATGATTTCAAAAAGTAGGTATTACTATTCACAATGGCTAGTTTAATTAGTTGTGGTGTGTGTTAGAACTCGAGGTTGCGTACAACACACGCTATCGCATTATTCGAAGGGAAACGTACCATAGAAGCTTGGGGTGTTACATTCCAGAGATGTCCATGGATCTCAAAGACGAAGCACCTCGGTCCTGGGCCCGAAGGGAAAGTGCGAGGACCGGGGGACCGGAACTGGAACTGTTGCGGCCTGCTCCCTGCTAGTCGGAACCAAGAGGGTCCCGATGCTGGAGGTCTGGTGCTGACGACCTTTCCCTTTGACAGGCCTAGCTGAATCCCCTCTCGTGAAACACTGCCCAACATGTGCATACTCTCCACCAACTCTTCCTTCTTCTGGACCTCCAAGTATGTCGGTAAGGTGAAGGGGGTAACATCATACTGGAGGGAAGGTCAGAGCGCCTCCTCTAAACGTCTCACCCAAGTCTCCTCATCCGGAATGTGGTCTGGAGAAAAGCGGAGGTGGTCCTTGAACTTGATCCCAAGATCCCTTACCGACATACTCCCCTGATGGAGGGATATTGTCTCATACCTCTTCTTTGTCTTCAATGTAGAAGAGAGGAATTCTACCCGGAACTCCTTCTTGAAATCATCCCATGCCACCTCAGCCTCGCTCCTCTCCCCCAGGTAGAGCGTCCACCATTGAGGCACTGCTCCCCGCATCTGGCTGACGGCCAGAGGAACCCAGTACTCATTTGGATCCCATATCAAGCTGAAGGCTATCACCACCTCCTCTAGCCAGCCCTCCGTCTTCATGTCAAAGGTGTTCCCCTCATACTTCTTGAGGGACTGTCTCTGGAAGGCTCGAAGTGTATTCTGCCACTGGTCATCCTCCTCCTCTCGATCAGCCCTCTACTGATTGGCCAAGTAAACCTCCTGGTCCAGGATCGCCCGTACAACTCGTGGTCGTCTCCCGGGTGCCATAGCTACAAGGTAAACAAAGAATGCTTAAGCCCAATTAGTGAAGAATGTTGTTCTTAAAACTCCTTAAACTTATTATTTATTCCAAATTCCCAAAACACCCCAAAAACACGAGAACAGAAGTCATTATGATTCATGTACCTTTCCTAGGGTCTCTACCCTACAATCGGTATGGCCTCACTTAGTTGTTTGGTAGGTCCAGTGTCCTTGCATCGGATCACGGGGGGCCCTAAAATCCCATTTCCTAGCCGGTCTTCCCTGGCCTAATTCATGAACCATGGTCACCCAACACTGTTTCCCTACCATCCCATGAAATCCTCATTGTTCATAACTCCAGACTCCATCCTATCTCTCACCATAGCCTCTGAAACTATTCTTTCACAACCCGCCTTCATGAAAAGGAGGGAAGGGTCAACTGATTGCCATGCCCTTTTTTCTCTAAGTTGAAGGAGAGATAATGACCCCCGAAACCCACCTCTAATAGGTACCGGAGTGGCGACCATCTCCAAGGGTATGAAATCACACACTAAATGGAAGGCATTACCTTTTTTATTTTAATAGTATCCAAAGATAAGATAGTGAATCCCACAACACCAACACTGAAAGTGCAAGTATGGCTGATAGTAAACCATTCCAATATTCATGTTCAAAGTAAACGATACAAGTCAAAAAACTCCAAAGATGAAAAGAAACCATGAAAAGGAAAAAAACAACAGTAACTTCCCTAATGATCCAATCTAGAATGACTACGCACAATCCTTGAATTCCTCTTGGAAACCTGAAAGTAGTTTTATATACGTAAGGTGAGCATACAAGCACACTCAGTAGAGAAAAACCCAGACTCTCATCCACAAGTGAGGAGACATTCTAATTCCCCGTGGAAAAAGAGATAACCAAATACCTAACAAGGTAAACTAACCAACCAAGCCTCACCAAGGCACACTCCCCAAATAACGCAAGTCTAGTAAAGTATAGTAAGAGCACATAGATGTTTGGGTACCCCGCACTGCTTTCCCACTGGTTATTGATGACATCCTACACATTGATCCAATCCCGCCATTCTAACCGCAGTCCCACTGCTACCCCCACCCACACAAACCTGGGCCACAACCACACATCCCGCCCACAAACACCTGGCCACAACCACAATCTCACCCATAGACACCTTGACCAGAATAATCTCACATAACCATGCCTGAAAACACCTATGCCAGAACAACCACTGTCACACCCAAAGACACCTGGGCCAAAAACCTACTATCACGCTCGAAGACACCTGGGCCTCATCCCAAAGATACTTGGGAAACAACATTCTCGTAAACACCTGAGACAACCACTACAACCACCCCGCCTGAAGATTCATGGGATAATAATGAACCTCATGCCATCACAACTAGCCCGAAAATATTTGGGATATATGGGAAATAGAGCAGAAAGGATCTAATAACAAGCCACTAA
The DNA here is from genome assembly GCA_963277665.1 of Viscum album. Classification (NCBI taxonomy): domain Eukaryota; kingdom Viridiplantae; phylum Streptophyta; class Magnoliopsida; order Santalales; family Viscaceae; genus Viscum; species Viscum album. Next base: position 1,018,694,733 of record OY728131.1, read on the forward strand.
TAGAAGTGTTGGTAAAAACACCCTCCACCATGAAATGGGGGTGTTCAACAATAAGTGCTCAACTTGGGTGGGGAGCGAATAAGAAACATGAAAAATACTAAATATATGTATAAGTAACAAACACTCAACCCAACCTAGGGTTTCCAAAGCCAATCCAAGAACAAGAACACTCATCCCTATTCATAGGAAGCACACTACTCATAGCCGAGTCGCAACTCACCCCCCAGAACCAATTCCCATTTAAGCTATTCTTTCTTCCATTTTCATGTAATCTCGTTTAAACAATGTTCTGCACTACTGGGTAACTAACAGCATAAGCACAAACCAAGGGAAAAAGTTACATCCAACAGCAATTTAAGCATTCACACCCAGTTCTCTCGCAAAATCACAACAACAAATGGATATGGGAGATCCCTCAAAGTACTAGAACCAAAGAAAACCCCAAGATACATCCCCATGTTCCCAAAATCTAGGAGCCAATGGTTTCTCAACAACATAGGATCCCACCCAAATTGATGATATAATCAGAGTAATCAAATAGCCTCAAATTCACAACTAGCAAATGTATAACAATAGGGGATCCCATCCCCACCTGCATCGCCCCAACAATCGGCCCGTGAAAGAAACAACAAAACTGCTACCACTAACACAAGGCATGACCATGCAAGTATTTTTAGATTTAAAATATTCAACTCACTCCATGTTTTCAATTCTACTGTTCTTTAACCAGGGTTATCACAGAAAAGGATTTATCTTGGTGATTTCAATTTATTTAACCAAGTATACATAATTAACGAATTACATGTTACTGTTATTTAAATATACAAAAACACCAAGGTTCATTAGTGCAAAGAGAAAGACCACAAATGACAATGATTTTCATTGATCATAGGCCCATATAATTCATAACACATATCAACAATAAAAGAGTAGAGCATGTCATCGATCACACCCCCTTCATTATTTAATGGTTCGTTCATTATCTTCATTAAGTTAGGTTTCATCAATTTCCACATAGAAAAAAACATTCCCATCCTGCATGATACACAGAAGGAGAGACGAAGGATAAAATATCTACTTGAAGGATCGACGTTAAGTACTCATGTGGAAATTGGAAAACAGGAGTTGTAGGAACTCCAAGGAACGTAATCAAGGAAAACATCACAACAGGGGTATGACTCGTCGGGAGGAAGGGTACTCGGAGCCGGATGATCGAGAAAAGAAACCTAGGGAGAAGCCTTTGGTTATAAAGGCTGTGATATAGAATTCCTAGGAGAGTTAAGATATAGAAAGAAAAAATCGAAACAACGTAAGAAGCGAGATCAAGGGTTGACCACGTGGCTGAGACACCCACACACTACTTAAATGTCTCTGCCTCTCGGGGTGGTTTAAACTGACTCTAACCTCATGGTTTTTCATTTAAGGGGGGTACCTCACCAGTCATTAAATTTAAATAGGCATTAATGGGCTTTAAAATAGGCTTAAAGTTGTCAAAACATGGTTTTAAAATCAATTTGTGCATAAAGGATGCGCTACTGGAAAACCTGTGGGGGTAGGTGAGAGCTACTGGTAGCCGAGATCTACCGGCTGCCGACAGATACCGGTAGCCCAGAGCTATCAGTTGGTGATAGATACCGGTTCGCGACAGCTACCGGTAGCTGAGAGCTACTGGTTAGTGACAACTACCGGTAGCTGAGAGCTGCCGGTTGGCGACAGCTACCCGTAGCTGAGATCTATCGGTAGCCTAGAGGCACTGCTAGCTGAGAGCCGCAGTTATCCTAGAGCCACCAGTGGCCGAGAGCAACCGATAGCTGAGAGCCACTGGTAGCCGAGAGCCACTGGTGGCCGAGATCCACCAGTAGCCGAGAGCTATCAGTAGCCGAGGCCAACGGTACCCCAAGGTTACTGTTAGTCTAGGTCTACCGGTAGGCCTAGGATACCGGTAGGCCATGGCTACTGGTAGGAGTCACCAAGAAGCTGGGATGGCCTTCCAAGCCACCTAGAACACCTCAAATATCATATTTTTACCATGTAATAAACCCAAAACCCAGGGCCATTACAGTGACGTGCTCCCCACCATCATAAAATCTATTAGGTGTCGATCATGTGGATATCTGAGAACGTTGAGCCTCGTAGTCAGTGTCCCTAAGCTGTGACTCCCTGACATGCTGACTGAGTGGGGGAGTGATAGTCATAGACTAGAGGTATGTTTCTCCATCTCTATCCTTGAAGTATATCTTCAACGCGGCTACCTAATCTGTCGCATCACTCATCAACTACAAACCAAACCTCTTGCCGAGTGTATTTTCAACCATGTTCCCCTTCCCAACAGTATAGAATATATTAAATTCATAGTCCTGAAGGAACTCTAGGCTACATCGTTGTCTCCGATTCATGTCCTTTAGAGAGAAGATATACCTGAGGTAGTTCTGATCAGAGTAGACTATAAAACATTCACTAATCAAGAAGTGTCTCCACTTATTTAGCGCAAAGACCACTACTGTTAACTATAGTTCATGGGAAGCAATGTTCTAATTTTTAGTCTCTCTCTCAGCTCCTGAAATCTTTTCTAGAACTTTTTCATCCACAAGAAAGGCTCTCCGTTTTTCTTCAAAGATGAAAAGTGTTATGCTACCTTGAAGAAGTCGAGTACAAATATCTGGTAGTACCTAGAAAAATAAGACGTCCCTCTTCCATTGGGGAGGAAATCCTAGAAACATCTTTTGAAAAGATGTCCCCATGATCTACCACTCATGTTTGGTACTAAAAACACAAAACTCATGCTTCCACGAGGGAAATTATAGCCGAATCCAGAGTGATCGGCTACACCCTCCTATGCATGAGTTTATCCTATGCTGCCTGGGTTTCCCTTTCTGCCAACCAAATGAAATACCATTCCAAAGTTGTAGGTAAACCACATGCCATTGGCATAATACAGTCAATCTGTGTATGAACTATGGATTTCTAGTCCATACCCCAACTAATGTCATAAGGTCTCGAACCTTCCACCAAGAGGTTCCAACCGAAACTCTCACCTCAAGGGTCAGATCACACCATCAGAGTATGTGTGATTATTGAGTATCCTCTAAAAGGTATCTCCATACGTGAGGGTCCAGTCAATTACTTAACCAGAAACTCTAGGTCATGGACATGATTCATGGAGGGAAGGAATGATTGTTACCTATATTTATTAATAAAGCAGCTAGTAGTAAACACATATAATTCATCGAATCATTCATAGAGCCCTTGGGTTACTCTCTTTGACCATATGAAGCTACTCTCTTCCACTGCCCTCTAGCTCCTAGAGCCTGGTGAGGACCAAAAAGGGGGTTGGTTGTAACATGTAAAAATTTACACCACCTCTTGATGCTCTCCTAGCTCTGCTTCCATGGCTACAACCCTGCAAGTTCATCTGTCCCTAACACTTCTTCCTGAAGCATTTTTTTACACGCCCATGTCTTTGAGAATAACTTCTGTTTCCTGCTTTCCCACAACTATCATTCATTGGTTGTATCCTCTCATCCAAAGAACATTCAACCAAAAAGTTTCTCTCAAGCACCCTAACATATGTAGGAATACATTAAAGAATAGTCATGTCTCAGAAATCCTTAAACACATGGTGCTCGGAAGTCCTAGCCATAAATCACTGATCGTATCATATTCATCGAGTACCAGGAATGGTTGGTATGCCTCGATGAATACTCAACTACCGACATGTCATCCTGCCGAAGATATAGAATCTCTAGAGAACTCTAAGCCACATCCTAAAACTAGTCCTAAGATACCTCTGATTCATGCTCAGCCTGGAACATTAGGGGTATCTGATGGTGAAGAACGTGTAAGGAACTAAGCCAATATGTGTCCTCTACTAGTACTTCTAGTTGTAACAGTTGTCCAACGGGTAGTGATATAGCTGGCACAGTACCAGAAGGTACCTTCTCAGGAAATGATCCTTCTACCGAAGCCTCATCACTATGAAGATCATCCTCATGGTCACTCACTAAAAAATAATAGTATCTAATATCACCATCTCCTCTACTGGTGTTTCAACTTGGCGGAAAACTCTATCCACGACCTCCAGCCAGCCCTTAGCCGCCGCTGGATGTTTCTTTCCCCAAAACCTCAGTGGCCTCTGGCGCTAGAACTTGTGCAATGCACTCAAGCGGTGTTCACCCTATACTATTGGGGATGGTGGAAATGATCATCAAACAGGTAGTGGTGCAGTTTTTACATCACCAGAAGGTGCTAACACTGTAAGAGGGCCCTACACTGAGGCCACATCACTCGGTGGGCCTTCATGGATTCCTCTCACATGACACCTTGTTAGAGGTCTTTGTGGCGGCATCCTAATAAGGAACAAGTGTTCCATTGTTACTTTGTTATACTTGGTGAGAAGACTCCAAAAAAATATAAATAAAAAATTTTCAAAAACACACGAAAGAAGTGTTTTCATGCGCTGAGTCGGAAATCAGAACTCAGGGTCCTCGTGTATGAATATGTCAGTTGCTACACCAAAAGTGGACTCCCCCAACTGGAAACCACACTTATAATACTTAAAAATTTTGATTCCTATAATAGATCAGAGTCATAGTTCTTTGGTATAACTAAACTCCCTTGATACCACTTTATCACCACTCGTCTCCCAAGGGCCATGTCGTGACTACCCCAAGCCTTCCTTCCATAGGCCATGGACTGACGACTAACATCGAAACGAATACTCTTTGAAATGGGAAGGCATTACATTTAAACTTGTACATACAAACAGAGAATAACGCAGAAAGAAGCAACCACTAAGTAAACTATTTTAGTAAAAATAGTGTTGAATGTAAAGGGGTCGGAATACAAGCCCAACTGAAAGTAATAGTACAACTCAACGGTAAAAATACAACTAAAAATGGAAAAGCCGCTCTTGGATCGTCGACCATGGATCCTACCTAATGTTTAGGTACATATCACCTCATCAGCACTCCACATCCATTCATCTACTATGGGTCACGTCTCACCGAAATGGTCCACCTTTATACACCGTCCAGTTCTAGCTCCATCATCCTCGATCAACATTGTTCGTCGTCTTCACTAGACACAACAATGTGCGGGCGAAGCCCAGACAGTGGTGAGTGTAACAATACTCGGTAGGTTCCCCAAGACCCCTAGGTCTCCTAAAGTTACACAAAAGAAAACCACAAAGAAAGACATCAAATTAACTTAGGTATATTCCCATACATACACCAATGTTATCAAGATAAATAAATCTCATACATGAGGGAAGAATACCACTAAGGTATCACCATGAAGGTAAAATTACCACACAGGTATCCCCACAATGATAGTACCAGGAACATAAAATTACAACAGAGGTATCACAATAAAGATAGTAACATGAAGGTAAAAGTACCACACATGTATCACCATAAAGATAGTACCACAAAGGTAAATGTACCACACAACATGACCTCAATGACAAGCACAAAGTAAAGACAGCTCACACCCGAGTTTATTCTAGGGGTAGTAACAAGTAAAATCCCCATTTATAACATCGAACGCCTCGTCTGCTGAAGAATTCCTCTTATATCGATTGAAGTGGGCATTCTTGTCACACAGAGGCATTTCCCACTATCCTTGGACTTCTGAGGTGCACTTCTTTACGATCACTCTGGGTCTGCCGTGTCACACAGAGGAGCTCCCCAACACGGGTCTATCATGTCACACAGAGGCACTCCCCCTCGTGTCATGCTGAGGTACTTATCATGTCTAGTATTGTGGGTCTACCGTTTCACACAGTGGCGATCCCCATCGTGGGTCTGTCACGTCACACAGAGGCACTCCCAACTGGGCTTGTTGAGTCACTCTGAGTTGTAATGGTCAACAGTTGTCAAGTCTCAACTAGTTGTAGGTTTTCTAACTTATCCCGCTTGGGAAAACCACTCCACAAGCCATAATTCATACATCAATGGCCGCTATGTTCTAGAACAAAGTATCCCAAAGGTCCATCAAGTCAAAATGAACTCAATTCAATAGATGGTTCTTTCAATGGGATGCCTGGTCTGTAAGTTATTAGTGCTTCCGCTCCGGGGACCCGGTTGGATTCGAGGTCCAATTTAACCCGGACATACACCAACCTTATCTAAAACACAAGTGGATAATACCAAAAGGACTATCTCGATCCGAGGATCCTAGCGCCACATACAATTCATCAAACAAACACCTAGTATTCATGTTATGTACAAAAAGATAAAACTGGGTTCAGATGGGCCCATGTCCGGTCCGACACTATCTGTCAGACCCGACCCAGTCCAGGTCTGGCCAAGATGGCCTAAGCCTCAGCAAGCCCAACCCTCTACCCTAGCCCTCAAAGGGTGCGGTCCACTGGGCGGCCAGTTGGGCGGCCCGTGGTGTGGTCCACGGTGGGTAGGCAGTCCACTCTAGCTAAAAACCTCAGGGGAGGCCCGCCTTGGTACTTCGAACAGACCGATGGCCGTTCGGTTGCCCTGCTAGCACACATGACCACTCGACGATCCTGTATAGTGTTCCATGGCGGGCCGGAATGGCCAACTGCTTCTCCTTCCATTGGATCGACGATGCCCTTGTCCACCTATGACCAACTAGGTGTTGTCCGCCCTCCGGCCCCCGCCATGGCCAAGCGGCCGTGACCTCCTTCTCCACCAGTGGAGCGGATGCGTGCCACCACTTTTCCCTGCGGCTGGCCGGTTGTTGGCCTCTAGCCTGCTCTTCAGCAGCCGATGGGCCACTGCCTCCTTCACAACTATCATCGTAGATGCTCACCGCCCTTCCTCCCACATTGTCGGGCTGGTGCTGAGTGCCAAATTATTCCGTTAGCTATTTCGGTTTCATTCAATGATTGAAAAATTACACGATCGCATACTCTTGATCCTTGAATTGAGGGTTCTGTGTCCATTTATCTTGCTCAGCGAAAATCCTTTTTTCCAGTGTCATTATATATTAGGCGTTGAAGAACGCATGAAGAAAGCACGAAAAATAAAAATAAAGAGAAGTAATGTTTATGTGTGGGAAGATGGCTGTGTTTTTCTAGCCATCGTTGTCGTGAATTTAGGATTTGAAGAATTAATATAGTAAATTCAAACATAAATAAAACCCCAAACTCCTTTTTTATCGATAGCGTTAGTGTTTGAGGAAGTGTTGGTGTTTCTTGTCCCTGCAACAATCCTCCAACGACATCACTCGATCGTCGTTATTCAGTTCGTGGTTCAAGGTCCCTTGTCACCACCTGATGGAACCAACTCCATCCTCCCAGTGCCTGGCATCACAACACATTACCCGAGCATTGTCTCTTGGGGAAGTCATGAAAATTCCTTCCCCCAAGATCTATATAAATACAAGAGCGGGAGGGTAAGTAACGATTGTGGAATTTATGAAGGTTCATTTAATAGGAACCTTTCTAAATTCCAACGAAATTGTTACTTAGTATTTGAAGGGTCAATCCATTTAATGGCTTCACTCACCACGGGTCCCACACTACCATTAGTCCCTTGGTGGAAATGAAATAAAATAGTGACATTATTTTATTTCATTTCCTTTTAAAAGTCACTAAAATAACTTCTTCTGTAGACCTACTACGGTCAATGTGAAGTCTCCCTTATGAAAATCATGGTGATTCGGATTTAACGGTGCCCTGAGATTTCATTTCCGAGCACCAATTCAAGAGTTAAAAAATGCCACTCACGTGTTTACTGAATGTACCCAAAAAAAATTTGGAAAGTTATTAACAGTCACCCTCGACGTGCACCAATCTGGGTTCGGCTCTGTGTAAGTGAAACACGCCCCAAAGAACCCAATGGTGCTCTGGTATTTCAAATCCGAGACACTGCTTAAAAGTTATGGATTTTACAATAAAATAATTGTCACTTAATTATTTTATTTACTGCCAAAAACTATCATTCACTGGTGGCCCGTGTTGGACAATGTTTGTATCTTCCTAAAGAAAGCATTGTTTCACGAGATCAGTGGTGGTCTCATATTTTTAATCTGATTTACCATTTGTGATTATAAGTATTTGAAAAATAAATTAACTTTATTTAATTTTTTTATTTATGGTTATTCCATTTTCGGGTTTTCTCAATGTAGTCTTGTGACGACTAAACATTAGAAGCACCTAGGGTAAACACGCCATTCTGAGAAAAATAGTGCCCTCAAATTTTTGATCCTCTTAACTGTTTAAGAGTTATTCTACTTTTTTAATAAAACTGCTTACGCGCGCTAATTAAATCTTAAGAAAACATCAACAGATCATTCCCGGAACTTTGGGCCTCATAATCACACGCCGTTATATTTATCATTCTTGAATGAATTTTATATAATTTAAAAAAATTATACATAATATCCGGGACATTACATGAGTGGCCTTATTTTAATTATCCACCCATGAAATATCTCAAAATCCACTACTATGCTATTTTCTCGATAAATATTTATTCTCCTCCATGGTGGGTGTTAGTTTGATCAAATATTTGATAATCTATATAGTGATTTAATGAATATCACCTTAATTTAATAATTGTGTATCTTATTCTTTTTTTAAAAAAAATTTCACCATTCTGAATTGTACGCTCACAATCCCAACTCGGTAACATTCTTCGCTATCTTCCTTGTGGCATGCCTTCACTGTATATCTTCCTTATATGTTACTTGCGAAATGATCCTTCAACAGTTTTTTATCCTAAAAAATTGACTTGATATGAAATAAAGTCATAACACCTAACCAACCATCATTTAATTGACAATCTATTAACACCCATAAAAATAATGTAATCTTCCAAAATATTCACTATTGATTGATGTAAAATTATTTTATTTTTCTTTCCCAATTAATGAATTATTCACTATATCTAAATTAATTCTTTACATGATCTCCATGTGGTCATGACTCTAACTCAAATTCTATGAAATTTTGAAAAATTCTCAAGGCCCAAAAGCAACACCCCCTTCTCATTTGGTTTTTCAATATGAATTGTTGAGCTTCAACATAGAATATGTAATTAGTGTATAAATTGTTCTGGTAACCATGTCAATGCCTCAAATTCGATCTGGATTCCAAAAAACATAAAAATTAGTATTATTCAACATTTATCCAAAGCATCGACATCATGTAGTCATGTAATCATAGATCTCGAACTACTTATAAATACTTTACCAACTTCATTTGGAGTCTTCACAACCAAATTCTTCTTTATTTTATTTCACTCAATGAGGAAGTTCATAGAACATTTATTATTGAAATTGGTGTGTCCTTACATCCATAACATCATATAAATTTGAGGCCCCATTATATTCAATCAAACACCTATAAAAAAATAAATAACTAATGATCAAAAATCTATTCAACGTCAATTTATTCATTGATATAGTAATAAACCCCAATAGGTCATAATCGACAATCTACAAATCTTTGGAGAACAATGTAAATTCATTGGATCTCACATCACATTGTGATCCTCTTGATTAGTCACCCTTTGTTGATAATTATTAGTGATATTTGAAAGGTTTTGATCAAAAAATGATTTACAATCACAAATTTAATTCAAATTATGAAGATCCTATGATTTTGGGATGCCTCTTAGCCTCAAAAAATCATATCACAATTTTCACATTATATACCTTAGATGATCAGAAATCAACCAAATATGGAACGATTTTTTGATTTAATCAGGAATAATTTAATCTCATACATCTTTTATCATGGATTTATCTTGGTATCATCTTTTCAATCATTACTATGATCAACAGTCTAAAGACCGAATGCATCTTTATCTTTTGTGGTTGATACTCAGTGACATTAGGATGTGAAATAATGGTTTCACTCCTAGTCATGGTTTGAGGTTCACATCAATGATTCAATGTTCTTCCATAATCTATTTATCTAGAGTGGTCATTCATATTCTATCACATGAATTAAATTGAAGCTTCTTATGTAGAGGTGTCTATATCAATGTTGGAACTATTGGTATTCATCCTCAATCAGATCTATGTTCTTTGGGTGATTTTTATGTTCATTAGTTATGAGTGAGGCTTCAACATTTTATGGCACATCTAGTTCCTTTATGGTAGGTATGTTTACATGGTTGATGGTTTGTCGATTATCATGGGAATTAGAACTTCCCAATCATGTGGTATGTCAATTGTTCAATACGATGGGTCATAGGATTCCCCACATTTCCATTTCTCTTTTAGGTATATAGTAACATGTATTATTATCATGATAGGAATCTCACCTTTGTCATTTTTTTCAAAATATGTACTAGAACCCTCACATTACGTATCTTCAAAGAAAACAGCCACATGGAAATAAGTCATGGTGTGCTTGCTCCCTTCATGCTCATTCAGTATACTTGTCATGTTATTCTTGCTGTAACATGACATGGTTAGCAAAGTGATCATGCATCTTGTTGCATGTGGGGTGCGTTCTTCATGTAGAAACCTAATAATAAATAATAAAAAATATTATAATTACAAACAATTAAAATTAATTAGAATAAGGATAAAAAAATTATTTATGAAAATTTAATGAAACAATAAAATATCTTATTTAACACCCAAATAAAATTAAAAACATTAAAAACTTATTATATTGAGATTTAATTGTAACTAAAATAGACCAATAAATGAATTAAATATAACATTTAAAATGATTTACATGAAAAAATGGGCAATGAATTAAAAGAATGTAGGTATATAATTAACTATACAAATGAAAATAAATATGATTGATTAAAAAATAAATAATCATAAATGTAAAGTATAACCAGAATACAAAAATAATAAATAAAATGTATTTTTAACAAAAAATAAATGTGTTTAATAATTTATTATAGAATCATAAAAATTTAAAATTATTGAATAGTATTAATTTTTTATGTAATAAAGACACATTTAACTACAAAAGTTTATATAGAAAAAGTACTTAAAATAAATTGAAATTAAATTCCCTCACACTTAATCAATTTCACCACATAGAAATTCGATGATCATTATTTATTTACCAATAATATTTCGATTAAATGATTATCCTACATAAGGTCTAAATTAAACAAAAATCATTAGAAATAAAATATTTATCCATTGATTGAAATTATCCGGCACCCCATGTAAAATATACTCACTTCCTCAATTAAATTTCAAACACGAGTTCATGTTCTAGGACAAAAAATAGTATATTGTTTTGGAAATAAATATTACTAAAAGACAATGGTATTCATTACTCTCCCTTATGTTCCAAAAAACCAGATTATACATTACTTCATTGATTATACTTTAAATGAATTTTTAATAACTCAATTGTCACTTTCTCTATCTGGGTTTAATATTTCTCTAATAATTATTAAATAATTTTTTACTATTAGGCATTTATTTTTTTTAATCTTTCTCAACCATGAATGTGAAAATAACTATGAAAAATAACATATTTGAAATGTGCAGAGGTATTACATAGAAACTTGGGCCAAAATTCTAAATATTGACCAGAATATCACAATTTATTGTCATAATATAGTTACGAATGACATAAATAAATATAATTTGGGTTATATTGATGATATTTTTGTTAAAAATGGTGTTTCTCCTAGGTTCATTTTCAAATATCTAGTTTTATAGTGTTATAATCTCACATCAAGAAAAATTCTCCCAACACAATTCCTTTCCTAGTTCAGAAACTAAAAATACAAAAAAACACCAGGACACATTAACTAGGAAATAATGAAATTCTAGAAATATTAGACATAGAGAAACCCCTTAATTAAGAATAATATTTTCACTTTGGTGGGCCATATTTTTTTTATTATAATGATTATATTTTTAAAAACCTAATTTGATTCATGAAATCGAGGAAATATGAAAAAATAAATAATTTTTTTATGGGTTCATATTAAATCATAGTATAATGTATTAAAATCACTAAAATGACACATAAAACTCAAAAATTTAACAATATCAAATTAATGGTTTGTGAAATAACAAAACAACTTTGATCATATATTTTTTTTATGAGGAATAGAAAAGACTATGTTTTTAGGGGTGGATGTAATGTTCGTAAATTTGTTTCCCACAAATTAATAAAAGATAAATTTCCTTGAAATTTAAAAACAAATCAAACATGCCTCTACCTAATATTGATATAACAACATAAGGATTTCATGAAGGTTACCGGATATATGTGAGTTAAAGAAGGATGTTTACAACAGTAGATAATAGATCATACAATGACAATATTATGTCAAATCAAATTAGATAAATCTTTGACAATGACCAGAATGAAATAAAAAATTTATCATGAAAGGAAATGATTCAATAAAAATCTAAAATATTAAATTATATACATCTTATAGTAGAAGCACTCTAAAAATAAGAATTATTTAATACAATTATTCAACTAATATTTTGAATCATTTCTAATTATTTATAAAAAATGTGTAGACATCCTGTTATTCATTGAATGTTTTATCAGGTTAAAATATCATCTTCCTATAGAATGAACATATCATAATTTCATTCAAAAATAGAATCCAGGGTTAATGATTAGAAATGTTTCATCTAATTTTTTCTATTAGGATATTATACAAGAATTGAACATGTAAATCACTTCAACTAGTAAGAAAATACAAAAACCAACTATGATATCTTCCAATATTTAGTAGACCTATCTCAAGACCAGTTTTCAAAATAGATTTACCTACCAAAATATATCTTCACCTCATGGTCAGTAGACCAATCACTTCAAAAATAATGAAATATAGCATGAGTGAGAGGATCCAATATAATTATTGTAGTGTTGGTTCATCTACTCATTGAGAAAGAAAAAAAGAGTGTATTTTTTTTTAAAATAAAATGATAAATAAAAAAATTAGAAAATTATGGGTTTCTAATAATGAAATTCTAGGATAAAGGTCCCCAACAAAACTCAAATATTCTATATTTTTTTAATTAAGAGAAAAAATATAATCCCTTAGGTTACCCCTCAATGTAATGATTGATCCTTTCTCCATTCACAATGAAAGGATTGTTTCTTCTCCTACAAACTTAATAGATCCCTTGGAAAGTACTATAATAATGGAGAAGGGTCCAAAACACTAGGATTTGAGCTTCTAAAGAAATTTCTTACTCTATAATAATAAAATTTAATTTTATGGATGGATTTTAAATATCTACATTGTATGCAAGAGTCAAGAAATGATTTATACATCTGTGCGTAAATCCTAAAATTTTTATAGGAACTACTCTAATAATATAATATAGATCACTCAACTCAAAATGTATTTATCTTGATTAAAATTGATATTCAGGGCTTTCATACCCCATTGATACTTGTTCACAAGGTCTACAATCAAATTATATGTTTATTTAAAAAATAATAATATATTAAGCCTTCTCTATGGGAGTTTTGAATTCAGGTTGTTACCTATAAATTCTCATCATGTTTTAATGACCATTCCTACCTAGAAAATTAAATATTATTATCTAAGGGTTTTTAAATTCCTTATTTAATATTTATACTTTTCCACTTCATTATGGATTATAAATAAATCATGTTTTATTAGAACACCCTTACTTACCCATCGATGAATTTAATTTAAAAAATTTAAAAGTATTCCCTGATTCTGTTATGAAATCCATTGGCACTCAAAATATATAAAGTTGTTATTTTAAAAAATTTGATCACACGTTTATTTTCATTGATGGGAAGTTACATTTGCAAAGCCAATTTTGACACATAGTCTTCAAAAACTATGTAGTAATTAATCCCATGATAATCTGGTAATGATATTATGAAGTATAATACAAAGACTTCAAAAATCTCAATCTCCAAAATTCAATTATAAGGTATCCCTTATTCATTATAACATTTCATAACCTATTCCACCTATCACAGCCTTCCAAAAAACTCCAAGACTCCTTAATAAATATAGGGCAATAAAATCTAGTTGGAATGTATTTTTGGATTGTTCAATATCCTCTACGATGACCTCCCCATGGAGAGTAGTGGAATCTTTCTAGAATATAAAATATTTTTTAATCTAGGACACAACTCCCCTGGATAACATCCTCGCACATCTTAAAACTCAATCATTCACCACATAAATAATACTCAAAAAATAGATATAAATTTGTTTCATTGATTATTTGAAAAATACATAGTGATGCATCACGATACCATGAAATTAGATAAATCTACTTACCAATTATAATATTCAACAAATACAGAAACTAAATATTCATGTGGAAATAAAAAATTAATTTCTTTAACATCTTCATACTAAGTACATGAAAACCGATAAATGGTATTTCAGACAACATTATTTTACCCTTGTTTATATCAAACCCCTAATTTAATGTCATATGTTAAATGTAACCACATAAAATTTATAGTTTTTCCCGCTTTATTCAAAAATGGACATTTCAAGCTAGTGTCATCTATATAAACTATGAATTTGGAACATAAATTTTATGGTATAAAATTTTACAAGGAATAAAAAACAAAGACCAAATCCTTCTTAATTGTGGGTTAATTTCATTGAGAATCATCTATAATTATACTGGAAAAATACACCACGTGCAATTTCAATTATCTCATTTGGTCAAAAACAGCTCTAATTTCCACAAAATTATCATCACCCTTAAGCTTAAAAGGATGTTGACAATATGGTGCATTAATAATGGGTAATGAAGTGAGATTTCAATTAATCAAAATAAATTATTCAAAAAATCTCTTCAAATAGAAATGATTCATCATTTTGTAGTAGTAAATAGTAGGGCATTGTAATTTTAGAGAAGTCCTTAATAAAAATCTAGAAGAAACATCCATGAACTAGAAATGTTATATCACCATTGAAATTAACTTATGTGGTTGATTTTAAAAACCCACTTTTTTATCAATATCAATCTCGCAACCCCCCTAAAACGACATATCCCATCATTATTCATTAATTACTATAAACTGGATATTTTATAGTGTAGATTTATATCGGCCTCTATGAGTATTTCTAAAAAAAATCAATATTTTACGAATAGCTCCCAAAAGTTCATTCTACTATGGGAATACATTCATTAAAGCCTCAATTATTCTATAAATCATGTGTAAGAAAATTTCCATTATAAACCAATAAAAATTAGTTGGGAAATAATATAAACAAATGATCATTCGCCTCTATAAAAATGTCCTAAAATGGGTTGTGAAATTGTTTTTATACTAATCATTTGGGGCTATGGTAATCTGGTTATAATAAGAATATTCATCTATAAAATAGAATAATTGATTTCTATCCAACCTCTAAATAATTTTATCTATGTACTGAATAGGAAAATGACTTATCCTAATATTGGATATTATATTTCTATAATCAATTTAGTCTTCCCATTTGGTATGTTTTACCACTCGAATTTGTTCATTATTCTCATTAGTTACAATAGTAAACCCTTTTTTATTGGGAATTACATGGAAAAAACTGAATGACGCTCTATCCAAAATTGGATAGATAATAAAAGTATCTAGTAGATTATTTACATATTATCTTATAACATCCTTTAAGATTATGATAAATATCCTATACGATCCAACTATCATATTATGG
Organism: Viscum album; assembly: GCA_963277665.1. Lineage (NCBI taxonomy): Eukaryota > Viridiplantae > Streptophyta > Magnoliopsida > Santalales > Viscaceae > Viscum > Viscum album. The sequence goes on from OY728131.1 coordinate 1,018,710,329, forward strand.
CCTAGTTCCATATAAATTTTTTGAATGCGAAAAAAAGTGTCAATACCTTTTATATCAGCTACAAAACATCGTAATATATTATTGAATTTATTCTGAATAGCCATTAATTTTCCTCCTAAAATTCACTCCATTCAATAGTAATTTTAACCAAAAGTGTTGAGTTTTCACCATAAAATGAATTTTTAATGTGTGAAATAAAATTATTAAGCTCCAAATTTGGTGACTGTTAACTTAGTGGAATACTCATGGGCCTGGGAGGTCAAATAAATTCACTATTTCCAAAAGTATGTGTTAGGAAACATTACAAATTTAGAATTTTTAACCCATATATTAATTTTTCTTCAATATTTCCTAAGTTTGATAACCAAATCTCATAAATTTCCATATCACATTTCATAATATTTAAAAAAGTGAAATCATATAATTTTTTAATCATGTCTAAAAAAAATAGTCAAATTATTTAATATTTTTAGAAGGGTCTCCATGATCATGTTCTCTCAAATATATTTTATATCCAAACACATAAATTTCATTCTCAACACAACACATGACATTAGGAACAGATATTTTGTCCAAATTTGAATATTTACCTCAATTCTCACTCAAACCATAATTGAAAGTATTTGATGAAACACATTCATCATACAAATGATTTTCAGTAACCAATGATTTTATTCTTTGATTATTTTAATTGATCAAATGATATATTACCTTGTCACAACTCTACTATAGAATAGTTCTCACCAGACACTGATTATCTCACATTTTTAAACATATGAAACTCTTCTTCATATAAAATTAACATAAAAATGAAAATATCTTCCTCCAACATTTATAAAAACTCCTCATATAGCTATGAAGGGAATCCCTTGATTTATAGAAACCTCTTGGTCACACTCCTTATCTAAAAAAATAGATTCTCTGTGTAATTTTTTTTAACCAAATACAACTTAAAAATAATCTACTATCCTTATGGGAAGAGATAAATAAATGTTAGTTCACTATATAATCATAGTAATTTGATGAGACTCCCATAATCATAACTATTGGGACAAGGAAAAGGTGATTAGTTTGATTATTTCCCATGTATCACAACTAATATTCAATTGACAACTTTTCATTAAGATGACGAGAATAAAAATACCCCAGGATCATTACGAATAGTTGGAATATTCATTTTATGTAATACATGAAATTATTCTATGATTTAAAAAGTTTTAATGTCATATAATGTTATCTTATTAAAAAAATATTGATTGATTTATTATATGACACCATCAGAATTAATGCCTAGATGAATGGAATTCCCACATGGATCTTATTAAAAAACCCATTAAATTTAAGCAATCATGGTTTATTATTTTTGAATATTGAAATACATTGTAATGATACAGATGAGTAAAAGATCCTACAAACAACCACTATTTATGAAATTTTTTCAAAAATATATTCTATCCACTAATTATTTTTCATTTACAGTATTTTTATACCTGATTTTATGTTGGAACAACTTGATTCACTTTAGTTACAATATTGTTGCCTAAAATTCCATATTAAGTGTTGATTAGATTTATGTCTCTATATTCTTCTATATTTTTAGTGTGTGGGATACTAGATAAAACTCTACCAACCAATTAATTTTCTAAACCAATCCATGTAACCACAATCATTTTTCCCTCAATAGGATTCATCTTAGTGGAACTAGGAATTTTACCATTATATTTTGAACAAATATCTGTAATCAATTGACTATTTTAGCACTAAATTATGAATTCTATCATCAATTTGGACTTTATCTGAATCATATTAATCTTTTGGTGAATCGATTTTCATCGTAAACATTGGAATCATCACATCATCCTCATCATGATAATGAAAATTTCTAGTGATAGTTTGATACTGAAATTGTGTTCTTTGTTTATTTTGAAAGAAAGAAGCATCATGTTACGTTATACTCATTCCTAGTTCTCTCTAAGAGAAATTTGGTTGTTTCCTTTAGAAATTATTATAATAGTTTAAAAATGGGTCATATTTATCTTGTCTAATTTTTCCATACCCATCAACATCAGAATTTTCTTGTGTATGGGATGTCATGTCAGTGTTTGGACAAGATTAACTTGAGTTTAATAATAGTCAACAAAGTTGAAACTACACTCTAAAACACTATTCATGGTTTTAGTAGGAATCCTGATTAGCCATTTTTTAAAATATTATTCATTAGGGACTGGAGTTGTTAAATTAATTTTTACAATTGATAATTCATTTATAGTCTTGGAGTAGTGTTATTCTTTTCCCTATTCACATTTCCTCTCCTTGAATATATATGTTTTTAGTTATGTTCCAAAGTATATTATATTTTACTAACATCTTCATTAGTTTTATTAGTGTAATTTCCCAGACTATATTGGAAAACCATGTTCTAACTAGTATATGACAACCCTTCGGCATATATAACTAGGTGATAATGAACATGGGGATAGGTTTTATGGCTAGGTTGGCCACTAAACCTGTCTCATGATTCACAAAATGTGGTTTCATTCTCTTGAGTAAAGCTACTGATCATGTTTATATGTTCTCTATTAAGCCTCTTAGGATAAAATTTCATTATAATGAAGTAGTAAATTTTTTCCCAAGATTCAATTTAATTTTCTTTAACTAAAAGAGAATTCCTTCCATTTCCCATTATAAAAAATAGAAAAATAGTAACTGTTAGCTCATTCACACTCATCCTAAGTAGTGGATGTTTTATCAATATATTGTAAAAATCCCTAATGAAGGTTAAGGTGTCCTACTTAGGTATTCCACTGAATGAAGGTATTAATGAAAGGTATGATTTCTTTATCTTTCTATTCTTGTCCCTATGTTTATATATGATTTTTTATGTTTTAATCCAAAGAGACTTGATAATCTATAATTCTAGGGGGTTCAACATTTTCTGGGATTATTTTTTTATAATTATCTATGCATATCTCTATCTCTATAAAATATTCATTTTTAAATTTTCCTTTTCTTATTGCTCATAAATGTTTTCAATTTTTGGATTTATTGGCTCTAAATCCCACATCACATAAATTCTGTACATGCACTGAATCTATTATTAGAAAAACACCATAGATTTAAAAAAATTGGATTTGGATGATTTTTTATTTTTCTATATTTTTATGTTCTATATTTTTCATTTTTTTGTTTCTTTTATGTTTTTAATAAATTTTCTAGATTTATGGGTTCTTCAGCTGAAATAGAACTAATATTAAGTTCTATTGGTTGTTGACTAGTTCAAATTAAATTTATAAAAACAAAACGATTGTAGTAAGGTATGGTATGATGCCCACATGGAAGACAATGGTACATTCAGTACCATGAATTTTAATATAAAAATTTAATAAACTAAAAACGTTCATTAATAAATTAATATGATTATAATGACCTATTCGAATGAAAAAAATTAGGGGTTTATATAAATTTTCTGTAAATGAAGAAAAATAAAGAATGAAAACTGGGTATTGTATAAATAATAATAAGAACTGGGGAAATTAGATTTTCCAGTTAATATATTTATTATTTTTGAATTATTAATTGAATCAAAAATAAAAAAATGTGAAGTTAAATTATTCGTCAAGAATATTTACTATTAATTAGAAAATTATATAGTTTAGTCCTTAAAAACATATTTAATTTCTATGAAGAGGAAAGTGTTGATTACAATTTACAAATTATCACACAAAAAAAATAAAATGACAAACTGGAGTAACCAATAATTTCCTATGTATGATATTTATCAAAAAACATTATGAAATTGAGAAATTAATAATTAATGATCATGAGAAAAATGATGGTGAAGGTGATGAGATTTCATCCTTTAATTATCAACTCTTAAAATAGCAGTAACTTTACTGTTCTCCTCTATTATCTACTCCCAAGTGATTTAGTCTCCTTCATGTTTTATGTTTTATGGATCAAATCTCCAATGATCAATTTATTGATGAAATATAGAACCCCATCCTTTTTTCAACGTGTATATTCATCTTTTTATCAGAAAATTTACACCAATCACAATTACATGCTCACATTTACTATTTCGAAACATTCATCCATATCTTCCATGTGGAATTACTTCACTATATATCTCCACATACGTGACATGTGAAATGATACTTTGAAAATTTATACTTCTTGTATGGGGGCTTGATAACCAAGAAAGAAACAACACATCCTCAAACTTCTTTACTATCAAAATAGCTCAAGATAATAGAAAATTATGGAATCATTCAGAATCTACACTTTTATTTGAGGTCGAAATCCAATATATTCATTTCCCAATTATAGAATCATTATCTATATATGGATTATATCAGTATACGATTTCCACATGGTCATGAATCTAACAATAATTTGATGATATTATAACCAATTCTATGACCTAAAAAGGAACACACCCACATCATCTAGTACAAGAATAATGAATCATCAAACTCCAACCTAAAATCTTGAATCAGTGCACCAACATTAGTTTTGGATAACCTCTTGGATGCATCAAATTTGGTTTAACTTCAAAATAGGCTACCAGATCAGAAATCATCAACAATTGACCAAAGCATTAGGTACATCTTGTTATTTCATCACAATGAATGATATCCTTTGCATGACTTCACTAGCTTCATCTGGTGGATTTACAATGTAATGAATCTTCATTTGATTTCACTTGTTATGGAAAATCACTGAACATGAGTGTACAAAGAAGCTCATCCTTGCCGCCATAGGGGGTTGAAACTCACCAAATCCTAACTATTGGAATAGATAAAAAGTTGTTAGATTGATTATATGCCCTATATCGAAATGTGAATTAAAATTAAACATTTTCAGTAAGATTTGTATAATGAACATACCCTTGGATCCTTATGAATTTTTTGAATTTTAATTTCATATACAACACCAAATTATCCAGTGATGTTGTATGTTGTAATCTATTCCAATGTTTTATTGTTTAATAAATATTTTTAGTGATTTTAAGTATAGAAGTATTTAAATTAATACATATATTAATGGAATGATCATGTGGATCTTGTTGAACACCCTACGAAATTTAATCAATTATTGTTTTTTGTTTTAAAATTTCAATCATTGAGGGAAATATATGGATCAAAAAAAGCTCATACGAACCCTATGAATTTACGTAATTTGTTAAAAAATATTTTAATTCACTTTATTATTATTTTTACTTTCATTTTATACTTCATTTATATAGTAAAAACTCTATTTTATTATGTCATAGCAGTGTTGTCTAAAATTCCATATTGGGTGTTGCTCAGATTTTTATCTCTAGATTCATATAGATTGTTAGTTTTTTGTTTCCTGGATCCAACTATATAATCTTATTGAATTTTTAAACCACTCTATGCTTCCAAAAACAATTCTCCCTTTTTAAAATTCAACTTGATGGTACTGGAAATTTTACCTACATCTCATAAACAAGTATTTGTACCCAAATTTCCCATTTATAACTCTTAATTATTTATTTTTGCATAATTTTGGGCCTAATAAAAATCATGTTGAGATTTTTCTGAATCATGTTTCATCAAAAAATATTGAAGCACACTATTAACATCATATTCATATTGAGAAGCTTCAGCCTTAGTTTGATACTAAAATTGTGCTCTTTGGTGATTTTAAATTCTAGATGAATAAGGTAACTTTTTAAAAATTCATTGTTCTCTCCATGAGAAATTAGGATGGTTACATTATCTGGGATTATAATAGTTTGAAAGTGGGCCTTTTATAGATTTATTAATTTTACCATGTATATAAAAATTATCATCTTCTTGTGTTTGGTCTATCATATCAATGTTTCGAAAAGAAACACTTGAGTGTCCACACATTCCATAATATTTACACTACTCAATAAGTCATTTTCCTTGAGTTTGATAGGAATCATGATTATCCATTTGTAAAAAAATTTTATTCATTATATAAAGAATTTGATCATTTATTTTGGACAATTGAGAATTAATTTCTATCCTCAGACCAATGTTATTTTTTCCACTATTCTTTTTTCATATTCTAGAATCATTATATTGTATATTTAGAGTCAAATAATTGAATATTTTCAAAATATATTTTTTTATTAGACTAATCACCTCTGGAATATTGAACAACCTTATGAATAGTTTGTGACAAACCATAATAAGAGGTATATATATGTAAGTGGTAAGGTAGTTGGTGATAAGGACAATGCAAAATAAGGCCACTAAACTTATCCCATGCTTTAAAAAATCTCACTTCAGTCTCTTGATCACTGTTAGTGATAATGTTTATTAGTTTTCCAATATTTATCCTTGGATAAAATGTTATTATAATGGAGTTGTAAATTTATTCCAAAGTAACAATGATATTTTCAACAAAAAATATAAGAAACTTACTTTCATTTCCCTTTAAACGAAAAGGTAAAAAAACTAATTTTTATCTCATTATCACACATCTCTTGTAGTGGATGTTTCAGTAGTATGTTGTAAAAATTCATAATAATGGGTAAGGATCCCACATTAGGCATTATATTTTATTAAGGCAGGAAGGAAATTTATGACTACTTTATGATAGTGTTTCGGTCCCCAGGTGTATTTCTGACTTAAGAAAGATTATACCAGTGGGAGTTGATAATCAATCATCCTAGGTTGTTCAACATTTTCTTGGATCACTTTTTGTTGATTATCATTACTCATCTCTCTCTCCCTCTATCAAGATTTTTCAAATTTTAATTTCTCGTTTCGGATTACTGGTAATAATTTATCAATCATTAGTTGTATAGGCTCTAGATCACAAGACACAGAACTAGTTTTCACGCACTGAAGAAATTAATAGCGCCACACCATAAATACAATTTTTATATTGGATTTGGATGATTTCAAATTTTTCTATATTTCATTGTTATCTATTTTCTTTCATGTGATTTTGTTTGTTTTATATGATTTCATGTTTTGAAGATGCAAGGGGATTCCCTAAAAATAATCCCAGAATTTGGTAGGCATGGTTGTTGATTAGCTCAAATTAAATTCATAAAAACTTCTATATAACAGTTAGATAGTGTATCATGCCTATATGGAAGGAAACAGATCATGAAATTAAAATAATTTTACTAAAAATCCATAAAAATAGTAAAAACGTGCATATATTTATTACTATGATGATAAAGTTATACTATGAATAAAAAATTAGTGGTTTAAATAATTTTTCAATATATAAATAAAAAGAGGCAACAAAAATTGTACATGTCATGAATAAGAATGAAGCACTTGGTAAATTTCAATAGTCCAATTAATGTATTGATTATTTCATAAGTATTAATTGATTCAAAATTTGAATACGTAAAGTGAAAATCAATGTAGATAATATTTACCAGCAACTAAAATATTCTATATTTTTTCACTTACAAAACACATTCGATTTATAAGAAGAATAATTAGTTATTTAAAATTTAGAAAGGATCACACAAAAGGTTAAAATGATAAAAAATAATAATAACCTAAACCTCCCCTTTATAGTGTTTTATCGAAAAATAATTATGAAATTGAGAAATAAAAATTTACAAATCATGATAAAAACAATGAATACATGATGAGTTGTTATCCCTTAATTATCTACTCTCGAAATAGCTCCAAATCCAGTACTCTCCTCTAGTATCTACTCTATAGAGAATTAGACTATTGTATATTTTTTCCTCTAGATAAAATCATCAATTATCAATCTATTGTCAGAAAGTGGACCCGCCTACATTTTTTTCCGTGTATCGTATTTTTACAGAAGATTCACACCAATATAAGTTGCATGCTCACTTTTACTTCTTGGAATCCTTCTTCATCGTCTTCCATGTAGAATGAATTTCCTATGAATCATTGTTACATGAGACTTGAGAAATGAAGGATAAATAATTTATACTTATCGTAAGTGGGATGGACAACCAAATTTGTAATGAAACCTTCTCAAGCTTCATTACATTGAAAAACACACAAAACTCAATAAAATTATCAAATCAGATAGAATATATGCATGTGCATGAGATCGAACTCCTCTATTTTCTTTTCTCAATTATATAGTCTTTCTCTATATGTAAATTTGTTGATGATATAAAAAATTTTGAGGCCTCCAAAGAAACACACTCACCTTATCTAGTTCTTGTAGGATGAATCACAAATTATCTGACTAATACCTTGAATTGCTGCTCCAACATTAGGTATGGGGAACCTCCTTGATTAAATACATTCGGTTATGCTTCAAAAAAACTAATAGATCTTAAATCTTCAGCATTCAGTCAAATCAACAACGAAATCTCATTATGTCATCACAACGATTGAGATTCTTTTCATGACTTCACCAGCATCATTCGATGTCTTAACTACCCAATGAACCTTCGTGTGATTTCACTCGTTGAGGAATATTTCCTAAGATGTTGAGTGAAAAGTTATTCATCCTTGCATTCGTAGTATAAGAAAACTCTGAGGCCCTTTTAACATCAATCGAACAATGGAATTAAAATAAAAAACAAACAATATAAAATATCATCAAATTAAATTTCATCACTGAAGGAACACTAATCCTCCTCAGCTCATAATCGACAATAAATAAATCATTGGAGTTCAACATATTTTCAGAAGTGCTCACATTTTTCGGTGACCCTCTTGATTCTGCATCATCAGTTTATCTTCATTACTGTATATTAAAATGTGTTGATCTAAAATGAGTTATTATCACCGATTCGATTCAGATTGCAAACATCATTTGATCCTGAAATTCATTTTATCTTCAATAATACAAATACAAGGTCCTAGAAACAAACAAGATCAATATAATATCACTTGTTTGAGTACAACAATGAAAAATTTAATTAGTGTAGTTAATTCATGAGTAATGAACAATCTATTTTCTAACACACCGCTCTATTCCAAGTTCATTGTGTAGGTAACCAACCAATAACTTCTATAAATAGTTCCAAAAATTGTGACCAGATACGTAAGATGTAGCATCTAAGGTCATCCAAACAGTACCCTTCCACTAACCAAAGACCAAAAACATCCTGTCATCATGCTTTCAATCCCTATATGCTACACCAATTCAACATCAAATCTATCATGAAAGTGAGGTTTTTACATCCCCAAATCTGTAATAAGCCTATATATATCACACACCCATCCTCTATATAATATCAAACTTCATAATGAGCCCTAACTAGAATGAAAAAATGTTTCTCAATGTCCACCAATATATCATTTAATATTTTTCCCATCCTTCTAATTAAATGAAACATCATTGTGTCAACATCATGGAACAAAATCCATGAAAATTCCAAGTAGAAAAAGATCCGGGGGAACAATGACCAAAAATCTAATGGATTTGAGAAGGCCTACATACATCAAAAATAAAAAAGAAAAGTGTAATCTAATGATATTGCATCTTCAAACCAAGGTTCAATGACTTATGTACAACAACATACAATAAATATGGTAGTCAAAACATTGATCAACACTCTAGCTTGCATCCAACCTCTACTATAGGCCTGCTAAACACATGAATCTAGCCCCTTAATCAAGATCCATTTTTCATTATATATCCACACAAACCATATTATGGTAGTTAAAGAAGACATTACAGGTACTAAAAAACAACAATAGTTTCCAATAATATCTATTAGACCGTAATCATGCAACCAAGTCTAGATAAATCCATCCTAAAAATATTTTTGAGTTTGAAGGCTAATGTTGTGTTATGTACCTTAACATGCTTGACCATGAAGGAATCAACCTCTTCTCAATGGTTTGGTTAGTTTCTACTGATACTCATCATCATTGTAATATTATTGAGAAGCTTCTTCAATCATGGGAGTCAGCACCCCCTGGTTAGTAGATATGGAACAATTTATATAATCCAAAACACACATTAATAATCATATTATGGATTGGCCAATTAATATTATTTAAAGTAGATATAAGACAAATATCATTCAATTAAAAAGGTTAAATGGGGGTCGTATTTACATTATAAAGGTCCAAACGTGAGGGAGGATCTTATATTAAATATCTCATTCCATTTGAATTAGGGTTATGATTTTTCTATTGTTTAATAACTATATAAGACTTTACTAGAGGGGAATCATTCACTATAATAATATTATACCCTTTATGGGATGGATAACTTCCACGTATCATCATGGAATCTATCAATTTAAATGATTAATCATTAAGTGAACAGGGAACATCCATGCCAATCCCATTAACCATGGAATTGATTCTTCAGGAGGTAGAATATCTAAATTATTGTTTTCCAAAAAAATAAATTTCTACACCCCAAAAATGGTTATAAATTTATCTTGAATTATAATAGAGGATGATTTCAATGTGTAATGTATAGATGTAGTGTCTCATTCACATGGAGAACTATGTTCAATCCCCATCTTACCCTGTGGTATATTAGATGGTCCTAAATCCTAAAAACGTCAAACGTTTTTGTCCTTTTCCTTAAACAGGAAGAAACCTTATTAAATTTCCCATTACTAGTAATAATTTAATATATTTTATAGATGCAAATAATTACCAACACAATTTTTAAAAAAAATTTATATGTCAAATTATCCATCATCAGAGGAGTTATCATGCAACTCCACCTCAAGACCATTATTTTATACCATATATAAAGAGGTTTATTAATGTATTTTTTATGATAAATTGATTAGATATCTACAAAATTTTATGAAAAGTAATGGATTTATTCTATAACTAATAGAAATTGATTAAAATTTTGAAAATGATTATGAAATTTGTATGAGGTCTTTTTAAAAGATATGATATTATTCTTTAAATTATTTTAAAATAACAATAACCAAGATCTAATCTCCTCATGAAATTAATGATTTAAACGATTTAAGAACTCTACTACGATATCATGAGATATTTTAGATGAATCCAACACATCAATACCAAATATATCATATTTAAATCATGTTATTTTATTTCCCAAATGATTTACAACATATGCATCCCATTATTTTCTCTTCACGATTAGTTGTTCATGTGGTTACCTTATCAATCTTGTGGTCTCAAAAAAAAATTTCCATTACTTGAGATTCTTCATTTCATATTGTTCCAAAACCGATTCTTATATTTTTTAATTCCATGTTATTTTATTTTATCATATTTTTTGAAATTTTTTAGGTGTACACCCCTTATTAGCTTTCAAAATGTATGTTTATTCAATAATACACTGATTTAGATTTAATTTGTGTAATATGTGGTTTTTATTTAATGTAATTTTGTAATCATGGATGATATTTTGAAAATATTTTTGTGATATAATATTAATAATATAGTTTACAACACATGGGTCTTATTTGGATTGTATTTATATTGTAATTGAAATATATAAAATTATTTTTTTATTATGGGACGATTTATATTCCACAATACTTATTTTAATTTTTTAAAAGACACTTTTTGGAAATGTGGGAACAAATCAAAAGATCCATTGGATACCCATAGTTCATGAATAACATCCATCAACCGACACAACTAGTTCAAAATGCAAGATAAAAAATTCATATTTCAAAACCAAAATTCTAAAATAATGCCATAATAAACATCAAACCACCAGCAACCCACCTTGATCTACACCACGGGGAGACCTCGAACCAGACCGTACCATTATCATCATATTTTCGGCATGACATTGCATCAACATCACTACCATCATGAATTCCCATAAAAAATGTCATCATCCTCATCTTCATAATATCATCGACCACATCTCGAGCGTCTACTGCCAAAACGAAAAAAATCATCACAATAACATTGCATCGTCTCCTAAAACAAGAATACTATCATCATCGTTGCCAAAGCCAAACCCAATAATGTCGTCGATGATCGAATTGTCATCACCATCAACATCTCAAAAGTGCCCACTCAAACACACATCCCAAAGACCGGGAAAACCTCTCGCAACTCCACCTTAGAGAGAAAGGAGGAATCCTAGATCCAGAGAAATGAAAAAGAAGGTACTTTCAAGATGAAACAACCACAAGAACCTTTGGGAATCATCGATGCCAAACAAAGAAAACCCAGGCACAGCCATCAAAAACCACCTTGAAGAAACCAAGAAACCAGCAGCAAGAAACAATAAACAAAGCCCATCTGAAAATATTACTAAAAAAAGTATTGAATACCACATCGAGAAGGGAAACAAATATAGAGAGGGAACCGGTGAATAAAACCTATAGAAAATAGGAACCAGCAAAGAATAGGTAAATGAACATGAAAATTAGATGAAAAGGGGGGGTTGAAACCCAAAATGAAGAATACGGAGATGATAGGATATCCACAACTGCTAAATTGTAACGCCAAAAAACTCTTTGAATTTGACGCTCCCAATAAGACCTAGAATGCGGTGGCAGACCATGAGTTCAGAGCATAGAAGAAGCAACTGGGAAAGAACCATCATGCCATCACTGAAGCCAAAAAGGAGGACTAGACTCAAGAGAAATCCTGAGTGGACCAACTAAAAGAGATATGTAATGGCCCTTCAATTCTCATTGTCTTGAGTGTACAATGAGTCATTACTAGACCTTAAGCAACATCCCCAAGATTCCAAAGGCTGGAAATAAATGTCGAAGTGTTTAAAAAAAAAGTGGGGAACTATTTACCCTTTAGGAAATAAACCAATAAACCTACAAAACATAACAATATATTCACTATATGATGTAAGAACAAATGAATGTCAACTCAACAACTTCATGCACTCAAAACCAATTCAAAGTAAGAAACAACGAAAGGATATCCAAGCATCAGAGTACATAGGAGATAAACTACAAAAGACTCTACAAATACCTCAAGAATCTATACTCCATATGCTCCAAGAACCAAAATATCCGAACAACCTAACATCACGAGGTAGTTCTAAACACGTGTGAAACACTACATTTCCCCTGTCCCAGAAGATTACATCTACAAAACCACAACAATTCCAAAGCATGGTTGAGTATAAAACTCATCAGGTTTTCCCCAATGACTTCCCCACTCACGCCACTAGGATAGAAGTGTTAGAAACAATTATATTAAATGTTTTATATAAAACATTTCTCAGAAGTAGTTTGTAACTAAATATAAACATGTTTCCAAAACCATTCACTACCAAAACCAAACAAGTGAAATTGAAACCAATTTTTCCAGCAAGATATTTTTTCCGAAAAAACCAAACAATATTTACAAACATTTCCCAATATACCTATATCGACATACCCAAAAATTACTCAACCCCATGAGAAAAACCATACAGGCTACATTATGATAGTTCCATACTCATGAGTGTTTTCTCATTGATCTACCAAGTCGTCACAAGGTAACTGTTTCACATGTTCCATTAATACTTTAGCACTGAGAATAAGGTCGTATTTCAACCAGGCCTCGTATATGAAATTCCCATGTGTCATTAAACTTTTGGCACTGAGAATAAGATCATATTTTAACCATGAACCTTATATTCAATATGAACACACAACACATATGTTGGACGATCAAGCCAAAATAAGCCTTTTTATAACAAATGCCTTTTTATTGAAAACTATTTCGGTTAAAAACATTTCAATGAAAAACCATTTCAACTCCAAACCATTTCAATAACACTCTATTTTTGTTGAAAATATTTTCTATAGAAAACCCCATTTTCATCAACTATTTAGCAATTCCAAAAAATCCATAATTTAAAATCAACATTTTAAATTAAACCCTCTTTTGCACAATTACTCACCAAGATCACGCAATATCACAAAAACCATAAATCATCACAAATAAATGTTTTTACATGAATTTCATAATAAATAAAATAAATTAAATATAATACAATCAATTCTAGCTAGAGGAGTAATGATATAAGCCTCTACCTCAATGGTTTTGACAAAACATTAACAATAGATGAAGAACACATAACGAAGCAGGTCGATTATCTAAGAGCAGACTTAGATCTCTAATCTTAGCAAGATCATGAATCAAAATTGAAATATTTGGAATCCAAAAACGTATATCTTTGCACTATATGTTCATATCTGAGAAATAATGGGTATCCAATAAATAGATCTAAGATGATCTAAGAAAACATGACAAATTCGTAAATATTGGTGGCATACCTCAAGAATTGAACTCGAAATAAATAAGGGAAGGCTCCAGAATGGCTTTAAATCGTGTGGGTAGGGTTATATAACCTTATAAGAAGAATATTTTTTAATTATTGGCATTTTAAATCCAAAAAAAAATAAATAGAGCAATAACGAGTATGCTCCTAGAAAATAAGATCTAGATTTGACCTCTATGAAAGATTTGACCACACCGTTTGTGAAAACTATGTATGGATCATGCAACCATCCTTTTGGTCCCAACAGTCCCTAACAAAACACCCAAATACTTCCGTCATTCACTTTTACCAATTTTTATGGAAACATCCCAATTTATGGAAACACCCCGCTTTATGGAAGCAACCCACTTTATGGAAACACCCCACTTAATGGAAGCACCCCACTTATGGAAACAACCCACATTATGGAAAATGTCTATTTTATAGAAACTCAGTATTTCATAGAAACTATCTATTTTATAAAAACTCTATATTTTATAGGAACTCTATATTTTATGGAAACTCTCTATTTTATGGAAACTCTCTATTTTATGGAAACTCTCTATTGAATGGAAACCATATCAAAGATGCAGCAATTAAAAAAAAATAGGAAAGGGGTTATGTACCCAAAATTGGGGGTACTACATTATTCATACCATTGGTCTTTCCATACATTGAAAGTAGAATAGCCTTGCTGGAAAAAAAGTGTTTGGCCACTGATCCTTATTTTTGCTTCTCACATTACCAAGTCTCTTCTTGAATCTGACCAAGTTTCAATAAAACCAGCACTGGGATGATACTTTTTCCATGTAAGAATATCTCATGCCTGTCCATTATCCACACTGGAATATATACTTGTGATGTATCTGGTTCTATCGCAATGTTTCCCCATCTGATCACATGGTCCGGATTATGGTGATACTTTTTCAACTCGGATACATAGAACACATTATGCACCGAACAAAACCGTGGTGGTAATGCCAACTGATATGCCATCGTTCCAAACAATTATAGTATCTCGAAAGGGCCAATATAACTAAGAGATAACTTGCCCAACATCATGAAACGATGATTTGAAAGCCTTAGAGATATCTTTAAGAAGACATGATCACCCACAACGAATAACAATGGTCTTCGACAGTGATCTTCATAATATTTCTGATGACTATAAGATATCTCCATCCTCTATCCAATCAACTAGATCTTATTTGTTGTTTCTTGGACAAGTCTCGGCCCGACTAGTGGAGTTTCACTGATTTCCACTATGCATAGTAGAGAACGACAAGGACGCCAATACAAGGCTTCAAACGGAGACATGCGTATCATGGAATGATAAATTCTTATTGTATGAGAACTACAATAAGGGTATATTATCCTCACATGAACACCAAAATCTATTACACAATATTGCAAAATTTCTTCCGTCATTTGTATCATCCGATCAGATTTCCCATCTGTTTGAGGACGATACGCGGTGCTCATATTCAACTGAGTGTCTAGGGCTTGCTATAATGATTTCTAGAAACGAGATGTGAAACTCAGATCTCCATCGGAGACAATTGACACTGGTACACCATGCCTCTTTAACACTTCTCGAATACATATTTTTGAAAGATCATCCACTGTATGATTTTCAGGAATAGGGATGAAATGGGCCAACTTGGTTAGAAGATCCACTATCACCCAAATGGAATAATGTTTCTAGATCATTCTTGGATTACCTGTAACAAAATAAATTTCTATTCGATCCCATTTCCACACTGGGATGGCCAATGATTGTATCATATTATCTGGTCTCTAATGCTCCGATATAACCTATTGACAAGTTAAGCACCACAAGACGAACTCAACCACCTTATTTCTTGCCGCTCCACCAAAATTGTTCTTTAAATGCCTTATACATCTTCTATGTACCTGGACATACATCCTATATTGAATGATGGTATGCATGAATGAGTTTTTACTGACGAACCATAGGTACAATCATCCGATCTACAAAACACAAAACTAAACCACCATCATGTTTCCATCCCTCAATGGTCTCCACACCACTGAGATTTGAACATACAACCAAACATTCTACATCAGATATTTGTGCCCCTATGATCATTTTTACTAAATCTGGAACATGCATAACAGAAAAGAAAACCGAAACATCATCTCGGTCTTCACATTCCACATGCATGTCATCTAAGACTGACATCAATTGTCATTCATCTGAAGCTTCTTTCGCCAACTGAACATATGACTTTCTAATCAATGCATCCACTACCGAATTTACTTTACCTGGTGTGTTAATCATGTCAAAGTCAAACATTTGGAGATACTCCATCCATCTCCTTTGCCTTAGATTCAAATCCCACTGTGAGAAATTTTGTTTCAAGCTTTTGTCATCTATAAGCACAATAAATTTATCGCCAAAGAGATAATGTCTCCATGTTTTCAAAACCTGAACTATTGTAGCTATTTACAAATCCAATTTTGGATAATTATTCTCATTCAACCACAACTTCCTTGAACCTTAAGAAACCATGTGATCTCTTTTCATGAGAACACCACCTATCCCTGATCCTAAAGCATCACAATACGCCACATACCCCTGTCCGAATTCTGGAATGGTCACGATAGGTGGTGATATAAGATGAACATTCCATTCCATGAAAGACTACTGAAATTCCTTTTTTCTATTGGAATGGGGCATTCTTCTTTGTCAGAGCTGTCATTGGTGAAGCTAGTCGTGATAAATCACGCAAAAAGCATCGGTAGTAACCAGATTAACCATGAAAACATCGAATCTCGAACACTTTCTTCGGTGGCTACCAAGAGATAGTGGATTCTATCTTTCCAAAATCAACATATATAACATTCTCATAAATGAAATGTCCATGGAAACGTACTTCCTGTATCCAAAAGTCACACTTTAATAATTTGGCATTTAAACTATGATCTCTCAATATTTTTATCACTGTTTCCAGGTGCACCCCATGATCATAACTTGTCTTTGAATAGACCAAAATTTCTCCCACAAACACCAAAAAAACATCTAGATATTTTTAAAATAACAGATTCATGAATTCCATGATGACCACTGGTGCATTCATTAGACCGAATGTAATGGAAACATATTCATAGTTTCGATATCTACTTCTGAAAGCTGTCTTTGTAATATCCTCTTTCCAAACTCTCAATTTGGGATATCCTGATCAAACGTCAATATTGGAGAACCACCAATATCCCATTAATTGATCGAATAGATCATCAATGTTTACAAGTGGATATATATTCATCATCGTAACATGGTAATGTTTACGATAATAAACAAACTGTAGAAGTGTTCCATCTGCCTTATTCATGAATAAAATTGGTGATGCACATAGAGACGTACTTGGTTGAATGAAACCCATCCTTTCCAGCTCCTCTAACTACACATTCAATTCCCATAACCCAGTTGGTTCCATCATATAATATGGAAGGGAAATAGGACCTGTCCCTTGAAGAATATTAATCATAAACTCCACTTCCCTTAGAGGTGGTAACCCTAAAACGTTCTCGGGAAAGACATCTGGAAATTGATCCACAACTACTGGAAAACTATTTTCCTCGATCTCTTCCATTGATGCCAAAGTCAACAATACCAATTGGTAATATATCATTCCCACCATTTGTTCCAAAAATCTCTTTTCAACTTTCTTTACAATCCATTGTCATCTAATGAGTTGATCAATGTCGTCCTCAGTCATGAAACTATGTATTTTCCTATAACAGTCGATTTGAGCCTTGAACATTATCATCCAATCCATACCAATGATTACATCATAAAAATCCATATTAAACATCGGTAAGTCCCATTACATCTTATCTCCATCAATATTTATAGAACATGATTTACACATAATAGATTGACATTATCTTTCACCAAGAAGAGTTTTCTGTTTCAAAATAAAAGGCTTCATTTCCAGTTCTAAACATAGAATGTCAACATCACGAGAAGAAATGAAGGAATGTGATGCACCAGTATCAAACAACACTTGAACCAAGGTATAACTAAAAATAATCATATCTATCACTATAGGTGGTCCATCATGATCATCGACAATCATCGGCTCAGCTCTATGTACAATTGCCTTTTCACTATATTGTTCTCCTTCTTTCCTTACCGAGGTTTCCCTAATTGAGGATTCATGGTATTTATATAATCCTTATGTCTAGATCTACTCTAATGGAAAGATTAATTCTATTTTCCTCATCCAGTTGAAGCATACGATGCTTGCGATTGCTGAGAAGTGTCTCGAGCACCTGACCATGGAGCACTGTGACTATAGCGCTAATGATAACCCAACTAGTTACAATTATGATATGATCAAGGTTGTTTCATACAATATCTATTTATATGGTCAAGAGGACCACATTGAAGACAACCTTCTTTGCTCTGGGGTCATGGAAAAAGGTTTACCAATCCAACCGTTGGGTTCTGATTTCCACTTGCACCATGGAAATAAGTGTCCCTTTTCCTATTGTTCCTTGCGGTTGAGTTCCCACCATTTCCTGTAGGTATTATCATGCCTCCTCCCATAGATCCAGAGATATCACATTCAGCCACAGTCACTCTATTCACAATCTCTATATAGTCTGTAATACAATGTACTACAATCTTTGAAAATATCTCATATCATATCCCTGATTCGAAGATGCATGCCTTTAAAGTAGCACATTTCACAACTTCGGGTGAAAAGCATACTAAGTTCATGAACTTAGCTGCATACTATGCAACAGACAGACTCTCTTGTTTCAGGCTGAAGAAGTCCATAGTTTTCTGGATCTTGAACTTGTGAGGATATAATTGTTGGTTGAAAAATTCCTCAAAATCCTCCCATTTAAGTCAATCACCCAATTTAGCATGAACCATTAAATCCTACCACTGACGTGCAATATCCTCGAGCATATACCTCACCATTTTGACCTTTAGCTCTATTGGTGTGCCGATGATGTTTAAAATACGATTCATCCTACATAACCACACCCCCGCCTTCTCAGGTACAGAATCACCTCTGAAATTAGGTGCATTATGCTTCATGAACTGGATGATATGATACACATGTTGTGGTTCCCTATGCCCACAGCATGAAAAGTGTGGAAAATACTCTGAACCAACTCTTGGTTCACATGTGGTTCAGGTGAAACCACATTCTCCGCAGCTTCTTTGGGTTGGTTTCGACATCTTTTACCAGGTACCATTTCCCAAAATAACAACACACTCGGTTAATATCAACCTCTAGCAATTGTTGGCTTATCATTTCAAATTCTATCACATAAACTATCCCAACATTGTTTTACAAATCATCCTTTTTCACATGTTCAACTATTTTTGAAACCAATTCACATGCATTTGAATATTAAACCATTTTCAAAATATGATAATCATTCACTTTTTCAAAATATTTCATTTGAAAACTAATTCCATTCTTTTCAAAAATAATCATTTTTCAAAATAATGTATGCACTCATAGTGGGAAGTTATTCCTCTATAATGCATGTCATGCTTGTATCATTGGATAAACCCTTGAAGATGAGATTCAAAATCCTAGAAGTGTCTCCAAATACTTATTTACCCAACTCTCTGGTAACATGAAATTCAACATAAAAGGGTTAGCAATGTCCTTTTATGCTATATATTTCATTTCCAAAAATCTTACTTCTTTCAAAGATTCCCACCCAAGGAATAGACAAGAATGGATTTCATATCCAAAACTAGAAACATTGATGTCTACTTTTTAGGAAAATACCGAACAAGGTGATACCATTTTTAATGACCCACAAATTCTCATTGGAATGAGAGTATAATGAGTCATTACTAGGCCTTAAGCGAAATCACCAAGACGCCAAAGGGTGGAAATAAATACCGGAGGGTTTCAAATACAAGCGAGGGACAATTTAACATTTTGGAAATAAACAAATAAACATTAAAACCATAACCAAACATTCAATATATTATGCATCAACAAATGAATGAAAACTCAACAAATTCATGCACTCAAAATGACATCAATGTAAGCAATAATGGAAGGATAACCAAGTATCTGAGTACCCAGCAGATAAACTACCCAAGTCTCTCCAAATACCTCAAGACTCCATGATACACATGCTCCATGATACAAAATATATGTACATCCCAACATCGCGAGGTAGTGCTAAAAATGTGTGAAACATTAAATTTTCCCATGTCCTGGAAGATATCATCCCTAAAAGAACCAAAGTGCCAAAGTAGGGGTGAGTATAAAACTCAGTAGGTTTTCCCCCAATGACTTCCCTTCTCACACCACTAAGATAGAATAGTTAGAAACAATTATATAAAATGGTTTATATAAAACAATTGGTCAAATTTGTTTTATAATTAAATATAACCATGATTCCAAAAACATTCATTACCAAAACCGTACAAGTACAATTGAAACTAATTTTTACAACAAGATATATTTCTACAAAAATAACCTAATAATATTTACAATTGTTTCCCAATATCCTTATATCAAAATAACCTACAAATAATCAAACCCTTGAAACCAAACATGCATGTTATGTTTTGATAGTTCCATACTCATGGGTGGTTTCTCATAAACCAACCAAGTCAAACAAGGTAATTGTTTCTCATGTGCCATTAATCTTTTGTCACTAGGCACAAGGTCATATTTCAACCAAGCCACATATATGCATTTCCCATGAGACATTAAACAATTGGCACTAAGAACAAGGTCATATTTCAACCAAGCCATATATATGAAATATTAACACACATCACATATGCCCAAAGATCACACAAAAAGATACCTTTCAATAAAAACACATTTTTGTGGAAAACTATTTCTGTCAAAACCATTTCAATGCCAAACCATTTCAACTACAATCCATTTCCATAAAAATACATATATATTGAGAACCATTTCTATATAAAAACTCTTTTTGTTAAAAAATTTATAAATTCCAGAAAATACTTAATTTACAATCATAATTTTAAATTAAACCCAATTTTTCACAACTATTCACCAAGATCACGCAATTTCAAAAAAATCATATATCATCATAATTGAATATTTTTCCATGAAATTCACAATCAATAAAACAATTTGAATCTGGGACAATAAATTATAGAAATTGGATTTGAGAGGGAAGCCACCCACCATGTAGTTTTTGACAAAACATTAACAATAGACAAACATCCACAATGAAGCGGGTCGATTCTCCAAGAGCAGCCTTAGATATATTTTCCTAGAAATATCATGGGTCAAAATTGAAATATTTGGTATCCAAAAACGTATATATAACCACAATAGGTTCGAAAATATTAATGTGTATAGATCAGATAAGTAGATCTAAGAAGATATAAGAAAACATGACAAATTTGTAATTAATGGTGACATACCTCAAGAATGAGACTTGAAATATTCATGGGAAAGCATCAGAATGGATTAAAATTTTGTGGGGATGGTTTTACTGAATTGTATTGAATGTAATGATGAATTAGGGACGTTTTGGGTCCACAAAAAATAAATAGATAAAAAACAAGATAGCTTCTAGAAAATAGGATCTAGATTTTACATCTGCCCATGATTTGACAACATGGTTTGTGCCAACCGTGTATAGATCATGCAACCTTTCTTTTAGTCCCAACACTCCCTGAAACCCCCAAAATTATTCCATCCTTAAAGTTTACCCCTTTTACGGAAAAGTCCCAATTTATGGAAATCCCACACTTTATGGAAACAACCCACTTTATGGAAACACCCCACTTCAAAGAAACACCCCATTTCATGAAAACACCACACTTTATGGAAATAGTATATTTTAAGGAAACTCTCTATTTTATGGAAACACTCTATTTTATGGAAACTCTATATTTTATAGAAACTCTCTATTTTTTGGAAACTCCCTATTTTATGGAATCCCAATAAAAGATACACCAATTAAAAAAACATGAAGAAATGGATTTATGTACCTGAAACCGGGGATACTACAAAGAAACCGGAGGATAAAATCCTTGAAGCGCCATGATGATGGAAGGAATGAAGCTTGAGGAAAAGACGAACAGGGAGATGGAAACCTACCAGAGTGAGTGAGCTGGAGAGAGCTGAGAGCCAGGGGATTGTGGTGTCATTCCCCTGTATATTAGATGTTTGAGTGGAATTTGGAAAATTATGATATATGTAATGAAATCGTAAATTATTTTATTCTTCTCATAATTTTGTTACTTCTATTATTATTTCAAATCCAACATTGTCTAGTGTAATTTTCAATGGTTGAAAATTTTTTAGTTAAAAAAAACTAAAATGGATTGCTACACCAAATTCCTTCTTTGTAATGGGGTTTTATAAGTATAAATATATTTATTAAAATGGAATTCCAAATCTTATACTTTTAGTCCAAAAAATAATATTGAGAATCGTATATAATTTTTTAATATGAGTTTTTAAAAGTCACACTTATTATATATAACCTAATACGTATCAGGATGTAAAAATACATAGGTTTTTTGTGCACATGGATAGTGAATAAGAGTGAATTTTCTCCACTAATTAATCCATTAAAAATATTATAATTTATTATGATACATTCCTAAATGGAATAATAGATACATTTTTTTATAATATTTATTTATATAATTACCCACCATATAAAATTATAAAATGTTATTGATGAAATAAATACTTATATCAAATATGATGACTATATGTGTGTGTATATAATGAATAACATTTAAAAAATAAATGCTCATACCATTTGTGTATATGTTTAAAATATAATTATAATTGAATCAAATAGGATGGATATGAAATAAAAATGGATGGATTCCAATCATATAAAAATGAGTTTGATGATGGAGTTAATGATTTCATCAAATTTTAAGAAATTCATGCATATAGACCCTATCATGTAAATTTTCCTCATTTTAATTTTTGTTCTTCAAGACTAACATGCCTAGAGGAGTTGGAAGAACTCTTGATCTATCATGAAATAGATAGAAGATATAAATTTTTTACTAAACACATAGAATTATTTAATATAACTAGTGACCATAATAACACTGTGGTTTATGTATCTTCATATAAGATTACATGGGGGAATGATGATAAATATGGCAGTAATGGAATGATTACAATTGTAAATGATGATGATGAATGTATTGAGGAAATTTCAATTAAAATTGAAAACATCCTTTATTATTTTCTATTGATACTTGTGAAGTTATAGAGATTCATAATGACACCATTGTATATTTTTTGTATTAAATATCCAAAATTGTTAACCAAATTGATGCTAAGTAATTTAAATTATGGAAACAGATGAATTGAAATCATATTTATTAAACTAATTTCTTTTTTTTATGATATTCTACTAGAATATAATGTGCTTCTTTACTAAATATATAAAGATATAAAATCAATATGTTTAATGGGACTAATCACTAAATGAATAAATTCCTGTCAAAATGAATTTATTTTGTTCCATAAGGAATAGGAATCAGAAAAACATGACTTAGGTTTGGCTATTCTTAATACAATTATGATTAATCAAGTAATTCGATTATTTTATTGTACATTCCATTCATTTCAATGATTATGTGCCTATATGCATGTAAGATGAAAACAAAGAAAGTGGTGTTGGACCTAGAGAGAAGAATTCATGACGGAAAGCCTTGTCTTATAGAAAACTCTCCTCAGTAGAAGAAAATTGATCAATAGTGTCCTTAATTAGAAACAAATCTGATAAAAATCCATATTTTTCTATATATTTATGTAATGAACCCTTTTTAACTACAATGTAGAAATCAATGTACATGACTAATTATATTGGTAAATTAAAACATTACACTATGGTTATGAATCAAAGAAAAATACATTATATTTTATCTATTTATATAATGATGAAAAAACTATTTAATGATATTAATTATTATTTGGAACTATTTATTGATAATTTATAATTAATTTTGTATACAAGTGTTTTGTTTTGTGATGCTTATATAAATGGTTATTTCCGGTTGATATACATGTTTTATGGGATCATAATAAACCTTTTTTATTAATGAGATATAGAAATTTATTAAATTAAAGGGATGATGGAGTGTCCCATATATGAACAAGGTAATCACTCATATGGGCCGAAACATTACCCAATGACTAGTTTTCCATGATATTTCATATTTTACCCCAATGAAATAATATCATATAATGGATGAAAATATTGAATGGGAATTTATGATAATGTACAATATTGTCACAACTAACATATGTTCATTATTTTGAGGATGTACTGGATATGTTCACCATATTTGGTAAATATGTTTTGAAAAACTTAAAAAACAACTCTTAGAAAATATGAGTAGTTTATTTCTAAAATAGTATAGTAGAATTTTTTATAAATGATAATTTATTATGTTGTCAATTGTATTGAAAAATGATATTTCATCAGTCATTTACATGTTAATAAATTCCCACAAAAATATAATTTATGGAATTAAGGGTTAGGGTTTCACAATTTATCTTTTGAAATTGAAGAGTATGTGCAAGTAAATGGTGAAAGATATAATTTAGTTCATTCAACAGCCTATAACATTCATGGTAGGAGATATATCAGTATTAATATATCCTAAGTGATGTAAAGGATACCAAGTGGTATTCATAAAATTGTCTAATATTTTGTTAATTAAAAATTTAATGTTAACGACACTAAAATCACGTGAATATTGTGTTTTGATGAATTTTATTATTCTAATAGACTTACATTTAATTATATATAAAAATGATGAACACACAATAACCAAGGATTGATTATTTTCAATGTTACATGTACTAATGTTATATACCCGATGAAGTACCTATCTATGGAAAAGTTAATTTAATTCATTCATTTGGAATATGATATGTTCTTATGACCATTATTCATTGATATCAATGTTCACATGTGGCTTAAATTGGATAGATATATTAGGATATGCGGACACATAAATTATTGATATATTTACTATATTGAACAATACAAAATGAATTTTAAATGGTATTTCAAAAACTGATGTTGAAAAAAATGATGCATTAAATATAAATATATTCTTAAGGAATTCATTGAATTCAATACCGACTACCTATTTGATGTTTATAACATTGGTCTCCAATAATATCATCACAATGAGTGACTTATATGATAAGGAATTCCTATAAAATATATTTCCTAAATAATAATTACAATGATAGGGATGGATTATATTTATATTTTACATAACATTGTATATGATCCATATATTGAAACATGCAATGTAATTATTTGTCATTTGAGTCCATCAATTGATTATTACTGGATATGGAATACACATAATCAATTGTTCATAGGAAAGTTTGGAGAACATTTTTAAAGGAGTCACCTGTAAAGACAAAATTAATTTCAGGGTGACTTGGTTGGATATCCATAGGACTAAGTGTGCATGTATTATATTATAATGGTAATGTAATTAGGGTATATACATTCTATACAATGGAGAATGATTAATAAAATACCATGAAAAGTAGTAGAGTATTCTTATAGTGGATGCAATTTATGTACTTGGTTCCAAAAATATAAATCAAATTTATAAGAATATAACATAGTTATAAATTTTTAAAAAAATATGGGAGTCCCATTATACAAAATTTTAATATTCTATTTTCAATTAATATTTGTTGATTAAATCAGTTTAGTAAAAATAATGAATTGGGATTCATGAAATTCTATTTTAGTAAAGAAGTGTATGATGTTTAATTATTCACAATGACATCATAGGATGTACATGTATTTTATGTCCCAGATCCTTGAAATAGAATGTGGCCAGATTTCCTATTATCATCCAAATCTACTACAAGGTCAAATGTCACTTCAATTTAGTATGTCCCTTTCATTGGGAAGTCTCAATAATTCAATGGTTGTCCCAATATAGGAATAGACCTGTTTTTTAGAGGGGACTATAAGGATGGGATTTTCATACTCAATAGATGGGTAAAAATGTTTCATCATATATAGAATAATGGGTTCAATAATCATGGTAATTTTTTTAATATAAAACATGATCCCTCATATTTTTATGTTCTCAAAAATTAATTTAAATGACTTATGTTATCTATTTAATTGATTATGTATATATTAAATTCATCATATACCGATTCTTCCAATATTGAGGAACAATAGGTTTCTCCAATTCTAATTCTACTAATCTTAAAGAATGAGATATTTATAATGTTGAAATTTAGAAAATGGAATAATGTGAACAACCTATGTATATTCAAAACAATTGTATCTTAGCAATCCATTATTAATAAAAATTATTACTGTTAGAAAAAAAATTAAATTAGGGGTTATATGTAATTATTTCTACTTGAATGTTGACTACAAGAAGTACATTATCATTAGATACAATGGGGTCACTAATTAAATGTATATGATGAGTGGTGAAGATACATCTACCAATATTTGGCATGCATTGATGTTACTAATTTGGGAAGAGACTAAGGCATCATTATGATAAAAGTTTTTAGTTTTAATAAAAATTAAAACATCGAATGATTTATTTACTCTTTTCTATGACTTTTATAGTGCATTTATATTAGTTTAATTTTGAAATAAAATTTTATTATAGGATGAATGAAAAGATCATAGATACATTAATAAAATTATAAAAAAAACCATGTCATGTATGTTGATTGGAACGTGAACACACAATCACCAAAAAAATATATTTGCACACATGATAATCAAATAAACAAGGAATGTGTTTATTTAACGATGTGAGGAGGAAAGAATAAATTAACAGTGTGATTTGTAACATTATACTTTTAATATGTTTATTATTAATAAAATTACAAAATATATTTATCAAATCATAAATTAGTGCTGAAAATAACCAATGTGCATCAACATAAATCCACCCCAACCATAAAATCAGGAATAGTACATTATTCACATGAAAAAAATGTTATTTATTTTTATTATATAGTGATAAATTTTTTTTCATGAAGAAAATACATTCATTTTTTACATGAATATTGAAAAATCCAAATACAAATCCAAATCAACTTCCATCCCATGCCATAAGTTATGGAGGAATCTCATATAAATAAAGAGGGAATACTAGTAGATGGAAACACATGCAGAGTATGGGAATCATGTATATGTATAACATACTATAAAAAATAATTTATTAAGTATTATTTAAATAATAATGAATACTTATTTTATTATATTTATTTCCTATTTAGATATAAGAATCATCATCTATTTATCTCGATGAATGACTATATTAGTTTTTTTAACCAGAAAAAACAATATGTTCATATTAGAGGTGGGGGTTTTACAGTGTTGTCTAAAATATTTTATGAGAACAAAAAGTAATAGGTGGAAATTGATGAGAGAACAAAAAACATGAAAAAATATATTTTCTCTAAATGAAAAATTTAGTAGTTAATTTTAATTGATTTAATAGTTAATATAATGGAGTTTTTATAAAGAAACATCAACTCATTAACCAACACATGAAGACCCACTTCCCAAACATCAAGGAGACCCATTCCAATAAAGGGCCTTTATTAACCATCATAATCAATGTTTTTTATGATTTTTGGATAAATATGAGTCAATCATGTACCAATACATTTATTGTTGTAAATTTCAATAAGGTGGAAATGATTGTGATTTATATATATGAGTATCCAACAATTACATTATTCAAAGGGTTACAATATATAATATCAATAAATATATTCAACCCAACAAATAAAATCTTAAATATTCAGGGAGAGTTGGTATTCATGTATCTCATGAGTTGATTACTACACCCCTGATTCCCTTGGATGATATAAATGATCAAATGAATCAATTTTTAAAAAAAAATCCATGAAAGTCCCTATAATCTTGTAGTAATATAATACTATTGAGAGGTATTTTATTTATAATTATTTTTAATAAAACATACTTAGAAAATAATAAGGATAGTAATGAACTGTTGAATTCTATTACATATAGTGAATAAGAAGGAGTAAAACGTTCAATCAAAAAATATAAATTATCAACCTATAAATCAAAAAGTCTTTTAGAAACTTACATTAACTTTTATATTCGATTTTCACAGTTACTAATGTTATAGTTGTCTTCTAATATAATAATTAGAGATAAAAATATACATTTCATTAATTTCATGAATATATATATATATGTATAAATATAATCCATTATAGAGAATATTATTCATGAAAATATAATTGAAATTATCAAGAATTATGGTGGAGAGATTCAGTTATAAATGTATACATGAGGTTCATTTTCATAATATATTTTTCCAATATTTTATATACAATTTTAATTATAGGTAAATAATATTTATATTTCATAATTATTATATAAATGTACATTGTGATGGGAAACCCCTATGAATTAAATTAGACTCATTATTTCTCATATTACTTTTATAATAAAAAATTATTAAATGGGAAGGGAATCAAAAAATATTCAAGAAACCAACATCAATGTTTAAAAACTTACAGAGTAAAGACACTCATTAATACACTTAATGAATCTGTAAAACTCAGTAATCTAATCATATAATATTTTTTCTCACTAATTTTTATGGATTCATTTTTCTTTCAAAGGAATCATTGGCTCTTCTTTACAATCAAATTGGATACTCGAATGATTTAATTTTTTGATCGAAGGCCTGTATTTCAAAAAAAAACTAGCGCACATGATGTCTATTATACATTAATAATAAACTACATTAAAAATTTTAAAAATTAATTTAAATTTATTTTTTTTATATTATTTTTATAACAAAATTATTTAATATACGGAAATTCTTCAATATCATTCAAATCATGGTATAAGGATGGTCAATAAGCAAATGAATCCAATCGATTTATTCAAATGTATATATATTGTGGTATAAAAAATAATATTTCACTATAAAAAAAATTTCAAAATGATTTTTTTGTTCATATAGTTTCTAAAACAATAAGGGTAATTATTTTGGTTATTAAATTTACACATTTATGAATTATATAATATTCTATAAATAAACTAGCATCCATAAAGAGGTATTTTTAAGGATAATTACAATTTCATTTAAATTATTTTTTTTAATCAGTTATATATATATATATATATTTGATGTTAAATCAGGTCAATTGATTTTCCAAATTTTGGAATGTTGAAGTAAATTTTATTTGAAATAAATGGGAACAATACATGGTGGCAGAGTTCTTACAGTCATAATTGTTATTTTAATTTATAATACTTATTTAGCTAATTTTATTCAATTTTATCTACTGATATTTGTTGTTAAATGTAACATCCCAGGTAAATAAAGAATAAAGAATTTTCATATTTATTAATATTTACGAATTAAATATTAATTTTATTTTATAGGGGTTGCTATGTTCGATAGCGTACCCGATATGCAACGATGAGTTTCTTTGAAACTTACATAGCACACTAGTAATAAAATAATATTATTTTAAATGTTAGTTAACGAGTAGCCGTTGTACTAGAGGGAATGGATAGAAATAACTAAAATATTATTATATATGTTTTTAAATGTTTATACATTTACCCAATAAAAGATAAAGGCTTAAAATATGAAAAGAGTTCAATTTTAGGGCATATATACTCTAATTTTCACTAAAGGTTCACTTATCACCTTTTAATGGTGAACCGTCATTAAATATAGTTTTGATCACTCTTATACATTATTTTGGACCAAATATAACACTTCTTTAGAATCGGGACATCAAAATTTATTTTGTGTAAATTTTTGGTACCTTTCTGATAAAGTTCATTTTTTTATGAATAGTGTAAAATGTTGTATTTTAATTCAAAACCTCTTTTTAATCTAAATTATTTATATGATTAGATTATTATTTTAATTGGTTTTAAAGTGAAATTAGAAAATATTTTTACCAGTTAATCCAATGGTGGTCATTGGAATCAATTTCACTTTGAAATTGGACTTAAACTGGTGTCAATCTTTTGATACTTATTGTTTCATAAAAACACCCTATTTGTCATGACAGCGGGAATTAATTATTAAATTAATTAATTTGACTTATATGTTTTGAATTTTGAAAATCCGACATACATGGTTGTCATTAAGAAGTAAAATGTGGTTCAATGAGATTAAAATAATTTTTTGGTGAATAGTAACTTTTTTTCATTAATCGCGATTAGAGGTAATTAGTGTAGTTTAAGGTAAAAATGGTATTATAAGAATGTGAAAACACCATGACACTTGTCCTACACCTATTGGGTGAGTCATGGCCGACCGAGAAAAGCCATGGGCCAACTTGGGGACCCCATGGAGCCACTTTAGTTGGAAAATGACATTAGTATATTTTTATTTAATGTTAAAGTGAAAATGACACTAACATAAATGTTTTTACTAAAATAATTTTTGAGTGGGGATATAAAAGTCCAAATTTTGATTATAAATAGTCATTGGAAAGCTAAAAAGGTTTACTACATCATAGTATTTTTTTTATAATTTTTAGACATTAAATAAATTAAATTATATATGACATAATAATTATGCGGCGATGACATCATTATTTGACGATTTAAATAAAATGGAAAGATAATGAAAAATCTAAAACCTACACATGGCCAAAACCAATTGGATGAGTGGATTTCGAACCCTTATCACCTTATCCACGAATTATATCAATGTGGGACCTTTTAAAACCGAAACACATTTTCAAATAAAGTAATATTTCTTTACTTTCCAAAAGTGCCCCTCCTCTCCTCTTATAAAAGGCCCCCACCTCTACCCCATTTCACACCTTTCTCAAGCCATTGGCTCGGCCAACCCCTGCCCAATTACTCTCTCCACATCCCTCTCCTCATCTTAGAGGATTCCCTTTGGGCAGAATTCTTTCAAAGGAAGCCTTTAGGCTCAAATCAAAAGGGAGTTACACTTTTAAAGGTAATTCATTCTCTCTTGTTCATTTGTTTTATTTTGCTTCTCCAACCCTCTAAACTCTTTTTATTTACTTATTTTGTAACAACACCAATATCTTCAATATACTAGGATGTTGTTATAAGATTTATTTGAGCTACACTCTCACAAAACTACATCAAATGGTTAAAGAACATACGGTTTCCGTGGATGGCGAAATTCTGCCTCCCGAAACGATGATTGTTCAATACTCATTTAACACCTTCAAGGGTGGCCATTATGATGTCCCTATTTTTATATATGATATATAATATTTTTATGTTTTCTTTAAGCTTCTGTATTTTTCATTTTTTTCAAACCTTTATGGTTTCCATTATGGGTAAACACGATATCTTCATTTTAGGAAGTGCAGACTACCGCCCCCTGAAAGTGATTTGATTCGTTAATACCATATGTGGGATGTGTAAAGGATAAAGTTAATGATATTATATATGTTATTATACTGGAATTATAATATACCTCTATATCATTATTATTTTTTTTCCATTAAAGTATGAGATAGAAATGAAAGTAGCGTTCATGCGTACGTACGGCTTACCGTCTCCATGAACGGTGCATTTCATTTCTTAATCCCCAAATGTAATGTACTATTAAAATTACATGTATATAATGTATATATATAATTAATGATATATCTAAATGATGAATATAATTCTGGAATTAAAATATACATACCTATCATTTAGTTTTAATTCCATTAATATGACAAAGAAATGAAAGTAGCGTTCATGCGTATGTACGGCTTACAGTCTCCATGAACGGTGCATTTCATTTCTTACCTCTAAATGATTATGTAATATTATAAATACATGTATATGCTGGATATATATGATACATATTATATCCAAATCGGGAATTTCATTCTGGATATAAAGAACTTTTGACCACATGAACAACATGTAATTGTAAGAAGTCAACTTTCGACTTAAGAACCAAATATTGACAAAACAAACATTATTAACTTAAATGGTTAAATAATGTTTATAACATAGAAAGAAGTGATATAAAAAGAATAATTAACTTTAAAAAGGTTCTTAATCAAGTATAAATTAACTCACGTTTATTATTCAGGACGTTAAAGAACGATCGAGTCAAGTCGGACCCAAGGTAAGGGAACTTCTTAACCCAACTTCGATTCTTTGGGTTAATCTCCTACTTTCAAATTATGTCATGATATTATTATGTCTTATTTTGTATTTTTACTTTCTTTATGTGTACCTATAGTGAATACACATAATAGATCTATTTTATTTTAAAAATGATCTTTGTAAGGGACTTCGTCTCAATCTCCTTTCATTGAGGCATATTTCATTTTATACACAACTTTCTTTTATACGGTGTATAAACCCTTTGACTTTTACTTTTATACAAAAGGAATCTTTTTCTTCGAAGCGTTTTACTAAACGACAAAAAGGAATGTTTTTTATAACGTATGCGGTGACAATGACCTTTTCCACCACCGCGAGTATTATTTGATCTTTGGCTTTCTCAACAAGCCGTAATGTTTTTAGAATAAAATAAATACCATATACTCTTTTATGTATTTTGGTATTGAAAATGGTTTTGAAAAAGGATTCTATTATGTCAATATATTTATGATATATTGTGATTGAAATGTGGAAATGTTATCATTCCTTTATATTGGTTTTATGTTTTATGATTTTATATTGGTACTTGGACATTTTAATGGGTGGTTACGTTATAAACCATATGACGGGTGGTGCCGTGAATACCAGGACGGGTGGTTACGTTATAACCTCCAACGCATTGGGTATGGAAGTCGGCCGTATGGCTATTCCATTAAGTATGTATGGAAATTGGCCGTATGGCTATTCCATTAAGTGATATGTGTGGAAGTCAACCGTATGGATATTCCACTTAAGTATGTTTATGTCCCAAGTTACCTTTATATATTCTATGTGTTCTGTATATGGGTTTTATGGTAATCCTTTGGTTACAAAAAGGTAAGTAATGATACTTTATTCAGTGAAGATTTCTTTTACTACTTCATGAAGGTGAAGGTATTACTTTGATATAGTATACATGGTTTACTTTATGTTTGAAAAACTAACAGTTTTCATTCTTTTTGTATCCCTTACTGAGCTTTTTATGCTCACCCCAAGTTTTTCGAAATGTTTTTCACAGGACTTAAAGTGGAATAAGGTCAAGGATGGGATCAAGGGAATTTCATGCTATCTAAAACATGGAATCTAGACATCTTTCTTTTTAAGAGTTTTTATTTTATGGAGACTTAGTAGAAGTGTCTACTTTGTAATCTTTTAAGATGTAATAGTTATGTTCTAATTCTCTAAAACTCTAAACCTGAAAAGATCCTCGACGTGAATTATTCATTTAATTCAATATTAAGTAAGGTTTAAGGCTGGGGCCTTATAGTTGGTATCAAAGGTCGGTTTAGACAACTTTAGGAGTTAGAAAAGTGTTAAATTATAATATGATTGAAATGATATAGCATTTACGGATTACCATGTTGCTTCCCCTAAGATATTTCTGTGTTCAGAATGGTTTTCCGCAGAGGAAACAAAGAAGCTATGTTGGGATGACATCAGGAGGAAGATAACCTTCCAAATCAGCAACCTGAGATGGTCGGAATCGGAAGTGAACAGTTTGTTGCAGTGATGGCACATTTGACTCAGGCTATAAATTGTGGTGGTATCCATGCACGAGATCAGCCAGATCAACCGCATAGGAACATGTCAGTGGTGGAACATTTCATGAGGCAACATACCCCATCATTCAGAGGATCATCTGACCCTGTGCAAGCTGAAGGCTGGATTAAAGCACTGGAGAATATTTTTGATGTCATGGGGTGTTCAGAACATCAAAGGTTAGTCTTGCTGTTTACCGTTTTGATGGTGAAGCTGATCAGTGGTGGTCGATGGTGAAAAATATAAGGGATAGTGATGAGATTGAGGATCTTCACTGGGACAAATTCAAAGGTATATTTCTTGAGAAATATTTTCCTAAGGTGGTTCGTCTTAGGATGGAAAAACAGTTCCTAGAATTGAGGCAGGAGGATGATTTAGTGGCTACATATGAAGAAAAGTTCACTCGATTGGAAAGGTATGCTCCAAACTACATACGAGATCTTGATAGTAAAATAAACCGTTTTTTCTCAGGGTTAAAGCCAAAGTATCGAAGGGATTTAGCTTCTCGTGAGTTCAAAAGTTATGAAAAACTTGTTCGATATGCGGAGAAGGTGGAAATGGAGTTTGCCGATGATCAGGTGATCTATGACAAGCAACAGAATAAGAGGTCTAGTTGGCAGGCAAAGGGGAAGAATTCATCAAATAAGCAAGGAGGTAAGAAAACCAAATATCCATCCTGTGAGAAGTGTGGTAAAATGCATCCTGGAGAATGTTTATCCAAGTCTGGTAAGTGCTTTCGGTGTGGTAAGTCTGGTCATATTGCTCGTAACTGTAAGGAAGATGATCAAGCAGGAAATGAAAAGCCAACGGTAAGATGTTTATAGTGTAATGAAATGGGTCATTATGCAGAAGAGTGTCCGACAAGGAGCTTGAGTGATGGAAAGCAGTTAGTCTACAAGTAGAAAGGGGTGGTAAAATCCTTTGCAACAACTTCAGCAGATGTTGGGCCATCGAATGATGTGGTATCAGCTCCAGGGAGCTCAGTATTTTTCGAAGATTGACTTGTGGTCGGGGTACCATCAGTTGAAAGTAAAAGAAGCAGACGTTCCGAAGACTGCGTTCCGTACTAGATATGGCCATTATGAATTTGTAGTTATGCCTTTTGGGTTAACCAATGCACCTGCTGTATTCATGGACCTTATGAATAAAGTTTTCCATGAGTTCTTGGATAAGTTTGTGTTTGTGTTTTGAGGTTTGGGAAGAGATTATGTGTGCCTGGTGATTCACAGTTGAAGAATAAGTTGTTTTTTCATCCTGGAAGTACTAAGATGTACAGAGGTCTGCGGGAGTATTACTGGTGGGATGGAATGAAAAGAGACATTGCTGATTTTACTGTGAAGTGTTTGACATGTCAACATGTTAAAGCAGAGCGGCAGTTACCGAAAGGGATGCTTCTGCCTTTACCAGTGCCAGAGTGGAAATGAGAAAACATATCCATGGACTTTGTTGTGGGATTACCGAGGACATATCAAGGTAATAATGCAATCTGGGTTATTGTTGATCGCTTGACCAAATCTGCTCATTTCCTTTCTATACGAGATAATTTCTCTCTTGATCAACTTTCCCGTCCGTATCTTAAAGAGATATTCAGGTTACATGGAGTTCCTCTCTCCATTGTATCGGATCATGATCCCAGGTTTACTTCTAACTTTTTGAAAGGACATCAGAAGTCATTGGGTACTGAATTAAATTTTAGTACAGCTTTTCATCCTCAATCAGATGGGCAGTCAGAACGAACAATTCAGACATTGGAGGATATGCTACGAGCTTGTTTGATGGATTATCAGGGAAGTTGGGACCAACATCTTTCTTTGGTTGAATTTTCTTATAATAACAGTTTTCATTCCAGTATACAGATGCCACCATTTTAGGCCTTATATGGGAAGCGGTGTCGAACTCCAGCTTTTTGGAATGAAGTGGGTGAAAGGAAGCTGATGGGACCAGAATTGGTAGAAGAGATGGCAGAAAAAGTTCAGTTGATTCAGAAAACACATGAGAACAGCTCAGAGCAGGTAGAAGAGTTATGCGGATAACCGGAGGAAGGATCTATCTTTTGAGGTAGGTGATCATGTTTTTCTCAAGGTTTCTCCTTGGAAAAGTGTGATGAGATTTGGTAAGAAAGGAAAGCTGAGTCCAAGGTTAATTGGACCATATGAAATTATGGAGAGAGTTGGATCAGTTGCATACCGGGTGGCTTTACCTCCAAGTTTATCTCAGGTACACAATGTTTTTCACATTTTGATGTTGAGAAAGTATATGCCAGATCCATCTCATGTTTTGAGTCCAGAGGTAGTTCAGCTGGAAGAGAACCTATCTTATGAGGAACAACCGGTCCAGATTCTTGACCACAGGGAGCAAGTGTTACGGAATAAGGTGATTCATCAGGTAAAGGTTTTGTGGAAAAACCATGTGATTGAAGATGCAACGTGGGAATCTCTAAATGCTATGAGGGATAAATACCCCCACTTATTCTGATAAGTGAATAAAATTGCGAGGACGCAATTCCCAAAAGGGGGGAAGGATGTAACATCCCAGGTAAATAAAGAATAAAGAATTTTCATATTTATTAATATTTACGAAATAAATATTAATTTTATTTTAAAGGGGTTTCTATGTTCGATAGCGTACCCGATACACAACGATGAGTTTCTTTGAAACTTACGTAGCACACTAGTAATAAAATAATATTATTTTAAATGTTAGTTAACGAGTAGCCGTTGTACTGGATGGAATGGATAGAAATAACTAAAATATGATTATATATGTTTTTAAATGTTTATACATTTACCCAATAAAAGATAAAGGCTTAAAATACGGAAAGAGTTCAATTTTAGGGCATATATACTCTAATTTTCACTAAAGGTTCACTTATCACCTTTTAATGGTGAACCGTCATTAAATATAGTTTTGATCACTCTTATACTTTATTTTGGACCAAATATAACTCTTCTTTAGAATCGGTACATCAAAATTTATTTTGTGTAAATTTTTGGTACCTTTCTGATAAAGTTCATTTTTTTATGAATAGTGTAAACTGTTGTATTTTAATTCAAAACCTCTTTTTAATATAAATTATTTATATGATTAGATTATTATTTTAATTGGTTTTAAAGTGAAATTAGAAAATATTTTTACCATTTAATCCAATGGTGGTCATTGGAATCAATTTCACTTTGAAATTGGACTTAAACTGGTGTCAATCTTTTGATACTTATTGTTTCACAAAAACACGCTATTTGTCATGACAACGGGAATTAATTATTAAATTAATTATTTTGACTTATATGTTTTGAATTTTGAAAATCCGACATACATGGTTGTCATTAAGAAGTAAAATGTGGTTCAATGAGATTAAAATAATTTTTTGGTGAATAATAACTTTTTTTCATTAATCGCGATTAGAGGTAATTAGTGTAGTTTAAGGTAAAAATGGTATTGTAGGAATGTGAAAAAACCATGACACTTGTCCTACTCCTATTGGGTGAGTCATGGCCGACCAAGAAAAGCCATGGGCCAACTTGGGGACCCCATGGAGCCACTTTAGTTGGAAAATGACATTAATATATTTTTATTTAATGTTAAAGTGAAAATGACACTAACATAAATTGTTTTACTAAAATAATTTTTGAGTGGGGTTATAAAAGTCCAAATTTTGATTATAAATAGTAATTGGAAAGCTAAAAAGATTTTCGACATCATAGTAATTTTTTTATAATTTTTAAAAATTAAATAAATTAAATTATATATTACATAATTATTATGCGGCGATGACATCATTATTTGACGATTTAAATAAAATGGAAAGATAATGAAAAATCTAAAACCTAAACATGGCCAAAACCAATGGGATGAGTGGATTTATAACCCTTATCACCTTATCCACGAATTATATCAATGTGGGACCTTTTAAAACCGAAACACATTTTCAAATAAAGTAATATTTCTTTACTTTCCAAAAGTGCCCCTCCTCTCCTCTTATAAAAGGCCCCCACCTCTACCCCATTTCACACACTTCTCAAGCCATTGGCTCGGCCAACCCATGCCCAATTACTCTCTCCACATCCCTATCCTCATCTTAGAGGATTCCCTTTGGGCATAATCCTTTCAAAGGAATCCTTTAGGCTCAAATCAAAAGGGAGTTACACTTTTAAAGGTAATTCATTCTCTCTTGTTCATTTGTATTATTTTGCTTCTCCAACCCTCTAAACTCTTTTTATTTACTTCTTTTGTAACAACACCAGTATCTTAAATATACTAGGATGTTGTTATAAGATTTATTTGATCTACACCCTCACACAACTACATCAAATGGTTAAAGAACATACGGTTTCCGTGGATGGCGAAATTCTGCCTCCCGAAACGATGATTGTTCAATACTCATTTAACACCTTCAAGGGTGGCCATTATGATGTCACTATTTTTATATATGATATATAATATGTTTATGTTTTCTTTAAGCTTCTGTATTTTTCATTTTTTGCATACCTTTATGGTTTCCATTATGGGTAAACACGATATCTTCATTTTAGGAAGTGCGGACTACCGCCCCCTGAAAGTGATTTGATTCGTTAATACCATATGTGGGATGTGTAAAGGATAAAGTTAATGATATTATATATGTTATTATACTGGAATTATAATATACC
This sequence comes from Viscum album, assembly GCA_963277665.1. Classification (NCBI taxonomy): domain Eukaryota; kingdom Viridiplantae; phylum Streptophyta; class Magnoliopsida; order Santalales; family Viscaceae; genus Viscum; species Viscum album. Next base: position 1,018,748,794 of record OY728131.1, read on the forward strand.
TCTATATCATTATTATTTTTTTTCCATTAAAGTATGATTTAGAAATGAAAGTATCGTTCATGCGTACGTACGACTTACCGTCTCCATGAACGGTGCATTTCATTTCTTAATCCCCAAATGTAATGTACTATTAAAATTACATGTATATAATGTATATATATAATTAATGATATATCTAAATGATGAATATAATTCTGGAATTAAAATATACATACCTCTCATTTAGTTTCAATTCCATTAATATGACAAAGAATTGAAAGTAGCGTTCATGCGTACGTACGGCTTACCGTCTCCATGAACGGTGCATTTCATTTCTTACGTCTAAATGATTATGTAATATTATTAATACATGTATATGCTGGATATATATGATACATATTATATCCAAATCGTGAATTTCATTCTGGATATAAAGAACTTTTGACCACATGAACAACATGTAATTGTAAGAAGTCAACTTTCGACTTAAGAACCAAATATTGACAAAACAAACATTATTAACTTAAATGGTTAAATAATGTTTATAACATGGAAATAAGTGATATAAAAAGAATAATGAACTTTAAAAATGTTCTTAATCAAGTATAAATTAACTCACGTTTATTATTCAGGACGTTAAAGAACGATCGAGTCAAGTCGGACCCAAGGTAAGAGAACTTCTTAACCCAACTTCCATTCTTTGGGTTAATATCCTACTTTCAAATTATGTCATGATATTATTATGTCTTATTTTGTATTTTTAATTTCTTTATGTGTACCTATAGTGAATACACATAATAGATCTGTTTTATTTTAGAAATGATCTTTGTAAGGGACTTCGTCTCAATCTCCTTTCATTGAGGCATATTTCATTTTATACACAACTTTCATTTATACGGTGTATAAACCCTTTGACTTTTACTTTTATACAAAAGGAATCTTTTTCTACGAAGCGTTTTACTAAACGAAAAAAAGGAATGTTTTTTTTAACGTACGTGGTGACAACGACCTTTTCCACCACCGCGAGTATTATTTGATCTTTGGCTTTCTCAACATGCCGTAATGTTTTTAGAATAAAATAAATACCATATACTCTTATGTATTTTGGTATTGAAAATGGTTTTGAAAAAGGATTCTATTATGTCAATATATTTATGATATATTGTGATTGAAATGTGGAAATGTTATCATTCCTTTATATTGGTTTTATGTTTTATGATTTTATATTGGTACTTGGACATTTTAACGGGTGGTTACGTTATAAACCATATGACGGGTGGTGCCGTGAATACCAGGACAGGTGGTTACGTTATAACCTCCAATGAATTGGGTATGGAAGTCGGCCGTAGGGCTATTCCATTAAGTATGTATGGAAATTGGCCGTATGGCTATTCCATTAAGTGATATGTGTGGAAGTCAACCGTATGGTTATTCCACTTAAGTATGTTTATGTCCCAAGTTACCTTTATATATTCTATGTGTTCTTTATATGGGTTTTATGGTAATCCTTTGGTTACAAAAAGGTAAGTAATGATACTTTATTCAGTGAAGATTTTTTTTACTACTTCATGAAGGTGAAGGTATTACTTTGATATAGTATACATGGTTTACTTGATGTTTGAAAAACTAACAGTTTTCATTCTTTTTGTATCCCTTACTAAGCTTTTTATGCTCACCCCAAGTTTTTCGAAATGTTTTTCACAGGACTTAAAGTGGAATAAGGTCAAGGATGGGATCAAGGGAATTTCATGCTATCTAAAACATGGAATCTAGACATCTTTCTTTTTAAGAGTTTTTATTTTATGGAGACTTAGTAGAAGTGTCTACTTTGTAATCTTTTAAGATGTACTAGTTTTGTTCTAATTCTCTAAAACACTAAACCTGAAAAGATCCTCGACGTGAATTATTCATTTAATTCAATATTAAGTAAGGTTTAAGGCTGGGGCCTTATAGTTGGTATCAAAGGTCGGTTTAGACAACTTTAGGAGTTAGAAAAGTGTTAAATTATAATATGATTGAAATGATATAGCATATACGGATTACCATGTTGCTTCGCCTAAGATATTTCTGTGTTCAGAATGGTTTTCCGCAGAGGAAACAAAGCAGCTATGTTGAGACGACATCAGGAGGAAGATAACCTTCCAAATCAGCAACCTCAGATGGTCGGAATCGGAACTGAATAGTTTGTTGCAGTGATGGCACAGTTGACTCAGGCTATAAATGGCGGTGGTATCCATGCACGAGATCAGCCAGATCAACCGCAGAGGAACATGTCAGTGGTGGAACATTTCATGAGGCAACATCCCCCATCATTCAGAGGATCATCTGACCCTGTGCAAGCTGAAGGGTGGATTAAAGCACTGGAGAATATTTTTGATGTCATGGGGTGTTCAGAACATCAAAAGGTTAGTCTTGCTGTTTACCGTTTTGAAGGTAAAGCTGATCAGTGGTGGTCGATGGTGAAAAATATAAGGGATAGTGATGAGATTGAGGATCTTCACTGGGACGAATTCAAAGGTATATTTCTTGAGAAATATTTTCCTAAGGTGGTTCGTCTTAGGATGGAAAAACAGTTCCTAGAATTGAGGCAGGAGGATGATTTAGTGGCTACTTATGAAGAAAAGTTCACTCGATTGGCAAGGTATGCTCCAAACTTCATACGAGATCTTGATAGTAAAATAAACCGTTTTTACTCAGGGTTAAAGCCAAAGTATCGAAGGGCTTTAGCTTCTCGTGAGTTCAAAAGTTATGAAAAACTTGTTCGATATGCGGAGAAGGTGGAAATGGAGTTTGCCGATGATCAGGTGATCTATGACAAACAACAGAATAAGAGGTCTAGTTGGCAGGCAAAGGGGAAGAATTCATCAAATTAGCAAGGAGGTAAGAAAACCAAATATCCATCCTGTGAGAAGTGTGATAAAATGAATCCTGGAGAATGTTTATCCAAGTATGGTAAGTGCTTTCGGTGTGGTAAGTCTGGTCATATTCCTCGTAACTGTAAGGAAGATGATCAAGCAGGAAATGAAAAGCCAACAGTAAGATGTTTAAAGTGTAATGAAATGGGTCATTATGGAGACGAGTGTCCGACAAGGAGCTTGAGTGATGGGAAGCAGTTAGACTACAAGTAGAAAGGGGTGGTAAAATCATTTGCAACAACTTCAGTAGATGTTGGGCCATCGAATGAAGTGGTATCAGCTCCAAGGAGCACAGTATTTTCGAAGATTGACTTGAGGTCGGGGTACCATCAGTTGAAAGTAAAAGAATCAGACATTCCGAAGACTGCGTTCCGCACTAGATATGGCCATTATGAATTTGTAGTTATGCCTTTTGGGTTAACCAATGCACCTGCTGTATTCATGGACCTTATGAATAAAGTTTTCCTTGAGTTCTTGGATAAGTTTGTGTTTGTGTTTTGAGGTTTGGGAAGAGATTATGTGTGCCTTGTGATTCACAGTTGAAGAATGAGTTGTTTTTTCATCCTGGAAGTACTAAGATGTACAGAGGTCTGCGGGAGTATTACTGGTGGGATGGAATGAAAAGAGACATTGCTGATTTTACTGTGAAGTGTTTGACATGTCAACATGTTAAAGCAGAGTGACAGTTACCGAAAGGGATGCTTCTGCCTTTACCAGTGCCAGAGTGGAAATGAGAAAACATATCCGTGGACTTTGTTGTGGGATTACCGAGGACATCTCAAGGTAATAATGCAATCTGGGTTATTGTTGATCGCTTGACCAAATCTGCTCATTTCCTTTCTATACGAGATACTTTCTCTCTTGATCAACTTTCCCGTATGTATCTTAAAGAGATATTCAGGTTACATGGAGTTCCTCTCTCCATTGTATCAGATCGTGATCCCAGGTTTACTTCTAACTTTTGGAAAGGACTTCAGAAGTCGTTGGGTACTGAATTAAATTTTAGTACAACTTTTCATCCTCAATCAGATGGGCAGTCAGAACGAACAATTCAGATATTGGAGTATATGCTACGAGCTTGTTTGATGGACTATCAGGGAAGTTGGGACCAAAATCTTTCTTTGGTTGAATTTTCTTATAATAACAGTTTTCATTCCAGTATACAGATGGCACCATTTTAGGTATTATATGGGAAGCGGTGTCGAACTCCAGCTTTTTGGAATGAAGTGGGTGAAAGGAAGCTGATGGGACCAGAATTGGTAGAAGAGATGATAGAAAAAGTTCAGTTGATTCAGAAAACACATGAGAACAGCTCAGAGAAGGTAGAAGAGTTATGCGGATAACCGGATGAAGGATCTATCTTTCGAGGTAGGTGATCATGTTTTTCTCAAGGTTTCTCCTTGGAAAAGTGTGATGAGATTTGGTAAGAAAGGAAAGCTGAGTCCAAGGTTAATTGGACCATATGAAATTATGGAGAGAGTTGGATCAGTTGCATACCGGGTGGCTTTACCTCCGAGTTTATCTCAGGTACACAATGTTTTTCACATTTCGATGTTGAGAAAGTATATTCCAGATCCATCTCATGTTTTGAGTCCAGAGGTAGTTCAGCTGGAAGAGAACCTATCTTATGAGGAACAACCGGTCCAGATTCTTGACCACATTGAGCAAGTGTTACGGAATAAGATGATTCATCAGGTAAAGGTTTTGTGGAAAACCCATGTGATTGAAGAGGCAACGTGGGAATCTGAAAATGCTATGAGGGATAAATACCCCCACTTATTCTGATAAGTGAATAAAATTGCGAGGATGCAATTCCCAAAAGGGGGGAAGGATGTAACATCCCTGGTAAATAAAGAATAAAGAATTTTCATATTTATTAATATTTACGAATTAAATATTAATGTTATTTTAAAGGGGTTGCTATGTTCGATAGCGTACCTGATACGCAACGATGAGTTTCTTTGAAACTTACGTAGCACACTAGTAATAAAATAATATTATTTTAAATGTTAGTTAACGAGTAGCCATTGTACTGGCGGGAATGGATAGAAATAACTAAAATATGATTATATATGTTTTTAAATGTTTATACATTTACCCAATAAAAGATAAAGGCCTAAAATACGGAAAGAGTTCAATTTTAGGGCATATATACTCTAATTTTCACTAAAGGTTCACTTATCACCTTTTAATGGTGAACCGTCATTAAATATAGTTTTGATCACTCTTATACTTTATTTTGGACCAAATATAACTCTTCTTTAGAATCGGGACATCAAAATTTATTTTGTGTAAATTTTTGGTACCTTTCTGATAAAGTTCATTTTTTTTATGAATAGTGTAAAATGTTGTATTTTAATTCAAAACCTCTTTTTAATCTAAATTATTTATATGATTAGATTATTATTTTAATTGGTTTTAAAGTGAAATTAGAAAATATTTTTACCAGTTAATCCAATGGTGGTCATTGGAATCAATTTCACTTTGAAATTGGACTTAAACTGGTGTCAATCTTTTGATACTTATTGTTTCACAAAAACACGCTATTTGTCATGACAGCGGGAATTAATTATTAAATTAATTAATTTGACTTATATGTTTTGAATTTTGAAAATCCGACATACATGGTTGACATTAAGAAGTAAAATGTGGTTCAATGAGATTAAAATAATTTTTTTGGTGAATAGTAACTTTTTTTCATTAATCGCGATTAGAGGTAATTAGTGTAGTTTAAGGTAAAAATGGTATTATAAGAATGTGAAAACACCATGACACTTGTCCTACACCTATTGGGTGAGTCATTGCCGACCAAGAAAAGCCATGGGCCAACTTGGGGACCCCATGGAGCCACTTTAGTTGGAAAAATACATTAATATATTTTTATTTAATGTTAAAGTGAAAATGACACTAACATAAATTGTTTTACTAAAATAATTTTTGAGTGGGGTTATAAAAGTCCAAATTTTGATTATAAATAGTCATTGGAAAGCTAAAAAGATTTTTGACATCATAGTATTTTTTTTATAATTTTTAAACATTAAATAAATTAAATTATATATGACATAATAATTATGCGGCGATGACATCATTATTTGACGATTTAAATAAAATGGAAAGATAATGAAAAATCTAAAACCTACACATGGCCAAAACCAATTGGATGAGTGGATTTAGAACCCTTATCACCTTATCCACGAATTATATCAATGTGGGACCGTTTAAAATCGAAACACATTTTCAAATAAAGTAATATTTCTTTACTTTCCAAAAGTGCCCCTCCTCTCCTCTTATAAAAGGCCCCCACCTCTACCCCATTTCACACACTTCTCAAGCCATTGGCTCGGCCAACCCCTGCCCAATTACTCTCTCCACATCCCTCTCCTCATCTTAGAGGATTCCCTTTGGGCATAATCCTTTCAAAGGAAGCCTTTAGGCTCAAATCAAATGGGAGTTACACTTTTAAAGATAATTCATTCTCTCTTGTTCATTTGTTTTATTTTGCTTCTCCAACCATCTAAACTCTTTTTATTTACTTCTTTTGTAACAACACCAGTATCTTCAATATACTAGGATGTTTTTATAATATTTATTTGAGCTACACTCTCACACAACTACATCAAATGGTTAAAGAACATACGGTTTCCGTGGATGGCGAAATTCTGCCTCCCGAAACGATGATTGTTCAATACTCATTTAACACATTCAAGGGTGGCCATTATGATGTCACTATTTTTATATATGATATATAATATGTTTATGTTTTCTTTAAGCTTCTGTATTTTTCATTTTTTTCAAACCTTTATGGTTTCCATTATGGGTAAACACGATATCTTCATTTTAGGAAGTGCGGACTACCGCCCCCTGAAAGTGATTTGATTCGTTAATACCATATGTGGGATGTGTAAAGGATAAAGTTAATGATATTATATATGTTATTATACTGGAATTATAATATACCTCTATATCATTATTATTTTTTTTCCATTAAAGTATGAGATAGAAATGAAAGTATCGTTCATGCGTACGTACGGCTTACCGTCTCCATGAACGGTGCATTTCATTTCTTAATCCCCAAATGTAATGTACTATTAAAATTACATGTATATAATGTATATATATAATTAATTATATATCTAAATGATGAATATAATTCTGGAATTAAAATATACATACCTCTCATTTAGTTTTAATTCCATTAATATGACAAAGAAATGAAAGTAGCGTTCATGCGTTTGTACGGCTTACCGTCTCCATGAACGGTGCATTTCATTTCTTACTTCTAAATGATTATGTAATATTATAAATACATGTATATGCTGGATATATATGATACATATTATATCCAAATCGGGAATTTCATTCTGGATATAAAGAACTTTTGACCACATGAACAACATGTAATTGTAAGAAGTCAACTTTCGACTTAAGAACCAAATATTGACAAAACAAACATTATTAACATAAATGGTTAAATAATGTTTATAACTTGGAAATAAGTGATATAAAAAGAATAATGAACTTTAAAAAGGTTCTTAATCAAGTATAAATTAACTCACGTTTATTATTCAGGACGTTAAAGAACGATCGAGTCAAGTCGGACCCAAGGTAAGGGAACTTCTTAACCCAACTTCCATTCTTTGGGTTAATCTCCTACTTTCAAATTATGTCATGATATTATTATGTCTTATTTTGTATTTTTACTTTCTTTATGTGTACCTATAGTGAATACACATAATAGATCTATTTTATTTTAAAAATGATCTTTGTAAGGGACTTCGTCTCAATCTCCTTTCATTGAGGCATATTTCATTTTATACACAACTTTCTTTTATACGGTGTATAAACCCTTTGACTTTTACTTTTATACAAAAGGAATCTTTTTCTACGAAGCGTTTTACTAAACGACAAAAATGAATGTTTTTTTTAACATACGCGGTGACAACGACCTTTTCCACCACCGCGAGTATTATTTGATCTTTGGCTTTCTCAACAAGCCGTAATGTTTTTAGAACAAAATAAATACCATATACTCTTTTATGTATTTTGGTATTGAAAATGGTTTTGAAAAAGGATTCTATTATGTCAATATATTTATGATATATTGTGATTGAAATGTGGAAATGTTATCATTCCTTTATATTGGTTTTATGTTTTATGATTTTATATTGGTACTTGGACATTTTAACGGGTGGTTACGTTATAAACCATATGACGGGTGGTGCCATGAATACCAGGACGGGTGGTTACGTTATAACCTCCAATGCATTGGGTATGGAAGTCGGCCGTATGGCTATTCCATTAAGTATGTATGGAAATTGTCCGTATGGCTATTCCATTAAGTGATATGTGTGGAAGTCAACCGTATGGTTATTCCACTTAAGTATGTTTATGTCCCAAGTTACCTTTATATATTCTATGTGTTCTTTATATGGGTTTTATGGTAATCCTTTGGTTACAAAAAGGTAAGTAATGATACTTTATTCAGTGAAGATTTTTTTTACTACTTCATGAAGGTGAAGGTATTACTTTGATATAGTATACATGGTTTACTTGATGTTTGAAAAACTAACAGTTTTCATTCTTTTTGTATCCCTTACTGAGCTTTTTATGCTCACCCCAAGTTTTTCGAAATGTTTTTCACAGGACTTAAAGTGGAATAAGGTCAAGGATGGGATCAAGGGAATTTCATGCTATCTAAAACATGGAATCTAGACATCTTTCTTTTTAAGAGTTTTTATTTTATGGAGACTTAGTAGAAGTGTCTACTTTGTAATCTTTTAAGATGTAATAGTTATGTTCTAATTCTCTAAAACTCTAAACCTGAAAAGATCCTCGACGTGAATTATTCATTTAATTCAATATTAAGTAAGGTTTAAGGCTGGGGCCTTATAGTTGGTATCAAAGGTCAGTTTAGACAACTTTAGGAGTTAGAAAAGTGTTAAATTATAATATGATTGAAATGATATAGCATTTACGGATTACCATGTTGCTTCGCCTAAGATATTTCTGTGTTCAGAATGGTTTTCTGCAGAGGAAACAAAGAAGCTATGTTGGGACGACATCAGGAGGAAGATAACCTTCCAAATCAGCAACCTGAGATGGTTGGAATCGGAACTGAACAGTTTGTTGCAGTGATGGCACAGTTGACTCAGGCTATAAATTGTGGTGGTATCCATGCACGAGATCAGCCAGATCAACCGCAGAGGAACATGTCAGTGGTGGAACATTTCATGAGGCAACATCCCCCATCATTCAGAGGATCATCTGACCCTGTGCAAGCTGAATGGTGGATTAAAACACTGGAGAATATTTTTGATGTCATGGGGTGTTCAGAACATCAAAAGGTTAGTCTTGCTGTTTACCGTTTTGAAGGTGAAGCTGATCAGTGGTGGTCGATGGTGAAAAATATAAGGGATAGTGATGAGATTGAGGATCTTCACTGGGACGAATTCAAAGGTATATTTCTTGAGAAATATTTTCCTAAGGTGGTTCGTCTTAGGATGGAAAAACAGTTCCTAGAATTGAGGCAGGAGGATGATTTAGTGGCTACATATGAAGAAAAGTTCACTCGATTGGAAAGGTATGCTCCAAACTTCATACGAGATCTTGATAGTAAAATAAACCGTTTTTACTCAGGGTTAAAGCCAAAGTATCGAAGGGCTTTAGCTTCTCGTGAGTTCAAAAGTTATGAAAAACTTGTTCGATATGCGGAGAAGGTGGAAATGGAGTTTTCCGATGATCAGGTGATCTATGACAAACAACAGAATAAGAGGTCTTGTTGGCAGGCAAAGGGGAAGAATTCATCATATAAGCAAGGAGGTAAGAAAACCAAATATCCATCCTGTGAGAAGTGTGGTAAAATGCATCCTGGAGAATGTTTATCCAAGTCTGGTAAGTGCTTTCGGTGTGGTAAGTCTGGTCATATTGCTCGTAACTGTAAGGAAGATGATCAAGCAGGAAATGAAAAGCCAACGGTAAGATGTTTAAAGTGTAATGAAATGGGTCATTATGCAGACGAGTGTCCGACAAGGAGCTTGAGTGATGGGAAGCAGTTAGACTACAAGTAGAAAGGGGTGGTAAAATCCTTTGCAACAACTTCAGCAGATGTTGGGCCATCGAATGAAGTGGTATCAGCTCCAGGGAGCTCAGTATTTTTCGAAGATTGACTTGTGGTCGGGGTACCATCAGTTGAAAGTAAAAGAAGCAGACGTTCCGAAGACTGCGTTCCGTACTAGATATGGCCATTATGAATTTGTAGTTATGCATTTTGGGTTAACCAATGCACATGCTGTATTCATGGACCTTATGAATAATGTTTTCCATGAGTTCTTGGATAAGTTTGTGTTTGTGTTTTGAGGTTTGGGAAGAGATTATGTGTGCCTGGTGATTCACAGTTGAAGAATGAGTAGTTTTTTCATCCTGGAAGTACTAAGATGTACAGAGGTCTGCGGGAGTATTACTGGTGGGATGGAATGAAAAGAGACATTGCTGATTTTACTGTGAAGTGTTTGACATGTCAACATGTTAAAGCAGAGCGGCAGTTACCGAAAGGGATGCTTCTGCCTTTACCAGTGCCAGAGTGGAAATGAGAAAACATATCCATGGACTTTGTTGTGGGATTACCGAGGACATCTCAAGGTAATAATGCAATCTGGGTTATTGTTGATCGCTTGACCAAATCTTCTCATTTCCTTTCTATACGAGATACTTTCTCTCTTGATCAACTTTCCCGTCTGTATCTTAAGGAGATATTCAGGTTACATGGAGTTCCTCTCTCCATTGTATCGGATCGTGATCCCAGGTTTACTTCTAACTTTTGGAAAGGACATCAGATGTCGTTGGGTACTGAATTAAATTTTAGTACAGCTTTTCATCCTCAATCAGATGGGCAGTCAGAACGAACAATTCAGACATTGGAGGTTATGCTACGAGCTTGTTTGATGGATTATCAGGAAAGTTGGGACCAACATCTTTCTTTGGTTGAATTTTCTTATAATAACAGTTTTCATTCCAGTATACAGATGGCACCATTTTAGGCGTTATATGGGAATCGGTGTCGAACTCTAGCTTTTTGGAATGAAGTGGGTGAAAGGAAGGTGATGGGACCAGAATTGGTAGAAGAGATGGCAGAAAAAGTTCAGTTGATTCAGAAAACACATCAGAACAGCTCATAGTAGGTAGAAGAGTTATGCGGATAACCGGAGGAAGGATCTATCTTTTGAGGTAGGTGATCATGTTTTTCTCAAGGTTTCTCCTTGGAAAAGTGTGATGAGATTTGGTAAGAAAGGAAAGCTGAGTCCAGGGTTAATTGGACCATATGAAATTATGGAGAGAGTTGGATCAGTTGCATACCGGGTGTCTTTACCTCCGAGTTTATCTCAGGTACATAATGTTTTTCACATTTCGATGTTGAGAAAGTATATGCCAGATCCATCTCATGTTTTGAGTCCAGAGGTAGTTCAGCTGGAAGAGAACCTATCTTATGAGGAACAACCGGTACAGATTCTTGACCACAGGGAGCAAGTGTTACAGAATAAGGTGATTCATCAGGTAAAGGTTTTGTGGAAAAACCATGTTATTGAAGAGGCAACGTGGGAATTTGAAAATGCTATGAGGGATAAATACCCCCACTTATTCTGATAAGTGAATAAAATTGCGAGGACGCAATTCCTAAAAGGGGGGAAGGATGTAACATCCCAGGTAAATAAAGAATAACAAATTTTCATATTTATTAATATTTACGAATTAAATATTAATTTTATTTTAAAGGGGTTGCTATGTTCGATAGCGTACCCGATACGCAACGATGAGTTTCTTTGAAACTTACGTAGCACACTAGTAATAAAATAATATTATTTTAAATGTTAGTTAATGAGTAGCCGTTGTACTGGCGGGAATGAATAGAAATAACTAAAATATGATTATATATGTTTTTAAATGTTTATACATTTACCCAATAAAAGATAAAGGCTTAAAATACGGAAAGAGTTCAATTTTAGGGCATATATACTCTAATTTTCACTAAAGGTTCACTTATCACCTTTTAATGGTGAACCGTCATTAAATATAGTTTTGATCACTCTTATACTTTATTTTGGACAAAATATAACTCTTCTTTAGAATCGGGACATCAAAATTTATTTTGTGTAAATTTTTGGTACCTTTCTGATAAAGTTCATTTTTTTATGAATAGTGTAAAATGTTGTATTTTAATTCAAAACCTCTTTTTAATCTAAATTATTTATATTATTAGATTATTATTTTAATTGGTTTTAAAGTGAAATTAGATAATATTTTTACCAGTTAATCCAATGGTGGTCATTGGAATCAATTTCACTTTGAAATTGGACTTAAACTGGTGTCAATCTTTTGATACTTATTGTTTCACAAAAACACGCTATTTGTCATGACAGCGGGAATTAATTATTAAATTAATTAATTTGACTTATATGTTTTGAATTTTGAAAATCCGACATACATGGTTGTCATTAAGAAGTAAAATGTGGTTCAATGAGATTAAAATAATTTTTTGGTGAATAGTAACTTTTTTTCATTAATCGCGATTAGAGGTAATTAGTGTAGTTTAAGGTAAAAATGGTATTATAGGAATGTGAAAACACCATGACACTTGTCCTACTCCTATTGGGTGAGTCATGGACGACCAAGAAAAGCCATGGGCCAACTTGGGGACCCCATGGAGCCACTTTAGTTGGAAAATGACATTAATATATTTTTATTTAATGTTAAAGTGAAAATGACACTAACATAAATTGTTTTACAAAAATAATTTTTGAGTGGGGTTATAAAAGTCCAAATTTTGATTATAAATAGTCATTGGAAATCTAAAAAGATTTTCGACATCATAGTATTTTTTTATAATTTTTAAAAATTAAATAAATTAAATTATATATGACATAATAATTATGCGGCAATGACATCATTATTTGACGATTTAAATAAAATGGAAAGATAATGAAAAATATAAAACCTACACATGGCCAAAACCAATTGGATGAGTGGATTTAGAACCCTTATCACCTTATACACGAATTATATCAATGTGGGACCTTTTAAAACCGAAACACATTTTCAAATAAAGTAATATTTCTTTACTTTCCAAAAGTGCCTCTCCTCTCCTCTTATAAAAGGCCCCCACCTCTACCCCATTTCACACACTTCTCAAGCCATTGGCTCGGCCAAACCCTGCCCTATTACTCTCTCCACATCCCTCTCCTCATCTTAGAGGATTCCCTTTGGGCAGAATCCTTTCAAAGAAAGCCTTTAGGCTCAAATCAAAAGGGAGTTACACTTTTAAAGGTAATTCATTCTCTCTTGTTCATTTGTTTTATTTTGCTTCTCCAACCCTCTAAACTCTTTTTATTTACTTCTTTTGTAACAACACCAGTATCTTCAATATACTAGGATGTTGTTATAAGATTTATTTGAGCTACACTCTCACACAACTACATCAAATGGTTAAAGAACATACGGTTTCTGTGGATGGCGAAATTCTGCCTCCCGAAACGATGATTGTTCAATACTCATTTAACACCTTCAAGGGTGGCCATTATGATGTCACTATTTTTATATATGATATATAATATGTTTATGTTTTCTTTAAGATTCTGTATTTTTCATTTTTTGCATACCTTTATGGTTTCCATTATGGGTAAACACGATATCTTTATTTTAGGAAGTGCGGACTACCGCCCCCTGAAAGTGATTTGATTCGTTAATACCATATGTGGGATGTGTAAAGGATAAAGTTAATGATATTATATATGTTATTATACTGGAATTATAATATACCTCTATATCATTATTATTTTTTTTCCATTAATGTATGAGTTAGAAATGAAAGTATCGTTCATGCGTACGTACGGCTTACCGTCTCCATGAACGGTGCATTTCATTTCTTAATCCCCAAATGTAATGTACTATTAAAATTACATGTATATAATGTATATATATAATTAATGATATATCTAAATGATGAATATAATTCTGTAATTAAAATATACATACCTCTCATTTAGTTTTAATTCCATTAATATGACAAAGAAATGAAAGTAGCGTTCATGCGTACGTACGGCTTACCGTCTCCATGAACGGTGCATTTCATTTCTTACCTCTAAATGATTATGTAATATTATAAATAAATGTATATGCTGGATATATATGATACATATTATATCCAAATAGGGAATTTCATTCTGGATATAAAGAACTTTTGACCACATGAACAACATGTAATTGTAAGAAGTCAACTTTCGACTTAAGAACCAAATATTGACAAAACAAACATTATTAACTTAAATGGTTAAATAATGTTTATAACATGGCAATAAGTGATATAAAAAGAATAATGAACTTTAAAAAGGTTCTTAATCAAGTATAAATTAACTCACGTTTATTATTCAGGACGTTAAAGAACGATCGAGTCAAGTCGGACCCAAGGTAAGGGAACTTCTTAACCCAACTTCCATTCTTTGGGTTAATCTCCTACTTTAAAATTATGTGATGATATTATTATGTCTTATTTTGTATTTTTACTTTCTTTATGTGTACCTATAGTGAATACACATAATAGATCTATTTTATTTTAAAAATGATCTTTTGTAAGGGACTTCGTCTCAATCTCCTTTCATTGAAGCATATTTCATTTTATACACAACATTCTTTTATACGGTGTACAAACCATTTGAATTTTACTTTTATACAAAAGGAATCTTTTTCTACGAAGCGTTTTACTAAAAGACAAAAAGGAATGTTTTTTTAACGTACGCGGTGACAACGACCTTTTCCACCACCGCGAGTATTATTTGATCTTTGGCTTTCTCAACAAGCCGTAATATTTTTAGAATAAAATAAATACCATATACTCTTTTATGTATTTTGGTATTGAAAATGGTTTTGAAAAAGGATTCTATTATGTCAATATATTTATGATATATTGTGATTGAAATGTGGAAATGTTATCATTCCTTTATATTGGTTTTATGTTTTATGATTTTATAGTGGTACTTGGACATTTTAACTGGTGGTTACGTTATAAACCATATGACGGGTGGTGCCGTGAATACCAGGACGGGTGGTTACGTTATAACCTCCAATGCATTGGGTATGGAAGTCGGCCGTATGGCTATTCCATTAAGTATGTATGGAAATTGGCCATATGGATATTCCATTAAGTGATATGTGTGGAAGTCAACCGTATGGTTATTCCACTTAAGTATGTTTATGTCCCAAGTTACCTTTATATATTCTATGTGTTCTTTATATGGGTTTTATGGTAATCCTTTGGTTACAAAAAGGTAAGTAATGATACTTTATTCAGTGAAGATTTTTTTTACTACTTCATGAAGGTGAAGGTATTACTTTGATATAGTATACATGGTTTAATTGATGTTTGAAAAACTAACAGTTTTCATTCTTTTTGTATCCCTTACTGAGCTTTTTATGCTCACCCCATGTTTTTCGAAATGTTTTTCACAGGACTTAAAGTGGAATAAGGTCAAGAATGGGATCAAGGGAATTTCACGCTATCTAAAACATGGAATCTAGACATCTTTCTTTTTAAGAGTTTTTATTTTATGGAGACTTAGTAGAAGTGTCTACTTTGTAATCTTTTAAGATGTTATAGTTATGTTCTAATTCTCTAAAACTCTAAACCTGAAAAGATCCTCGACGTGAATTATTCATTTAATTCAATATTAAGTAAGGTTTAAGGCTGGGGCCTTATAGTTGGTATCAAAGGTCGGTTTAGACAACTTTAGGAGTTAGAAAAGTGTTAAATTATAATATGATTGAAATGATATAGCATTTACGGATTACCATGTTGCTTCGCCTAAGATATTTCTGTGTTCAGAATGGTTTTCCGCAGAGGAAACAAAGCAGCTATGTTGGGACGACATCAGGAGGAAGATAACCTTCCAAATCAGCAACCTGAGATGGTCGGAATCGGAACTGAACAGTTTGTTGCAGTGATGGCACAGTTGACTCAGGCTATAAATGGTGGTGGTATCCATGCACGAGATCAGCCAGATCAACCGCAGAGGAACATGTCAATGGTGGAACATTTCATGAGGCAACATCCCCCATCATTCAGAGGATCATCTGACCCTGTGCAAGCTGAAGGGTGGATTAAAGCACTGGAAAATATTTTTGATGTCATGGGGTGTTCAGAACATCAATAGGTTAGTCTTGCTGTTTACCGTTTTGAAGGTGAAGCTGATCAGTGGTGGTCAATGGTGAAAAATATAAGGGATAGTGATGAGATTGAGGATCTTCACTGGGACGAATTCAAAGGTATATTTCTTGAGAAATATTTTCCTAAGGTGGTTCGTCTTAGGATGGAAAAAAAGTTCCTAGAATTGAGGCAGGAGGATGATTTAGTGGCTACTTATGAATAAAAGTTCACTCGATTGGCAAGGTATGCTCCAAACTTCATACGAGATCTTGATAGTAAAATAAACCGTTTTTACTCAGGGTTAAAGCCAAAGTATCGAAGGGCTTTAGCTTCTCGTGAGTTCAAAAGTTATGAAAAACTTGTTCGATATGCGGAGAAGGTGGAAATGGAGTTTGCCGATGATCAGGTGATCTATGACAAACAACAGAATAAGAGGTCTAGTTGGCAGGCAAAGGGGAAGAATTCATCAAATAAGCAAGGAGGTAAGAAAACCAAATATCCATCCTGTGAGAAGTGTGGTAAAATGCATCCTGGAGAATGTTTATCCAAGTCTGGTAAGTGCTTTCGGTGTGGTAAGTCTGGTCATATTGCTCGTAACTGTAAGGAAGATGATCAAGCAGGAAATGAAAAGCCAACAGTAAGATGTTTAAAGTGTAATGAAATGGGTCATTATGCAGACGAGTGTCCGACAAGGAGCTTGAGTGATGGGAAGCAGTTAGACTACAAGTAGAAAGGGGTGGTAAAATCCTTTGCAACAACTTCAGCAGATGTTGGGCCATCGAATGAAGTGGTATCAGCTCCAGGGAGCTCAGTATTTTTCGAAGATTGACTTGAGGTCGGGGTACCATCAGTTGAAAGTAAAAGAAGCAGACATTCCGAAGACTGCGTTCCGTACTAGATATGGCCATTATGAATTTGTAGTTATGCCTTTTGGGTTAACCAATGCACCTGCTGTATTCATGGACCTTATGAATAAAGTTTTCCATGAGTTCTTGGATAAGTTTGTGTTTGTGTTTTGAGGTTTGGGAAGAGATTATGTGTGCCTTGTGATTCACAGTTGAAGAATGAGTTGTTTTTTCATCCTGGAAGTACTAAGATGTACAGAAGTCTGCGGGAGTATTACTGGTGGGATGGAATGAAAAGAGACATTGCTGATTTTACTGTGAAGTGTTTGACATGTCAACATGTTAAAGCAGAGTGGCAGTTACCGAAAGGGATGCTTCTGCCTTTACCAGTGCCAGAGTGGAAATGAGAAAACATATCCATGGACTTTGTTGTGGGATTACCGAGGACATCTCAAGGTAATAATGCAATCTTGGTTATTGTTGATCGCTTGACCAAATCTGCTCATTTCATTTCTATACGAGATACTTTCTCTCTTGATAAACTTTCCCGTCTGTATCTTAAAGAGATATTCAGGTTACATGGAGTTCCTCTCTCCATTGTATCAGATCGTGATCCCAGGTTTACTTCTAACTTTTGGAAAGGACTTCAGAAGTCGTTGGGTACTGAATTAAATTTTAGTACAGCTTTTCATCCTCAATCAGATGGGCAGTCAGAACGAACAATTCAGACATTGGAGTATATGCTACGAGCTTGTTTGATGGACTATCAGGGAAGTTGGTACCAACATCTTTCTTTGGTTGAATTTTCTTATAATAACAGTTTTCATTCCAGTATACAGATGGCACCATTTTAGGCATTATATGGGAAGCAGTGTCGAACTCCAGCTTTTTGGAATGAAGTGGGTGAAAGGAAGCTGATAGGACCAGAATTGGTAGAAGAGATGACAGAAAAAGTTCAGTTGATTCAGAAAACACATGAGAACAGCTCAGAGCAGGTAGAAGAGTTATGCGGATAACCGGAGGAAGGATCTATCTTTCGAGGTAGGTGATCATGTTTTTCTCAAGGTTTCTTCTTGGAAAAGTGTGATGAGATTTGGTAAGAAAGGAAAGCTGAGTCCAAGGTTAATTGGACCATATGAAATTATGGAGAGAGTTGGATCAGTTGCATACCGGGTGGCTTTACCTCCGAGTTTATCTCAGGTACACAATGTTTTTCACATTTCGATGTTGAGAAAGTATATGCCAGATCCATCTCATGTTTTGAGTCCAGAGGTAGTTCAGCTGGAAGAGAACCTATCTTATGAGGAACAACCGGTCCAGATTCTTGACCACAGGGAGCAAGTGTTACGGAATAAGGTGATTCATCAGGTAATGGTTTTGTGAAAAAACCATGTGATTGAAGAGGCAACGTGGGAATCTGAAAATGCTATGAGGGATAAATACCCCCACTTATTCTGATAAGTGAATAAATTGCGAGGACGCAATTCCCAAAAGGGGGGAAGGATGTAACATCCCAGGTAAATAAAGAATAATGAATTTTCATATTTATTAATATTTACGAATTAAATATTAATTTTATTTTAAAGGGGTTGCTATGTTCGATAGCGTACCCGATACGCAACGATGAGTTTCTTTGAAACTTACGTAGCACACTAGTAATAAAATAATATTATTTTAAATGTTAGTTAATGAGTAGCCGTTGTACTGGCGGGAATGGATAGAAATAACTAAAATATGATTATATATGTTTTTAAATGTTTATACATTTACCCAATAAAAGATAAAGGCTTAAAATACGGAAAGAGTTCAATTTTAGGGCATATATACTCTAATTTTCACTAAAGGTTCACTTATCATCTTTTAATGGTGAACCGTCATTAAATATAGTTTTGATCACTCTTATACTTTATTTTGGACCAAATATAACTCTTCTTTAGAATCGGGACATCAAAATTTATTTTGTGTAAATTTTTGGTACCTTTCTGATAAAGTTCATTTTTTTATGAATAGTGTAAAATGTTGTATTTTAATTCAAAACCTCTTTTTAATCTAAATTATTTATATGATTAGATTATTATTTTAATTGGTTTTAAAGTGAAATTAGATAATATTTTTACCAGTTAATCCAATGGTGGTCATTGGAATCAATTTCACTTTAAAATTGGACTTAAACTGGTGTCAATCTTTTGATACTTATTGTTTCACAAAAACACGCTATTTGTCATGACAGCGGGAATTAATTATTAAATTAATTAATTTGACTTATATGTTTTGAATTTTGAAAATCCGACATACATGGTTGTCATTAAGAAGTAAAATGTGGTTCAATGAGATTAAAATAATTTTTTGGTGAATAGTAACTATTTTCATTAATCGCGATTAGAGGTAATTAGTGTAGTTTAAGGTAAAAATGGTATTATAAGAATGTGAAAACACCATGAAACTTGTCCTACACCTATTGGGTGAGTCATGGCCGACCAAGAAAAGCCATGGGCCAACTTGGGGACCCCATGGAGCCACTTTAGTTGGAAAATGACATTAATATATTTTTATTGAATGTTAAAATGAAAATGACACTAACATAAATTGTTTTACTAAAATAATTTTTGAGTGGGGTTATAAAAGTCCAAATTTTGATTATAAATAGTCATTGGAAAGCTAAAAAGATATTAGACATCATAGTATTTTTTTTATAATTTTTAAACATTAAATAAATTAAATTATATATGACATAATAAATATGCGGCGATGACATCATTATTTGACGATTTAAATAAAATGGAAAGATAATGAAAAATCTAAAACCTACACATGGCCAAAACCAATTGGATGAGTGGATTTCGAACCCTTATCACCTTATCCACGAATTATATCAATGTGGGACCTTTTAAAACCGAAACACATTTTCAAATAAAGTAATATTTCTTTACTTTCCAAAAGTGCCCCTCCTCTCCTCTTATAAAAGGCCCCCACATCTACCCCATTTCACACACTTCTAAAGCCATTGGCTCGGCCAACCCCTGCCCAATTACTCTCTCCACATCCCTCTACTCATCTTAGAGGATTACCTTTGGGCAGAATCCTTTCAAAGGAAGCCTTTAGGCTCAAATCAAATGGGAGTTACACTTTTAAAGATAATTCATTCTCTCTTGTTCATTTGTTTTATTTTGATTCTCCAACCCTCTAAACTCTTTTTATTTACTTCTTTTATAACAACACCAGTATCTTAAATATACTAGGATGTTGTTATAAGATTTATTTGAGCTACACTCTCACACAACTACATCAAATGGTTAAAGAACATACGGTTTCCGTGGATGGCGAAATTCTGCCTCCCGAAACGATGATTGTTCAATACTCATTTAACACATTCAAGGGTGGCCATTATGATGTCACTATATTTATATATGATATATAATATGTTTATGTTTTCTTTAAGCTTCTGTATTTTTCATTTTTTTCAAACCTTTATGGTTTCCATTATGGGTAAACACGATATCTTCATTTTAGGTAGTGCGGACTACCGCCCCCTGAAAGTGATTTGAATCGTTAATACCATATGTGGGATGTGTAAAGGATAAAGTTAATGATATTATATATGTTATTATACTGGAATTATAATATACCTCTATATCATTATTATTATTTTTTCCATTAAAGTATGAGATAGAAATGAAAGTATCGTTCATGCGTACGTACGACTTACCGTCTCCATGAACGGTGCATTTCATTTCTTAATCCCCAAATGTAATGTACTATTAAAATTACATGTATATAATGTATATATATAATTAATGGTATATCTAAATGATGAATATAATTCTGGAATTAAAATATACATACCTCTCATTTAGTTTTAATTCCATTAATATGACAAAGAAATGAAAGTAGCGTTCATGCGTACGTACGGCTTACCGTCTCCATGAACGGTGCATTTCATTTCTTACCTCTAAATGATTATGTAATATTATAAATACATGTATATGCTGGATATATATGATACATATTATATCCAAATCGGGAATTTCATTCTGGATATAAAGAACTTTTGACCACATGAACAACATGTAATTGTAAGAAGTCAACTTTCGACTTAAGAACCAAATATTGACAAAACAAACATTATTAACTTAAATGGTTAAATAATGTTTATAACATGGCAATAAGTGATATAAAAAGAATAATGAATTTTTAAAAGGTTCTTAATCAAGTATAAATTAACTCACGTTTATTATTCAGGACGTTAAAGAACGATCAAGTCAAGTCGGACCCAAGGTAAGGGAACTTCTTAACCCAACTTCAATTCTTTGGGTTAATCTCCTACTTTCAATTTATGTCATGATATTATTATGTCTTATTTTGTATTTTTACTTTCTTTATCTGTACCTATAGTGAATACACATAATAGATATATTTTATTTTAAAAATGATCTTTGTAAGGGACTTCGTCTCAATCTCCTTTCATTGAGGCATATTTCATTTTATACACAACTTTCTTTTATACGGTGTATAAACCCTTGGACTTTTACTTTTATACAAAATGAATCTTTTTCTATGAAGCGTTTTACTAAACGACAAAAAAGGAATGTTTTTTTAACGTACGCGGTGATAACGACCTTTTCCACCACCGCGAGTATTATTTGATCTTTGGCTTTCTCAACAAGCCGTAATGTTTTTAGAATAAAATAAATACCATATACTCTTTTATGTATTTTGGTATTGAAAATGGTTTTGAAAAAGGATTCTATTATGTCAATATATTTATGATATATTGTGATTGAAATGTGGAAATGTTATCATTCCTTTATATTGGTTTTATGTTTTATGATTTTATATTGGTACTTGGACATTTTAACGGGTGGTTACGTTATAAACCATATGACGGGTGGTGCCGTGAATACCAGGACGGGTGGTTACGTTATAACCTCCAATGCATTGGGTATGGAAGTCGGTCGTATGGCTATTCCATTAAGTATGTATGGAAATTGGCCGTATAGCTATTCCATTAAGTGATATGTGTGGAAGTCAACCGTATGGTTATTCCACTTAAGTATGTTTATGTCCCAAGTTACCTTTATATATTCCATGTGTTCTTTATATGGGTTTTATGGTAATCCTTTGGTTACAAAAAGGTAAGTAATGATACTTTATTCAGTGAAGATTTTTTTTACTACTTCATGAAGGTGAAGGTATTACTTTGATATAGTATACATGGTTTACTTGATGTTTGAAAAACTTACAGTTTTCATTATTTTTGTATCCCTTACTGAGCTTTTTATGCTCACCCCAAGTTTTTCGAAATGTTTTTCATAGGACTTAAAGTGGAATAAGGTCAAGGATGGGATCAAGGGAATTTCATGCTATCTAAAACATGGAATCTAGACATCTTTCTTTTTAAGAGTTTTTATTTTATGGAGACTTAGTAGAATTGTCTACATTGTAATCTTTTAAGATGTAATAGTTATGTTCTAATTCTCTAAAACTCTAAACCTGAAAAGATCCTCGACGTGAATTATTCATTTAATTCAATATTAAGTAAGGTTTAAGGCTGGGGCCTTATATTAAATATCCTATAATTTTTACCTAAAAAAATCTTTTAATTTTATAGATATCATGAATACTTTTTACTACTATAATATTGCACTTAATAAGAACAATATTCTATAAAAAAATAAATTCTCGATAATGATTTGAAAATGGGTGATGGACTCAAGTTCCATTTTCATTCTCTATAGATTTGATTGTTAATTATTTAATTAGTATATGTTTAGCATTGGTCCAATGAATTCTATTTTGGGTCTAAATTTTTTTAATAACATTATGTAAAAAATGATATTTTTTTCATGATATAAAAACTTATTATTTGAAATATATAGTAATGAGATTCATATTAAACTAATATATGGTGTGACATGCATGAATCAAAGTATGAATTTGTTGATTAAACATTATTTTTTTGTTAAAAAGTTTGTTACTATGTAAAAAACCAGAAAATAGTCTTTTATTTCTTCGATATATAAGGAAAATGATCCATAAGTCATTTAGGATATGTAGAAATTAACTGCACATCAATCCAAAACATGGTATCCCTAGTATGACTGAAAGTGAGTTTTTTTATGTAATGTCCCATTTTAGATCGATAAATGTAATATATATGGAAAAATGAACTAAATTTATCCGATTACCTCGGTAAATTTGCTAAAATATCCATTAGTAATTTCTGAAGTATATTAAACAACAACACATCAACTCAACACATGGTGTTCCCATTGAGACTCAATGTGAATGTATTCAGTTAGTGATTATCATTTTACTAAAAAACATCATTAAATCAATATAATCTATTAAAATGATCAAATATTTCCTTTTTACGTAATAATAATAATGAAAGATTAATTTTTAATAAGTTGGATTTATTTTCATGTCAATATGAAACATGATATAACCATTATAACACAATGTAAATGTTTTATTTTTTGCAGTATCAATTTAGTTTAAAACTTGTGTCACTTAATAAAAAGTGATAAAAAACATTCATATTGTGTTGAAATTTAGTAAAATAATCCATAAGTAATTTTGATGTGAAATAATCAATAATATATTAATGTGCCACATGTTATTGTATTAATGCTTGGACGTGAATCTCTTTAAATTTAACATGTAATTTTAGTTCAAAAATGTTATCACATATTCAAAAAATATAATAATAACCAAAATTACTATGATGCTTTTTGAAAATCATCATGAAATTATTTTTGATGTTCAAGAATTAACCAAACATAAATATGACAAACAATATTGTCAGTATGGTAGAAAGTGTGTGTTTTGATGTAAATGTTTCGTTTTAGTTCAAAAAAATTGTCACTAAGTAAAAACTGGAAAACATTCTGAAATTGTGTTGATTCAATGACACATAAGTGAGTTTTTATCTTTAGGAATTATCTTCATGTCAATATGACATATATTATACCCTATATCACACAATCTACAAGTTTATAATATAAAAAAATTAATTTAAAACATTTCCCCCCACTTAGAATTCAGAAAACAAAATCCAATTGTCTTGAAGCATTTTTACAATAATACATATATAATTCCAGATTTATATGAAGCAACCTCACATCAATATGATTCACGATGTGGTTAATAAGACTCAATGTGTATGTTTTGTGATTAAAATTGGAATTTTAGTTAAAAAATTATGTCATTCAATAAAAACAAAGAAACATTTCTTATCATGTCTTAATAAATTTAAATGTCAATATATTAGTCAGTTTCTAAATATATATATTATTCACACATCAACCTGAGGTATGGTAGACCTGGTATGACTCAATGTTCGTCGTTTATGTTAAAATGTAATATTTTAGTTAAAAACATGGATCACACACTGAATATTTTGAAAATACACTCATATTTTCTTGATATAATATAAAAAACACTATGTAATTTATGATGTATAGTAATTACCTACATGAAACTTTTGGATATGGTTTGCCTAATATTACTAGAAACATGTGTTATTATTTAAAATTCACATTTTACTTTATATCACAAGTTAAATGCATAAAATAGTTCAATCATGACTAAATAGTCTAGATAATTTAGTAAAATGATTAATAAATCATTTTTTATTAGTTCTAATCAACATCATAAAATTATATCAAATATTGTACCTGGTATAAATCAAATAGTGTATTTTTATTTAAAATTGAAATTTTAGTAAAAAAATAAGAGTCCCTCAATGAAAACTCAAAAAAAAAATTATATTGTATTGATACTTTAATAAACAGTTTTACATGTATTTATTGATTTTTAGGAATTAGGCACATGTTAATTGAGCACTTGGTATACACAGTATGTCTGAAATTGCATGTTCTCATATTAAAGTGTCATTTTATTTAAAACATTCATTACTCAAAAAATGATTAAATATACCCAAATAGTCATGATACATTAGGAAAATGATATAGAATTCATTTTTGACTTGTATGAATTAATCACGCATCAATATAGCAGATAGTATTCCCGGTATGACTATATGTGCATGTTTTTATTTAAAATATGCATTTTTTTAATGAAACCATGAAATACACAAAAATTAGAAAACCTAGTTTAATATTATCCATACATAAATAAACATATCCATAAATAATTCATAACATGTAATATTAAATACCATATCAATATAAAACATAGTGTGCCTAAAATGACTCAATGTTTATGTTTTTAGTTTCAAAATGACATTTTAGTTAACAGCATGCCTCAGTCGCTGTTGACGCTCCTTTCGTCACAGAATCTAAAGATCGGAAATGGGGAATATCTGAGCTCAATTTGATTCATCCTTTTAAGAAACATCAAAAATCGACAAAGGGATGAACAAGGAGAACATTGCCCATAGGCCGCGCAAGTTGCCTCATGGTCGCGCAAGTACTTGTGCGCTGCCTAGTGGTCGTGCAAGTCTACTTTCGCGACGCCTTATGGTCGTGCAAGTGACTTGCACGACGCCTTATGGTCGTGCAAGTGACTTGCGCGAACTAAGTGATAACCGCTCGGTAACCTCCCAGGGCCTTCTTTTGCCTATAAATAGACCCTGTGGGCCCCCCATTCTAGAGGATTTTTTTCCAGAAACCCGGATTGAAGCTCCCGACGCCCAAGTCTCTTCTCAAAGCTTCCAGAACACTTCTAAGGTAATTTCTTACCTTGAACGGAATATTTAAAGAGAAGAAGGGAGGCCTAAGTGTTGAAACTCATCAACAGTTGCGCACCGCCTTATTTCTTCAATAGAACTTGCGCGTCCCTTTTTTGGATGAACCTCAAGAGGATTCTAAAGGGATTTATAAAGAGTCGCTCAAATATTCTAATGGTATTTGAGAATCGCGCAAGTACCCCTCATGTCGCGCAAGTATACTTGCGAGACCAATACTTGCGTGCCGCCGCAATACTTGCGCGCCTTTCAAGACTTGTGCGCCCCTACCTTTTTGGGTGCCCATCTTGCCCATTTTACCCCTCTTAAGCCATCACACCTTTTCTTTTCAAGATTCAGTCTTCAAGACACTCTTCAAAGCCATTTATGGCATGATTTCTTGATTCGACTTCCTTATCTGAAATGAATTCTATGTAATATCTCTCAAAGTCTAGTGATTTAAATATCCTTATGTCACTAAATATGGAGAGTTCATTCATTCAACCTCATCCTTTAAGATGAGAGAATCATAACCTGGGTCTCCTTTTCAGGAATAATCCCCAGTTATAAATCCTCCTTGTGGGCATCCTTCTTAGGAGTAAGCCCCAATCTCAAACATGGGAATCCTTCTTAGGAGTAAGCCCCAATCTCAAATGTGGGCATCCTTCTTAGGAGTAAGCCCCAATCTCAAATGTGGGCATCCTTCTCAGGAGTAAGCCCCAAACCTTAATCCCTAACCTGATTCTCCTTTTCAGGAATAAGACTCAGTCATAATCTTGGGATTCTTTTCCAGGAGTAAGCCCCAAGTCCCCTAACCTGGGTCTCCTTTTCAGGAATAAGACTCAGTCATAATCTTGGGCTTCCTTTTCAGGAGTAAGCCCCAATCCCCCCATAAATTTCTCTTAACCAGTCATAATTTACCCTTGATCTGGGTTTCTTTTTCAGGAGTAAAAACCCAATCATAAGTCTCCTCCTAATTTGGGCATCCTCCTTAGGAGTAAGCCCCAAGATTAGAGTATTCAAATCTCTATAAAGCACATATACCTTTATGGACCATGTTCCTGGTTTTTCTCCCTAAAAGTAAATCATAAAAACCTTCATCTATTTGGGCAGTCATACATACATAAGCCCCAAACAATTTCTTATGATTGCATCTTTCATGGCACAATTGTCTAATTTTTACCAATACCTCTTGTTTCTCACACCGAGCATGACTCACGTGAGCTTAGAGTGTAAAAGTAATAATGACATTCTTCTTTGAGCCATCAATCATAAACATCATACTCCATTTCTCGAACTACGTGGGTTATGATTCCTTTTCCAAAACAAAGGATACGTAAGTAGCCCATTTATGGGTTCGATCCCAACTTTGAAATAATCCATGTCTTTCTGAATGACGATAAAATTCAAGTGCCTCACTGAGTGGATTTAAAACTAGCCCGGTCATCATAATGACCAAGAGAATTTTATAAATGTTTCGAAGGATACCATTGACCAAGAATCTCTAAATAGATACAGATGATTCTCTATTGATGAAGAACCTCGAATACATATAAAAGATTCTCTAAATTTCTTGCATATTTAATCATTGATTGTTAAAACATAAGGAAAGCTCATTTTATACTTGGTAATGTAATAAGGATTCACAAACATAACTTAAATCTGTAAAGAGAGTCCCGTAGTAGACAATAATTCCCCTCAAAAAGGTGTGATGAGTCCGACCTCCCACCCTCTCGACCAATGCAAATTCCTAAGCCTCATTAGTCCACAAACTAATGAGGGCCTACCTTTGGAAAGTAGGTCCAAACGGATGTGGAATCATTGGATGTTTCCGGTTCTATGAACAAACCCGTTAGAAACCGATCAGAACGTTTGAATCTCCCGTCCAGGAGGTCATCCCCGAAATCCGTGCGAAACAAAAATGGTGAACCCGACGTGAATCCTTAACCAAGTTAAAATGATGTTTTTCTTATTTGTTAGGCCCCTTGGGCCAACAAATCAATCATTGACATGTGCTCATCCAAAAGATGCAGTGGTCGGATTCATCTTGATTATGTCTGTTATATGGAAAAGGCACTCTTTTCTCAAGATCTTCTGCAAAATGGCTTTCCTTAAATTCACCCCTGTGAATACAACTGCTGTGAACACCTCTACTGTGAGGTCTACTGCTGTGAAAACCAATGCTGCTACTCCTGCTGGAACGTCGTCCACTCTGAGGATGACATCACCAACTCAGCGTCTTCAACGCTGGGTTTCTAATGCACTGGTTAAGGAGTACCGTCGCAACGGTACTATCCCAACTCTGGAGGCCGCTCGTCAAGCCCTCCAAGTTAACAACTATACCTGGTCGTCCAGACAACGGCGGCCAGCGATCAAGAAGCAGGCGGTGCTGACTACCGTCTCCAACCGTTTCGGGTTGTTATCCCCGGAACGCAATTTCCATTCATTACCTTACTCTGAGGAAGCGAATGAGCAGGTCCCGCAGGGACTTAATTCAAAAACACATGATTCCTTCTCGAGGGCTCCCATCAACAATCGCCGCCAGACTCGTGCGGTAGTGCACCCTCAACATGATGAGGGTACCGACTCCATGCATTCAGCTCAGGTTCCATGAACCCGAGTAGGCAAGATGAACTGCCAGAGACGGAATCCGGTTAACAATAGGCAGGTTGTCATCTCTGCCATCTCCAGAGAATTCCACCAACCTAACTTGGTGGCAAATAACGAGCAGGCACAATCACCTGTCCGTTTTAATTCCGTTGTCCAGCAGACTCGTCTGGAAGCATCACGCCAATCCCGCCAGGCAATTCCGGCGGAGTACCATAGGCAGGAACATGCACCTGCTTATACATCACCAGTTAGTCAGCAGGCTCGTCTGACTACATATGATGGATCTCGTCAACCGCGTTTGGCGAAGAGTAATCAGCAGGAACATACACCTGCTAATACTAATCACGCCTACCAACAGTCTCGCTTGGTAGCACACGGAGAAGTCAGTCGGAAAGTCCCGACGACAAACAGGAGGCAGACTCAACTCTCTGCCTCCACACTTGAGTACTGTCAGGATTCACTGACAGGAAAAGCAGGACAAGAGAAGGCACATACACCTACTCCAAGCCCGGAATGGACGTATATCCCCGTTCCGGCGGCTGAAGTCACCAAACATATTTTGTCAATGGTGAAAGAGCAGAAGCAAATTCCTGCTCATATTCTGGATGCTTTCCAGGATATCATAACAGCTTCAACATCATCACAGGGACAGACACATAAATCTATCTCTATCAGTGGAGTGACACATCAACGATTTACTCCATAACAGACACACACATCTGTTCCAGTCCAAGAGGGTTATGGGGCATACTCCCCCATATCATACGGACAACCAAGTCAGGCACATACACCTGATTTGAGTGGAGATCGTCAGCCTAACCTGGCCATCTTTCCTGATCAGGCACATACACCTGCTCAGAGCAATCACTTTCATCATCAAGTGGTTTCTAAAGTGAGTACGAAGGCATCTAAGAAAAAGATCCGCCCAGCACAGTCAGGAGATCAAAGCCCAATCTGTAACCAAGCCTTGCTCGATGCTGGAGTTCTTGAAGCCCTCAGACATTTATCTGTCGGAATTCAAGATTCTACTCCCTCAGTTCCCAATAGCGGGAACATTAATTCTGAAGGTCTTCAACAGACACTTCCTCATGAAAATTTGCTTCATGAAAGATCGATCAATCTTGAAGTTTCTTCTTCAGATGAGAGCCACAGGAACCCTCTGTGTGGTCAGAAGACCAAGGAGCAAGAGATTTCATCTTTTGCTGTAACCCATCATGACGGTCCTCCTCATGGTGATGAACTTCGCTGCGAAAGTCCTCTCCGCAGTAGTGATTCACGTTGTCTCGAAAATTCTTCAAAAGGAAATGTAGTGACGAGAAAGCCCTCCTATATCGAGGCACTTGGGAACGTAAAACCAGTCATGTCTGATGCTTTACTATCAGCAGGTGAAACTCTTTCTCCATCAGAAGATAGCCTGGGGTTCAGGTTATTCTCCGAACCATCCCTGGGTCATTCATCTTCCAGCATGAATAGTGATCTCTCTACCAATATTTTTGAATCCGATGAAGCAACAAGTAAACACCAACTCTGGTCCAAACAGGTAGAAGAATCTTCATTTAATGATAAAGAAGAAATGGTGAACATGAGGAAAAAACTGGCAAAAGGTGAAGTATCAGTCATGTTTTGGCCTTTGGCTGACTCCCAGTACGACATTCCAAAGATGTTGACGGATGATGGAATCCATGATATTCATCTCAACATATGGAAGACTCTTTGTCAATTGAAGAAGAAAGTATTATCTTATGGTGATTATGAAAATCATATTAAGATAATAGAAGGGTTACAATGCCAGATTGATTTGGCATCTCTATAAGTCTCTCGGTATCCGAAGGCTGAAAAGCAACAAAGAACCCTTCAACATTCATGCCTTGGCGCACTAAGAAAATTGCGTCAGTTAATTGCCTATGCTCCATCTGATGTTCATATAAGAGGATGGGGTGTTCATGGAGCACTACATTTCATAGTGCTTTCCGGTCAGCAAAGCCCGCCGAAAATGGTCTCATGCAATGTTATTGTTCATTGCCGACCACAATCAATGGGCATTGTTCATAATCAAAAGCTTGCTCAAGAACATGCTTCAACTAGTTCCTCTCAAAATCAAGTATATTGAGAACAAGTTGTTGAATTGCTCCTACATCAAGCAGGCGAGAATATTGCACAAGCCTCTCGTCTGGAGCAAACACGTCATCAAATGACAGAAGTTTCGGAAATCATCCAATGGTCTGTTGAACCAGGTGATAAAAGTGGATATAGGTTAATGCATCCAGCTAATTTCCGAACTAAGATTCGCAAGATCAAGAGAAATTTTAAGAAGATCTTAGACATAGCATGTCAAGGGACACCCCAGCTTGTCAGACTGGGGACTTCTCTAACCCAACCCTCAAAGTCAACAAATGGGATTCGAGGAGTTGAGCGGAAGCAGCAGGAACATCCCAAGTCCACCGGACTAGGGACTTTTTCAAATCCACAATCCCTCCCTCAGAGAAAGTCAGTATTCTCTCGATTAGGGAATAAACCTCAAGTGGAACGAAGAGCCAAGCTATCAAGAGATTCTCTCCAAGTGATGGTTCTCCAAGAAGTTCTTGAGGGATTAAGTCAACGGAATGTCATGTCTCATCATGGACATGGAAGAAGACAATATCACAGAAATGCTGATAGAAAGGATTCCATGCAATATGAATCCATTAATGTCATCAATGCCGTTGCTGCTAATTCACCAGATGAGGCTCAATCAGAGGGATCAGACGAAGAGGTTCCTGCTCAAGAAGTTGCACACACAGACCTAAATGAAGAAGGTGTGCGCACACGTAATCAAAGGCTTACCCAAAATCTGGGTATTCCTTCATGTAACCCACTTCCCCCTCTCCGAAAAGGATCCAATAAGGGGAAAGGAAAGAATCCGGTTACTTCTCACCCTTCCTCTGAAAGAGGTAAATCGCTCTCATTAGGGAAAAGGTTTACACAACAGGAGGAAGAAATGAAAGAATTAAGAAGGTTGAATGCAGAATTACTTAAGAGTAGTCTTCTTCTTAAGAATGCTGAAGTCCGACAGCCAAAGTAATTTGTTGTAACTACTGAGATGGATCAAGAATATCCTCCTTTATCAGTACACCCTCAGAGGTCTAATCCTACGGGTCAAACGCAACAATGGTTGGCCGCACTACCATCATTTGCAGCACCAACCACCACGTCTGTCCATGCTCCATTCATTTCACCTACCCAAAACCAAGTTCAACCTGATGTTTTTCAAAAGTTAATAACTACTATTGAGTCATTAACAGCTTGGTTAGATACTATGGAAGGGAAACGGGCGCAAGTTCAACCTAAAAATAAAGTTTACCCTGAATGGGTAGATTCAATTTCTCCTCCATCCAGTTTTGGAAACCCTGTTTTCCCTACTTTCAATGGATCAGGCGACCCTGAACAACATTTGACGCATTACGTGTCTTGTTGTGATCCTATGATGGGAACTCCAGAGCAGCAAGAAGCAGTGAAACTCAGATGCTTCGTGCGAACCTTGCAAGGACTAGCTTTTGCCTGGTATACAAGCTTGCAATCCCATTCAGTCATCGGATGGGAGGATCTTCGTCAAAAATTCCTTCTTCAGTTTAGCTCAACTTTGTAAAAAATGACAGTTTTCGATCATACAAACTGCAAGAAAAGGGAGAATGAAAGAGTCTCTGATTTCATTGCTCGTTGGAAGGGATTAACATATTCCTTGAGTTTAGCACTCCCTCTGGAGGAATTGTTTCCAATCTGTGTGGCAAATTTGCGTGACGAATTACGCACGCCATTGATCCCTGTGAAATACACAGGAGGGTTTCGAGACCTTACTTCAATCGCTCAACAAATTGAAGATTCCCTTATACAGGCTAAGGTTAAATCTCGTATAATTCCATCAGCTCCAGGAAGAAGAATGGGTAAAGCAGAAACTGCTACAGTTATGCTTAAACAAGCACCTGTACCTATATCTACTTCAAAACCTTCATCTTCTCGAAGGACTCCACCTCTTGAACGCCAACAACAAAGGCCGTTTCGTCCAAATGATCAAAGAGATCAACGATGAAAACAATTTGAGTATATGAAGAGTAAAACATACTCTTTCCGAAATGAGCAAGTTCCTGGTTACTTCATTGCAGCTCTGGAAAATAATTTGGTTCAATTACCAGTGCCCAAGAGGCCAAACAAGGAAGGAGATGAAGACCGTCCCAATTATTGTCCTTTTCATCAAATGTTGGGGCATCCCATCCAGGAGTGTTTTGTTTTTAAAGACCTCCTACAAAAGATGGTCGACTTGGGACAAGTCAAATTGAAGGGTTCTTCAGCTCATGTAGTGTGTATTACAGCTACAGATCCAGAGGAAGTAGGCGAGTGGCAGGAAGTCAGAAGCAAAACTGCGAAAAAATATGATGATTGGATGGTCAGAAAGACAATCAATCGGACCCATTCCATTTTGCGAACAAAATTGAAAAAGCCAATTGTGTCTCCTACAAAAGCTGCAGTAAAGCCTTCATCAAAAGACAAATCCTCAAAAGGGCAGCGCAATTCAAAGAAGAAAGAGGAATCAGGAGAAGATTAGTATGTATCAAAGCCTAAATTGTCTTTGACTCTGGCAGATTTCATGCCATCTACTTCAAAGCCACGGGCACCGCCCCATCAAATGGCACAACCTAAACAGGCTAATCAGGCAGAGTCTTTATCACACGAAGAGTTAATCTTTGGTTCTATTTAATCTCAATGGATGGAGAACACATCACAACTCCAACTAATGCCAGATTTCTGAAGAAGTATTTTGTATAAACACAAAATATTGTTCCCAGATCCAAAAAAATCACATTGGTTAATGATATTATTTCCGAGATGAAATTAAACTATATTATGTCCGAGATGACATTAAACTATATTTTGTCCGAGATGACATTAAACTATATTATGTCCGAGATGACATTAAACTATATTTTGTCCGAGATGATATTAAACTATATTATGTCCTATCTACATGACATTAAACTGTACAGAAGTTCCTTATTTGTCCGAGATGACATTAAACTATATTTTGTCCGAGATGACATTAAACTATATTATGTCATATCTACATGACATTAAACTATGTGGCACTTCCAACATCCAGCATGACGATAAACTGTAAAAAAGTCCCCAGAACTGATATCCTCGTATTGGTTCACCTTAGTCCTATCTACATGACTTTAAACTGTACAGCACCAGTTCGTCCTTGCTATATGATGTTAAAACTATACAGCAATGGTCCAGTATGACTTTGAACTGGAAACTTCATCCCACATGACATTAAACTGTGAAAAAGTTTCATGAACCGTCCAGCATGACCTTAAACTGCATCATCTATGGTCCATGTATATGACCATAAACTATTTGAAAATCCCTTATGTCCAGCAAGACGTTAAACTGTGACGTCCTAAACTACATGACGCTAAAATGTATAAAAGTCCCTCACGTCCGAAAAGACGTTAAACTATATAATCATCAAAGGTCCAGCATGACATTAAACCGCACCATCCACGGTCAATGAATATGACCTTAAACTATTCGCACTTTCATCCAATATGACGTTAAACTGTATTGTCCCCATCGTCCAAACTACATGATGCTAAACTGTACAGAATGTCCTTAATATGTCCTACATGACATTAATCTGTTATTTTGTCCCTGCTACATGACACTAAACTGTGCAGCAGCAATAGTCCTAACTGCAAGACTTTAAACTGCATAGTCCCTGAATATGTCCTACATGACATTAAACAGTGCATCGTTAAGGTTGTTATTACCTCTTGTTTCTCACACTGAGTATGACTCACGTGAGCTTAGAGAAAACCTCAACCATAACACTCTCTTTGGGCCCCTAACCATGTGTAAGTCCCAACAACATTTTAATTAGATCGTTGTCCCCAAGAACAACTTGATCATTAATTCATTCTTTAATTGAACTACACGGACTTTGATCTTTGCCCTCCAGGCTGGGTACGTAGGCAACCTCCCAGGGTTCAAGCCCAAAAAACAATCTCTTCACATCGGTTCACCACCATCTCATATGATGTTGATTCGTGAAACCACCCCTGGAATCAATATCTTTACATTCATTCACTTTCGTCCTTGTTATATGACGTTAAACTATACAACACTTTTGTCCGGTATGACAATAAACTACAATATTCTTTTATTTTCTCATTTGAGAAGGAACCATTATTGACATTGATTTTTTCAATCATGTTTCATTTCAAAAGACTACGTGCATACATGGTAATGCCTAAACTTTTTATCTTAGGTTAAACCATCATTGCACTAAAGTCCCCTTTCACCCATCACATGTACGAACCAAATTTGTACAATGGGTAGTTCTAGAACTACGTGGACTTGATTCCCATCCTTATGGGATACGTAGGAACATTCGAGTGTCCATCAAATCCAGTCCCAAGTCTTTTGGACCTAACCCCAAATTTCACTTTCAGTCCCTTGGCTGAAAAATCCTCATGAAAACACACACTGTGTGTTCATTATTATGGTCCGAATTCTATGACCCTAAACTAAGATGTCTCATACTTTCGTCCTGTACGACGTTAAACTACATTTCAAGAACTACGTATGGCTTAATTCTCATTCTAATGAGATACGTAGTGAAGTCCATGTTTTCAGGACCCAACCACAACATGATTATGGTTATCATTGACCTATGTATCTCTATATACATTGGAAAATACCCATCTTTATATGTTATAATCCTAACCTTAAATATTTTCAGATCTTCATAACCCTTTTCATGACTTCTAATCACAAAAATGTCAAACTTCTGAGAAATCTTTTTCCTGACTATGCAGCACGTGCCCATAGGTGGCCTTGCATAAACAGTCCACATAACAGACTTGTCAGCCGAAAGATGCTATTTATTTGACCATGCAGCCAATGCCCTTAGGTGGCCCTGCATATTTCAAACCCCTAACGGGTTCTGTTAAATAATAGTAACTTCATTCTTGGGAATAATGCCCCTTTTGTCCTTATTTTTATTAAACGAAAGTATATAGGGATCCGCAAAAAATATCCATCCTTAACATATTTGTCCCATATCCTTTTTCATGATCTGAAAGTATTCAAGTCTATGGTTTATTCTTCTTCCCTACGTTTGGGTCAGACCTTCGTAGGAGTGATGTTCATCCAGTTCTTCGATATTCTTGTTCGGAAATATCTTCTCCATATTCAAGTACCTCTTTCCATACAACAAACTCTATACTTTAGAAAATTTGAATCTCCATAAACATTCACTGGCTTTTAGCACTAGGAAAGTAAATTTCCGGGAGTTCTTTTGCCTGACTATGCAGCACGTGCCCATAGGTGGCCTTGCATAAACAGTCCACATAACAGACTTGTCAGCCGAAAGATGCTATTTATTTAACCATGCAGCCAATGCCCTTAGGTGGCCCTGCATATTTCAACCCCCTAACAGGTTTTGTTAAATAATAGTAACATAATTCTTGGAAACTACTTCTTCTAATGCCTTTTTAGCTCTTTTTCATATCATTCCTCAGATTCAAATATTCTAAAGCCATGGTTTAAATTTTTTCTCTCATACTTGAGTATGGTAATATGTTTTCAGATAAATTGTCAATGAATTGAATCAATTTTAATCCATTTTGGTCAAATCCATTTCGACCTTAAACATTAGCCCCTCTATGTCCGGCATGCATGAATTTAAACTGCCCACAAAAGACAAAGGAAATCTGAATAAAAGTCAAGTTCCAGCACACTTGCGCGCTGCCCTCTGTGCCCTGAAGACTTGCGCGCCCCCTTTTCCTTTGAATGTATTCAATTTCCTCAGAGTCAAATCCTCATTTCATTCCAGATCCAACTCTGAGGGGGGACTTTTGTTGACGCTCCTTTCGTCACAGAATCTAAAGATCGGAAAAGGGGAATATCTGAGATCAATGTGATTCATCCTTTGAAGAAACATCAAAAATTGACAAAGGGATGAACAAGGAGAACATTGCCCATAGGCCGCGCAAGTTCCCTCATGGTCGCGCAAGTACTTGCGCGCTGCCTAGTGGTCGTGCAAGTCTACTTGCGCGGCGCCTTATGGTCGTGCAAGTGACTTGCACGACCTAAGTGATAACCGCTCGGTAACCGCCCAGGGCCTTCTTTTTCCTATAAATATACCCTGTGGGCCCCCCATTCGGGAGGATTTTTTTCCAGAAACCCGGATTGAAGCTCCCGACGCCCAAGTCTCTTCTCAAAGCTTCCGAAACACTTCTAAGGTAATTTCTTACCTAGAACGGAAGATTTAAAGAGAAGAAGGAAGGTCTAAGTGTTGAAACTCATCAACACTTGAGCGCCGCCTTATTTCATCAATAGAACTTGCGCGTCCATTTTTTGGATGAACCTCAAGAGGATTCTAAAGGGATTTATAAAGATTCGCAAAAATATTCTAATGGTATTTGAGAATCGCGCAAGTACCCCTCATGTCGCGCAAGTATACTTGCGCGACCAATACTTGCGCACCGCCGCAATACTTGTGTGCCTTTCAAGACTTGTGCGCCCCTACCTTTTTGGGTTCCCATATTGACCATTTTACCCCTCTTAAGCCATCACACCTTTTCTTTTCAAGATTCAGTCTTCCAGACACTCTTCAAAGCCATTTATGGCATGATTTCTTGATTCGACTTCCTTATTTGAAAGGAATTCTATGGAATATCTCTCAAATTCTAGTGATTTAAATATCCTTATGTCACTAAATATGGAGAGTTCATTCATTCAACCTCATCCTTTAAGATGAGAGAATCCTAACCTGGGTCTCCTTTTCAGGAATAATCCCCAGTTATAAATCCTCCTTGTGGGCATCCTTCTTAGGAGTAAGCCCCAATCTCAAACATGGGCATCCTTCTTAGGAGTAATCCCCAATCTCAAATGTGGGCATCCTTCTTAGGAGTAATCCCCAATCTCAAATGTGGGCATCCTTCTCAGGAGTAAGCCCCAAACCTTAATCCCTAACCTGGGTCTCCTTTTCAGGAATAAGACTCAGTCATAATCTTGGGCTTCTTTTTCAGGAGTAAGCCCCATGTCCCCTAACCTGGGTCTCCTTTTCAGGAATAAGACTCAGTCATAATCTTGGGCTTCCTTTTCAGGAGTAATCCCCAAGCCCCCCTTAAATTTCTCTTAACCAGTCATAATTTACCCTTGATCTGGGTTTCTTTTTCAGGAGTAAAAACCAAATCATAAGTCTCCTCGTAATTTGGGCATCCTCTTTAGGAGTAAGCCCCAAGATTAGAGTATTCAAATCTCCATAAAGCACATATACCTTTATGGACCCTGTTCCTGGATTTTCTCCCTAAAAGTAAATCATAAAAACCTTCATCTATTTGGGCAGTCATACATACATAAGCCCCAAACAATTTCTAATGATTGCATCTTTCATGGCACAATTTTCTAATTTTTACCAATACCTCTTGTTTCTCACACCGAGCATGACTCACGTGAGCTTAGAGTGTAAAAGTAATTATGACATTCTTCTTTGAGCCATCAATCATAAACATCATACTCCATTTCTCGAACTACGTGGGTTCTGATTCCTTTTCCAAAACAAAGGATACGTAGGTAGCCCATTTATGGGTTCGATCCCAACTTTGAAATAATCCATGTTTTTCTGCATGAAGATAAACTTCAAGTGCCTCACTGAGTGGCTTTAAAACCAGCCCGGTCATCATAATGACCAAGAGACTTTTATAAATGTTTTGAAGGATACCATTGACCAAGAATCTCTAAATAGATACAGATGATTCTATATTGATGAAGAACCTCGAATACATATAAAAGATTCTCTAAATTTCTTGAATATTTAATCATTGATTGTTAAAACTTAAGGAAAGCTCATTTTATACTTGGTAATGTAATAAGGATTCACGAACATAACTTAAATCAATAAAGAGAGTCCCGGAGTAGACAATAATTGCCCTAAAAAAGGTGTGATGAGTCCGACCGCCCATCCTCTCGACCAATGCAAATTCCTAAGCCTCATTAGTCCACAAACTAATGAGCGCCTACCTTTGGAAAGTAGGTCCAAACGGATGTGGAATCATTGGATGTTTCCGGTTCTACGAACAAACCCGTTAGAAACCGATCGGAACGTTTGAATCTCCCATCCAGGAGGTCATCCCCGAAATCCGTGCGAAACAGTTGCAGAATATAGATACCTAAGATTCACATACACTTATATTACATCAACCAAGATTAATATTCTATTAATTAAATAAAAACATTTTTAATGACCCTAATAGTTCATTATCATTGGAGACTAGGTACACATTCTTCTTATTTGGTGAATATATTCATTGTATTTGATAATTATCTTCCCATTTAGAAAACTTCATAGACACAAAAAATATAAAACCCATCTTCATAACCTAGGGATATAAAACATAAAAAAGAATGAGATTGGGGCTAATTAAGGGTAAAGAAGTCATATATCTACATAAAATGAGCATATATGTATGATAATAGTATAATAAAATTTGAAAATGATAAATTTTTTAT
The DNA here is from genome assembly GCA_963277665.1 of Viscum album. NCBI lineage: Eukaryota > Viridiplantae > Streptophyta > Magnoliopsida > Santalales > Viscaceae > Viscum > Viscum album. The sequence continues at coordinate 1,018,787,569 of OY728131.1, forward strand.
CATAGATCATTTACATAAGGCATGGAATAAATATTAGTTGTTAATAAGATATGCAAAATAATGTAATAAAATAACACAAGACATGAGAACATATAATTTTCATAAGACATTTATTTGTGGTATACATACTAGATTATAACATAGATAACATGTATAAATAGAGACCAAATCATTCATTATGGTAAGGACTTTAAATCGTTACCTATCATAAACATATGGAAACCTCACGAGGTCCCCATATAACATTATAGACATAAAATATAGGTCAATTCATAACATCTTGAACATTAAATCAAATTAATTCATAACATTTTTTACATATAATATGGTTTAACCATAACAATATGAATATGCAATCAGGTTCATGCATAACATATTTACTCATAAGTTATCTGTGATGACATAATTCATTTGAGGGAGATATAGGTCCCACCAGTCACATAATGAAAATCATATATATGTGTTCCGTAGGTTCATAAAAATTTCATCATATCATAACCCATGAGATGAAATGTGTTTCATAAACATTTCATCATACCATAACATGTGGATAAGAGGCAAGTTTCATTGTCATTTCATCATTTCGTTATAACATGACTCATGAAAAAAAGAAGTTAGTTTTATAATATTTTTATGGTATAACCTCTCGAAGATGAAAAGGAATCATAAATTTCTTTTCAATATAAACCACTAAAAAATATTATAAATTGTAGCCTTGGTTAATATCCCATAAAATTAAAATGTTATACCAATTTTTTTCATTTTAGATAGAGAATGATTTTGAAAGAACAATTAAAACATTTCTTGACAAAAATAAATATTCGATGAAATTAATTTTATAAAATTAAACCATTTTAAAAACTATTTTATATTAAAATAAAATTATAAACCTATGATTTTATATTTATATAAAATAATGGTCATGAAGGTGTTAAATTTCACTTATGATGTGCACATTAAAACAAAGATTCCAATCACAATTTCAGAAAAATAAAAACAAAATTTTTCAGAACATTAATGGAAGATTACTCTTAATTTTTTTAAAAATAATGTATGGGTAAAATTTTATTATATAAATAATTTTAATAATTCAAAAAAAATTAAAATCATTTTTTTAGAAAATAATTTTTTATGAAAACCTTGTTTTTAATCGAAGAGATAAAGAAAGACATTTTTTTGACATTTTTTTGAACTATTGTGATATAAAGAGATGAAATTGAAGGGAGAAAATATATTTTCATGAAATAACCATATAATAATTATTTTTATGACTTTATTAATAAATTAATTAAAAATTTTCATGATCATAAATATAATCATAAACAGTTATGATAAACTAGATGATTATAACATAAAAGTTTCGCCACATTGGTAATCTTGATCTGTAATACACAAAAAGGAATAAAATAAAATGAAAACTAAAATATCATGATATTTGTATTAAATGTAATATTTTTTGTATATACACCTCATAAAATAAGATAGGTTTGTAACATAACTTATGTATCAAAGACTGAAAATTGTTAGAAAAATCCATTACACCTTTGGAAACATGGGAACAATAAACCCCCTGGAAGAGATATCCTAAAATGGATTTTTAGAAAAAAAAATTCCAGATAATAATTATGAAATATATTAGTGGGTTTTATATAAACCATATAAATAAATTTGTGGTGAATGTGGCATGTGTATCATAGAAGTAAAAAGTTAGGCAAAAATCCCTTACCGCATTAATAGCATTTTGAATTGTAACAAACTATAAAGTATAAAATAACACGAAACATTAAATATAATTAAAATAGTTATATTAATGTTTGAAAAAATAAAATAAATATTTTATAAAAAAACACAAATGTATCATGTGTTGAATTTTCGTATGCCTCCATGAAATAAAATAAAGACTTGAAACCCCTTACCTTAAGTCTCGACTTCTTTTGTACACATTCAAACATGATGTATAAAAAATATAAGTTTACTATAAAGATATTATATAAAAATAAATAAATACATATATATATATTATATCATATATGATTTACTTATGACAATTTATAAACCATTTATTACAAATTCATAGTTAAAATCACAGATTTCATAATAACATCTTTGTTTTCATACATAGATTGATTTGTTATTTATTTGTCCCCTTAAATTTATCATGGTCCTATAATATATATAAAAATAATAATGATCTATTATCATATTTATACATGAATTATACTTTTAATACCAGTCACAACAGATGGTTTTGAAAAAAAAATTATGCTATTGTCATGGATATGATAGAGCGTACATTTTCTTAAATAAAATTTCAAATTTGCAATGGTCATTATGGAAATAAAGTATGTAATATTTATATAATTATAATAATACCACAAATAACATATTAATATTTAAAATATACTTATACATAATATCCATGAGGATTAATTATTAAAATAGTGAGTCACATCGCTTCTGGAAGGCGGTAGTCCACACGTACATGAACAACATTATCATCTTTGAATGAGTAATAGGGTAAGAAATAAAATGATATATTATTTTTTTAAATTATAAATATGTAACTAATTTTATAATTATGTAATTTTGGTTAATCCATTTCATCACAGAGTCTAATAATCCGCAAATTGGAATACCTTAATCACAAAGAGGGTCCCCCTTTGAAGAACATCAAAGAAATTGACAAAGGCATGGAATAGGATCCTGTTTCGACTAATTCATGTGTGTTACTTATGCAGCGCGCAAGCCACTTACGTGCCACCTATGGGTCGTGCAGCTCACTTGCACCCCCCAATTTGATTTTCCTTCCAAGATGAAGGGTGGATTATAAATATCCCCTGTGGGCCCCGATTTCACGGACGGATTATACAAAAGCCCATTCCAGCTCTGGTCGCCCAAGTCTTCAACTAAACTCTTTTAGAAGCTTATAATGTATATTTTAACCTAGAATGTAATATAGGAAGGAGTAGAATAAGTCCTAGGTTTTTATAAATCATCAACACTTGCACACCTAAGTATCCAGACCTCCTTAAAAATGGAAACACTTGCGCACTACCCTACCCTGATGATGAAACCTGCATTCCAACCTTTTGGAAACATATTAGTATAATACTGAAGGCTGATGTTATGTATCACCCAAGTATTACACTACATATTCTTCATCTCCCAGGTGAACCCATGACCCAAAAGTAAGCTTTCATGGCCAAGACATTCATGCCAACTTCAGTTGTGTGCCTCTCTCCCATTCACCTCTCCTCTTCAATATATCATCCCACAAACCCCGTTTTGAAGCCATTTATGGCATGGCTCCATTATTGGCTTCCTTATCTAAAATGAATTCTGTTAAAAAGTCTCCCAAAACCTTGTGACATACATGATTTATATCAATACGGTTAGAGGTTTTCATTATATAACCTCATCCATTAAATTGATAAGATCTTTGATTTAGGGCATCCTCTTCAGGAGTATGCCCCAACTCCCCTTATCCTGGGCCTACTTCTCAAGAGTAAGCCCCGGTTATAATTTTCTCTAACACTGGGCATCCTCCTCAAGAGAAAGTGTAGAGACCCAAATCTTGACATACATGGACATTACATTACTTTTTCAGAATACCTAATACATAACAAAAACAGACACCAAAGGACTGTAATAGATTAGTGTCTTTGGAAACTCAGAATATAATCTTCTAATCATGGTGAAATATCTTCAACATCTCCTATAATGATCTTTATTTTCGTTCATACCTAAAATATTTCTTTATATCCAAGTGAAAAGAAATCATATAAATGGTGAGCTCAAATTCTCAGTAATGGTAATCTTGGATAAAATAAAACAAACCATAAACATTTGAACTTCAAAACATGAACATAATATTTAAACATCAAAATCTTGAGCAATGACATAAAACATTGGTAGTACGTAAGGAATAGATCCTAAAGAAACATCAATAATGATAAAATAATATGGGAATAAAACATTTAATTGTTGAAAAACATTAATCACATGATATGATTTCCATATTAGCCAAGGCATTGCTTTCATGGCCATCTTAGTGGATAAAGTCCCTTTTTGAATTGAGTTCACGCCTCGTTCTAGACTTGTATCACTGAACAATATTAAATTAACATTTCAGCCATGACTATATCATGAGATATAAATATTTATCCAATGCATTGGAGGGAGACACACGTCCCACCCATCTCATTATGAAATCATTCTTTTGGGTCCCACAAAATAAACATACATCATTCATAATAACCCAATGAATAAAATGGGTTTCATAAATTTCATTCTATCATAACGTAATCCTAATAAAGCAAATGGATATCATTTCATCATAATAGAATTGAAATAATGTAAATAATAGAGACATTATACTTGAATCATATGAAATAATTTCATCTTAGATGGAAAATGGTTTTGATAAAACACATCAAATGAATTCTTGAGACAAAATATCCTTTCTTTTTCAAAATCATTTTCTTTTCACAAATTTCCATGAAGTTTTATAAGAAAATCATTTTGTAGAAAATAATCCTGAAATATTTTAGAGTAATATTAATGAAAATTAGGAGTTTTAAAACCATAAAAATCCGTTCATGTCGTATAAGTTAAAAAACATTCTCCTCGTACTTTTTTCATAAAAGTAAAAAAGTTCCTCGTATGGTAAAAAAATAAAGATTCCTTCCATAATATGTGGTAAAATTAAAAAATGAGTAAAACTTACTTTAAACATACATTAATTCATTTTTTGAAAACATGGTCCGGGATGATAACAATAACCCAGTAAATACTTACAAATAATCAATCTCAGAAAAAATGAGATTGAAAAATTATCCCTTACCTTATGTCTGATATGCTTCGTATGTATCAGAACCACTTGTATAATTATTTAAATAATGTCATTGTCTTATTAAATAATCATATTCATTGTTATTATTTCATATATGGTTCACTACTGACTTTATATTACCCATTCTTTTGTAAATTCCATGTTAAAGCATCGTTTTGGGTAAAATTGTTTCATTTATCGTATGTGTTTAGACTTGTTGTTCTTGATATTATTACTTATATCATGATTTACATAATTCCAGAATTTAAAACATGATTTATATATAATATATATTCAGAATATAAATATATATTATAGATCGATAAATGGAAATAAATACACCGTTCATGGAGACGGTAGGTCGTACGTACGTATGAACATTGTTATTCATTTCCTTATTGAATTGAATGGAATTAATTAGATGACATACATATATATATATACATAATTATAGTAGAATTATTATTTCATATAGTTCATGATTACCTATTATATATACTTTATAATCATTCTTGAATTGTTAAAATTGAAAATGAATCGCATCGTGTCTTGGAGACGGTAATCTGTACGTATGCACAGGCGATGATATTGTTCCCATATTTATTAAATGGAATTGGATAGGATGATATAATATATTGAAATTGGTATGATGTTATAATAATCATATATAGTTATTATTTACAACATTATACCCATCCAAGTAAGGTGGTGGTGGAAAAACTGATTACACCACGGCGTGGAGACGGTATTCCGTACGTACGCACGTGCGGTGATTTCATTTTCCGTAGGATGGATAGAAGGTGAAATAGGGTTGTTTCATATTTATAATAACATAATGGTATATAAGTAATTCTTATGTTATTACTTTATAATGAAAAAACTAAATAAGAGGATGTAGAAGAAGAAAGAAACTTGAAAGAGTCCGTAGAAGAGATTACCTCTTCCTCGACGCGCATCCTTTAAACTTCTTCTTAGGGAACTAGAGTTGGAATTTTGTGAAAAAAATAACCTCTATGATATAACTAGAGGGGTTTAGAAGAAGAATATTCAGGGGTTTTCCGAGCATAAAGGCCCAAAATTGTGTGAAGAGAAGAGGGAAGGGGTGCCCTTTTTATAAGGGAGGAGAGGGGCACTTTAGGAAAAACATAAAATATTATTTTACAATAAAGTCATATTCGGATTATAATAGCTCCAAATTCATTTATTTAGAAGCTAAAGTTGGGATCGGTCGAAATAATCTTAATGAAATGGTTTTAGGCAAGTTTAGGTTAATATTTTAACTTTATCAATTAGATTTAACTCTAAGTTAAATAATTTAACCTTTATCGCCTCTTCTTGTTTTCATGCACTATATTGTTAAAAAACTTACTATAACAAGCCAAAAGAACCCCTACTGGTAAATTATTTATATATATAACCTTATCTAAGTCATTTGGCCGATCCTTATATTTTTAGGAATATAATAACAATTCATAATATAATATTTGTTTTATAACTTATTTTATGTCAATTTTGATACTATTTTGTAATTGATTTTTGTGAAAATCATAAAAGAATGATTAGTTCTAAAAAAGTTAATTAAATCAATACTAACATGTAATATTAACCTATAAAATTATTTTAATTCATAAAAAGTCTCAAATTTCATTTATTATGGTGTTTATAATATCATTTTCTTTAAAATTTCATTATTTAGGTAATTATTGCATCGCCATTGTGTCATAAATAAATTAAATTATTTAATTTCTAAAAATTATAAATAGAATACCATTAGGTAGGAAATATTATTATATTTCTAATGAATATTTATAGTTGAATTTATCTTATGTATACCCCTTTATTAAAAATATTTTAGTTATTAAACATTTATTTTAACCATTTTAACTCTTCTTTAAATAAAATAACAATAAATGTCCTAATACAATTCAAGTGGACCTAAAAGGTAATATTTTATTCCTAAGGTTGTTTTTGGTATAATTACAGTTATCAAAAAGAATTAGGACATCTGTTAGGGTAATAGTAATATCAATTTTACCCTTAATTACCCTATTTACTCTTAATTGTGGAAAATAAAAGTAAAAAGTTACTATTCACCAAATATTATTTTTATCTTATTGAACCAAATTTTACTTTTTGATATTAACCGTGTCTCTCAGATTTTTTAAATTCCACTCACAGAAGCTGTAAAATTAGGTTTTATATAAATTTTCAAATTTCTTAAGAGGTGGGTAAAAGACGGTGAAAAGTTCAATACAATTATTATATATCTAAAGTTGTTTAAAAAATGACATAAATGATTTAAATGGAACATATATAGGTATTATGTATCTATTTTGAAATAAAATAAATTTAAATAAAATAAATAATTATTTAATTAAAATGTATGGTTTAAAATAGTAACCCAGTGTTTTCACTATTCTTCAAAACTTGAAAGTTTTCAGAAAAATACAAATAATTCACCCTAGGCTAATTTAGATATTCCAGATCCAAAAATGAAGTCCATTTTCAAAGATAAAATTTATAAAATTTCACAAAAGTGCGTATTAATTTTCATAACGGCTAATTTATATTACATATCGTTGTTTAGTAAAACTCGGTATTGTGTACAACACACGCTATCATGGAAGGTCGTGATTGCATGTAATTAAAGACATGTCAGGGATGCGTGTAGTGCAAGATCCTTTTGGTGTGGCGTACAACACAAGACATCAATGAAATTAAATAGAATATTTTTTATAAAATCTGAGGGTGTTACAGTAAGCCCCAATCATAATTTCTTTTGATTTGGGCCTCATTCTCAAAAATAAACCCCAATTATAAGTCCCTTTTAATTTGGGCCTCCTTCTCAGGAGTAAGCCCCAAGTTATAAGTCCCCTTTAATTTCGGCATCCTATTTAGGATTTATCCCCAGGTTAAAACACAAAATCACCATAAAGTACAAATACCGTTATGGACCCTGCTCATGGGCTTCTTTCCTGAAGTATGTCATGGTATTCATCTACTTGGGTAGTCATACATATGTAAGCCCCACATCATTTATTGTAACTGCATCTTTCGTGGCACAATCTTCAAGTTTACTGATTACTTATTTTTTCACACACTGATCATGACTTATGGGAGCTTAGAGTGTAAAAGTAATCATGACATCTCTTTTTGGGCCGCTAACCATGCATAAGCCCCATATTTCTTCACCCGAACTACATGGAATTTGATATCTACCTTAAAAGTATAGTATGTAGGAAGCCATTCCGAGGTTCAAGCTCATCATTCATTAATTATTTTCCATCCCATAGGACTTTAAACTATATCATTATTATCAATATACATGTGTTATGATTCCTTTTTAACAAGGATATGTATGTAGCCCATCTGCAGGTACGATCCCAACTTTGAAATAATCTCGGTCTTTCTGAATGACAATAAACATGATGTTCCCCATTGAGTGGATTTAAAACTAGTATTGTCATCATAATGACCAAGATACTTCTATATAACGTGTTGGAGGATATCATTGACTAAGAATCTCTAATACATACAGATGATTCTCCATAGATAAAGAACCTCAAATACATAAAAAAGATACTCTAAATCTCATATATATCAATTATGGATTTCAAAATCTAAAGCAAACCTAATTTTCATGATTGTTGAATTAATAAGGATTCGTGAACATAACATAAATCTATAAGAGAGTCTCGAAGTACGAAATAATTCCCCCAAAAAAGGTGTGATGAGCATGACATCCCATCCTCTCAACTAGTACAAATTCATAAGCCTCCTCTATCCACAACTAATGAGCACCTACGTTTGAAAAGTAGTTCCAAATGGATATAGAATCACTGGGTGTTTCATGTTCTACAAATAAACCCATTATAAACCAATTGGAATGTTTGAACTTGAAACAGTCATGGAAATCCACACTTCTAGAAAAAATGGTGAACCCGATGTGAATCCTTAACCATGATAAATGATGTTTTACCTATTTGTTAGGCCCCTATTAAACTCAATAAGAGGGACAACAAAGAATTCAATAATATATGTGCTCATCTAAAAGTTTTAGTCTATCTATACATATCATGATTATGTCTGCTATATCAAAAGGCACTCTTTTCCAAGACCTCTATGAAACACAAAATGGCTTTTTTGAGGTTCAAACCTATGAATGCTTCGATTGGTACTCTTGCTGGATCCTCGTCTTCTCTGAGGATGACATCACCTACTCAGCATCTTCAACGTTGGGTCTCAAATTCATTGGTGAGGTAATACCATCAACACTGTACCATCCCAACTCTAGAGGCCTCTCGACAAGCCCTCCATGTTAACAACTCACCCTGGTTGTCTGGACAGCGACCACAAGTGGTCAAGAAGCTGGTGGTTCAAACCACCATCTCCAACCGTATCAGATCTTTATCCCAGGAACGAAATAACCAATATCTCCCTTATTATAGGGAGGTGAATCAATAGGTCACCAAAGGCCACAGTTCAAGAAGACAGAAGTCCTTCTTGAGGACTCCCACCAACAATCTCCGCTAGACTCGTGCAGTAGTCTGCCCTCAACATGATGGGGGTATCTCTTCTAGGTGTACGGATCAAGTTCCTCTAACCCTAGCAAACAACGAGTGGTCATATACACCCGTCTTTCCTAATTTCACTACCCAGCAGACACGTCTGGTAGTAACACACCAATCCCACTAGGAAATTCCAAAGGAGTACTATAGGTTGGCACACACACATTTTTATAAATCATCAACCAATCAGAAGGCTCATCTGACTGCATCTAAATAATCCTTCCAACCAAATGTGGTGACCCCCTGTAAACAATCACAAACAACTACTTACACTCATCAATTCTGCCAGCAGTTACATCTGCCAGTATTGACGGATGTTCATCAACCATATTCAGTGGAGGACATTTTGTAGGCACATACACCGGAAATTCATCAAGCTAACCAACAGTCTCGTTTGGTAGCACCTAGATAGGTCAATTGGAAAGCTCCAATGAAAAACAAGAGGCAGACAAAAATTTCTTCCCCCACACATGAGTACTGTCAGAATTAACTAATAGTAAAAGGAGGACAGAAGCAGGAACACACACCTACTCCAAACATGGAATGGACTTATATTCATGCTTGGGTAGCTGAAGTCACCAAGAACAGTCTGACAATTGTGAAAGAGCAGAATCAAATCCCTACCCAAATTATGGATACCTGTCAGAATATTATAACAACTTCAGTGACATCACAGGGAAATAAACATAAATATATCCCTATCAGTGGAGGGACTCTTCAACATGTCACCCCAGAGTAGATACACACCTCTATTTCAGTCCAGGAGGTTCATTGGGCATACTCCCCCATGTCATACTGACAATCATGTCGGGCACATACACTCGATTTATTGGGATATTGTCAGCCTATCCTGACCATTTTTACTGAGCAGGAACATAAAACTTCCCATAATAACTACATTGGTCAAAAAGTGGTTTCCAAAAGTGAGTAAAAAATCATCCATGAAAAATACCCATCCATCAATGTTATAAAATCAAGACCCAATCTGCAATAAGGCCTTACTCAATACTGGAGATCATGAATCCCTCGAACAATTATCTATTGTAACTAAAGATTCTACTCCCTCACATCCAATTTCCAGAAATAACAATAATAATTCTGAAGGTCTTCATTAGAAACTTCCTCATTAAGGCTTTTTTTATAAAAATTCAATCAATCTCAAAGCATCATCTTCATATGAGAGACACGATAACCATCTGTGTGGCAAGAAGACCAAGGAGCAAAGGGTTTCATGTTTTGATGTAACCCACCATGGTGGTCCTCCCCAAGATGATGAATTTAGCTACTAAAGTCCTCTTTGTAGTAGTAATTTGCATTGCATGGAAAATTATTTAATAGACAACGAAGTAATGAGAAATCCCTCTTATCTTGAGGAACATTAAAATGTGAAGCCAATCATGTCTGATGCCTTACCACTCGCAGGTGAAATACTTTCTCAATAAAAAGATAGCCTAGGGTGTATGTCATTTTCCGAACCACCCATGGGTCATTCATCTTCTAATTTGACATATGAATTCTCTACCAATCTAGTTGAATCTAAGGAAGCAACAAAAAAGAAATAGCTTTGGACTAATAAGGTAGAATAATCTTCATCAAATGTCAAAGAGGAAGTGCTAAATATGAGAAATGAATTGGTGAAAGGGGAAATACCAGTCATATTTTGGATTTTGGCTTACTCTCAGTACGATATTCCAGAAACGTTGATAGAATATTGTATTCACAATATTCGTCTCAACATATGAAAAACTCTTTTTCAATTAAAAGAGAAAATATTTCCTTATGATGAATTTCAAAATCATGTTATGGTAATAAAAGGGTTCCAACACCAAATTGACTTGGCATCTCTCTCAGTTTCCTGACATCCAAATGTTGAAAAGCAGTTGAGAATCCTTCAGCATTCATTTCTTGGTGCATTAAAAATTTTGCTCTAGTGAATTACTAATGCCTGATTTGGTATTCATATCAGGGGATGGAGTGTTCATGGAGAATTACATTTCTATGTGCTCTCTAGTTAACAAAGGCCACCAAAAGTGGTCTCATGAAATGTTATTCCACAAGGCTGGCCACAACTAACTGATTCTTTTTGTAATCAAAAGCTTTCTCAAGAACATGCCTCAACTAGTTCTTCACAAAGATAGGGATATAAAGAAAAAGATGTCGAATTACTCTTGCATCAAGCAAATGATAATATCAAACATGCTTATGGTTTAGAGCATGTGCATCATCAGGTGACAGAGGTGTTAGAAATAATCCAATGGTCATCTGAGCCAGGTTGTTTGAGTGGATGTCGGATGATTCAACCATCCAATTGCTGGACTAAAATCCGCAAAATCAAGAGATATTATAATAAAGTTTCAGATGCATTAGCTCTAGAGCCAACTCATATTTTCATGATGGGGACTCTTTTAGTCCAACCCTCGGGATCAATAGACATGATTCGAGGAGTTGAGCAGGAAAAACAGGAATATCCCCAGTCCATCGGACTTGGGACTTTTTCAAATTATCAATCACATCCTCAGAAAAATTCTATATTCTCTTGATCAGGGAAGAAACCAAAAGAGGAATGTAGAGCCGAATTGTCAAGAAATTCCATCAAAATTATGGTTCATCAAGAAATTCCTAAGGGATCAACCAAACAAAAGGCAATGTCTCATAAAAGACATGGAAGAAGACAGTATCACAGAAATGCTGATAGAAGGGATGAAATGAATTATGTATCAATAAATTTCATTAATGCCATTGTCAATGATCCCCCAGAACATGAGGCTCACTTAGTGGAATCAGATGAAGAAGTTCTTGTTCAAGAGACTGTATACAGAAATACAAATGAGGAAGGTGAGCGTATCTAAAACCAAAGGATTACCCAGGACCTAGGTATTCCTTCAATTAACCAACTCCCCCCTCTATGAAAGGTTTTCAACAATGGGAAAGTAAAAAGGTCAGATTTCATCTCATGTGTTCACTATAGAAATTCAATCTCTTTCACATTAAGAGATAAATGCACAGAAAGAAGAAGAAATGAAGGAGTTGAGGATGCTAAATGCATAACTACTTCAAGGTACTCATCCTCATAAGAATGTTGAAGTTAATCAATAAAGGGAATTTGTTGCAGCTATTGATATGGATCATGAATACCCCCCTTTACATGTACACCCACACATGTCCAATCCTATGGTTCATACGTGACAAAAACCAGCAGCACTACATTAAATGGAAGTACCGGTCACCTCACCCATCCAAACTCCAGTTATTGTACCTACATAGAATCTATCTCATCCAGATGTTTCTCAAACATTAATGACTACCATTGAGTCATTAAAAGCTCTGTTTGAAGATATGGAAGAACAACTTGTATAATTTCAACCAGAAAAGAGAGATTACCCTTAATGGGTGGATTCAATTCCTCCCCTATTATGTTTTTAGAATACAACATTCCCAATTTATAATTGTTCAGGAGATCCATAACAACACTTAACGGATTTTTTTTCTCATTGTGATCCTATTACGGGAACTCCTCAACAATAAGAAGCATTTAAGCTCAGGTGTTTTGTGCAGTCATTACAAGGACATGCTTTTGTCTGGTATACAAGTTTGTAATCTCGGTCAATTACTAGGTGGGAAGATATCGTTCGAAAATTCCTTCATCAATTTATCTCAACATTACAAAAGATGACATTTTTTTATCTTAAAAATTTTAAACAATGGGAAAATGAAAGAGTTTCAGATTTCATTTCTCACTGGAAGGGATTAACATATTCCTTAAGTTTAGAACTCCCTCAAGAAGAGATTCTTCCAATATGTGTGGTAAATTTGTGTGATGAATTACGCACACCATTGAACCCTGTGAAATACATAGGAGGGTTTCGAGACCTAATTCAATCACTCAGTAGATAGAAGAATCTCTTATACACACTAGGGATAAAACTCCTGTAATTCCAGTAGTTCCAGAAATGATTATAGGAAAGGCAGAAGTTTCTATAGTAACACATAAATAAGCACATATACCTACTTCAACTTCCAAACTTTCATCATATCGAAGGGCTCCACCTTCTGAGCATCAAAAACAATGGCCACCTCATCATGATGATCGAAGAGATCAAAGGCGAGAATAGTTTGAGTATTTAGAGAGAAATGTTTATTCTTTTCAAAATGATCAGGTTCCTTGTTTGTTCATCATAGCTCAAGAAAATAATCTGGTTTATTTTCCAAGGCCCAAAATTCCATACAAGGACGGAGATGAAGACCTCCCTAACTATTTCCTATTTAATCAGATGTTAGGGTATCCCATTAAGGAGTGTTATATCTTAAAATACCTCTGAAAAATATGGTGGACTTGGGAAAAGTAAAAAATGAAATGTTCTTCTTCCCAGGTAGCATGTGTTACTTCTACTGATACAGATGAAAAATGTGAGTGGCATGAAGTAAAAATGTAAACATTTATAGAAATATGATGATTGGATGGTCAGGAAAGCGATCAACCAAACTCATGCCATTTTACAAACACAATTGAATCAACCAATTGTGTCTTATTCTATTTATACCACAGAAAAACCCCCATCATCAAAAAGAAAATCCTCAAAGAAGTGGCGTAATTTGAAGAAAATAGAGCAGACAAAAGAAGAAGAGCTCTTGTCAATGCCTAAGTTGTCGTTGAATCTTCCATATTTTATGCCATCTACTTTAAAATCACGAGCACCATCCTACCAAACGGCACAACCTGAACTGGTTCATCAGGCAAAATCATCATCAGATGATGAATTGATCTTTGGATCTGTTAACATGATTCATTTAACAGGTCCTTATGCCAATGATAGTTTCAATCATGATGAGCCTAAGTTCCCTGTATCTAAAAGAGCAATTAGAGGAGGAGACAGAGGTCTAGGATACAGAGGAAGATGTGGATATTCCAGAAGCCACTATTTCAATACTACACCTTCTAGAACTATATATACGGAAAAAACTAGTGGAAAATCTATTCAGTGGGATCAATAGGAACCAAAAAGTTATTCCACACATGGTAGATTCGTTCCTGACACAATTATCTTGGAGGAATGGTTAGTGGTTACAACTTCTTCCTCTCAACAAATATATTTACCTAGTCGGTATAATCCACTGATGACATAAGTGTTTCGTATTCCTGCCCTGATATGGGATGCATCTACAGCCAAATCATCAACATCCAAGGCACCTACAAAAACATATTTTCATGCTAGAAAACGCAAACCTTGGGACCAAAAGTATGATTAATTGAAACATTTGTCCGACATATCGACCAAGTTAACAAATTTGGATTTCTTAAATCTATCAATAGATCTTCATGAGGTGCTTGTTGGGACTTTCTCAAATTCGGAAGAATTTGAAACTAAAATTGATGCGACTGAGGTCTACCATATAGAGATTAATCCTTAAGAATGCCAGGCTGTGATATATCTAATAAATGAAGATTAATATGATGTTGTACATAAACATATCAGACCTTTGTATCTATCTGGAAAAGTCAATGACATAGACATCCGATGAGCTTCCATTGATAATGGCTCAGGATTCAACCTCATTCCTATTCGTACACTTCATCGATTGGGCCTTACTAAATCTTATTTATCTACTTCTACTTTATTGTTGCAAGGATATGATAAGGATGAACGAGAAACTCTGAGTGAGATAACACTCAGAATTTAGTTTTGGAGTCATTGTGTCTAATTCAGATTTCATGGTTGTTCGTCAGCACACCGCCTTCAACAATTTTCATGGAAGACCTTGGCTACATCAACACGTGGTCGTACCTTCTTCATACAATCAATGTCCCAAATATTTTTTAAATGGTCAAATTGGGACATTGTATGGTGAAAATTCCCCATTAAAAACGTGTGAAACTCAATACGTTGAGGCTGAATTTTATCACATGGAGGGAAAGGAAAAATCCACAGCAAAGGAGGTCACCAAAATTAATGCTCCAAATGGTGTGGAAAATATTCTAGTAAACCCATTCATACTTGTGAGTATAGATTATCTGTGGCCTATCATTCAAATTGAAAAGATAGACCTAAATCCAAACACTCTTACAGAATCATCCATAATTTCAATTAGGTCAATCAATCAAGACAGCATGAGAGAAATTGATGATTCACCTAGTAGTGATAAATGACTAAATGGAGATGTCTTCATTTCATCTGCTGAAATCCAGAAATCTATACTTCATCAACCAGGCAAGAAGAAGTTATAAAAATACCCGAGGAAAACAATGATGTAGGTTCTCAATCCATCATCTCCTCTTTATCACCCCAGGGAGACCCTTCATCATCAATAGGATCAGAAATGGTAGCCTATTCTTAAATATATTCAAATTTTAACTTCTCCTCTAACCATAGATATTCTGATTCATCATCTACTATGAAAGTATAAATATAAGAAGTAAAAAATATTAAAGAAGAAGGGGAAGATCTTAGGGATACTCCTCCAGCATTTGAAGAGGGTATCTCTACCACTGTGGATGAACTCAAAGATATAAATCTGGGTACAAAATAAGATCCACGCCCCACTTTAATTAGTGCATCCATGACTATTGAAGAGAAAGAAATGAATACTTCATTTCTAAAGAAAAATAGAGATGTATTTTTTGGGAATTATACAAAAACTTCCAGTCTTGATCCTGATGTTGCCACTCATCATTTGGGATTTCTAGAAGAACATCAAGGATTCAAGAAAGCAGCATAAAGAACACACCCAAATTATACCTCCAAAATTGAAGCTGATGTTGATAAGATTATCAAGGATAACTTCGTCTGAGAACATCAATATCCCAAATGGCTGGATAATATTGTCCCTGGGAAAAAGTAGAATGGAAAAATTAGAGTCTACATTGAATTCAGAGATCTTAATCAACATTTTCCCAATGATGATTTTCCAGTTCCGATCATAGAACTCTTAATTGATGCAACAGCTAGCTATGAAGCTCTTTCCTTCATGGATAGTTATTTTGGTTACAAAAAAATACGAACGGCTCCGGAATATGAATATTCTATAGCCTTATGTTCTCCTCAAGGTGTGTTTTTCTATCAGGTAATGCCCTTTGGGATAAATGATGCAGGTGCAACGTATCAACCTTCCCTGCACCATATCATCAAACCCTTTTTAGGAAAATTTGTTGAATGTTATGTGCAAGATTTGGTGGTTAAATCCTGACAAAATTCTTATCAGTTGGACGATATTGAAATCATATTCAATAAACTTCGACAACTCAATTTGAAGACGAATGCCTTAAAATGTGCTTTCGGTGTAACCTCAGAAAAATATGGCGGCTTTGTTGTATGTCTTCATTGTATCAAAGTTGATAATTAGAAGAAAAAATCCATCCATAACATGTCACCCCATAATAATTTTAAGGAATTAAGAAGACTTCAAGGAAACTTGGCATATATTAGGCATTTTATTGCCAATTTGGCAGGAAAGTGTTTACCCTTCACCAGATTAATAAAGCAAGGAGTCAACTACCAGTGTACTGAAGAATGTCAAAAATCATTTTATAACCTCATGAAATATCTCTTGAGTCCACAGGTAATAGTGATAAAAGTTGAAGGAATACCACTTATTCTCTATGTGACAGCTTTAGAGCAATCATTAGGTTCCATCATTGCCGAAAATAATGATGTTGGGAATGAAAAAAGCCTTTAATAGCTGAGTCGGACAATGCTTGACGAAGAAACGTGATATTCAAGTATTGAAAAGTGCTGCCTATCATTAATCTTTTTAGTTCCAAAATTGATACGCTTCCTGCAACATCATGAGGTCCAACTGGTATCCTACAATAACCCACTAAAATTTGTCCTTATTCGTCCAATGATTAATTGTCACGACCCGCCCTCAGGGTCTATGCCGTGACTACCCCAAGCCCGCCTTCCATAGGCCAGGGGCTGGCGACTAGAACCAAGGCGTAAATACCAGTAAAAAGGGAAGCCATTTCCTTTGAAAAGTAAACAAACACCACAGAGTAAGAAAGAGGAAAAGTAAACACTGAGTAAAACAGAGTGCAACTGAAGTGAAGAAAAGTAAATGGGCCAGTATACAAACCCAAACTGAAAGTAAAGTACAACTCGAAAGGGAAAACAACAACTGTAAAGTAAAAGCCGCTACACCGAGTTGTCCACTGGTAATCCCACCTGAAGGGTGGAAACAAATAGCTCCACTGCACCTCGGGTCCCGTCGTCCGCTCCGAGCACGTCTCGCCCAGTGGTCCACCTCCAGGTACCGTCCAGCTCTGCAAGCCTCAACCACGATCAACGTTGTCCGTTGTCTGCAACCAACACAACGAGGTGCGGGCATAGCCCATGCAGGGGTGAGTATAACGATACTCAGTAGGGACCCCGAGACCCTCAAGGTCTCACTAAACCAACAAGGATAACCACAAAGAAGATCTAAACAGATAACCTGTACTTAGGTATATTCCCATACATATACCTAAGTTATCAAGTAACCCATCTCAATCATGAGGAAACACAAGGATTATGAAATCAACGGATAACCACTACCCGGTTATATGACCATACATATATACCTAAGTTAGCATGTGACCCATCTCAATCATGAGGTAAACACAAGGTCAAAATTCTCAGCTCAAACCAGGATTTTCATTATCAAAACCGTAACTGCTGAAGAGCTCCGTCTCTGGAGTGTACAGTGGTCCTGCCACGACTCCGAGGTACTGCTCACTAACCTAAGATTGCTGAGGTGCTCCTCCTGTCGAGTACCGCGGGCCAGCTGCTACAACCAAGCGCTCCCATGTGACGCTACAACCAAGCGCACCTCTGTCGTGGGTCTGCCGCTACAACCAAGCACTCCCATGTGCCGCTACAACCAAGCACTCCCATGTGCCTCTACAACCAAGCGCACCTCTTTCGTGGGTCTACCGCTACAACCAAGCGCTCCCATGTGCCGCTACAACCAAGCTCACCTCTATCGTGGGTCTGCCGCTAAACCAAGCGCACCCCATGTGCCGCTACAACCAAGTGCACCTCTGTCGTGGGTCTGCCGCTACAACCAAGTGCACCCATGTGCCGCTACAACCAAGCGTACATCTGTAACAAACCGGGTCGTCCGATCAGCAGTCGTCGGGACTCAGTTAGCTACACGGTCTCCGTACTCCGCACGCTCATCACCGGGAGGGTCCGCTCCACGAGCTACTGGTCGATACTCCAAGTATCTCAAAGTCCCACGAAGAAGAATTTCAAAGGACCGTCTCATCATAGGGGTCTCAACGCAATAGACGGGACATCAATCGGACGCCTGGTCTGTGAGTTACTAGCCATTTCGTCCCAGGGGCCCGGTTGGTTTCGTGAGCGAACCAAATCCGGCCGTAACTCAACTATACCCCAAACACTCAAAGGGTATACTCATAGGGTCCGTTTCTCAACGTGATCACCAACGTCGCTGACGGTTCGTCAAACAGACGTTCTGTCATAAAGGTACCAGCTTTTCCGTTCCAGGGGCCCGGTTGGATTTCGGTGCGATCCAACCCAGCCACTATCCAACTATATCCAAAACTCGGGCAGAGGATGCCAAAAGTTCTGTCTCATCAAGAGGAAAGCAACGAGATAGACGGCGCGTCATTCAGACGATCGGTCTGTGAGTTATTGGCTTTTTCGTCCAAGGGGCCCGGTTGGTTTTTATGGCAAAACCAACCCGACCATACTCCACCTGCATCCAAACCTCGGGCGGAGTATGCCAAAAGATCTGTCTCATTAAGAGGAACCCAAAAAAGCTGACGGCACGTCAATCAGACGTCCTTAGCTCAAGACATGAGCGTTTCCGCTCCGAGGGCCCGGTTGGTTTCGTGTACGAACCAACCCGGACGAACACAAAGTATTCCGAAACTTTTAGTGTGATATACCGAATCGACCGGCTCGATCCAAGGATCGCATCGCCACTGACGGTTCGTCAATCGGAGGTCCATATCTCAAGTTATGGGCAAAAGACCGAAGTCGATTCGAAAACGGGGGGTCGAGGTCTGGGCCGACCTGGCCCAACCCCCCCTGGGTCGGCCCAAACCGGGTCGACCCGACCCGGCCGGCGGCGCAGTACGGCGCGGCCTGGGCGCCGCTCGGGTGCCACGCGCGGGGGGAAAAGCCCCCGCCTCCTCTGCTGGCGGCGCAGATGAAAGTCGCGCCTTTGATCAATGGCCCCCCCACGTGGGGGCCTGCTTTTGAGAAAAACGAGGGGGGCCGCCTGCCCCCCTTTGTGAAACCGGTCCCCCCTCTTAATGGGGGGGGGGCATTTAAGTTGGTCGGGGGAATTAGATTTCCCCGGTTTTTCCCCTTCCGGCCGGCCCGACCTGGTTGGCCGGTTCTTCTTCAACGGGACCAGCAAAGCCGGTCCCCTTCCGGCTTCCGACACCGGCGGCCCGGCTGGCCGCCGGTCTTCCCGTTTCCACCGCGGCCCGGAACCGGCCGCGGTCTTCATCGTCCGGTGCGGTGCAACGGCATCGCGCCCCTCCGCTGCGGCCCCGCTCCGGCCGCGGCGCCTTCAGTTACCTTCGACGTGACGCGACGACGTCGCGTTCATGATAAATCTTTTCTTGGCACGACACGACGGCGCCGCACAATAATTGTCGAATGATTCACGCGTGGTGCGACGGCACCACGCCATCTCGTTCATCCGTAGGAAAATAATATTCAAGATCAAAGGAGGGGGAATTCGGCCATGTTTGTGCGGTCCTGCCCCCCTCGCGTTAGACGATAACACTTAATCATTTATCCCCAAGATTGTCATGCTAGAACAAAAATCGAGAATAAATAAATAATCAACAACAAACCCCTAGCTCGGTTTCAAGAACGATGATCATCAATGACCCGCTGAAGACGAGCGTCGCGGTGGTCGGCGTCACGGAAGAAGGATGTCGATGTCGTGAAGCGAGGATTCGAAGTTCTTTGACGACGATTTCATCACGGGAAATTGTCTCGGAAGAGATGACACGGAAGAAGACGGCGTCGGTATCGCGGGTATGACGTCGCAGAAGACGGTTCCCGAGAACGTGGCGTTCTTCATCGATGTCCGAATGTTCTTCGCATTCTTCGTCAAAGTTTGGAGAAGAAGGAGAAGGCTCCAAATTCTCTCAAGGTGGATAGAGAATTCTAACCCAAATAAAATAAGCTAAAGTCTTATTTTATTCACACAATTATCAATTTTAATTTCAAAGGTTTGAAATTCAAACAATTCAACTCCATTAATTAACCAAGTTGACAAGTTAATTAAAGAGGGGTTATTGGGAGTTTTTAAAAGAGAAGATGAAAAGTTAGGGTTCATGTGGGCCCCAACACACTTAATCCTCTCAAGGGAGGTTAAGTGGGTGTGGGTCCCACCCCTAACTTCCTTTGAGAGGAGTTAACCAACAAGTTAAAAATAAAGTGTTTCCACATTTTTATTTAACTTCTTATAATTTCTCCAAAAACTAACTTTCATTCCGCATAAAATGAAACCTCGGAAAAGGTCTCCTTAAGCGAATATCGGTGCTGCGAGTTCATCGGTGTCCTCAGATTTCAATTACGGGCACCGGATCAAATGTTAGAAATTCCCGCTGGTTCGTTCACTGAACGTACCCGAGCCAAACTTCGGAAATTGATTCCGGGCACTCCGGACCTCGGAATCAGGTGCTGTCAGATATCGCGTTCTTGTGAAATTCCAATGAAAATTAAGAAAAAATTTCCCTTGAATTTTACGGGTCTTTACATTACTCCCACCTCAGGGATTTACGTCCCCGTAAAGATCCATCAAAACTAGGGAAACAAAAGAGGGTACTGAGCACGCAAATGAGCCTCCCGCTCCCATGTGCTCTCCTGGAGATTCCCGTGCTGCCTTCTGATGCGCGCAAGAGGAATCGATCGCCCACGTAGGACCCTCTCCTGTCGATCCTCTATCTCCATCGGGACATCCGTAAAAGTCTTCCCATCGTCAACGTCAAGCTCCCCATGGTTAATGATGTGTGTCGGGTCGTGCACATATCTCTTTAGCTGAGATACGTGGAAGACGTCGTGCACCCAGTGCAACTGAGGTGGTAGAGCCAGGCGATAAGACACCTCACCAATCCTGTTGAGGACCTGGAAGGGTCCGATGAAGCGCGGAGATAACTTGCCGCCTCGGTCAAATCTCCGAATACCACGTCGAGGTGAGACTCGCAAGAAGACGTGGTCGCCATCCTCAAACTCTAGTGGCCTCTGCCTCCTGTCAGCGTATGACTTCTGCCGGCTCTGAGCTATCCTCATCCGCTCCTGGATGACCTGGACCTTCTCTATCGTGGCCTAGACCACCTCTGGTCCCACAAGAGCTGCCATGATTTCTTCCTTGCTGATAAGAGAAATCTGGTCTCATCCACTGGATGAACCACATTCTTCGCCTAATACTGTCAATCCAGACATGTATGATACTAACCCATACCAAGGATGACGTCGTAAGGCCTCGACGCTACTACAAAGATATCCAACCGGTACTCTCGCCTCCAAGGGTTGAGTCACACTGTTGGCATCAGTGTGTGGTATATGGGTCTCCTCCAGTAGGTACTTCTCAAGTGAGGGTCATGTAAACAGTATAAACCAGAACCTCTTAGTAACAACACAAGAGAGAACAGGGAAATAATTGCCACAAGAACATGTGTCTTTTATTACTGCAGCTCAAGTACAATGACACAAAGCATCTACAAACATACAACAACAAAACTAGAAGCAACATGAAGAAAAGTCTCCAGGTCTGGAGCTAGCCCCGCTCCTGTCCATATGCTCCCAGAGCCCCATGATCGTAGGCCTCGACTGCCTGAAGCTGAGCTCTCCCATGTCCTCCTGTCCCCTGCGGTCGGGGTGGACCTCCTGGTGGTGGTGGTGGCAACACCCCGAAGCGTAGTCCACCTCCAGATGCACGGCCAGCTCCACTGCCATGGCCGCATGCTCCATGCAGCCCGACCTGATCAAACCTCTTCCTTTGCCTGGGGGGTCCTTCGTTCGTCTACTGGTCATCCGTATGGCGGGTCAGACAGTCACGAGCCATGTGACCAACCCCGCCGCAGGAGTAACACTGCCCTCTCATGGCAAGTCGTTCCCCACCCCGAGTGCCTCGCGCAAATGATCCAGAGTCATGCTGTCGACCACCTGTAGGTCCTGTCCTCTTGGACCCCTGCGTCATCCGTCTACTGCCTACTACAGAAGACTCTGCCGCATGCCGGTAAGTGGTGGGTCCTGCTGCTGGAGACTGCTCACAAGGAAACTCACCACTAAGAGGGATCGCTCCAAAACCCCTGCCTGAGTCGGAATGTTGAGGGAGATCATCAAAGCACTGATCTCATGCCTCAGTCCCTGCTTGAAGGTCCGGGCCCAGAAGAACGGGTCCCGTACCATATCTGTGGAGTAGTGCGAGAGATCAGTAAATCTCGCCGAGTACTGGGCCACTGACATGCTGCCCTGCCGCAGCTGTAGTAGCTCCTTAATGTGCACCGCTCGGAGGGTGGCTGGGACGAACTCGGAGCGGAAGATGCTCTCAATGTCCGTCCAGAGTATAGTTGTCTCATCGTGCACCTGGAGCATCAAGCTCCACCATCGTCCTGCTGCTGCGTGCAGTAGGCTCACAACGAGGATCACCATGAGGTCTGCTGGTGTCCTCACTAGCCGGAAAACTCGTACCACTGCCTCCAGCCAGTCCTCTGTTGCCTGGGGGTCCGTCTCCCCATGGAACCCAGGCGGTCGCTGGAGCTGAAACTCGTGCAAAGCTCCAAGGCGACATGCATCGTCAGCGACTGGTGCTGGAAGCATCGGTGGCTCGGCGGGTAGTGCTACCGCCGGTGCCACTGCTGACAAAGGGCCCTGCACCGAGGCCTCGTCACTCGGTGGGCTGTCGTCACGCTCGACTCTCGGAACCCTAGCTGGCTTCCATCGTGGGGCCATAATGAAAAGGTAACAGGTGCGCCATGGTCAGTACAGTATACCTGGTGAGTTGATATAGAAAGTAATGACAAAGAAAACTTTGAAACACACACGCAATCAATGTTTTCGTGCATTAAGTTGGAAATCAGAAGTCAGGGTCCTTGTGTATGGATATGTCGGACGCCGCACCAACACTCGACTCCCTAGACTGATAACCACACTCAATACGCAAAACATTATTGCTTCACAAAGAAAAGATCATAGTTCGCGGTAGAACCGAACTCATCTGATACCAATTTGTCATGACCCGCCCTCGGGGTCCGTGCCGTGACTACCCCAAGCCCGCCTTCCATAGGCCAGGGGCTGGAAACTAGCACCAAGGCGTAAATCCCTGTAAAAAGGGAAGGCATTTCCTTTGAAAAGTAAACAAACACCATAGAGTAAGCAAGCGGAAAAGTAAACACTGAGTAAAACAGTGTGCAACTGAAGTGCGGAAAAGTAAATGGGCCAGTATACAAACCCAAACTGAAAGTAAAGTACAACTCGAAATGGAAAATAGAAACTGTAATGTAAAGGCCGCTACACCGAGCTATCCACTGGTAATCCCACCTGAAGGGTGGAAACAGATAGCTCCACTGCTCCTCGGGTCCCGCCGTCCGCTCCGAGCACGTCTTGCCCAGTGGTCCACCTACAGGTACCGTCCAGCTCTGCAAGCCTCAACCATGATCAACAATGTCCGTTGTCTGCAACCAACACAATGAGGTGCATGCATAGCCCGTGCAGGGGTGAGTATAATGATTCTCAGTAGGGACCCCGAGACCCTCAAGGTCTCACTAAACCAACAAGGATAACCACAAAGAAGATCTCAACAGATAACCTCTACATAGGTATATGCCCATACATATACCTAAGTTATCAAGTAACCCATCTCAATCATGAGGAAACATAAGGATTATGAAATCAATGGATAACCACTACCCGGGTATATACCCATACGTATACCTAAGTTAGCAAGTGACCCATCTCAATCATGAGGTAAACACAAGGTCAAAAGTCTCAGCTCAAACCAGGATTTTTCATTATCGAAACCGTAACTGCGGAAGAGCTCCGTATCTGGAGTGTACAGTGGTCCTGTCACGACTCCGAGGTACTGCTCACTAACCTAAGACTGCTGAGGTGCTCCTCCTGTTGAGTACCGCGGGCCAGCTGCTACAACCAAGCACTCCCATGTGCCGCTACAACCAAGCGCACCTCTGTCGTGGGTCTGCCGCTACAACCAAGCGCTCCCATGTGCCGCTACAACCAAGCACACCTCTGTCATTGGTCTTCCGCTACAACCAAGAGCTCCCATGTGCCGCTACAACCAAGCGCACCTCTGTCATTGGTCTTCCGCTACAACCAAGTGCACCCCATGTGCCGCTACAACCAAGTGCACCTCTCTCGTGGGTCTGCCGCTACAACCAAGCGCACCCCTGTGCCGCTACAACCAAGAGCACCTCTGTAACACACCGGGTCGTCCGATCAGTAGTCGTCGGGTCTCAGTCAGCTACACGGTCTCCGTACTCCACACGCTCGTCACCGGGAGGGTCCGCTCCACAAGCTACTGGTCGATACTCCAAGTATCTCAAAGTTCCACGAAGAAGAATCTCAAAGGACCGTCTCATCATAGGGGTCTCAACGCAATAGACGACACGTCAATCGGACGCCCGGTCTGTGAGTTACTAGCCTTTTCGTCCCAGGGTCCCGGTTGGTTTCATGAGCGAACCAAATCCGGCCGTAACTCAACTATATCCCGAACACTCAAAGGGTATACTCATAGGGTCCGTTTCTCAACGTGATCACCAACGCCGCTGACGGTTCATCAAACGGACGTTCTGTCAGAAAGGTACCAACTTCTACTTTCCAGGGGCCCAGTTGGATTTCGGTGCGATCCAACCCGGCCACTATCCAACTGTATCCAAAACTCGGGCAGAGGATGCCAAAAGTTCCATCTCATCAAGAGGAAAGCAACAAGACAGACGGCGCGTCATTCGGACGCTCGATCTGTGAGTTATTGGCTTTTTCGTCCTAGGGGCCCGGTTGGTTTTTAAGGAAAAATCAACCCGACCATACTCCACCTGCGTCCAATCCTCGGGCGGAGTATGCCAAAAGATCCGTCACACTAAGAGGAACCCAACAAAGCTGACGACACATCAATCAGACGTCCCTAGCTCATGATATGAGCGTTTCCGCTCCGAGGGCCCGGTTGGTTTCGTGTACGAACCAACCCGTCCGAACTCAAAGTATTCCAAAACTTTGAGTGCGATATACCTCATCGACCGTCTCGATCCAAGGATCGCATCGCCACTGACGGTTCGTCAATCGGAGGTCCTTAGCTCAAGTTATGGTCAAAAGACCGAAGTCGATTCGAAAACGGGGGGTCCGGGTCCAAGGATCGCATCGCCGCTCGGGTGCCACGCGCGGGGGGCAAAGCCTCCGCCTCCTATTCTGGCGGCGCGGCTGAAATCCGCGCCTTTAATCAACGGCCCCCCCACCTGGGGGCCTGCTTTTGAGAAAAAAGGGGGGGGGCACCTGCCCCCCTTTGTGAAACCGCCCCCTGTTAATGGGGCCATTTAAGTTGGCCGGGGGAATTAGATTTCCTCGGTTTTTACCCTTCTGGCCGGCCCGACCTGGACGGCCCGTTCTTCTTCAACGGGACCGGCAAAGCCAGTCCCCTTCCGGCTTCCGACACTGGCAGCCCGGCTGGCCACCGGTCTTCCCGTTTCCACTGCGGCCTGGAACCGGCCACGGTCTTCATCATCCGGCGCAGTGCGACGACATCGCACCCCTCCGC
Organism: Viscum album; assembly: GCA_963277665.1. NCBI lineage: Eukaryota > Viridiplantae > Streptophyta > Magnoliopsida > Santalales > Viscaceae > Viscum > Viscum album. The sequence continues at coordinate 1,018,813,696 of OY728131.1, forward strand.
CGCGGCCCCGCTCCGGCCGTGGCGCCTTCGGTTACCTTCGATGCGACGCGACGATGTTGTGTTCATGATAAATATTTCCTTGGCGCGGCGTGACGGCGCCACACAATAATTGTCAAATGATTCCCGCATGGTGCGACGACACCACGCCATCTCGTTCATCCGTAAGAAAATAATATTCAAGAAAAAAGGAGGGGGAATTCGGTCGTGTTTGTGCGGTCCGGACCCCTTCGCGTTAGAAGATAACACTTAAACATTTATACCCAAGATTGTCATGCTAGAACTAAAATCGAGAATAAATAAATAATCAACAACAAACCCCTACCTCATTTTCAAGAACGATGATCGTCAACGACCCGCGAAAGACGAGCGTCGCGGTGGTTGGCATCACGGAATAAGGACATCGATGTCATGAAGCGAGGATTCGAAGTTCGTTGACGATTATTTCATCACGGGAAATTGTCGCGGAAGAGATGACATGGAAGAAGACATCGTCGGTATCGCGGGTATGACGTCACGGAAGACGGTTCCCGAGAATGTGGCGTTCTTCGTCAATGTCCGAATGTTCTTCGCATTCTTCGTCAAAGTTTGAAGAAGAAGGAGAAGGCTCCAAATTCTCTCAAGGTGGCTAGAGAATACTAACCCAAATAAAATAAGCTAAAGTCTTATTTTATTCACACAATTACCAATTTGAATTTCAAAGGTTTGAAATTCAAACAATTCAACTCCATTAATTAACCAAGTTGACAAGTTAATTAAAGAGGGGTTATTGGGAGTTTTTAAAAGAGAAGATGAATAGTTAGGGTTCGTGTGGGCCCCACCACACTTAATCCTCTCAAGGGAGGTTAAGTGGGTGTGGGTCCCACCCCTAACTTCCTTTGAGAGGAGTTAACCAACAAGTTAAAAATAAAAAGTGTTTCCACATTTTTATTTAACATTTTATAATTTCTCCCAAAACTAACTTTCATTCCTCATAAAACGCAACCTCGAAAAAGGTCTCCTTAAGCGAATATCGGCGCTGCGAGTTCATCGCTGTCCTTGGATTTCAATTCTGAGCACCGGATCAAAAGTTAGAAATTCCCGCTCGTTCGTTCACTGAACGTACCTGAGCCAAACTTCGGAAATTGATTCCGTGCACTCCGGACCTCGGAATCAGGTGCCGTCAGAAACCGCGTTCTTGTAAAATTCCAAAGAAAATTAAGAAGAAATTTCCCTTGAATTTTATGGGACTTTACATTAATGGTCATCTGGAAAGGTGGGTAGTTATTTTGCAGTAGATTGATATCCAGTATGTATCTCAAAAGGCCATAATCAGCCATGCTCTGGCCAATATCCTGGCTAAACACCCATCTATAGAAGATACATATGTAAATATTGAACTTCCTGATGAGGAAGTCTCTTCTATTCAATATATTCCTCAAACTTGGGAAATGTACTTTGATGGTGCTTCCAGAATTCCAACATGGGAGATAATGGAAGATCCTTAATTCAACAATGTTGGGTTAGGAATCATGCTAATTTTCCACAGAAAAGGCCGTGTTACCCTTTTCCTTCTTATTTTTTGAAGGCGGTACAAACAATGAAGCTGAATATCAAGCTCCCATCGCAGGCATGGAATTGGCGCTTCAGGCACTGGTGAACCACTTTAAGGTAAAATGTTATTCATATATCGTAATCAAACAAATCAATGTGGATTATTCCATCATAAAAGATGGTTCAATCCCTTTGTCTTATTATGTTCGAGAGTTAATGGTGTAATTTCACCCAGAACTGACATTTTTTTATGTCTTGTGATCACAAAATTCCCAAGCAGATGCACTGGCTAATGTAGCCACAACCCTAGTAGATCCAAATTGGGTTGAAACAATCATTTGAATTTCCCACCTTCGTATAGTTTAACCTTTTTTCAAATTAGAATAGATGAAATCAATGAAATATGTCCCATCTCTAGACCATATGGTCATACTACAGGATGGATGACACCTATTATAGAATACCTTCAAAATGGAACACTCCCACCTGATAGAGATGAGAAAGAACAAGTCCAGTGATGTGTTGTCAATTATAGTCTTTTTTATAGCTCATATCACCATAAAATTCTCTAAAAGAAAGTTTTTAATGAATTATCTTTAAATGTATTGATGGTGAAGAGACAATGGGTGTCATGAATGATGTACACGTAGAAGTTTGTGGTGCCCCCTAGACTGGACATAGACTTTCTAGTAAAATTTGAAGGCTTGGATACTTCTGGCCTTCAATGTTGCATGATTTTATTGATTTCACTAAGAAGTTTCATTATATCCAATTATGTACCAGCTTCATTCGTCATCCCCCAGAGTTTCTTTATATGGCTAAATACTCTTGGTCGTTTACTACATGGGGAATGGATGTAGTAGGACCTTATCCTCAGACTACAGCTAAGCAGTTTTTGAATATTCTTGCTGCTACTAACTTATTTTCCAAATGGGAATAGGCAATACCTCTCAATAAAGATGGTGTTAAAATAATTGTTAGTTTTTTCAAGTCAAACATCATTACCAGACTTGGTGTTCCTCATACCATATTTACGGATAATGGCACCAACTTTTGTTCATCCGAGATAAGAAAATTGTATCAAGAATACAATATCAGATCCAACAATTCATCTCAGTATCTGGCAGTGACCAATGGTCAAGTAGAGGATTTCAATAATACTTTGTCAAACATTCTTCAAATGATGGTGGATAAAGATAATAAGTCATGTCCTGATAAACTTTTTCATGCTCTATGGGCTTATCGGACTACCACCCGCACTGCTGCACTATCAACTCCATCTTTATTGGTATATGGAACAGAAGGAGTCTTGCCTATTGAAGTCCAATTACCTTTGCATATAGTCACCTATTATGAATAGTTTTCTACATATGAACAATCCCAAATGTTATTGGATGAATTGGAATGACTAGATGAAAAAATATTGTGCACATTGCACCATTTAGAAGACTATCCGAATCGAATAACACGAGATTTCAATAAAAAAGTTAATCTTCATTCATTTATACAAGGAGTAATGGTATTGGCCCTCAAAACCCCAATGATAACGGGAAATAAGCCTCCAAAGAATGAGCCAAAGTGGGAAGGACCTTACTCAACACATAAGGTCTACTCCAATGGATCTTATTCTTTAATCACAATGGAAGGAGAAATTATTACAACTCTATCCAATGAAAGATTCTTGAAGAAGTATTTTGGGTAACAAAAATACACCGATTGTTCTTGCTAAAGGAAATTATACTTCATACCCCCATCTATCATCAAACATGATGTTAAACTGTGTTCCCTCTATCATCCAACATGATGTTAAAATGTGTATCGTCTGAACTGCAAGACGTTAAACTACCTTGCACCCCATGTCTGTGATACGTGACATTAAAATGTGATCGCCTAATTCACAATTGACTTTTAAAAACTATTTCCATTCATGCCCCGGGTAGTGAACCATGCATAATCCACACACCATCCTTCATGGTCGCATCTTCCGCGTCATGATCGTCTGGTCTGTTGATGCCTCTTGTTTCTCACACCGAGCATGACTCGCGTGAGCTTAGAGTATGCTTCAACCATGACATATTTTCTGGGATGATAACCACACAGAAGTCCCAAACACCATCTTCGGGTCATTGTACTCAAGTACACCTTAATCACTGTATCCCTCTCAATTGAACTAAGTGTACTTTGATCCATTCCTCCCAGGCCGGGTACATAGGCAACCTCCTATGATTCAATCTCGAAACCACTATCTTAACATCAATTTGTATCCATCCCATAAGATGTTGATCCATGAAATCACCATCAACCGTCTTATTCATATCGGTTCAGTTTCGTCCTACATGAAGTTAAACTATGTACGTCCCATCATCCTAGCTATATGATGTTAAACTAAATAGTCCCTCATTGTCCTTGCTGCAAGACATTAAACTGCATAGCACTGGTCCATGCATATGACCTTAAACTATTTGCAGTTTTGTCTTTTAGGAAAATAAAATACAACAATCTCTGATACCCTCACTTGAGAGAAATCATAATTGACATGGTCTCCAACCATGTCAAATTTCAAGAACTACGTATGGATTGATTACCATCCTAATGAGATACGTAGTGATACCAAAGTATTTAATCTTGGGTCTAGCCATAATTTAAATAAATTAATCTTCACCCCTCATATGTACGTACTACAATCTGTAGAATGGGTATTTCAAGAACTACGTGCATCTTGATTCCCTTGCTCATGGGATATGTTGGAACACTCGAGTATTCCTCGAATCCAGCCCTGATCTTTTGGGCATAACCCCAAACTACACTTTCAGTCCCTTGACTGAAAATTCCCTCTGGGTGCATATGTTGTGATATAGAACACACAGGTCTTTATTCAAATCTGGTTTATAAAAAATGCACGATGTTTCTCCCTCAGTTTGTTCTAAGCTCTATGACCCTAAACTAAGATCATCCATGCTCTCGTCCTGCATGACATTAAACATTATTTCAAGAAATATGTATGGCATGAATCTCATCCTAATGAAATACGTAGTGACATCGAGAATCTCAATTCATGACCCAGCCGCAACATTATACAAATAATATTCATGGTCTCCATAAACATTTTCTTGACTTATAGTCACAAAATGTCTGATACCTGAGAGTTCTTTTTCCTAACTATACAGCACATGTCCTTAGGTGGCCTTGCATAAGTTGTCTACATGAAGGACCTATCAGCCAAAAGATGGAACTATTTTAATATGTAGCTTATTCCACAGTTGGACATGCATAATTCGACATCCATAATGGGTTTTAAAGTAATGGTTACTTCATTCTTAGTAGAATCCTCTTTTGTCCCTATTGGTCTTAACAACGATATGTAGGGATCTGCAAAAAAACTGACATCCTTAACATATTTTTTTCATACTCTTTTTCATGATCTAAAAGTATTCAAGTATATGGTTTACATTTTCCTCTGGCCTGTATTTAGAGAAATATAAAATAACCTTCGACCACTTGACCATATTTCGTATAATGTTTCTTTATCCAGTTTTAGTCATATAATTTAAAACAACAGATACCTTTTTCCCTACGTTTGGATCAGACCTTAGTAGAAGTCATATTCCACCAATTCAATGACAATTCTAATTGGAAATATCCTCTCCATATTCATGTTCCTTTCTCCATAAACCTGACTCTATGCATTGGAAAATTGGAATCTTGATGAATCATTCTTTATCTTTTAGCAATATAAAGTCAAATTTATGATATTTCTATTGCCCGACTATGCATCACATGCTTTTAATTGGCCTTGCATAATTTTTCTATATAATAGACCTGTCAGCCAAATGATACTATTAGTTAAATATGAAGTATATGCCCTATTTGGCCCAACACAATTCATCCCCCATAATGGGTTTGTCAAGTAGTTGTAACATCATTCTTAGAAAAGAATTCCTCTAAAAACATTTAGATCTTTTCCCATGTCATTCATTAGATTCAAAATTTCTCAATTAACAGTTTACAATTTTCCCCTCCAAACTTGAATATGGTAATATGTTTCCAATCAAATTATCAAGAATTGGTTCGATATCATCCATTATGTCAAAGCTATTCGACCTTAAATATTAGCCATTTTATATTCCAACATGCATGAAATTAAAATTCCAATAACAAAAGGCTTGTTACTCATTAAATTCGGAACCTATAAAGGGTACTCTTAACAAAAGTCATGTCCTAGATCTCTAAATGTACACTTTGTATGATTTAGACAATATTGTATAATTAAAAGATGAATTTTTTTTGTGTTTTTATATAAAATTAGTAAAAAACAAAATTTGTTCACTAGGCCCATTGTATTAGGTAAAAATAAGTGAAATTTTCACGAAAAAGAAGGTACAAATGATTGAAAATGAAGGTACAAATGATTGAAAATGAACAGTTTTTCATTGATGAAAAATATTAGAAGAACATCTACAGACTGGAGTCTCTTCTCTTTTTTCAGAAATTATAGAATAATTTCAACATGATTTCTCATCTATTTCACAGCATCCCATGATTCATCAGCAACCACTTAATGTTCATTTACTCGAACGACTTCACTCTCTTCAGCTTGGCGAAGTGCTTATTTGGAATCTTTGATGGGTTTTATACCATATGCTTGGACTTCATACAATGAATTATAATGTTGTTTAAGCTCCCCAATAACTGTATCTACACACTAAACTTGCGTGCCATATACCGTTGATTTATCTAGATTTACCTCAGAGCCGGATCCTCTTTACATTTTCGGATCCAACTCTTAGTGGGGACTTTTTTTGAAGCTCATTTCTATCAAATAGTCGAGTGAATGGAATAAGAGAATAACTTAAAGCAAAAATAGGGTCACCCTTTGATGAACATCAAAAACATTTATGAAGTTAAGAAATAGAAGCCCATTTGGAGTAAGTCACACAAGTCACTTCTGCACCGTGCAAGTAACTTGCGTGCCACCTATGAATTGCACAGATCACTTTCGCGCCCTATTTGAATTTTCTCTCAAGGTGTAGGGTGGCCTATAAATAGCCCCTATGGGCCCCCATTTAGTGGACGGATTTTACCAAAGTCAAATTCAAGCTCTGGTCACCCAAGTATTCAACTAAACTCTTCAAAAATTTTCTACAGTTTCTTTTTTACCTATAATGGAAGACTTGAAGGAGTAGAATAAGGCCTATGAGTTTCAAATTCATCAAAACATGAGCACATATGTACCCAAACCTATTTAAAAATGAAACACTTGCGCGCCAACCTACCATTTCGAAGAGACTTGCGCGCTGACATTTTAGAAACATCATTGGATAATACTAAATTCTTGGGTTAAGTCTCTCCCAAGTATTACCCTACAAATTCTTCATCTCCCAGGTGAACCCATGACGTGCAAGTAAACTTTCACGACCAAGACTTTCATTCCAACATCAGTTGTTTTCTTCTATCACGTTCACCTCTCCTCTTAAAAATATTATCCCTCGAACCCCTATATAAATACATCAATGGAATGGTTCCTTTGTTGGATTCCTTATCTAAAATGAATTCCGTGAGAACCAAACCCAATACTTCATGACTTACAAGCTTTATGTCACTATTTTTAGGGGTTTTCTCCATATAACCTCATCCTTTAAGATGATAAGTTATTTGATTTAGGGAATCCTCATCCGGAGTAATCTCTAAGTCCACGTAACCTAGGCCTCCCTCTCAATAGTATTCCCCAGTCATAATTTCCTTTAAAACAGGGAATCCTCCTCAGGAGTAAGTCCTAATCTTAATTTCATATGATTTGGGCCTCCTTCTCTGAAATAATCCCCAATCGTAAGTCCCTTTTAATTTGGGCCTCCTTCTTAGGATTAATCGCCAAGTTATAAGTCCCCTAAAATTTGGCAATCCTCCTTAGGAGAAAGCCCTACGTTAAAACTCCAAATATCCATAATGTACAAATAACTTTATGGACCATGCTCTTGGGCTTATTTCCTAAATCAAGTCTTGATCTTAATTTACTTAGTCAGTCATACATACATAATTCCCACATCATTTCTTATGACTGCATCTTTCATGGCACAATCATCAGGATAACTAATACCTCTTGTTTCTCAAAATGAGCACGACTTACATGAGTTTAGAGATAAAAAGTAAACACGAAATATCTTTTTGGTCCATTAACCATGCATAAGCCACATATTTCTTCACCCGAACTATATGGAATTTGATCTATTCCTTAAAATTACGGTATATAATAATCCTATCTAAGTCTCAATAGCATCATTCATTAATTCTTTTCAGTCCCATGTAATGTTAAAATATATCCTTCTTATCGAACTGCATGGGTTCTGATTCCTTTTTAACGAGGATACGTAGGTATCCCATCTGTGTGTATGATCCCAACTCTGAAATAATCCTAGTCATTCTGAATGACAATAAACTTCATGTGCCCTACTGAGTGGATTTAAAACTAGTATGGTAATCATAATGACCAAGAGATTTCTATATAATGTATTAGAGGATATCATTGAATAAAAATATCTAATACATACGGATGATTCTCTATCGATGAAAACATCAAATACAGATAAAAGATACTCTAAATACCATACATATCGAATATCGATTTCCAAATCTAAAGGAAAACCTATTTTCATGCTTGGTGAATTAATTAGGGTTCGTGAACATAACATTAATCTATAAGAGAGCCCCCGAGTAGGGAATAACTCCCCCCAAAAAGGTGTGATTATCCTAACCCCCATCCTTTGTACCAATGAAATTTTTTAAGCCTCATCAGTCCACAACTAATCAGCACCCAAATTTGGAAAGATAGTCCAAATGTATATAGAATCATCGGGTATTTCTAGTTCTACGAATAAACCCGTTAGAAACTAATTGAAACGTTTTAACCTTAAACAAACAAGGTCATCCCCATTTCAGATGAAACATTAATTTATTTATCCTTCTTATATTCTGTTAGAATCATTAGTGAAAAATAATCACATCATTTCATGATGTGGTACCCCTCCTTAAACATGAACATTTTTATAGTATTCCCTAGAGAATTGAAATTAATATTCATATATGATATAATGAATCTAAATGTATAATTATATTTTTAAATATCATATATATATATAAACTTTATATCCATCATCATACCCAACCATGAGATGTTCTAATGGAAAAATTAATGATATTGGTTTGTGGGGCGGTAGTCCACCGTACTCACAAATGAATATTTCCTAATACATTTAAATGAAGTGGAGAGAGTTATAGGTCGTTAAAATATTATAAAAATATCAATGTATTTATAATATAAAATGATTATTATATAATCATTTATAAATAATAATTTAATAAGGTGGAGGATGAAATAAAATAAAAACTCTTGTAGAATAACATTGCATCTTTTTCAGGTAACCTAATTAGGTTTTCCCAAAAAGAATTCCTAGGTTGGATTTATAAAAAATAATGGATGTAGGATGAAATTATAGAATTTTATTTTTGAATTTGTTTTTTATTGTATTAACTAAATTTTTATTATAGTTTTAAGAGGAGATGATAGGGTGTTTCCTTTTATAAGTGAGGTGACTGTCACACTTGTAAGGTTTAAAAAGAAAAATATATCCCCCCATTTTTTCACATGAAAAATGGTCTCAAATAGAATAATATAGAGATTTATAAATTATAGTGTCGAAATATGTCCATAAAATTGATTTTATACATGTAAATATGAAATTTTAAGCAATATTTTTTTGATGAACCCCCGATCAACCCTTTTTACCTTAACAATAGTAAATTATTTTTACAATATTTACTATTCATTATGGTAAAAATAAATTAGACATTATTAGATAATATAAATTAAAATTATTCCAAATATCGAATCCATTTTATCAAAATCAATTAAGATAGGGGGAAAATGTTACATAAAAATTAATCTCAGAGAAGTGATGAGAAAGTGGGTTTTCAAAGAGAAAATGTTCAAAAATTTACAGTGTTTTTATATCAAAATTAAATATTAAAATGATTCCAATGAACGAAATTAACATCATTGATATATAATTTATATGAATTTTATTTAATACGAATTTAAAATATAATTTATTTGTCTAAAAATTATACTATAAGTGATTTTTAAATTAATATTATAGTATTTTTCATTATTCAACAATAAATAAATCATTTCAAGAAATTAACTAAATTTCCCCGTAAAATAATTTAGACATTATGATTTAAAAAATAAAATCACTTTTTTAGATAATGTTTCTAAACGAGTTTAATATATGATTTAAAATAAGTGCACAAAAAGGTGACAAAACTAATTTTTTAGAAAATATATTTATAATGGAAAAATTATATTTATTCTTATAATTTGCCTAAAAAACACATAAGCTGAAAGTTAATTAGTTGAAAAAATATAAAATATTTAAATTTACTTCATATAAATAACAAAATGTTGTTTTTTAATTTATTAAGGCAAAATACACGTTTTTTCCACAAATTGATTTTAGAAAAAGATTTACATTATTTTCAAATAGTTTTTATGTTTATTTTTTTTAATTGGTCAAAAAATAATTTAGTTATATACATGCATAAACCATGTATTTCTTTAGTATTTTTAATCCTATTCATACCTATCATTCTAATTCCTATGATATTGTAATCATTAAAAATAATAATATTTTAATAGTACAACGTGTTTCGTTTATTCTTAAGTGTTGAAGGTAACACAAGTTAATATAAGTGTTGTAGATAATGAAAAATATAAAAATTATTAAACTTAATTTGAAATGTTTCTCATAAAATCATAAGGTATTATATTCAACTCCCTTAATGAGAATTTCTCCCTCATAATTCATCACTTTAGTACCATCAAATGAGGATCATTTTTACATATTACATCCCTAAGCTCCCATGTAGCTTCCTCTTGATGGTGGGTTTTCCCCAAAAAACATAAAACAAGTGGGTTGAATTATTTTCAATATATTTTTCTATTTTATTAATAATCTCAAATAATTGTTCCTTATAATAATGGTCATACTCCAAAGGTATGAAATTTTATTCCACTACTTGTGATTAATTTAGTATTTACATAGTCGGGAAAGATACATGGAATACATCGTGAACCTCAGATAGATTCGTTGAAAGCGGCAAGAGATATGCTATGATCCTAATATGATAATTAATTTCAAATGGATTTAAATATCTATGGATTAGTTTTCCTTTATTTCATCTATTTATAAATTCATAGAAATTATTTCAGAATAATAAAAAAAATTATACAATGTTGATTATAATCTTCATAACATTTTTCCAATATTTTCCCCTACATTTTACTGAATGATCATACATTATCCTCAATTTAAAATCTAGATCATGCCCCAATATATTTCTCTCAATGAATTAATTCTTGTACATCAGGATTTTAAACTTATTTAAATAAATGGATTCATAATGTTTCATATGAATTCTCAAGTGAAAGAAGTTTTTTAGAGAAAACTGAACTTGAGAAAGGTGTTGATCACAACCACTATTGATATAAATAGTGTATGATATTATCATATCAGATAAGATTTGAATTTTCCCCATAAACTGATTTTATATATGAGGATGATAAAAAGTGCTGACACTGAACCATATATTGATAGATTTATGAAGACTTCAAAACAAAAACATTTTGGTCTACATTGTGTCCCAACTATATACAATTAATTTCAGTACCCCATTAAACCTTATCAATTATTTTATGTGAATCCTAAAAATAGGTCATGTGGATAAATATTATCTAGTAATAATGAAGTGTTTTGAATTCATAATTTGATTTACTACAATCCGTAATTACCTCAACATCAAATATAAATAAACCCTAAAGGTCACCGGTTCCATTAATCTTATTTTCAAAAAATTTGAATGCATTCCCCCTCAAATGAAATTGTTACTAAAAAATATACAAAAAAATTGGTTGTATTGAAAGAAATGTAAATTAAAATATCCTTAATCTTGATAAACTACCATCACAAAAAACCTCAAAAGGGGTTTGAAGGACTTTGAGCATATGATCAATCATAAACACATAAAAACATGATGGTATCTATAACACTTAATTTAATATTATATATAGATATATACACTTCCAAATGATAGGTCATACTTTATTCCCTGTATAGAATCGTATAAAATGATAAAAAATTCATTATAACAATGGGTTAATAATTATATTAATATATAATATCAAATATAATTCTATTAATCCACAATCTATTTATAGAGATATAATCACATTAAATATCATTATAGGATGAATAATGAAATTTTTATTGGGATTATTCATACAAAATCAAACATCAAATTCCAAACTAAGTATGGTAGGATAAATTTACCATAATTATAATGATTCATTTCATCCATTATGATAGCATAATAATTCACTATGCCCTTTATCATCAGATGATATTGTGTCTCTTCATCTATATGATACATTTGACTGTGGAATTGATTCACATAATTCCCAAACCCCTTGTACATGAAACATAATAGTGTGGGTGGTGCAATGTATTGATCTCTCTTTGTATTCATTTCATTTATTATTATCTTCACATGACTTCTAAATTAATTTTCTCAATTTTTAGGCTTCACACACATGTAACACATTATTATTCCTTTCATGAACTCACCTATGTAATCCTTCCCACAATTTAATCATGTAGATGTTTGCAACTTTTTCTTCCATCCATTTGACATATAATTGGAATTTTTATGAAACACTATCTCACTTTTTTATCACCATAACATAGAGGGTTTTTATATTTTATTTCCAATTATTGTGAAAATTGAAATATTTCTTCAAATCATCCAATTTCCCTTATTTATATTGGGAATCAAATATTTGGATTTAATCAACCGAAGAATCGGTCGAAAATGCATTTATGATGAATGATTGTACCAATGAGTACCTCATAAGTCTTGTAAAATTTACTTTATATTTACTGACATGATTATCTTCCTTCTTCTAAATATTAAGTAATTATTTCTTAATTTTCATTAAATGAATACAAGGAATATACTTACTGAAATATAATCTTTTAAACTCTTCCAAATACATGGAGTTAATTTAATTTTTTTCCTTTTATATTTAGTAATATTCCCTAATTGGTCTTCCACATCCTCAAAATATTAGACATAATTATTTATTTTTTCATTCTCTAAACATTGGATCATATAAAATATCTTATTATTTGTACAGTTCCATTTCTTATCTACTAGAGGACTAGAGGAACCACTAAATGAATATGGGCATTGCCTCAGGAATTACACATAGAACATTGTTCCATGATTTTATCATTTTTATGTTTAGCATGATTCATTTCATGAGAAATATGTTTGATCATAAAAATATTGTAATAAATTTAATCAACCATAACATTTAATTTCTTAAGAGTACAATCAATGCATTATTCATTACATTCATCATTAACAAGGTTCCTTCGGTTTCGATAAATTAAATAAATCTCAAAACCATAGTGTATGATACAATGATAATAGTTAGGAATCTCATAGTAATGGTAAATTAATTATAGGGTTTCTAAATCATGACACATTTTTTAATCTATGACACCATAAGTTTATACTTGGCCATTCGTAGTCATCATCCATTTAAATCCTTTATAATGGTTATATTGTTTAGACAAGGATTGAATTCCTTAGAAACTACACACTCTATCATTTTAAAAAATTCCTGAAACTTTTCCTCTAAATTGACTCATCCATATACTTATCCTTATATATATATCCCTAGACATATCCTTAGAAATATCCCTTGGGATATTTTTTTTTTCTCATCATAGATTCCAAAAGTTAACTAAACATTTCCTCTAGTACCAACTATTTTAACCTAGGATTATCAAAAATAGATCTGACATTTGTATAATTAATATTCAGTACTTTAAAGAATCACAAGACTAATGATCATAGTTTTTTATTTCCTTTAGAGATGAGGTATAAAATATTTTTATTTATTAAATGATCGTCAGCATCTCAGATAAATATCCTCTTATTTAGTAATCATTATATAAACACATTACCAGAAACCTATGTCTATAAACTAGAGAGAGGAAACATAAGAAAGGCTGAGCTCAAATTCTCAGTAAGGGTAAACAAGGGAAGTATCAATATTACATAGGAACATGGGTATGAAAAAAATAGGATATAATCTAAATATGACACCCTACATAAAATATATCATAGAAATGTGTAATGAAAAATAAATCATGGCCAGTCAAAAGATGTGAATCGTAATAGAATCAAAGAAATTAATCTATGAGTATATAAAATTGGAATAAGACATATATTATTTGAATAAACATGATATAATAAAATTTTCTACATGTATAAATAGATATGGGTTAACTCGTTATATTAAGGACACAAAATTATACCCTCATCTAAACTTATTGATTGGAAAATAGGTCCATGCACAACATTATGGATATAAAATAATGGTCTATGCATAACACTATGAAAATGTTATTAATTTCACACATAACATTGTGATCGTGTAATTAGGTTAATTTATTACATTATTAACATGTAATAATGTTCACACATACATATTTACTCATTATTTATCATTCTTTACCCAATACAATAGAGGGAGATATAGGTCTCACCAGTCACATAAGGAGAATCATATGTGTAAGTGAGAAAAGATCCTAAAATTTCATCATATCCGATCCCATGAAATGAAATGGGGTATATAAAAATTTTAACATATCTTAACTTGGGGAAAATTAATAGCTTTAATAATAATTTCATCATTTCATCTTATCATAAACCATTGAATAATGAATCTATATTTATACGAATTTTATCATGGTATATCCCATGGAAAAGAAATGGGTTTCATAAATATCATTTCATCACAGGAAAATAAAATAAATAATTATAATGGTATCATTGGTTTTTATACACAAAAATTCATAAGTTACACAAAAGGATGTCATCTTATAAGGGGAATGATTAAGAAATATCATTTGGTACATTTCATGAGAAAATTAACTTTTCATTGAAAATCATTTTTTAAAACATTTTTTTAAATCAATTTCATTGAATATAACGTTTAAAACTTCTAAAATGAGACTCAATAAATTTATCTTTCATGAAATTAGGAAATTCCATTAATGATATACTTGTTAAAATAACTATTCTTTTCAAATATTTGATATAATACCAGTAGACATTGTTTGGAAAATGATATTTAGGTTCCTTTCAATTATTTTGATAATATTTTAGAAATGGTTAAAAATAAATTATAAATTTTTTTTTGAATTTTAAAATCATTTTTGAAACCATATTATTATAATACATGTTTTTGGAAAAAATGGTGTTTTTAATAGAAGTGGTAAATAAAGACGTTTTTCCAAAAAATTATATTTAGAACTCATGTTTAAATTGTAAAATCAAAGTTTTTATATGTATTGTTTTTTATTATTATATGGATTAATTTCGAGACCATCAGCTAAAAAATGTTCAATTCTAAGACTCATGGTGTTTGGAATAAATGTTTGAAGAATATTAAAATATTAAATAGCATGTGCGCACAATTTTCGTAAAAAATTAGAATAACTTCTAAATGGGTGCCCAAATCCATAATCCAATTGAAAGGTGTGTTCAATGAAGTGGATTTACCCTAGGTGTGTCTAAACATCATTTAGCGTTAATTGGTAATGAAATGTATTTTTAGGGGTTTTTAATTAAATATATCAAATAATTTAAATTTATTTGAATATATTGTTTTATAAAATATTTCTATTACATTGAAAACCCATAAAATTAATTGGAAATGCCTTGATAATAATAAATAATTATATATAAGTAATTATTTATGTGCATGAATCAGTCATAGATCAATCCACACAAAAATTATACCTTAACGAATCAAATTTTGTGTTTAAATTTTAAAACTAACATTTTAGTTGAAAATATTTTCACTAACTACAAAGAAAGAAAACACATTTCAATTTCCTTTATTATTTAGTAATAAATAAAAAATCATTTTTTAATATTATGAATTATCCTCCTAAAATATGACACATAGTCTTGCCCGTATGATTTGAAGTATGTGTTTTCAGTTTTAAATTTCATAACTGTTCATAGAACACATCCTATACTCAAAAATTATAAAACAAAATCAGATTGTCTTTTTTCACTTTACGAAAAAATTTTATAAAGTAATTTATATTTTATAGGAGTTAGCCTCACAAAATTCAGATAGACGATGTGGGTGATATGAAAAAAATGATTGTTTTTTCATTTAAAATTGACGTTTTAGTTCAAAACACATATGACATGTTCAAAAACAATAAATTGTTATTTTATTTTCATGATAAATTTTGAAAATAATCCATAAAAAATATATTAAATATCGGATTTATCTATTCAATATTCTGACACATGCAGAAACCATTATGATTCAATATGCATGTTTGGAGTTTATAAGTAACATTCTATTTCAAAACATGCTTCACTCTATAAAAAAAATTAAATAAAATAATATTGACTTAATAATTTACAAAAAATTTCCATAAGTCAATTATGATGAGTAAAAATAAGCCACATGAAGATATGATACATGGTGTAGACGACAGGACTAAAAATGCATGTTTTTTCATTAAAGATGATATTTAAGATCAAAACATGGATTATATACTCAAGATAGAAAAAAATTATCATTTTGTCTTCATAATTTTTTTAAAAACAATTCATAAATAATTTTTAATGTGTAGGAATCAACCATATATTAATAAGACCCACGAAGTGTTCTATGTGACTAAAGCTCCATGTTTCTATTTACAAGTTATATATTAGTTCAAAACATGTTCCATCCCTAAAAAATTGGAAAAACACACATATTGAATTGATAATTTAGGAAAATAATCCTGATGTAACTTATAATGTATATAAACTAACTATTTATAAATCTAAAAAAAAATTATACCCTATATATCTCAAAGTTCATGTTTATTATTCCAAAGAAATATTTTAGTTCAAATTGTACATGAATCAATAAAAACTAAGAACACAACATATAATTGTCTTAATAAATTTATAAAATAATATATAATATATTTCGAAAATATAGGAATTAACCATACATTATTTTCACACATAGTGTGCCTAATTTACATATGAATGTGTGTATTGTTTTTTTAAAGTTGGAATTTTAGTTCAAATCATGCATGACATAAACAATACTAGTCCAATGTAGTTTATATTCAATGATAATTTTGTAAAATGATTGACAGATCAATTTTTATTTGTAGGAGTCAAATTTAAATCAATTAAACACATATTGTCTTCAGTGGAGCTAAATGTTTATGTTTTTAGTTAAAAATGGACATGTTAACTAAAAATGTGAGTCACTAGCTAAAAAATAAATATTAATATTTATATTTTGAAACATTATAAAAATATATGCATAATTAATATTTTTTGTCATAATCATCCATGTGTAATTTGGTAAAAATGCGATCAGTGTGACGAAAAATGCGCATTTTCAAATTAAAAGTGGTATTTCCGTAAAAACTTCTCCCACCCACTAAAAAATGATAAAATGAATTTCAATTCTATGAATACATTTATAAAACTATATATAAGTATTTTTCAAGGTATTTATATTTTATTTCAATTAATTATATAGTATAGCTCATATGACTAAAAGAGCATGTTTGTAGTTTAAAAATGAATTTTATTATTGAAAATTATTTTCATTTATTAAAAAAACAGTTATTATTGGAATTAATTGATAATATATGTAAAAGAACAATAATATATTTTTTGATGTGTAGGAATTAACCACACTAGAATCTGAAACATGGTGTTTCTATTGATACTTGATGTGTGTTTTTTAATTTAAAATATATTACTTTTTCAAAACACACATTAATTAATAAAATTCATGAAAACATTGTCATATTGTATTAATAATTTGTTAAAATTATACCTAAGTTATTTTAGAGATGTATGAATTATATTCTTTTGATTATGACTCATGGTGTACCCAGTGTTGCTCAATGTTCTTATTTTGACATTAAAAGTGTCATTTTTGTTCAAAATTCATGTCACTAACTTAAAATTAGAAAAAATATATTATCCATGATACCTTAATAAAATTTCCCAAAATTCATTTTATACATATAAGAATCATATATATGAAAATTAGACTCACAGTGTGGATAGAATGATTGAAAGAGGGTGTTTTCAGATTTAAAATTAAATTTTAGTTTAAAACATGCATCAAATATTCAAAATAGAGAAAACATTCACAAATTTCCATCATATTTTAGAAGAAGAATCCATAAATATTTTTTGACGTATAAGACTAATCCACATGTCAGTATAACACATGATGTGGCTGGTATGACATTAATGTGTCTTTTTATTTAAAATTATGTTATATTTAAAAATAGCCATAGTGTACTAACAATCATTTAAATTATTTCTGAATTTTTTTAAATATTTTGCGAAAAAAACAAAAATATTTTTCTATGTGTAAAAATATACCAAACATTAATATGACACATGGTGAACCTAATATGAATAGATGATTTTGTTTTAGGTTTATAAGTTACATTTTTTTAATACATTAGATAAAAGTTTTGTTTTATATATTTATTTATATTATGGTAGAAAAATAATTTTCATAATATAGATAAAACCTTATTTTATTGGATACTGGGTGGATTTTTCATTAACTACTAGAATGATAATACCATTTTTGGAAGGTGCATCAATGAAAACTGAATATTTTTTTTAAATAAGTTGGAATAATGATTATAGTAATTTTCAAGAAATAATGTAATTGTATATACCAATTTTTGAAATATAATTATTATAACTAATGAAATTTTTATGTTTTTTTAATGTGATTTAAATTTAACATTAATTGAATTTTATATTCATTGATGTTGTGTTCTATATCACAATACACAACACATTTTCAATAAGGATTTTATATGGGATATTTTCTACATTAAAAAAGTTCCCATGATTGGTGCTAAAAATCATTGATAAATGGAAACCTTGATTAGAATTGTTAAAGTGTAACACCTAAAAAATCTAAAATAGTTACATTTCATTTTATAGTGTATCTTGCAAGAAAAAATTATGTTAATACAACCGACAAAATAGATTTCATTCAATTTAATATCATTAAAAACTTGCGGAACACACAACCCCGAGTGTAATTGAATTGTGATATAGAATACCATTTTAACCAAATAGTTATATTTGTTGGTATGAATAATTTAAAAAAATATAACAAAATTATTTTTATATATTTATTTTAAATAAAATTATATTGATTAAAATGAAAATGAAATGTTTTCTGGAAATCAATATTTTCTAATAGACAGTTTAATTGTGCATTGGGAACATAAATAAAAATTATTATTTACCAAATTTAGAAAATTATATTGATAAAATTGACATTATTTTTGATAGAGTAATTTCAAATTTAACTTAGGGTGATTTTTTTGAAATTTTAAGAAAAATATCATTTTTTGATTAATAATAAAAAATAGAGATTTTAAATTAAAAATGAATTTTTATTTTAATTATTTATGAGGAAAAATTATATTTTGATTTTTTAAAGTAAAATATTATTAATTATATACATATTTATCAAATTTACCTAATTATAATCATTTTCATATGATATCTTTTTAATCTTTGGAACATTTTATCCATTGAAAACCTATTTTCTCATCATGCATATGGGATTAATTGTAAAATATTTTTTTCTACGTATAAGTATAAAATTTTAAAAATTATTTTCAATATTTCTATTCAGTATAATTTATAATTTCTAATAATTCGAACAAAATTTTTTACCATGATGAATTATAAAAATAGTTAAAATCAATTACATTGTTTAAGGTAAAAATTGATTTATATAGGGGTTAAACTAAAACGAAAAGCGTTAAAATGACATAATATATTTAAAAAAACAATTTTCCATACATATTTGGAACTTATCATGTATATTCACCTATAATACAATATTTTGGATCCTTTTTATTTAAAAAATTAAGATAGCACTTATTAATTTCAAAAATTACATGTGTGCCACTCAACTCAATTTTAAAAGGCCACCGTTTACCCTCTCTTATTAACACATTATATCCATTTTTTACCCTGTACATGTCCATATCACTTACCAAAATCCCTAATATCTTCCTATAAGCATTATTTTTTATAATAAATCCATCCAAGTAAGGATTTTGAAAAAATCTTACAGTTGATACTTGAAGAATTGGTAATGTTGTTCAACTAGATTTTTTATTTTATTTCCTCATCAACTTACATAAATTCCTATTAATCAATTATGATAAAATAAATTTTGTATAAATAATATTCTAATATGTTTTTTATGTTCATTTCATGACCTAAAACAATATCCAATTCAATCAAATGGGTTATATAATTATTATTCAGTGTTACATTGAACTACTACCTCGCAAACTAATATCATTAGTTTTTCCAGTACCACCTATAATGATTGATTATGTTGATGGATTTGAAGTTTATATATGATTTTTATATCATTAATATACCATTTCTGTCATTATTGAATATATACACCTATTTATTTTCTATTATTTAGGGGATATGATAACATCGCTCTTTTGTACGACGTATCATAGCCTTGCAAAGCGATGTGATTCGTCTTTCAGTAACGCCTTACATAGATGGTGACAATGATAGATTTTTTTGATTGCATATGATATAAATTAAATAATTATGATGTTAATCAAATACTTATAAATATGAAAAATAAATATATAAAAAACAATTCTTAGATTTTTACTCAATAAATGATGATAACGTCATTAATGTATTTGTGCACTATTCCCTTAATGAAACAATCTGACCCTCTTTTAATCACAATTAAAAACATATGATATATATATGTAAATTTTATGAAATAATATGGTATGTATTATATTATGATCATTCTTTTTAGATAACGCATTACTTATCATTTTTTAAATGATCATTGGAAAATCGATAACTTTCTCGTGTGAAAATACGACCATCCTTCTCAATGATCGTATCATACTTCATTTCACAATGGAATATTTCATGATTGGTATTACAATTTTAATTAATTTATAATAATAATAATAATAATAATAATAATAATTTCATTAATATTATTATTTATATGATGAAACATTATAATATTCAATATAATTGGAACATTCATGACGAAGCACGAATGAGAATGCAAGGAAATTGACACACAAAACAATGAAAATAGTGAATGATTATTAACAAATAAGTAATAAGATTTAATGAATGATAATATATGATATTATAAATATTAAAAGGTTTCAATTTTTAGTTATTAAAATGTTGAAAACCAGTATGTTGAAGGTTAAAGAATGTTCATCCAATTGGAAACATGAGGTAAGGGATTTCATCTTAATTTTCATTCCATTACAAATTATTTGTTATTATGCAACAATTCATATTTATGTTGTTTATATAATTCCACATTTACATGTAATATAATCATTGATTCAACATTCATGGTATTTTATGTTTCAAATTGAATTATTCCATCCAATGGGATTTGACATGGAAATTAGAATGTGGTATAAGTTGATGTAAAATCCCACTTTCATTTGTGATTGTGAACTTTATCTTGAAATAATAACTTTATTATGATGATTTTCATTTTAAATTAAAATTATATTAAATATTCATATTTATATATAATGGATATAAATATTTCAAAAACAATATACCATTTTTATATATGGTGTTTACTTTGATAGTTATTGGATTAACTGAGTAAATACTGATTAATTGGTATATTTTACTCATTAGTGATATTTGATGATAGGGAATATTAATTCATTAATTAATTAGATTATACTATATTTGATAAATGATTTTGAAATGCAGGCATGGGTGGGGACAATTTATATATATCCCCTCGATGCATCGTCATGTTTAAGAAGACAATATATTTGGCCAAATCAAATGGGTATTTATAAAATAATATTAAAATATATTAAGGATATATCCTGAAGGTAGTGGTATCAGGTTCATGATACATGATGTCCAATAATTAAGATTTTTTTTCATTAGTAATATATTTATCTTATTGTCCATGATCTTTTCTCGTTGATATTATCTCTAGAGGCATTTAATTATTAGATTATTTATTAAATTACATGTGTCTTGAGTTATTTAGAACTCCATATTGATTATTCCTTATCTTAGCATGATAGTTATGTTATTTAAAGGACTTTTTTATTAAATTAATTAACATTCAATATTTATTATGTTTTATATACTAATGATAGTATAAGTTCCACTAACCCTTACTGATCATTTGAGGAAACCCTTAATTTTTTTACTTCCCCCATGATATGATGAAGAGATCAATGAATAAACATTAATGGATAAAGTTCATTTTTATTTTAACATGTTTTATGTTATATTTTATATTCCCATTGTAAAATGTATGTCTTGTATGTATCCAATTCTCCAAAACTACTAAACTGGTCTGTCCTTCTAGAATTAACCCTTTGTATTTATTCTAATGTAATAAAGAATACACTGACTCCATGATACTGGAGTCGGTGTCATTACATAATGAGGAACCTTGATCAAATTATTTTTAACTCTGTTTAAGGGTTTTATAATTTATTATTTTATTGGTGTTGATAATATCCATAATAATTATATCGAAATTGTAACATTAATAATTTTTTAGTGTTGATGAAAACCATTTATAGTTCTCAATAAAACCTGATCTATATTATTTTCAATGAGATTTGATCTATCTACCAAAATATATGCAATCCAACTAAACTGCCATTCTACCCTCTGATCCTTCATTGCACACCTAACTAATACATTCTAATGTAAAATTACTATCACCTACATGGTCTGACTGAATGGAAAATTCACTACAATTGTTTACTAAACATTATTTGATCCTCCAGCATAAAATAGCTTGAGCTGCAATCCCACAATCAATCTTTTACAACCATTCCCCCCCTCAATAATCCTAAATGATATTGCTATATATGATTTATCTTTTTTTTATTCATAATCCCCACACTCAAAACCTCCCTCGTTTCTCTGATTCCATTGATTCAAACCCAATTATTTATTGAAAATTCTCGAGGAAAATTTTGTTGGCATTCAACATGTCATATATGGTAAAAGCACTATTATAATGTGATCTATTATAGAAACAATGTTATAGGTCATGTCATAGGTCTGAATACTAATTATTTTTTTAGAATAAAAAAAGACCAATCTAACAACATTAGTATACTATCATTTTATCAAATTATATTTACCAAGTCTCTGTATTTATATAACATAAATTAATAAATTATAATTTATTTAACAACTAATAAATATATACAAAAATTAAATTTTATAGATATAACATTTATAATAAAAATTATAAATAAACTAAAATAACTAAAATACATAAATGAAATTGTTTAGGGTGTTTTTACTATACATTGAGAGGGATAATCACCATAAAAACTCTTATATTGTTCTTCTCCAATAATATAATGTCATACTTGTGGCCTGACCTATTATTTATATAAAAATACCATAAAATGGACATGGTTTTGGAAGATAGCTTTATATATAATTTTATATGTGTTAAATTGTGCATTTATTACGTCAAATCATGAAATTCATGGAATCATTATTTTTATTATGGTTTAAGAAAAATATTAATAAATATTGTCTGTTTCAATTGATTAATTTTTATTTAATAAGGTGTGTGAAAATTCAATTTCCTTTGTACCTCACCAAATAAAAATTCTAAGGTAAATTATGAAATATAGGATCATTAGTCCCATCCAAATTTTTTTCAATATTCATCATACAAATTAGTTTAAAATTTCTCTTAAAAAAATAATAAAATATGTTCTTAAACTTTCACTTAATTAATTAATTAAACTATTGATGCGATACAAAACAAAAATATTTTATTACAATTTAAATATCATTATTTGGATTAACTTTCCATTATTTCATAAAAAATCATTTGAAACATATTTATTTTCATTTTCTAGGTTATATTACAATTTTCCCCCCTTAATAAAAAAATTCTAAAATACCCTTCAAACACCAAAACATTCAGAATTAATTTTATTGATTTTTTCATTAGAATAAACATTAAATAATTTATTACTAAAAAATACTTATCTCATAATTACAACCATAAGACCATAAGTGTATGAATTCTCACAAAATTCATTGCATTATTTTCCATCATAGATAATCCTTCAAAAATAGATATCATTAAGTCATCATAAGAATATTAATAAAATGTTTGGATTTATTAATGTATGAGGTATAATTCAAGAATGTAACACCGAAGAACCATATATATTCTTTTGTTTTAAATGAATTTGAACAATCTATAACGAAATCTTATATTTACGGGTGCCTTTTCCTGAAAATATTTTATAATTTAGTTAATTCTATCAGATTTAGTGTATTTTTAATTTTTTATTTTAAATATAAATATTATAAAATAATTTAATGTAAAATTTGATTAAAATGATTAATAATAGTGGAATCTTTTTCTTGGTGTTAATGATGCCAAGTGAATTTATGATCATTTTACAGTATTTATGATGACAGTATATAAATTATAAGGATCATTCCAATGTGAATTAATGAGGCATTACCCAAGGTCAATCATTTTAGTGTCATATTAATGAAAATTTTAACTTATTTGAATATTTTGATTGATTATTTTTGGATATTATTTCTTTACCCGATTTTTTATTTATTTTTTTATTTTTATTTTTATATGTTGGAATATATAGTTTTTAGATACATGTTTTTGGTTAGAGTGTGTATGTCAAGTGGGTTCATGAATTGAGTACCCAATGTTTTTTGTTTAAAATAAATTTATTTTAAATCCCTTAAATATTAAAATACAGCCCATTTTATCAATCTATGTAGTATGACATAGATCCCAATCATTTTAATGATTTATAAAAATATTTTCTATGTCCAGGATGAATAGTATAAAATATCACTGGTTCCATTTAAATCAATTAACTTGATCAAAATACTATATGAACACAAATCAAGATAAACTATCAAATTATTTATTTTGTTTATAATTAAAAAAATTTAGCTTCAAAGGGAAAATAAAAAAAAAAAATTAAAGCACCCAATAGAAAGAATGAATGAAAGAGGTTTTGTCTTAAGTAAAGACATATTCCTCTACAATTGGTGATCACCCACTACCAAGAAGTTTATATAAAAAACAAGATAATCTAGAACCAAGATTGGGTTTCGTAATAGTTTACAAACTATCATAGTCACACACGAACTCTTCCACAGTTATTTGTGTGAGTTAAAATAAGAATGCCACACAACAAAATCTACTAATATTATCCATGGGAGTATAGGAGTAAGAAATTTTGAGAATATATCTTGGTATCATCCAATTCAGTTTAATAAATAGTGTACATTTATAAAAATATATTATAGTACACACTGATAAAAATGTAATAAAGTCAAAAAGAATAGAGAAATATAGGAATTTAGAGTTTGGAGATGCTAAGTCGGTTGTAAAAAATCTTGTGGCTGATTATTTGATTCTTTAGTGAATATTTATTTGGGTTTTCTTGAAAATTTCATGAAAAAAAAATTCCATAGACTCTTGTTCATTGGTTCTAGGAATGCACTGGATTAAGTGATGTAGTTCACCTTCCCAGTTATTTTTTGGTAACAAGTAATGTCTTCTTGTCTAAAACCTGGTCTAGATCTAGGTGTTTTCAAGAATTTGGTGTTATAATCTTGCTATCAATCCACATCATCCACTATTGTATCATTTCCCACATGGGGTAATTTGCTTCAATTTTATTAATTTTAGAAAAAAAAATCTAGATCAGCTTCATTCTCATACTAGACATTTTGACACTTTTTTCCATTATATTATCATGTATTAATGAAAAAATCATAAAAATGGAATTATATTTCATAAATATATCCATTTAAATTATGTAATTCAAAAATGTTTGTTATGAAAAAAGTGGTGGTTCCTTAGACTAGTGGTGACTCAATGTCTGACGATATCTCTCTCTTTTGGTATGTCATTCTTGCAGTGTCTCATAAATATCCCAATTTCCATTATTTTATAGGTGTCACAACATGAAGAATCTCTTCCGGTGGTTTCTTGTCACGAACCAACCCACCGGGCTCGAGCTGTAACTTCCCAATCCCGCCTTCAATAGGCTAGGGGCTGGTGACTAGCGCCAAGTTGGTTATCACACAAATGGGAGGCATTAGCCTAACATACCAGCACACACGCACCCACATACACCTCCATGAAATAGTGTAGGTATATATATATATATATTGAAAAGGAATTGCATGAATACATTTATCCCAAACCAGAGTACGATAAAATTACAGAAAGAAAAAACATGGCCCACCAAAGGAAAACTACAAAAGCATCCAACCTTCTCAGAATGAGGGAAAACTCTGCAAAAAGCAACAGCCAATAAGCTCATTGGCACAGCTCCGGTAAACACCCCAGTCAGTCTCTCTCACTATGCTCCACCTACTCTGGGTCCTCCTAGAACTCCGTTGAAAGTCTTGTAGTCTGCACAAGACACAAAAATGTGCAGTCAAGGACCATGCATGGGTGATTATATAAAATACTAAGTTGTCACACCAAAAACTCCAAACAATAAGGGAGAAACTGAAAGAAATCAGTCAGTTCATCCCAGACAGAGGGAACCCAAATGAGAGAGAAAGTATATCTCAACACCATCCTCGGCTAAATTGACTAGTTATCTCAGCTCAGGTGTATTCCCATACACACACCATGAATATCTTCTTAGGTATATGCCCATACATATACAATGAAAAACCAATTATTATCATTTCACTTACCAAGCCTCATGAGGATCCAACCTCATAACCCGTGATAGGTATATTAATAAGAGAACACACTCTATATGCTCCGTCATCCTATATGACACTCATCCGAGAGGTATACACTCGTCAGATAGAATCACCGAGATCCTCACGATGATTCAGCGGAAAAAATTACCAAACTCTTTGGTTAGGGGATCACTCCTCGAGTTTGCTAGGGGATACAAGAACCCATTCCAGTAACTCATAGATCTCACAGATAAGAGATCACAACTAGGAACTACTGGGGATACCACAACCTGATCTGGTGCTCCACAAATAACTTCACTCAGATAGAGAATCGTCGCCCATGCGATGATGGTCACGGCGACGCCAGAAACCCAATCTAGTATAACTCGCGATGTAGGGGATCGAACTGATCATGCACTAACCCTACTGAAACCACACGCTGAGTAAGGGGTACTTTAACTGACCATTCCATAACCCAAATGAATGGTCATCAATGTAGGGGATCATATTCTCGATGATGGGTTAAAACCTATGGGATTAACCTGCTAAATAATTGATCATCGCCAATAGATACAAGGTCACATCAATACCAAGAACCGGATCTAGGGAAGCAAAGCAAGAGGATCTTGCTCTGAACACACCATATGGATTCAAAAACTCTATCAGAAAACCATTTTATCAAGGGGATCAGAAACCTATACTGATGTAGTAATGCCACACGAACCCTCATAGGAACGAACCAAGGGAGTACACTCAACCACTGCTGATCCAAACATCTCTAACCCAAGCGACCCCTATCATCTCCACATTACGGACCTCTTAGGCCAATACCTGGGCCACCATGGTGATCTCCAATGAAAAACATGCATGGTGGGATATTCATTTCCCCGAATGGACTTATGAAGCATTAGTCGAAAAAACACAGCGTTCACCTGGAAGCTGCCTCATGGGTCCCATGCCTCGACCAAAAATTTAGGTGGGTAGATTTCACCATTTCAATCCTCTAGAAAAAACACATAGAAACGAGTGATCAAACACTCCAACCGAATGTCGGGTGAAAAAGTGACATTTCACCGTAAAATGTGCAAACTTGGTCATGTGGGACCCAAACCCTATCTTTAGCTCAAAAACTAAAAGGAGAATCTCAAAAAGTTCAAACAATGACTAGTGTCGCACTACGGGGGACGGCGCGTCAATCGGACGCCTGTTTCGTGAGGTACGTCCATTACAAGTTTTAATAATAATATAATATAACTAAATTAAAGCATTTTAGGTCACCAAACACCAAGCACAGAAATAAAAAACCAATAATACCACTTAAAAATGTTTTTCTCACTGAGAATGGATGCTGATGGTGCATCAAATTGATGCGCCGTTTAGATAATATGCCCCTTTAAACATAAGGGTCCCAACTGGGATGTCCATCCCGGCCGGTCCGGTCTAAAAAGCCGGCCCAAGGCCCAGCCGCGGGTCCGACCCCGCTTGTCCTGGCCTGCTGGCCATGGCCTGTTCCAATACCCCCAAACCAGAGGGTATAGTTCTCCCACTCATATCGGTCGTGCGACCAGCCTCTGTCAGCACGCCACACCAACAAGACACACAGGATGTGGGTCCTTGTCCGCAACTCTCCATGTGGTGCTGACCTCAGGGATTCCCCCTGAATACGACCAGTCAAAGTCTTCACTACCACCTACTGAGCACACCACCAAGACTATGGTCTCCTATACCGTGGCTGCCTGGGCTTCCCGATGCACTTCCTAATGGCATGCCGCACCTCCGCTCGTCTTCCCCTACCAACTTCACTACACCAAACCCCCGACCTACTCTTCTACTGAGCGTTGAGCTCTCGACCTCACTGTCTGACATCGGAACCCTCCCCCATCCCCCCCGTCAGACTCTGCTCGTATGACATTAATTGCACACCAACGCTCTCCTGCTGGGTTCTACGGACACTGCACCTCTGAAGATGCTCCACCGCGCGACATACTGCTGCTGCTACACACTGCTGTGGGTCGCTACTGCCAGTGGTGATCCGGTAGTTTTTTAGGTGGACCACCATAACTCGAACGGATGCCCGATTTTAGATCGGGATACATCTTTTTTATCCCTAAAACATGACCCTCACAATGTTTACCTCTTATCAATGATCTAATGGTCGATTGTGGCATCTGAAAAATTTAAATGAAGAACGACAAAAAAATTTCGAACATGGGATTTAGAACGGGGCTTGGATGATGGCCGTGTTCGTTTATCTATCATCCTAATTCTAAAATTATAGAATTTAATCAATGGGTTTGTGGAAAACTCATTAAATCGACTAATGAGGAAAAATCAACAGACAAACCTACTTTGATCCGGCTGTTAGATTTTGGCGATGCCCCACTTGCGATCCCACTTTGACACGTCAGAGTTCTCTCCTCAATCCGTTGAAGAATGGTGAAGAACGCCGAGGAACGGTTGAGAGCGTGATATATATAAATATATATATATGAACAATTATGTCTTTCCGTTAATTCCAAAACTTATGTGAATTTATATAAACTCCCTAAAACTCTGCCGACGGTCGCAGATTCCAAAACCTCTGTGCCTATTTATTTTATATCACGCATAGGAAAAACACACCATTTCAAACACAATAGAAGTCTTGGATTTCTATTCTGAGAATTCGTTCGAAATTGATTCAAAATGAAAGAAAGTGATTAAAATCAGTAAGTAGACATTTCAAAAAGACGGTTCTTCTCCTGGGTGCTTCCTCTTTTAGTAGGAATGCGTCCATAACTTTTACACCCTGCATAAATTAAAAGGCTTGCTTCAGACGCAACCATGCCCTTGTATTTCCAATCAGAGCTACATTTTAAGAGATAACTCGTTCCCGCCTCGTGCATAGTATAAAAATACTTGTTTTTTTATAAAATTAATTTTTGGCACACCTAGAATTGGAATCACACGCCATCTTCAAGCCTAGCTCTGAAATTATTCATAGGAATATTCCAAAGGCTGACAGATCCAAAACCCAAGTAGCTTCATCCTCCACAACTTATAACTTTTCATCCTCGAAAATCGATTATCATAGTGAAAGCAATTGAACTCTCAACTGGGTCTCCCATGCCAGTGAGTTCTCCAATACACACCCCTGTCTGAATGCATAAGTCAGTGGGACTTGTGCAACACACCTCAACACTATCTGCTTTTGGCTACACTGGATCACCTCCATAGTTTTAATCACATTACAACAACACATCTCGGTGGGGTGTAGGATCCCTCATCCTAATTCATTTGAAGCACTCCAATCAAAACCCACATAGGGTCTTACCAATTCCCTGAACAAAACTCGAGAAAGAAACAGAAAACAAGAGTACCACTAAACATTGTCTATTAAAACTACTGTAGAGAGTAGAAAGAACACATTGCATACCAATATCCATCTGTAGAGTATAAGGGTCAACAATCTCTAAGGACTATAGTTGTCATCGCCCTCGTCCTCCAGCTCCTTGAGCTCTACGTGGACCACTTGGGGGTGGTGGTGGCGTCATCTAATACCGCCTACCACCCCCCGATAATGCACTAGCCTGTCTCCAGTCTTCTGCCCTCCATCGCTAATCGACCGCATGCCGTGTTCATTTGGATATTTTCCTAATTATAATATAATATAATTTAAACGACGACTTTGTAAAATACACATGAAATCGACAAACGAGAAAAAATCAATAAAAACCCATAGTTTAATTCGGTCATTAGTTGTTAGTGATGCACCTGCTGCGATCCCACTTCGATCCATAACATTTTTCTCCTCATTCTGGTGAATAATGATGAAGAATGCTGAAGAATGGTTGAGAGAGAGAGGGAGAAAGGAAGATAAGGATTTCCCCTAATTCCAACAGTTATGTGAATTTATATAAACTAACTGAAACTCCACCGACAGTTGTGGATTCCAAAACCTCAGTGCCAGCTTATCTTTTACCATTTTAAGGCAAGACACCACATTTCAAACTCAACAGAAGTATCGTCTTTCCATTCCGAGACTTCGTTCGAATGTTATTCAAAAGGAACACCAGTGATTAAAATAACTAAGTAATTATTTAAAAAAAGAGGATCTTTCCTCGTGGTGACTTCTATCACAGTAGGCCTGTGCCCATAACATTTACACCCCGCCTAAGGTAAACATAACACTCCAGATGCAATAATGCCCTTGGATTTTCGATCCAAGCTACCTTTTAAGAGATAACTTTTTCACGCCTTGTGCATAGTTTAAAAATACTTAATATTTTTATAAAATTAATTCAAGGAACACCGGACCTCAAAATCACCTTCTGTCTTCGTGCCTAGCTCTTGAATTATTAATAGGAATATTCCAAAGTCTCATTGGGCCAAAACCTGAGTCACTAAATTTTTAGTAAAATGTGTCTCAAATGTATCAAAAAAATTTTGTTGGTAGTACCTCATCTGGTGGTATTTTTTATATAGCCAAATTTTTATTCTGGCAGAATGAAATCTTGATAGTGTATCAACTAACGATTTCTCCAAAATTTTAAATTTTTATAATAAGTGGTATAAAATTTTTGTTGTGTGATATCCTGGAGGTATCTTAGTAATAGAGATATTTATATTATGGCGGCGATTCATGGACACTTTTGACATGATTTGGATTTTTCCTTCTCAACGGTGTCTCATGCATTAAAATTTTTATCACTTTTATCTTATTAATGAAATATATAAAGAAAAAATAAAACTAATTAATAACAGAATATAATGATTTTCTGATCATTAAATCAAGGAGGTAAACTATCTCCAACATTTTGATGATCACAAATCATGACCTCAAAAGTATTACAAATGTTTAAACATGATATCCAAGGAAGTATAAATCGGAACATAGCATTCCCAGTATGTAAATATGGTATGAAGGGAAAAATTTTAATTTGTATCAAAGGCAAGTATCATGGATAAAAAGATAAAAAAAGCTACTATAAAGGATGCAATTAAAACAACACTGTAATAAATAATAGATTCTATAATGTTCCAAAAAACAAACCAAAACAAATATTACATAAGAATTCTACACCTTTTCGGATTATAAAAAAGGTACATATAAGTAGCGTAAAAATTGTAAAGGTAGGAAAACAAATCAGATACATTAAAAGTGATGAAATGCATTAAATAGGAATAACAAAAAGTTATTACAATTAAAGTCACATAAAACACTTCCAGTCTAAGACAAAAAAAGGGATTAAGGATTGGAAGAGGGTTCCATTGGTTCTTTTACTTTATCCATGGATTTATCTTGATCCTTGTCCGAGTTATCAGAATCAAAATGAAGTAAGATAGAGGGAACATGAGAGGATAGTCTGACTACATTATAATGATGAACATAAAAAATAATAACTAGCTAATGGTTTGTCAAAAAATTAGCATGAGACATTTGAAATGATAAAAACATTTAGGTAATAGTACTAGTTGATCTTGAACAAATCCGGGTTTGAGTGATATCCCAAGAGTAATTGTAAAAGCTTCATGAGTTAAAACATCTTCTCCATGAAAATGAAGAAAATATTTCATGATATTGATAAAATACATGATGATATAGAAAAATCATTCCATTGATTTAATGATATAAAATTTTCATTCAATAAATGGTTCAAAATATGAGTCATCTCATTAAAATTATACACTTTTTCCTTGAAGGTATATATAACATGAGGCATCTAAAGATTCTTATCCAAAAACATAAAGTAGTATTACATATCATAGTTGTTATAAATCATTGACAGATAAAAATATATGGAATTGGTAATGGTTTCACTGTCAGCTTTCATGTAATGTGAATAGATGGTAATCAACATGGGAATATGATTGGAGTTATAGAAAATGTTTCTCAAGCCCTATTTTGGATAATTAGTGAAACCTATTGATTCATTGGCTGAAGAAACTCTTATCTCATCTCTGACTACTTTTCTTAATTGATAAAAATCAAACACTGGGGGAGGAGGTCCATAAGTAATAGAAATATATGAAGATGTATCCTGAATATTTTTTAGGATTCAATTTATTGAAGATTCAAAATACGGTCTCATTTATTCTATCAATGACTTAAGGGATTCTAGTTCACCACATATAATATTATTCTCACTATTTATCACATAAATGTGTTTCTTCATATAATGTATTATGCTTTTAATAACCATCTAAAAAATATATCTTGTAACTTTATCAAATATGAAATTCTCCCCAGGAGGTCAATTATATAACAATACTGAAAAATTAGACATCAAAATTTTACTAAAATAATCTAAGTCACATTTATTGACATTGTTATAATGAATAATAAGAGGATATTTAGTAACCAGTTTAGGTGAATGGGTTTTTATAGATGAAAACTTTTCTAAAAAAATCAATGTATACTTGAGCTATCATAGATCCCATAGGATCTTCATTATTTAGACCCTCAGGTCCATAATGTTTTCGTGGAATCATTAAAACATTATAGTAAATTATCATTATTCATTCATAAGGTTAACCCATCTATTAGGTAGGAAAACATAAATAGATTCTGTAATAGGAGGTGCCACCTTTACTTAATCATCACTGTTTTGGAAATAACTAGTAGGATATACATCCATGTGGTTGTCAATTTGTGGATTATCAGCATCCAAATCATTCAACTTCACATCAATACCCTTAATAGAAGAAGGAAAACCCATTTTCTATTTCAAAAATATATGCTATTCTATAGAAACAATAACTCTCATATGCTCATCCATAGTGGAATCAAAATCCTCTTGACCAGTGACAATAGTGTTGACATCAATATCATCTACCACAAGAGATTCTTGAAATATCCCCACATTTGAGGATTTCACCCCTTTATGAAGTGAATAATTATCATTAAGCACATATGGAACCTCTATTAATTTCCTCATAATTTCCCACATGAACTATTAGGGTTAGAGTCATCAGCATCATCATCATCATCACTTTCACTACCATTATTATACTCATTTTACGATTATCCCCATTTTCATCTTATTCTCATTCTTCATTATTCTCATAATCATTATAAGCATTAGTATTATTTTTACACTTATATTACTAATTTCTAGATACCTCAATCCATTCTTCATCAATTTTATCAATATTTTTTTTTGAATCCTCTTATGTTGACTAGGAGATCCAATGTAATGATTGAATATTTTGGAGACAAGTTTGGATCATTCCCATAATCAAAAGATGGTTCCTTTGCTTCTTCTTCACTAATAAATTATTTTTTATCCTAATCAAAGTATTCAAAAATTATATCGAGCAACAATATTGTATCACTTTCATCCCTCAGTCTTGTTGGATGGCCAACCGGATTATACATAACATATAACATCTCAGAATCTCCAACCCACTATCTCTTCTAAAGGTTCCAACTAACATTAATCCATTAACATGTAAACATAAAAGTTAGAAACCAAGAGTGTCCTTAATTGACTATTCATCCTTATCTACTAGTCCCTTGTTCTTTATTACTACAAGAATAATCGAAAGGATGGATCAAAGAATTAGATCGTTAGGATTATTTTTTTCATCCATAAAATATAAATCA
Organism: Viscum album; assembly: GCA_963277665.1. Taxonomy (NCBI): domain Eukaryota; kingdom Viridiplantae; phylum Streptophyta; class Magnoliopsida; order Santalales; family Viscaceae; genus Viscum; species Viscum album. Next base: position 1,018,847,765 of record OY728131.1, read on the forward strand.
TGGAATATCGATACAAATTTTTTTATGATCATCCTTAATAAGATATAAAGTTTAAAGATATTGGTACCTTAATTTTGTTAAATCACCTGTTCTTGGGCATAAAATGTGTTGAAATAACTTAAAGAGAATATTGTATTCATCATTAAGAATAGTGGAAATATGTCTTCTTGTTATGCCATACCCTATCAGTTATACCGAAGCATATTCATACACAAATAACTCAATATCTTCATGAATGGTACCTTTGTAATCATGAAAAATTCCATCATGAGTTAAACCCATACATTAATCCCATTTTCATGATGAAAAGCCAAATAGGTTCCATTTGACACTGCTCTTGATCTACTCCACACAATTTTCATCATAAGAAATAACTACATTATAATGATACTCATAAAATATAATTGTTTATAATGGTATCATGTAAGATCAAAATACACTCAAACAATTATTTATTCTATAGTAATTTAATTACTATAAATTTTCTAGATGAAAAACACTTTGATTCGACTTCCCATGGTTCAACAAAAACTCTGTTGGAAGGCTTAGGATTAACTAGTAAAAGTGGATTAGGTGCACTCACTCATTCTTCAAATTCTTAGAATATTTTGATTCATGTAGAGAATATTTTTATGCACTCTCTCAGCATGAAGAAATTTTTTCTAAATATTGATCTAGAGTAAGGATAACGTTTGAAATTTTGGATGTAAAATGGTTGTATAGGGCTCGAGGTAGAATTATATGGGAATATCATTTTGGGATAAAGGTGTGTTGGGAATATAAATTATCACATTTTGATATACATTCAAATTTTAGGTATTCTAAAATAAAAAAAATACTTGAAATTGAATACAAAATCTAGTAAAATGAATCAATTTACATGAAATATGAATAATTGATAAATAAACATATGGTTCAAAATATTGAGAAATAGAAAAATTTTAAAAAAAATTGAAAAGAAACAACATGAAATAGAACTGGTATGACAAGCCAACAGTATGACAAGCCAACAACATAACCATCCAATGACATGACAATCCAATGAAATAAAAAGCAATGGTATGATAAGACAATGGTGTGCCACCAAACCAGTTTCAACCAAAATGAGTTTTCAATAGAAAATTATTCTTAACCAAAATTTATCACTTCTAAATTATTTTTGATATAACTCATTATCTTTTAATTCAAAGGATTAGTAAATATATCAGAAAACTGATGTTATATACTAATAAATTCAAGAGTGACAGATTTTTTTGAAAAATGGTCTCCTAAAAAGTGATGTCTTATATTAATATTGTTTTCCAAGAATAAGGCACTAAATTAATAGAGACATTTATTTCTGTTGTACTATCATAGTTTATGGGTACATTTTATAATTGATATCCATATCCTAGAAGATTGTGTTTCATCACCAAATTTTTTTCACAACAACTACCAGTAGCTATGTGTGTAGTTTTATCCATCGACAATGCGACAAAATCTATCATTTTTACTACACCATGATTCTCGAAAATTTCCAATAAAGTGACAACTTCCAGAGGTGATTTTTCTATCTAACACACATACCCAAAATTTTGATCATAATAATTTACTAAATATTTTTATTTCCGTCTTGGGAAGAAAATCATATGTTTTTGTATTCATTAGGTATTTTAAAAATATTTTAACGTAAAAAATGTGTGACACTTTTGGGTTTCATTGAACACAAGAAAACATAAAGATAGTAAATATAATATCTTATTTGTTATCAATCAAGTAGATAATACTACCAACCATTCCTATTTAACTGGTTTGATCTACTATCATTCCAACTCCATTAAAATAAAATTTAATGTTTGTACTGATATGAGTACACCAACACTTTATGTTATAAAAGTTAAATAATTTTAATATATATTTTGTATATTTAGATTGATTTAATATTTTCATTTTTGATTTTGAATGATTAGAAATCCAAGAATGATTTTTAATTCACCCATTAAACTAATTTCAAACTCATTATTCATCAATTTAGAAAAGAGAAATACAATGATAATTCTTTTAAGATCCAAAAATAATATAATTAACATCAATTTGTAGTACTAATACATCATTTGTAATTCTTTTTAAAAAATATTAGTTCCAACTATACCTTTGGAAAATCCTTTGGAAATAGGAAAACTTCCCACCCTATCATACCAAGCTGTAAGATCTTATTTTAAACCATATAAAGTGATAATTAATTTAGAAACCTGATTTAAAAAATGAGATTATTGAAAACCAATGGTTTTTTCTATAAAACACACTCTACTATAAGCAACATTATGAATGGACACATTACATCCCTTTGATAAATAATGACTTCTAGATGTGCTACAAAAGAAATCAATATTCTTATGGACTCAAGTATAGCGATAGGTGAAAAGGTTTCCGGATAGTATATTACTTCTTCATAAATATAACATTATTAAACTCATATAGCATTGTTTCTAACAATAGTGCATGAATCATCAGATTTATTCCTAAAAACCCATTTAGTGAAAACATTCAAGGTGTACTTAGGTATATATATAAGTTCCCAAACTTTTTTACATCCAATCTAATTTAATTCATCTTTCATAACTATTACCCTAAATTCATCATTAATGTAATCATAGATGTACTTAGGTTTAAGGTGAGATAAAAATTTCATATATTCAACCAAATTCTTTAGAAAATCTCTAGTCGATGTTCCTATATTTAAATTACCCCCAATATCTAAACAATGGTACATAATGTTTATAGAAGCTGTAACGAAAGGGGGAATGGTTATTTCTTGGATTTTAGGTTTAGGTTAAAGATGTTCTAGGAATTAATTAGAACTGGATGAATTTTTACCATGTTTTATAGTATAATATAAATGATTTTAATTTATGTTTTGAGAAGATAAACCATCCTTGAGGTTTTATAATGAGGTTTCCAGCTAATGTGGTTAATTCTCATGAAAATTGACATGGAATGATTCTTCCATAGTTTTGGAATTCGTATTGAAAACTATATAGGCTTGGATTGATATTGAATAAAAAAAGAAAATTCCTTCATCACACTTGGAAGAGAATTTGAAAATATTATCCTTATAGTTAGGAATACGTTCTTTGAATCCATAAACACATGAGTAATTAGTCACATGTTTCATATTTTTCCATAGATCATAATGTGTATTCTTATGGATAGGTATAATTAAAACTATATTTATGATATAAAAGTCTATATTAACTGATTCTACCAAAACAATAGATAGGTGGGTCAATATCAATCAACATAGATTGGGCCATCTATTGTAATGTTATATTTATCCTTACAATAACTCCATTCTGTTGGTGTGTCCTAGTTTATGAGTTTAGTAATTCTTTGAGAAAAATGATTCAAAATATTTATTTTCATACTCATCACCATGGTCTACTCATATTGTCATAATCACAAGTCCACTATGATTTTCTATAGACATAAAAAAATTGGTATAAAAGATCAACCATAACATTATTGAGATAAAAAATACAAATCGATATAATGAGAGAAATCATCTAAAAGAACATAAACATATTGATTCCCATTATGACATGAAATTTTAGATGGTCCAAATTTATCTTTATGAACAAACTCAAGGGTTTGAGAATTTTACACTTCATTATTTAATTTAAAAGAAACTCTGTGTTGTTTCACTTTTTTGATAGGGGTGACAGAATTTATCTGTTTGGAAATCAAGATTATGTAGATCAGTAAATAAACCTTTTCTTGTTTTCTTCCTATGTAATTTAATGTTGTAATGGAAAAATATTATATGACAAATATAGGACTCTTTGTTAAAGTCACTTAACTAGGAATCATTTTGAGAGATCAAAGAATTCTAATCTACATAACAAACATTAACATTTATCAAAGTAGTAAAAAATAAAATTTTTTATAATAAAAAACATAATAATATCATTGTCTAATTTAACATAAGAACCATAATAAAATAATTGAGAAAGTATTAAAATATTATTATTTAAATCATATACATAAAAGTATTTATAAAGCAAAAATGGTTTTCTGTTGCCAATCATGCTTATGCCAATAATCATTACCTTAGCCTTATCCCCAAAGGTGACATGTCCACCTTAAATCAGAATAATACTCGTTAAAAATTAATACTGTCCTATAATATTCTCTATAGAACTAATGTACCATCACTATAAAATAAAACAAGTGGACATTAAGTAATTATTTTCTATACAGAGGATTTTATACAAGAAATGATTTTGGGGCAAAGATCTGTTTGAGTCCAGAAGTGCTAGAAATTAGAGATCATAGAAATTTCCTCATTGGTGTCCTATAAACAAATTATATAGTTTTTAAATAAAAAATATACATTTTCCTTTTAAAAATTATTGACAGTTGAAATTTTAGGTATGGATTTATGAAATAAAGTACTCTCACATATTCTCGTTTTTCCAAGATCATATCCTATTACTGTAATATAGTTTGGTTAAAAAAACATTCCCAAAATTTTTGTGAGTGTCTCTATAACATTTTTAAAAATTTCAATATCATTATTTAATTTCTCATTAAACAGTTTAGGTTTAGTGTTTTCTATGACCAGTTGACCATTGTTTCCCTTTTCTATAGAAAGTTCGTATTTTCTATTAACAGATAAACCATGATGTCTTTTTAAAACATTATATTTATTCCTTATCTCATTAATGGTGTATTATATCATTTAGTAGTATTTTAATAACTATTTATTGTCATATTATCATCATTATGGTTTTCATTATCAGAATCAGTAAAATTAAGCATAAATAGAATATTATTAGTTGTATGTAATGTTGTTGCCTCACTAGAATTGGTCATGAAACACATAATTTTTCTATCAATTTTATCTCCATTTGATACATCAGAGTCACTAGAGATATCCTATGAACCACTCCTTGTTGCCCTCATGGACTTTTTTATCACCTGTTTTATCCACATATATATTTTTGTACATAATAATTGGATAATCAGATTTTAGGTGTCCTATCCTTATACATTCATAAAAAAATTAATATAATTAACATTATTCCTATAATGTTTATAGTTTCCTCTATTATCATACCTTCCTTTATAGTTTGATTTTATAATGAACATTTTCTGGCTGTAAAATTTCATGAATCTTCTAAATAGGTGAGCCATATACTCTCACAATGAGGAAGTGATTCACTATCATTAGAACTGCATGCTTGAACATTCTCCTTCTAATTTTTCAGCTTTTTGTCTGGAGGTAATAGTCTTTAAATGTACTGAATTTCATTTAGGAATCTACATCTTATTCATATTTTACCTTTAATTCCACTTCACACATCATTATAATTCAAATCAACTCCTAACTAAAAACATTCTAATATCACAAGATTCTATGATAGAGACATATATTCCTTTCCATTTTCTTATAGGCATCTTAGCAGTCTCATAAATTGATACTTATTAGCTACAGGTTTTCTATGCATGCTCATTATGTTGACAATCTCATTAAACCCAAGTTACATATTAAAAAGGGGTTTACTAGGATTAATCTAATAATTGTCATAAATAATAGTATAAGTATTAATCCATAACTATTTAACATTTTAAGATCCATCATGGGAAACAAAAAATGTATCCCAAAATTCGTAAGTAGTTTTACAAGATGAAATCCAGTTAAACTATTCATATCCTAGTGCATAGTGTAAGGGATTCATAACAATACAATTATTATTATATAAACTCGTAGTATCATCATCTCATGTACATCTAGTGATATAATAAATTATATATTTATCTTCAATGCATTTCCAAATGTAAAATCCTATTCTCTCTATATGCATTCTAATTTTAATTTTCCATTGGGCATAATTTGTACCATTAATGAAAGGAGGTCTATTAGTAGTATATCGTCCTTGACGATTATCCAGTTAATGAAATACATTTTTAAATAACAAAAATTCAATATCATTAATGTAAAAACTAAATTCATAGTTGAATAGAAATTGAAAAACATTACCACAAAACTAAATTTTGGTCAGATTGTGTATCTGTGGGGTGTTAATTGAGTACCCAAAAAAATCTCTTTTTAAACTGGATTAATTCGGATTATCAAAAAAATCTACATACCATCCAATTTAAAATAATATGTAATATGCTATTGATCTCAATCTTTATAAAGAATTATATAAAGATTGGTTAGTTCATGGATGAATAATATAAAATATTATTGGATCCATTGGAAAAAATTTACAAGATCAAAACACTATATGAACACAAATTAAGATAAATTATTGAATAAAATATTTTTTCAACAAAAAAATTAGTTTTAAGGTCGAATTAATGTAAAAAAATTAAAAAACATAGTGTAATGAATGAATATATGTTGTTCAATATAAAATAAAGATTTAGTCCTCTCCACTTGGTGATCACCCACTACAAATAATTTTATATAAAATAAACAAGATTATCCACAACCTGGATGGGGTTTTAAAATATTTTATAAATCTTCCAGGTCACACACAAACTCTTCCAGAATTATTATTTGAAGTAAAAATAAGCAATCTACACAGAGAACTCTACCACTCTTATCCATGGTTGTACATGTGTACAACAATATGAGATGATATCTTTGTATCTTCCTGTTCAGTATTGGAAATAGTGTGCATACATGAAAATAGAGTATAACACACACTGCTTAAAATGTAATAAAAATAAATAGAAAAAAGAAATCCAAAAGTGTAGAGTATAATTGTTTTGTCTATTGTAATGCAGTTGATGACTCTTGTTCTTATTCTGCAGTAAAGCATTAATTGGGATTTATTGAAAACATAAGGAAAAATAGTAGCGTAGACTCTTGTTCTTTGACTGGAAGAAATAACAGGATATGGTGATGTAGGTTGTCTTCATAATCGTGTGTTTATAACATGATATATCTTCTAGTATAAAACCATGTTCAGTTTTATTTGTTTTCATCATGTTTGTTGTCTTATTTTTCTATCAATCCACTTCATCCACTATTGAATCTCATCAAACATGAGCTAGTATATTGAAACATTATCACCATCAACAATGATAATATCCAGATTAGCTGCTCTCTCGTACTGCACGATATGACACTCTCATCAGTTATTTTGGTGGAGAATTTAATAGTGAATTATTAAAATAATAAATTGAATTAAATTATAAAAATTAATTTGTTAGAATAATGTAACTCAATATGAAAACTTATGTAAATAGTTGTGGTGTATTAGACTAGCGGTGACTCAATGTTTGGATGTATATCTCTTTGGCATCATGTTTTTCTGGTAGTATCTCAGATTTATCCAAATTTCTACTAAATTGTCAGCATCTAGGCTAGTGGTGCTTGTTCTGGATGTTTTTAGTCTGCTGGTGTCTTAGAGTTAACATCAATTATATGTTTGAGGTATGATATTGGTGGTGCCCCATCAAAAGGTATCATGTACTTTTCCAAAAAATAATCTAGTTGCATGTTAACTAGATGATGTGTCTGCTAAAGGTATCTCAAAATATTTCATTTCTTTAGATCATTGGTATGAAATTCTAGTGTTGTGATATCCTGTATGTATCATTGATTTATTGATATTTTTTTCTTGTGGTAAGCTATGGGAAATAGTGACTTGAGTATGAGGTGTTCGTTTCAATGGTGTCTCTTACTTAGACAATTTTGTCACGTATCATATATTAATAGAATACTTATACAAAACATGAAAATCATTAATAATAATAGAATCTTGATTTTTTTATCATTAAATCTATTATCCATACACATCTTGTGGATTCATGAGTGCTCAACACAGGAAAAAATTGTGAGGATCATAAAAAGAAGATTTTGAGTGAAAAAACATGTTCAAAAATTTGTTTTGGAGTCATAATAAGAAAGACAACATATTTTAAGTTGATCAAGTATAATAGAAATATCAAAATTTTCTAATATTATAACTGAGGAAATTGTCAATAAATAAGAATATCCCACCTTTAAGTACAAGGATATAACCAATAATTTCAGTTCCTATTGTTTTAAAAACCTTCAAATTATAGTCAATTATTATCTATATGATGTAAAATTCAGTCCATTTTATTAATATAATATATTAATATCCAAACACATATATGGAATATTTTTTTAAAAATTACAAAATATTTAAATTTAATATTGGTTACAATGATGTTATGTATATTTTTTAATCTCAAATATAATTTTTTTAAAAATAACTTTTATGTAAAATGTTGGAAAGAATATGAGTCAAAATAAAAGAGATATAGTCATATAAAGAACAAAAAAATTATTAAATACGATACAACGATTATTGGAATAAGATACCCTATATAACTCATAATGAATTGAACCTACCCACATATCTAGATTTTTGATGATAAGTTCTTTAATGGGTTTGGCCATATTGTCCCAAGTATGAATATATTCATCTATGTTTATCAAATGTTCATTTAATTCTAGATCCAAAAATTTTCTAGTTTATTTATCCTCACCCTTTTATCATCATTGATACAATCTTGATTCCTTTGAGGTTCACACCTATGAATGACTCGACTTGTACTCTTGATGGATCCTCGTATGCTCTGAGAATGACATTACCTACTCATCATCTTCAACGCTGGGTCTCAAATGCATTGGTGATGTAATACCATCAACACCGTACCATCCCAACTCTAGAGGCCGCTCGACAAGCCCTACATGTTAACAACTCATCCTGGTTGTCTGGACAGCGACCACAAGTGGTCAAGAAGCTGGTGGTTCCAACCACCATCTCCAACCGTTTCAGATCTTTATCCCTGGAACGAAACAACCAATCCCTCCCTTATTATAGGGAGGTGAATCAATAGGTCAACGAAGGCCACAGTTCAAGAAGACAGAAGTCCTTATTGAGGACTCCCACCAACAATCTCCGCTAGACTCGTCCAGTAGTCTTCCCTCAACATGATGGGGGTATCTCTTCTAGGTGTACGAATCAAGTTCCTCTAACCCGAGCAAACAACGAGCGGTCATATACACCCGTCCGTCCTAATTTTACTGCCCAGCAGACACGTCTGGTAGTAACACACCAATCCAGCTAGGAAATTCCAAAGGAGTACTATAGGTAGGAACACACACATTTTTATAAATCATCAACCAGTAAGAAGGCTCATCTGACTGCATCTAAAGAATCCTTCCAACCAAATGTGGTGACCCCTTATAAACAATCACAAACAACTACTTATACTCATCAATTCTTCCAGTAGTCTCATCTGCCAGTATTGAAGGAAGTTCATCAAACATATTCGGTGGAGAAAATTTAGTAGGCACATACACCTAAAATTCATCAAGCTAACCAACAGTCTCGTTTGGTATCACCTGGATATGTCAATTGGAAAGCTCCAATTAAAAACAATAGGCAGACACAAATTTCTTCCCCCACACATGAGTACTGTCAGAATTTACTAATAGGAAAAGGAGGACAGAAGCAAGAACACACACCTACTCCAAACATTGAATGGACTTATATTCATGTTTGGGTAGCTGAAGTCACCAAGAACATTCTGACAATGGTGAAAGAGCATAAGCAAATCCCTGCCCATATCATGGATACCTGTCTGAATATTATAACAACTTCAGTGACATCATAGGGAAAGAAACATAAATCTGTCCCTATCAGTGGAGGGACTCATTAACATGTCACCCTAGAGTAGATACACACCTCTGTTTCAGTCCAGGAGGTTCATTGGGAATACTCCACCATGTCATACTGACAATCAAGTCGAGCACATACACTCGATTTATTGGGATATTGTCTGCCTAACCTGACCATTTTTACTGATCAGGCACATTCAACTTCCCATAATAACCACATTGGTCAAAAAGTGGTATCCAAAAGTGAGTAAGAAATCATCCAAGAAAAATACCCATCCATCAATGTTATAAAATCAAGAGCAAATCTGCAATAAGGCCTTACTCAATGCTGGAGATCTTGAATCCCTCAAACAATTATCTATTGTAACTAAAGATTCTACTCCCTCATTTCCAAATTCCAGAAATAACAATAATAATTCCGAAGGTCTTCATTAGAAACATCCTCATTAAGGATTTTTTATGAAAATTCGATCAATCTCGAAGCATCATCTTCATATAAGAGCCACAATAACCATCTATGTGGCAAGAAGACCAAGGAGAAAAGGGTTTCATGTTTTGATGTAACCCACCATGGTGGTCCTCCCCAAAATGATGAATTTAGCTACGAAAGTCCTCATCGTAGTAGTCATTTGCATTGCATGGAAAATTCTTTAATGGACAATGTAGTAATGAGAAATCCCTCTTATCTTGAGGAACATTCAAATGTGAAGCCAATCATGTCTGATGCCTTACCACTCGCATGTGAAATACTTTCTCAATTTAAAGATAGCCAGGGGTGCAGGACATTATCCGAACCACCCTTGGGTCATTAATCTTCTAATTTGACAAATGAGTTCTCTACCAATCTAGATGAATCTGAGTAACAAACAAAAAATAACTAGCTTTGGACTAATAAGGTAGAATAATCTTCATCAAATGTCAAAGATGAAGTGGTAAACATGAGAAAACAATTGGCGAAAGGAGAAATACCAGTCATATTTTGGCTATTGGCTTACTCTCAGTACGATAATCTAGAAACGTTGACAGAATATTCTATTCACAATATTCGTCTCAACATATGAAAAACTATTTTTCACTTAAAAGAGAAAATATTCCCTTATGATGAATTTCAATATCATGTTAAGGTAATAAAACGGTTCCAACACGAAATTGACTTGGCATCTCTCTTAGTTTCCTAATATCCAAAGGATGAAAAGAAATAGTGAATCCTTCAGTGTACATTTGTTGGTGCATTAAAAATGTTGCTCCAGTTAATTACTAATGCCTGATTTGGTATTCATATCAGGGGATGGGGTGTTCATGGAGAATTACATTTCACTGTGCACTCTAGTTAACAAAGCCCACCAAAAGTGGTCTCATGAAATGTTTTTTGACAAGGCTGGCCATAGCTAACTGATTCTTTTTGTAATCAAAATCTTTCTCAAGAACATGCCTCAACTAGTTCTTCACAAAGATAGGGATATAAAGAAAAAGATGTCGAATTACTCTTGCATCAAGAAAATGAGAATATCAAACATGCTTCTAGTTTAGAGCATGTGCATCATCAGGTGACAGAGGTGTTAGAAATAATCCAATGGTCATCTGAGCCAGGTTATTTGAGTGGATGTCGGATGATTCAACCATCCAATTGCTGGACTAAAATCCAAAAAATCAAGAGATATATTAATAAAGTTTCAGATGCAGTATCTCAAGAGACAACTCATATTTCCATGATGGGGACTCTTTTAATCCAACTCTCGGGATCAATAGACAGGATTTGAGGAGTTCAGAAGGAAAAACAGGAATATCCCCAGTCCATCGGACTGGGGACTTTTTCAAATTATCAATCACATCCTCAGCAAAATTTTGTATTCTCTTGATCAGGGAAGAAACCACAAGAGGAATGTAGAGCCAAATTGTCATGAAATTCCCTCAAAATTATGGTTCATCAAGAAATTACTAAGGGATCAACCAAACAAAAGGCAATGTCTCATAAAAGACATGGAAGAAGACAGTATCACAGAAATGCTGATAGAAGGCATGAAATGAATTATGTATCAATAAATGTCATTAATGACATTGTCAATGATCCCCAAGAACAAGAGGCTCACTCAGTGGAATCATATGAAGAAGTTCTTGTTCAAGAGAATGTATTAAAAAACAAATGAGGAAGGTGAGCATATCTGAAATCAAAGGATTACCCAGGATCAAGGTATTCCTTCAAATAACCAACTCCCCCCTCTCTGAAAGGTTTCCAACAAGGGGAACGTAAAAAAGGTCAGATTTCATCTCACGTGTTCACTATAGAAATTCAATCTCATTTAAATTAAGAGATAAATGCACAGAAATAAGAAGAAATGAATGAGTTAAGGATGCTAAATGCATAACTACCTCAAGGTACTCTTCCTCATAAGTATGCCAGAGTTAATAAATAAAGGGTATTTGTTGCAGCTATTGATATGGATCATGAATATACCCCTTTACATGTACACCCTCACAGGTCCAATCCTATGGGTCATACGTGACAGAAACCAGCAACACTACCTTAAATGGCAGTACTGGTCACCACACCCGTCCAAACTCCAGTTATTGCACCTACATAGAATCTAGCTCATCCAAATATTTCTCAAACATTAATGACTACCATTTAGTCATTAAAAGCTCAGTTTGAAGATATGGAAAACCGACTTGTACGATTTCAACCAGAAAAGAGAGATTACCCTTAATGGGTGGATGCAATTCCTCCCCCATTATGTTTTTAGAATACAACATTCCCAATTTATAATGGTTCAGGAGATCCATAACAACACTTAACACATTTTCTTTCTCATTTTGATCCTATTATGGGAACTCCTCAACAAAATGAAGCATTTTAGCTCAGGTGTTTTGTGCAGTCATTACAAGGACATGCTTTTGTCTGGTATACAAGTTTGTAATCTCGGTCAATTACTAGGTGGGAAGATATCGTTCAAAAATTCCTTCATCAATTTAGATCAACATTACCAAAGATGACATTATTTTATCTTACCAATTGTAAACAATGGGAAAATGAAAGAGTTTCAGATTTCATTTCTCACTGGAAGGGATTAACATATTCCTTAAGTTTAGAACTCCCTCAAGAAGAAATTTTTCCAATCTGTGTGGTAAATTTGCGTGATGAATTACGCACACCATTGAACCCTGTGAAATATATAGGAGGGTTTCGAGACCTTAATTCAATCACTCGGAAGATAGAATAATCTCTTATACACACAAGGCTAAAACTCGTGTAATTCCATCAGTTCTAGAAATGATTATATGAAAGGCAGAAGTTTATATTGTTACACTTAAATAAGCACCTATACCTGCTTCGACTTCCAAAATTTCATCATATCGAAGGGATCCACCTCCTGAGCATAAAAAATAATGGCCACCTCATCATGATGATTGAAGAGATCAAAGGCGAGAATAGTTTGAGTATTTAAAGAAAAATGTTTATTCGTTTCAAAATGATCAGGTTCCTTGTTTGTTCATCTTGGCTCAAGAAAATAATCTGGATTATTTTCCAAGGCCCAAAAGTCCATACAAGGATGGAGATGAAGACCTCCCTAACTATTTCCTATTTAATCAGATGTTAGGGCATCCCATTAAAGAGTTTTATGTCTTCAAATAACTCTGAAAAAGATGGTGGACTTGGGAAAAGTAAAAAATGAAAGGTTCTTCTTCCCAGGTAGCATGTGTTACTGCAACTGATCCAGAGGAAAAAGGAGAGTGGAATGAAGTAAAAAAGTAAAAATGCACAGAAATATGATGATTGGATGGTCAGGAAAGCGATCAACCAAACTCATGCCATTTTACAAACACAATTTAATCAACCAATTGTGTCTTATTCTATTTATACCACAGCAAAACCCCCATCATCAAAAATAAAATCATCAAAGAAGTGGTGTAATTTGAAGAAAAAGAGCAGAAAAAAGAAGAAGTGCTCTTGTCAATGCTTAAGTTGTCTTTGAATCTGCCATATTTTATGCCATCTGCTTTAAAATCACGAGCACCTCCCTACCAAACGGCACAGCCCGAACTAGTTCATTAGGCATAATCTTCATCAGATGATGAATTGATCTTTGGATCTGTTAACATGATTCATTTAACATATCCTTATGCCAATGATAGTTTCGATCATGATGAGCCTCAGTTCCTTGTATCTAAAAGAGGAATTAGAGGAGGAGATATAGGTCTAGGATACAGAGGAAGATTTGGATATTCCAGAAGCCACTATTTCAATCCTACACCTTCTAGAACTGTATATACAGAGAAAACTGGTGGAAAATCTCTTCAGTGGGATCAACAGGAATAAGAAAGTTATTCCACACATGGTAGATTCGGTCCTAACACAATTATTTTGGAAGAATGGTTAGTGGTTACACCTTCTTCCTCTCAACAAATATATTTACCTATTTGGTCTAATCCACTACAGATATAAGTGTTTCGTATTTCTGCCCTGATATGGGATGCATCTACTGCCAAAGCATCAACATCCAAGGCACCTACAAAACAACATTTTCATGCTAGAAAACGCAGACCTTGGGACCAAATGTATGATTAATTGAAACATTTGGCCCACATACCGGCCAAGTTATCAAATTTGGATTCCATAAATCTTTCAAAAGATCTTCGTGAGGTGCTTGTTGGGGATTTCTCAAATTCTGATGAATTTGAAACATAAATTGATGCGACTGAGGTCTACCATATATAGAATATTCCAAAAGAATGCCAGGAAATGATATATCTAATAAATGAAGATTAATATGATGTTGTACATAGATATATCAGACCTTTGTATCTATCTGGAAAAGTCAATGACATAGACATCCGATGAGATGTCATTAATAATGGCTCAGGGGTCAACCTCATTCCTATTCGTACACTTAATCGATTGGGCCTCACTGAATCTGATTTATCTACTTCTACTTTTTTGTTGCAAGGATATGATAAGGATGAACGAGAAACTCTGAGTGAGATAACACTCAGAATTTAGTTTGGAGTCATTGTGTCTAATTCAGATTTCATGGTTGTTCTTCAGGACACCGCCTTCAACAATTTTCTTGGACGACCTTGGAAACATCAACATGTGGTCGAACCTTCTTCATACAATCAATGTCCCAAATATTTTTTAAATTGTCAAATTGGGACATTGTATGGTGAAAAGTACCCATTAAAAACGTGTGAAACTCAATACGTTGAGGCAAAATTTTATCACATGGAGGGAAAGGAAAAATCCACAACAAAGGAGGTCACCAAAATTAATGCTCCAAATGGTTTGGAATATATTCTAGTAATCCCATTAATACTTGTGAGTATAGATTATCTGTGGCCTATCATTCAAATTGAGAAGATAGACCTAAATCCAAACACTCTTACAGAATCTTCCATAATTTCAATTATGTCAATAAATCTAGACATCATGAGAGAAATTGTTGATTCACCTAGTAGTGATAAATTCATAAATGGAGATGTCTTCATTTCATCCGCTGAAATCCAGAAATCTATACTTCATCAACCAGGATAGAATAAGTTATAAAAATACCCAAGGAAAATAGTGATGTCGGTTCTCAATCCATCATCTCCTCTCTATCACCCCAGGAAGACCCTTCATCATCAATAGGATCAGAAATGGTAGCCTATTATTAAATATAATCAAATTTTAACTTCTCCTCTAACCATAGATATTCTGATTCATCATCTACTATGAAAGTATACATATAAGAAGTAACACATATTAAAGAATAAGGGGAAGATCTTAGGGATGCTCCTCCAGCATTTGAAGATGGTATCTATACCACTGTGGATGAACTCGGAGATATACATCTGGGTACATAATAAGATCCATGCCCCACATTAATTAGTTTATCCATGAATATTGAAGAGCTAGAAATGAATACTTCATTTATAAAGAAAAATAGAGATGTATTTTCTTGGAATTATACAAAAATTTCCAGTCTTGATCCTGATGTTGCCACTCATCATTTGGGTTTTCTAGAAGAACATCAAGGATTCAAGAAAGCAACATAAAGAACACACCCAAATTATGCCTCCAAAATTGAAGCTGAAGTTGATAAGCTTATCAAGGATAACTTCGTCTGAGAACACCAATATCCCAAATGGCTGGATAATATTGTCCCTGGGAAAAAGGAGAATGGAAAAATTAGAGTCTGCATTGAATTCGGAGATCATAATCAACATTTTCCCAAGGATGATTTTCTAGTTCTGATCATAAACCTCTTATTTGATGCAACAGCTAGCTGTGAAGATCATTCCTTCATGGATGGTTATTTTGGGTACAAAAAAATATGAATGGCTCCGGAATATGAATATTCTATAGCCGTAAGATCTCCTAAAGGTGTGTTTTTCTATCGGGTAATGCCCTTTGGGCTGAATGATACAGGTGCAACGTATCAACCTTCCATGCACCATATCATCAAACCCTTTTTAGGAAAATTTGTTGAATGTTATGTGCATGATTTGGTGGTTAAATCCAGGCAACATTCTTATCACTTGGACGAAATTAAAATCATATTCAACAAACATCGACAACACAATTTGAAGATGAATCCCTTAAAATGTGATTTCGGGGTAACCTCAGAAAAATATCTCGGCTTTGTTGTATGTCCTCATTGTATCAAAGTTGATAATTAGAAGAAAAAATCCATCCTTAACATGTCACCCAATAATAATTCTTAGGAATTAATAAGACTTCAAGGAAACATGGCATATATTAGGCATTTCATTGCCAATTTGGCAGGAATGTTTTTACCCTTCACCAGATTAATGAAGAAAAAAGTAAACTACCAGTGTACTGAAGAATGTCAAGAATCATTTTATAACCTCATGAAATATCTATTGAGTCCACAGGTAATAATGATAAAAGTTGAAGTAATACCACTTATTCTCTATGTGACAGCTTTAGAGAAATCATTAGGTTTCTTCATTGCCGAAAATAATGATGTTGGAAATGAAAAAATACTTTAATAGCTGAGTCAGACAATGCTTGAGGAAGAAACTTGATATTCAAGTATTGAAAAGTGCTTCCAGGCATTAATATTTGTAGTTCCAAAATTGATACACTTCCTACAACATCATGAGGTCCAACTGGTATCTTACAATAACCCACTCAAATTTGTCCTTATTTGTCCAATGATTAATGGTCATCTGGCAAGGTGGGCAGTTATTTTGCAGCAGATTGATATCCAGTCTGTATCTCAAAAGGCCATAATCAGCCAAGCTCTGGCCAATATCCTGGCTAAACACCCATCTATAGAAGATACATATTTAAATATTGAACTTCCTGATGAGGAAGTCCCTTCTATTCAAAATAATCCTCAAACCTGGGAAATGTACTTTGATGGTGCTTCCAGAATTCCAACATGGGAGAAAATGGATGATCCTAAATTCAATAATGTTGGGTTAGGAATCATGCTTATTTTCCATGGAAAATGTTGTATTACCCTATTCCTTCTTATTGTTGGAAGGCGATACAAACAATGATGCTGAATATCAATCTCCCATCACAGGCATGGAATTGGCGCTTCAGGCACTGGTGGACCACTTTAAGGTAAAATGTGATTCATATATCGTAATAAAACAAATCAATGTGGATTATTACATCATAAAATAAGGTTCAATCCCTTTGTGTGATTATGTTAGAGAGTTAATGGTGTAATTTCACGAAGAACTGATATTTTCTTATGTCCCGTGATCACAAAATGCCCAAGCTGATGCACTGGCTAATGCAGCCACAACCCTAGTATATCCAAATTGGGTTGAAACATTCATCTGAATTTCCCACCTTCGTATAGTTTAACCTTTTTTCAAATCAGAATAGATGAAATCAATGAAATATGTCCCATTTCTAGACCATATGGTCATACTATAGGATGGATGACACCGATTATGGAATACCTTCAAAATGGAACACTCCCACCTGATAGAGACGATAAAGAACAAGTCTAGTGATGTGTTGTCAATTTTAGTCTTTTTTATAGCTCAGATCACCAAAAAATTCTCTACAAGAATGTTTTTTAAGGAATTATCTTTAGATGTATTGATGGTGAAGAGACAATGGGTGTCATGAATGATGTACACGTAGAAGTTTGTGGTGCCCCCTAGACTGGACATAGAATTTCTAGTAAAATTTGAAGGCTTGGATACTTCTGGCCTTCAATGTTGCATGATTTTATTGATTTCACTAAGAAGTGTCATTATATCAAATTATGTGCCAACTTCATTCGTCGTCCCCCAGAGTTTCTTCATATGGCTAAATACTCTTGGTCGTTTACTACATGGGGAATGAATGTAGTAGGACCTTATCCTCAGACTATAGCGAAGCAGTTCATGAATATTATTACTGCTACTAACTTATTTTCCAAATGGGAAGAGGCAATACCTCTCAATGAAGACGATGTTAAAATAATTGTTAGTTTTTTCAAGTCTAACCTCATTACCAGACATGGTGTTCCTCATACCATATTGACAGATAATGGCACCAACTTTTGTTCATCGAAGATAAGAAAATTGTATCAAAAATACAATATCAGATCCAACCATTCATCTCAGTATCTTGCAGCGACCAATGGTCAAGTATAGGATTTCAATAAGACTATGTCAAACATACTTCAAATTATGGTGGATAAAGATAATAAGTCATGTCCTGATAAACTTTTTCATGCTCTATGGGATTATCGGACTACCACATGAACTACTACACTATCAACTACATCTTTATTGGTATATGGAACAGAAGAAGTCTTTCCTATTTAAGTCCAATTAACTTTTCATATAGTCACCCATTGTGAATAGTTATCTATAGATGAACAATCTTAAAAGCGATTGGATGAATTGGAATGACTAGATGAAAAAATATTGTGCACAATCCACCATTTAGAAGACTATCAGAATCGAATTACACGAGATTTCAATAAAAAAGTTAATCTTCATTCATTTATACAAGGAGAAATGGTATTGGTCCTCAAAACCACAATGATAATGGGAAATAATCCTCCAAAGCATGAGCCAAAGTGGGAAGGACCTTACTCAACACATAAGGTCTACTTCAATGGAGCTTATTCTTTAATCTCAATGGAAGGAGAAATTATTACAACTCCATCCAATGAAAGATTCTTGAAGAAGTAATTTGTGTAACACAAATACACCGATTGTTCTTGCTAAAGAACATTATACTTCATAGCCCCATCTATCATCAATCAATATGTTAAACTATGTTCCCTCTATTATCCAACATGATGTTAAAATGTGCATCGTCCGAACTGCAAGACGTTAAACTGCAATGCACCCCATGTTTGTGATACGTGACATTAAAATGTGATCTACTCATTCACAATTGTCTTTTAAACACTATTTCCATGCATTCCCAGGGTAGTGAACCATGCATAATCCACACACTATCCTTCATGGTCGCATCTTCCGCATCACGGTCGTCTGGTCTGGTGATGCCTCTTGTTTCTCACACCGAGCATGACTCGCGTGAGCTTAGAGTAAGCTTCAACCATGAAATCTTCTCTGGGCTGATAACCACACAGAAGTCCCAAACACCATATTCTGGTCATTGTCCTCAAGTACACCTTAATCACTGAATCCCTCTCAATTGGACTAAGCAGACTTTGATCCTTTCCTCCTAGGCTGGGTACATAGGCAACCTCCTATGATTCAATCCCGAAACCACTTTCTTCACATCAATTTGTATCCATCCCATAAGATGTTGATCTATGAAATCCCCATCAACCATCTTATTCATATCGATTCAGTTTTTTCCTACATGACATTAAACTATATATATCCCATCATCCTATCTATATGATGTTAAACTAAACAGTCCCTCATTGTCCTTGTTGCAAGACATTAAACTGCATAGCACTGGTCCATACATATGATGTTAAACTATTTGCAGTTTTGTCTTTTATGAAAATAAACTACAACAATATCTGATACCCTCACTTGAGAGGAATCATAATTGACATGGTCTCCAACCATGTCAAATTTCAAGAACTACTTATGGATTGATTATCATCCTTATGAGATACATAGTGATACAAAAGTATTTAATCTTGGGTATAGACATAATTTAAATAAATAACTCTTCACCCCTCATATGTACGTAAAATAATCTGTAGAAAGGGTATTTCAAGAACTATGTGCAGCTTGATTCCCTTGCTCATGGGATACGTTGGAACACTCGAGTATTCCACGAATCCATCCCTGATCTTTTGGGCATAACCCCAAACTACAGTTTCAGTCCCTTGACTGAAAATTCCCTCTGGGAGCATATGGTGTGATATAGAACACCCAGGTCTTTATTCAAATTAGGTTTATAACAAATGCACGATGTGTCTCCCTCAGTTTGGTCTGAGCTCTATGACCCTAAACTAAGATCATCCATGCTCTCATCCTGCATGACATTAAACTGTATTTCAAGAAATATGTGTGGCATGAATCTCATCCTAATGAAATACGTATTGACATCCAGAATCTCAATTCCGGACCCAACCACAACATTATACAAATAATATTCATGGTTTCCATAAACCTTTTCTTGACATCTAGTCACAAAATGTATGATACCTGAGAGTTCTTTTTCCTAACTATGCAGCACGTGTCCTTTGGTGGCCTTGCATAAGTTGTCTACATAACGAACCTATCAGCCAAAAGATGCAACTATTTTACTATGTAGCTTATTCCACAGTTGGCCATGCATAATTCAACCTCCATAATGGGTTTGTAAAGTAATGGTAACTTCATTCTTAGGAGAATACTCTTTTGTCCCTATTGGACTTAATGGCGATATGTAGGGATCTGCAAAAAAAACTGACATCCTTAACATATTTTTTTCATACACTTTTTCATGATCTTAAATTATTCACGTCTGTGGTTTACATTTTCCTCCGCCATATATTCAGAGAAATATAAAATAACTTTCGACCACTTGACCATATATCGTATAATGTTTTTATATCCAGTTTTAGTCATATAATTTAAAACAACAGATACCTTTTTTCCTATGTTTGGATCAGACCATAGTAGAAGTCACATTCCGCCAATTCAATGAAAATTCTAAATGGAAATATCCTCTCCATATTCACGTTACTTTCTCTATAAACCTGACTCTATGCATTGGAAAATTGGAATCTTGATGAAACATTATTTCTCTTTTAGCAATATAACGTCAAATTTATGATATTTCTATTGCCCGAATATGCAGCACATGCTTTTAAGTTGCCTTGCATAATTTTTCTATATAACAGACCTATCAGCCAAATGATACTACTAGTTAAATATGCAGTATATGCCCTATTTGTCCCCACACAATTCAGCCCCCATAATGGGTTTGTCAAGTAGTGGTAACTTCATTCGTAAAAAAGACTTCCTCTAATAACATTTATATTTTTTCCCATGTCATTCATTAGATTCAAAATTTCTCAAGTAACAGTTTACAATTTTCCCCTCCATACTTGAACATGGTAACATGTTTCCAATCAAATTATCAAGAATTGGGTCAATATCATCCATTCGGTCAAAGCTATTCGACCTTAAATATTAGCCATTTTATATTCTAACATGCATGAAATTAAAATGCCAATAACAAAAGGCTTGTTACTCATTAAATTGGGAACCTATAAAGGGTACTCTAAACAAAAGTCGTGTCCTATATCTCTAAATGTACACTTTGTATAATTTAGACAATATTGTGCAATTAAAAGATGATTTTTTTTGGTTTTTTATATAAACTTAGTAAAAAAATTTGTTCACTAGGCCCATTGGATTACGTAAAAATAAGTGAAATTATCACGAAAATGAAGGTACAAATGATTGAAAATGAAGGTACACATGATTGAAAATGAACAGTTTTTCATTGATGAACAAGATTAGAAGAACATATACAGACTAGAGTCTCTTCTATTTTTTCAGAAATTATAGAATAATTTCAACATGATTTCTCATCAATTTCACACCATCCCACGATTCATCAGCAAACACTTAATGTTCATTTACTCGACCAGCTTCACTCTCTTCATGTTGACGAAGTGCTTATTTGGAATCTTTGATGGATTTTATACCATATTCTTGGACTTCTTACAATGAATTATAAAGTTGTTCAATCTCCCCAATAACTGTATCTGCGCACTGAACTTGCGCTCCATAGACCCTTGATTTATCTAGATTTACCTCAGAGCTGGATCCTCTTTCCATTTTCGGATCCTACTCTCAGTGGGGAATTTTTTTGAAGCTCATTTCCATCAAATAGTAGAATGAATTAAAAAGGAGAATAACTTAAATCAAAAATAGGGTCACCCTTTGGATAAATTAAAAATAATTGATGATGGTAAGAACTAGGAGCCCATTTGGAGTAAGTCACACTATTCACTTCTGCACCGTGCAAGTAACTTGCGCGCCACCTATGGATCGCACAGCTCACTTTCTTGCCCTATTTGATTTTTCTCCCAAGGTGCAGGGTGGCCTATAAATATCCCCTATGGGCCCCCATTTAGTGGACGGATTTTACCAAAGTCAAATTCAAGCTCTGGTCTCCCAAGTATTCAACTAAACTCTTCTGAAGGCTTCTAAGGTTTCTTTTTTACCTATAATGGAAGACTTGAAGGAGTAGAATAAGGCCTATGTGTTTCGAATTCATCAAAACATGCACACATAAGTACCCAAACCTCTTTAAAAATGAAACACTTGCGCGCCGACCTACCATTTCGATGAGACTTGCGCGCTGACCTTTTAGAAACATCATTGGATAATAATAAATGCTTGGGTTAAGTCTCTCCCAATTATTACCCTACAAATTCATCATCGCCCATGTGAACCCATGCCATGCAAGTAAACTTTCATGACCAAGACTTGCATGCCAACATCAGTTGTTTTCCTCTATACCGTTCACCTCTCCTCTTCAAAATATTATCCCTCAAACCCCTATTTAAATACATTAATGGCATGGTTCCTTTGTTGGCTTCCTTATCTAAAATGAATTCCGTGAGAACCACACTTAATAACTCGTGACTTACAAGCATTATGTCATATTGTTAGGGTTTTTCTCCATATAACCTCATCCTTCAAGATGAGAAGATATTTGATTTAGGGCATCCTCCTCAGGAGTAATCTCTAAGTCCCCTTAACCTAGGCCTCCCTCTCAATAGTATTCCTGAGTCATAATTTCCTTTAAAACATGGCATCCTCCTCAGGTGTAAGTCCCAATCTTAATTTCATATGATTTGGGCCTCCTTCTCCGAAATAATCTCCAATCGTAAGTCCCTTTTAATTTGGGCCTCCTTCATAGGAGTAATCGCCAAGTTATAAGTCCCCTATAATTTGGGAATCCTCCTTAGGAGAAAGCCCTGTGTTAAAAATAAAAATATCCATAAAGTACAAATAACTTTATGGACCATGATCTTGGGATTATTTACTAATGTATGTCTTGGTCTTAATCTACTTAGTCAGTAATACATACATAATCCCCACATCATTTATTATGACTGCATCTTTCGTGGAACAATCGTCAGGTTTACTAATACCTCTTGTTTCTCAAAATGAGCAAGACTTACATGAGTTTAGAGATAAAAATTAAACACGACATATCTTTTTGGGCCATTAACCATGCATAAGCCCCATATTTCTTCACCCGAACTATGTGGAATTTGATCTCTTCCATAAAATTAGAGTACATAATAATCCTTTCTAAGGCTCAAGCACATCATTCATTAATTCTTTTCAGTCCCATGTAATGTTAAACTATATCCTTCTTATCAAACTACATGGGTTATGATTCTTTTTTAACAAGGATACATAGGTATCCCATCTGTGTGTATGATCCCAACTCTGAAATAATCCTAGTCATTATGAATGACAATAAACTTCAAGTGCCCCACTGAGTGGATTTAAAACCAGTATGGTAATCATAATGACCAAGAGATTTCTATATAATGTATTAGAGGATATCATTGAATAAAAATATCTAATACATACGGATGATTCTATATCAATGAAAAACCACAAATATAGATAAAAGATACTCTAAATCCCATACATATCAAATATCGATTGCCAAATCTAAAGGAAAACCTATTTTCATGCTTGGTGAATTAATTAGGATTCGTGAACATAACATAAATCTATAAGAGAGCCCTAGAGTAGGGAATAATTCCCCCCCAAAATGTGTGATTATCCTAACCCCCATCCTTTGTACTAATGAATATTTTTAAGCCTCATCAGTCCACAACTAATGAGAACCTACCTTTGGAAAGCTGGTCCAAATGGATATAAAATCATTGGGTATTTCTAGTTCTACGAATAAACCCGTTAGAAACTAATTGAAAAGTTTTAACCTTAAACAAAAAAGGTCATCCCCATTTCAGATGAAACATTAATTTATTTATCCTTATTATATTCTATTAGAATCATTAGTGAAAAACGAATCACATCATTTCATGATGTGGTACCCCTCCTTAAACATGTAGATTGTTATAGTATTCCCTAGAGAATTGAAAGTAATATTCATATATGATATAATGAATCTAAATGTATAATTATATTATAAATATCATATATATATATATATATAAACTTTATATCCATCATCATACCCAACCATGAGATGTGCTAATGGAAAAATTAATGATATTGGTTTGTGGGGAGGTAGTCCGCCGTACTTACAAATGAATATTTCCTAATAAATTTAAATGAAGTGGAGATAATTATAGGTCGTCAAAATATTATAAAAATATCAATGTATTTATAATATAAATTTTTTATTATATAATCATTTATAAATAATAATTTAATAATGTGGAGAATGAAATAAAATAAAAACTCTTATAGAATAACGTTGCATCTTTTTCATGTAACCTAATTAGGTTTTCCCAAAAAGAATTCCTAGGTTGGATTTATAAAAAATAATGGATGTAGGATGAAATTATAGAATTTTATTTTTGAATTTATTATTTATTTTATTAACTAAATGATTATTATAGTTTTGAGAGGAGATGATAGAGTGTTTCATTTTATAAGTGGGGTGAGTGTCACACTTGTAAGGTTTGAAAAGAAAAATATATACCCCCATTTTTTCAAATGAAAAATGGTCTCAAATAGAATAATATAGAAATTTTTAAATTATAGTGTCGAAATATGTCCATAAAATTGATTTTATATATGTAAATTTGAAATTTTAAGCAATATTTTTTTGATGAACCCCCGATCAACCCTTTTTACCTTAACAACAGTAAATGATTTTTACAATATTTACTATTCATTATGGTAAAAATAAATTAGACATTATTATATAATATAAATTAATATTATTCCAAATATGGAATCCATTTTATCAAAATCAATTAAGATAGGTGGAAAATGTAACATACAAATTAATCTTAGAGATGTGATGAGAAAGTGGGTTTTCAAAGAGAAAATGTTCAAAAATTTACAGTGTTTTTATATCAAACTTATATATTAAAATGATTCCCATGAACTAAATTGGTATCATTGATATATAATTTTTATGAATTTCATTTAAAACGAATTTAAAATATAATTTATTTGTCTAAAAATTATACTATAAGTGATTTTTAAATTAATATTATAGTATTTTTCATTATTCATCAATAAATAAATCATTTCAAGAAATTAACTAAATTTCCCAGTAAAATAATTTTGACATTATGATTTAAAAAATAAAATCAATTTTTTAGGTAATGATTCTAAATGAGTTTAAAATATGTTTTAAAATAAGTGCACAAAAAGGTGACAAAACAAATTTTTTAGAAAATATATTTATAATGGAAAAATTAGATTTATTCTTATAATTTTCCTAAAAAACACATAAGATAAAAGTTAAATAGTTGAAAAAATATATAATATTTAAATTTACTTCATATAAATAAAAAATGTTGTTTTTTAATTTATTGAGGCAAAATACACGTTTTTTCCACAAATTTGTTTTTAGAAAAAGACTTCCGTTATTTTCAAATACTTTTTATGTTTATTTTTTTTAATTGGTCAAAAAATAATTTAATTATATACATGTATAAACCATATATTTATTTAATATTTTTAATCCTATTCATACCTATCATTCTAATTCCTTTGAGATTATAATCATTAAAAATAATAATATTTTAATAGTACAACGTGTTTCGTTTATTCTTAAGTGTTGATGGTAACACAAGTTAATATAAGTGTTGTATATAATGAAAAATATAAAACATATTAAACATAATTTGAAATGTTTCTCATAAAATCATAAGGTATTATATTCAACTCCCTTAATGAGAATTTCTCCCTCGAAATTCATCACTTTAGTACCATAAAATGAGGATCATTTGTACACATTACATCCCTAAGATCCCATGTAGCTTCTTCTAGATGTTGGTTTTTCCCCAAAATACATAAAACAAGTGGGTTGAATTATTTTCAAATATATTTTTCTATTTGATTAATAATATATACTAATTGTTCCTTATAATAATGGCCATACTCCAAAAGTATGAAATTTGATTCCACTACTTGTGAATAATTTAGTATTTACATAGTCATGAAAGATACATGAAATACATCGTGAACCTCAGATAGATTCATTGAAAGCGGCAAGAGATGTGCTATGATCCTAATATGATAATTAATTTCAAATGGATTTATATATCTATGGATTAGTTTTCCATTATTTCATCTATTTATAAATTCATAGAAATTATATCGGAATAATAAAAAAATTATACAATGTTGATTATAATATTTATAAAATTTTTCCAATATTTTCCCCTACATTTTACTGAATGATCATACATTATCCTCAATTTCAAATCTAGATCAGGTCCCAATATATTTCTCTCAATTACTTAATTCTTGTACATCATGATTTTAAACTTATTTAAATAAATGGCTTCATAATGTTTCATCTGAATTCTCAAGTGAAAGATGTTTTTTAGAGAAAACTCAAATTGAGAAAGGTGTTGATCACAACCACCATTGATATACATAGTGTATGATATTATCATATCAGATAAGATTTGAATTGTCCCCATAAACTGATTTTATATCTTAGGATGATAAAAAGTGCTGACACTGAACCATATATTGATATATTTATGATGAATTCAAAACAAAAACATTGTGGTCTACATTGTGTCCCAACTATATACAATTAATTTCAGTACCCCATTAAACCTTATCAATTATTTAATGTGAATCATAAAAAATGGTTATGTGGATAAATATTATCCAGTAATAATGAAGTGTTTTGAATTCATAATTTGATTTACTACAATCCGTAATTACCTCAACATCAAATATAAATAAACCCTAAAGGCCACCAGTTCCATTAATCTTATTTTCAAAAAAATTGAATGCATTCCCCCTCAAATGAATTTTTCACTAGCAAATATAAAAAAATGGGTTGTATTTAAAGAAATGTAAATTAAAATATCCTTAATCTTGATAAACTACCATCACACAAAATCTCAAAAGGGGTTTGAATGACATTGAGCATATGATCAATAATAAACTCATAAAAACATGATGGTATCTATAACAATTAAGTTAATATTATATATAGATATATACACTTACAAATGATAGGTCATACTTTATTCCCTGTATAGAATCGTATAAAATGATAAAAAATTCATTATAACAATGTGTTAATAATTATATTAATATATAATATCAAATATAATTCTATTTATCCACAATCTATTTATAGAGATATAATCACATTAAATATCATAATAGGATGAATAATGAAATTTTTATAGGGACTTTTCATACAAAATCAAACATGAAATTCAAAACTAAGTATGGTAGGATAAGTTTACCATAATTACAATGATTCATTTCATCCATTATGATAGCATAATAATTCACTACGTCCTTTATCATCAGCTGATATTGTGTCTCGTCATCTATATGATACCTTAGACTGTGGAATTGATTCACATAATTCCCAAACTCCTTGTACATGAAACACAATAGTGTGGGTGTGAAATGTATTGATCTCTCTTTTTATTCATTTCATTTATTATTATCTTCACATGACTCCGAAATTCTTTTTCTAAATTTTTAGCCTTCACACACTTGTAACACATTATTATTCCTTTCATGAATCACCTATGTAATCCTTCCCACAATTTAATCATGTAGATGTTTGCAACTTTTTCTTCCATCCATCTGACATATAATTGGAATTTCCATGGAACACTATCTCACTTTTTTATCACCATAACATATAGGGTTTTTATATTTTATTTCCAATTATTGTGAAAAATGAATTTTTTCTTCATATCATCCAATGTCCCTTATTTATAGTGGGAATCGAATATTTTGTTTTAATCAACTAAAGAATTGGTCGAACATGCATTTATGATGAATGATTGTACCAATGAGTACCTCATAAGTCTTGTAAAATTTACTTTATATGTACTGACATGATTATATTCCTTTTTCTAAATATTAAGTAATTCTTTCTTAATTTTCATAAAAATAATACAAGGAATATACTTACTAAAATATAATATTTTAAACTCTTCCAAATTCATGGACTTAATTTAGTTTTTTTCTTTTATATTTAGTAATATTCCCAAATTGGTCTTCCACATCCTCAAAATATTAGACATAATTAATTATTTTTTCATTCTCTAAACAATGGATCATATAAAATATCTTTCTATTTGTACAGTTCCATTTCTTATCAACTATAGGACTAGAGGAACCACTAAATAAATATGGGTATTGCCTCATGAATTACACATAGAACATTGTTCCATGATTTTCTCATTTTTATGTTTAGCATTTGTCATTTCTTGAGAAATATGTTTGATCATAACAATATTGTAATAAATTTAATCAACCATAAAATTTAATTTCTTAATTGTACAATCAATGCATTCTTCATTACATTCATCATTAACAAGGTTCCTTCGGTTTCGATAAATTGAATAAATCTCCAAACCATAGTGTATGAAACAATAATAATAGTTAGGAATCACATAGTCATGGTAAATTACTTATAGGGTTTCTAAATCATGACACATTTTTTAATATATGACACCATAAGTTTATCCTTGGCCATTCGTATTCATCATCCATTTAAATCCTTCATAATGGTTTTTAAATAGTTTGTAAATTTAAAAATTTACCACATGGAGTGTCAAACCAGGTGTGTAGAAAGGCTTGTTGTCATGCACCAGGTAATGATTGTGTCTATGTAAATATTCCATATTGTAGTTATTTCCTTTAGGTACCTTTGTACTAAATCCCCAACCAGTTATATTGTCTATACAAGGATTGAATTCCTTAGAAACTATACACTATATCATTTTAAAAAAATCTTGAAACTTTTCCTCTACTATGACTCATCTATATAATTATCCTTATATATATCCCTATACATATCCTTAGAAATATCCCTTGGGATCTAATTTTTTTTCTCATCATAGATTCCAAATGTTAACTAAACATTTCATCTAGTGCCAACTATATTAACCTAGGATTATCAAAAATAGATCTGACATTTGTATAATTAATATTCAGTACTTTACACAATCACAAGACTAATGAACATAGTTGTTTAGTTCCTTTAGAGATGAGGTATAAAATATTTTTATTTATTAAATGATCTTCAACATCTCAGTTAAATATCCTCTTATTTAGTAATCATTATATAAATACAATACCAGAAACCTATGTTTATAACCTCGAGAGAGGAAACATAAGAAAGGCTGAGCTCAAATTCTCAGTAAGGGTAAACAAGGGAAGTATCAATATTTCAAAGGCACATGGGTATGAAAAAAATAGGATATAATCTAAATATGACACCCTACATAAAATATATCATTGAAATGAGTAATGAAAAAAAAATCATGGCCAGTCAAAAGATGTGAATTGTAATAGAATCAAAGGAATTAATCTATGAGTATATAAAATTGGAATAAGACATATATTATTTGAATAAAAATGATATAATAAAATTTTCTACATGTATAAATAGATATGTGTTAACTCGTTATATTAAGGACACAAAATTATACCCTCATCTAAACTTATTGATTGGAAAATAGGTCCATGCACAACATTATGGAAATAAAATAATGGTCTATGCATAACAGTATGAAAATGTTATTAAGTTCACACATAACATTGTGATCATGTAATTAGGTTAATTTATTACATTATTAACATGTAATAATGTTCAAACATACATATTTACTCATTATTTATCATTCTTTTGCCAATACAATATAGGGAGATATAGGTCTCACCAGTCACATAAGAAAAATCATATGTATATGTGTGAAAAGATCCTAAAATTTCATCATATCATATCCCATGAAATAAAATGGGGAATATAAAAATTTTAACATATCATAACATCGGGAAAATTAATATCTTTAATAATAATTTCATCATTTCATCTTCTCATAAACCATTGAATAATGAATCTAGATTTATAAGAATTTTATCATGGTATAACCCATGGAAAAGAAATGGGTTTCATAAATATCATTTCATCACAAGAAAATAAAATAAATAATTATAATGGTATCATTGGTTTTTATACACAAAAATTAATAAGTTACACCAAAGGATGTCATCTTATAAGGGGAATGATTAAGAACTATCATTTGGTACATTTCATGAGAAAAATAACTTTTCATTGAAAATCATTTTTTAAAAGTTTTTTTTAAATCGATTTCATTGAATATAATGTTTAAAACTTCTAAAATGAGACTCAATAAATTTATCGTTCATGAAATTAGGAAATTCCATTCATGATATACTTGTTAAAATAACTATTCTTTTCAAATATTTGATAAAATACCAGTAGACATTGTTTGGAAAATGATATTCAGGTTCCTTTCAATTTTTTTTATAATATGCTAGAAATGGTTAAAAATAAACTATAAAATTTATTTTTTGAATTTAAAATCATTTCTGAAACCATATTACTATAATATATATATTTGGAAAAATGGGGTTTTCAATAGAAGTGGTAAATAAAGACGTTTTTCCAAAAAATATATATCTAGAACTCATGTTTAAATTGTACAATCATAGTTTTTATATGTATTGTTTTTTACTATTATATGGATTAATTTCAAGACCACCAGCTAATAAATGTTCAATTCTAAGACTCATGGTTTCTGGAATAAATGTTTGAAGAATATTAAAATATTAAATAGCATGCACACACAATTTTCATAAAAAATTAGAATAACATCTAAATGGGTGCCCAAATCCATAATCCAATTGAAAGGTGTGTTCAATGAAGTGGATTTACCCTAGGTGTGGCTAAACATCATCTAGTGCTAATTGGTAATGAAATTTATTTTTAGGGGTTTTTAATTAAATATAACGCATAATTTAAATTTATTTGAATATATTGTTTTATAAAATAATTCTATTACATTGAAATCCCATAAAATTAATTTGAAATGCCCTGTTAATATTAAATAATTATATATAAGTAATTATTTATGTGCATGAATCAGTCACAGATCAATCCACACACAAATTATACCGTTACGAATCAAATTTTGTGTTTTAATTTTAAAACTAACATT
The DNA here is from genome assembly GCA_963277665.1 of Viscum album. Taxonomy (NCBI): domain Eukaryota; kingdom Viridiplantae; phylum Streptophyta; class Magnoliopsida; order Santalales; family Viscaceae; genus Viscum; species Viscum album. The sequence goes on from OY728131.1 coordinate 1,018,878,992, forward strand.
TTAGTTGAAAATATTTTCACTAACTACAAACAATGAAAACACATTTCAATTTCCTGTATTATTTAGGAAAAAATTAAAAATCGTTTTTTAATATTATGAATTATCCTCCTAAAAATATGACACATAGTCTTGCCCGTATGATTTGAAGTATGTGTTTTCTGTTTTAAATTTCATAATTTTTCAAAGAACACATCCTATACTCAAAAATTATAAAACCAAATCAGATTGTCTTTTTTCACTTTACAAAACTTTTTCATAATGTAATTTATATTTTATAGGATTTAGCCTCACAAAAATCTGATAGATGATGTGGGTGATATGAAAAAAAGTTTGTTTTTCATTTAAAGTTGACGTTTTAGTTCAAAACACATATCACATTTTCAAAAACAATAAACTGTTATTTTATTTTCATGATAAATTTTGAAAATAATACATAAGAAATATATTAAATATTGGATTTATCTATTCAATATTCTGACACATGCAGAAACCATTATGATTCAATATGCATGTTTGGAGTTTATAAGTAACATTCTAGTTCAAAACATGCTTTACTCTACAAAAAAATTAAATAAAATAAGATTGTCTTAATAATTTACAACAAATTTCCATATGTCAATTATGATGAGTAGAAATAAGCCACATGAAGATATGATACATGGTGTAGATGACATGACTAAAAATGTATGTTTTTTTATTAAAGATGATATTAAAGATCAGAACATGGATTATATACTCAAGATAAAAAAATCATTTTGTATTCATAATTTTTGAAAAACAATACATAAATAATTTTTAATGTGTAGGAATCAACCATATATTAATAAGACCCACGAAGTAATCTATGTGACTAAAGCTATATGTTTCTATTTAAAAGTTATATATTAGTTCAAAACATGTTCAAGCCCTAAAATATTGGAAAAAAACACATATTTAATTGATAATTTAGGAAAATAATCCATATGTAACTTATAATTTATATAAACTATCTATTTATAAATCTAAAAAAAATTTATCCTATATATCTCAATGTTTATGTTTATTATTCAAAAGAAATATTTTAGTTCAAATTGTACATCAATCTCTAAAATCTAATAACACAACATATAATTTTATTAATAAATTTATAAAATAATATAGAATCTATTTTAAAAATATATGAATTAACCATACATTATTTTGACACATAGTGTGCCTAATTTACAAATGAATGTGTGTATTGGTTTTTTAAAATTGTAATTTTAGTTCAAATCATACATGACATAAAGAAAACAAGTCCAATGTAGTTTAAATTCAATGATAATTTTGGAAAATGATTGACAGATCAATTTTAATTTGTAGGAGTAAAATTTAAATCAATTAAACACATATTGTCTTAGGTGGAACTAAATGATTATGTTTTTAGCTAAAAATTGACATGTTAACTGAAAATGTGAGTCACTAGCTAAAAAATAAATATTAATATTAATATTTTGAACCATTATAAAAATATATGCGTAATTATTATTTTTCTCATAATCATCCATGTGTAATTTGGTAAAAATGCGATCAGTGTGACGTAAAATGCGCAATTTCAATTTAAAAGGGGTATTTTCGTAAAAACTTCTCTCACTCACTAAAAAATGCTAAAATGAATTTCAATTGTATGAATACATTTATAAAACTATATATAAGTATTTTTCAAGGTATTGATATTGCATTTCAATTAATTATATAGTATAGCTCATATGTCTAAAAGAGCATGTTTGTAGTTTAAAAATGAATTTTATTATTGAAAATTATTTTCATTTATTAAAAAAATAGTTATTATTGGAATTAATTGATAATATATATAAGAAACAATAATACATTTTTTGATGTGTAGGAATTAACCACACTAGAATCTGAAACATGGTGTTTCTAGTGAGACTGGATGTGTGTGTTTTTATTTAAAATATATTACTTTTTCAAAACTCACATTAATTAATAAAATTCATGAAAACATTTTCATATTGTATTAATACTTTGTTAAAATTACCCATAAGTTATTTTAGATATGTAGGAATTAGATTCTTGTCATTATGACTCATTGTGTACCCAGTGTTTCTCAATGTTCCTATTTTGACATTAAAAGTTTCATTTTTGTTCAAAATGCATGTCACTAACTAAAAAATGAGAAAAAAAACTATATTATCCATGATACCTTAATAAAATTTCCAAAAATTAATTTTATACAAATAAGAATCATCTATATAAAAATTATACACACAATGTGGTTAGAATGATTGAAAGAGGGTGTTTTCAGATTTAAAGTTAAATTTTAGTTTAAAACGTGCATCAAATATTCAAAATAAAGAAAACATTCACAAATTTCCATCATATTTTAGAAGAAGAATCCATAAATATATTTTGATGTATAAGACTAATCCACATGTCAGTATAACACATGATGTGGCTGGTATGACATAAATGTGTCTTTTTATTTAAAATGATGTTATATTTAAAAATAGCCATAGTGTACTAAAAATCATTTAAATTATTTCTGAATTTGTTTATATATTTTGCAAAAAATACAAAAATATTTTTCTATGTGTAAAAATATACCAAACATTAATATGACACATGGTGAACCTGATATGAATCGATGTTTCTGTTTTAGGTTTATAAGTAACATTTTTGTAATACATTAGATAAAATTTTTGTTTTATTTATTTATTTATATTATGATTAAAAAAAATATTCTTAGTATAGATAAAACCATATTTTATTCGATACTGGGTGGATTTTTCATTAACTACTAGCATGATAATACCATTTTTGGAAGGTGCATCAAAGAAAACTGAATAGTTTTTTTAAATAAGTTGGAATAATGATTATAATAAATTTCATGAAATAATGTAATTGTATATACCAATTTTTGAAATATAATTATTATAACTGACGCAATTTTTATGTTTTTTAATGTGATATAAATTTATTTGTAATTGAATTTTATATTCTTTGATGTTGTGTACTATAGCACAATACACAACACATTTTCAATAAGGATTTTATATGGGATATTTTCTACATTGAAAAACATCCCATCGTTGGTGCTAAAAATCATTGATAAATGGAAACCTTGATTAGAATTGTTAATGTGCAACACCTAAAAATTCTAAAATATTTACATTTTATTTTATAGTGTATCTTGCATGAAACAATGATGTTAATACAACCGAAAAAATATATTTCATTCAATTTAATATCATTAAAAACTTACGGAACATGAAACCCTGAGTCTAATTGAATTGTGATATAGAATACCATTTTAACCAAATAGTTATATTTGTTGGTATGAATAATTTAAAAAAAACTAACAAAATTATTTTTATATATTTATTATAAATAATATTATATTGATTAAAATTAAAATTAAATGTTTTCTGAAAATCAATATTTTCTAATAGACAATTTAATTGTGCATTGGGAACATAAATAAAAATTAATATTTTCCAAATTTAGAAAATTATATTGATAAAATTAACATTATTTTTTATAGAGTAATTTCAAATTTATCTTAGGGTGAGTTTTTTGAAATTTTAGGAAATATATAATTTTTTTTTAATAATAAAAAATATTGATTTTAAATTAAAAATGAATTTTTATTTAAATTATTTATGAGGAAAAATTATATGTTGATTTTTTAAAGTAAAATATTATTAATTATATACATATTTATAAAACTTACCTAATTATAATCATTTTCATATGATATCTTTTTCATCTTTGGAACATTTTATCCATTGAAAACCTATTTTCTCATCATGCATATGGGATTAATGGTAAAATATTTTTTTCTACGTATAAGTATAAAATTTGAAAAATTATTTTCAATATTTCTATTCAGTATAATTTATAATTTCTAATAAATCGAACAAAATTTTTTACCATCATGAATTGTAAAAATAGATAAAATCAATTACATTGTTTATGGTAAAAATTGAATTATATAGGGGCTAAACTAAAATGAAAAGGGTTAAAATCACATAATATATTTCAAAAAACTATTTCCATACATATTTGGACTCTATCATGTATATTCATCTATAATACAATATTTTGGATCCTTTTTATTTAAAAAACTAAGATACAACATATTAATTTCCAAAATTACATTTGTGCCACTCAAATCAATTTTAAAAGGCCACCCTTTACCCTCTCTTATTAACACATTATATCCATTTTTTACCCTGTACATGTCCATATCACTTAACAAAATCCCTATTATCTTCCTATAAGAATTATTGTTTATAATAATTCTATCCAAGTAAGGATTTTGGAAAAATCCTACAGATGATACTTGAAAAATTGCTAATGTTCTTCAACGAGATTTTTTTTATTTCCTCATCAACATAAATAAATTCCTATTAATCAATTATGATAAAATAAATCTGGTATAAATAAGATTCTAATATTTTTTTATGTTCATTTCATGACCTAAAAAAATCTCCACTTCAATCAAATGGGTTATATAATTATTATTCAGGTTTACATTGAACTACTATCTCGCAAACTAATGTCATTAGTTTTTCCAGTACCACCTATAATGATTGATTATGTTGATGGATTTTAAGTTTATATATGATTTTTATATCATTAATATACCATTTCTGTCATTATTTAATATATACATCTATTTATTTTATATTATTTAGGGGATATGAAAACATCGCTCATTTGTACGACGTATCATAGCCTTGCGAAGCGATGTAATTCGTCTTTCAATAACGCCTTACATAGATGGTGACAATGATAGATTTTTTGATTGCATATGATATAAATGAAATAATTATGATGTTAATCAAATAATTATAATTATGAAAAATTAATATATAAATTTTTTTTTTACATTTTTACTCAATGAATGATGATAACGTCATTAATGTATTTGTGCACTATTCCCTTAATGAAACAATGTGACCCTATTTTAATCACCATTCAAAACATATGATATATATAAGTAAATTTGATGAAATAATATCGTATGTATTATATTATGATCATTCATTATAGATAACACATTACTTATCATTTTTTTAAATGATCATTGGAAAATGGTTAACTTTCTCGTGTGAAAATATGACTATCCTTCTCTATGATCGTATCTTACTTCATTTCACGATGGAATATTTCATGATTGGTATTACAATTATAATTAATCTATAATAATAATAATAAGAATCATAATTTCATTATTATTATTATTTATATGATGAAACTTTATAATATTCAATATAATTGGAACATTCCTGATGAAGCACGAATGAGAATACATAGAAATTGACACACAAAACAATGAAAATAGTGAATGATTATTAACCAATAAGTAATAAGATGTAATGAATGATATTATATGATATTATAAATATTAAAAGGGTTCAATTTTTAGTTATTAAAATGTTGAAAACCACTATATTGAAGGTCAAAGAATGTTCATCCAATTGGAAACATGAGGTAAGGGAATTCATCTTAATTTTCATTCCATTAAAACTTATTTGTTATTATACACCAATTCATATTTATATTGTTTATATAATTCCACATTTACATGTAATATAATCATTGATTCAACATTCATGGTATTTTATGTTTCAAATTGAATTATTCTATCCAGTGGGATTTGACATGGAAATTAGAAAGTGGTATAAGTTGATGTTAAATCCCACTTTCTTTTGTGATTGTGAACTTTATCTTAAAATAATAACTTTATTATGATCATTTTCATTTTAAATTAAAATTATATTAAATATTCATATTTATATATAATGGATATAAATATTTCAAAAACAATATACCATTTTTATATATGGTGTTTACTTTTATAGTTATTGGATTAACTGAGTAAATACTGATTAATCGGTAGATTTTACTCAATAATGATATTTTATGATAGGGAATATTAATTCATGAATTAATTAGATAACATTATATTTAATAAATTATTTTGAAATGCAGGCATGGGTGGGGACCATTTATATATATCTGCTCGATGCATCGTCATGTTAAACGAGACAATCTATTTGGCCAAATCAAATGGGTATTTATAAAATAATATTAAAATCTATTAAGGATATATCCTGAAGGTAGTGTTATCAGGTTCATGATACATGATTTCCAATAATTAATATTTTTTTTCATTAGTAATATATTTATCTTATTGTCCATTATCGTTTCTCATTGATATTATCTCTAGAGGCATTTCATTATTCGTTTATTTATTAAATTCCATGTGTCTTGAGTTATTTAAAACTCCATATTGATTATTCCTTATCTTATCAAGATAGTTATGTTATTTAAAGGACTTTTTTATTAAATTAATTAAAATTCCATATTGCTTATTATTTATATACTCATGATAGAATCCGTTCCACTAACCCTTACTGACCATTTGAGGAACCCCTTAATTTTTTTACTTCCCCATGATATGATGAAGAGATATATGAATAAACATTAATGGATAAAGTTCGTTTTTATTTTAACAAGTTTTATGTTATATTTTATATTCCCATTGTAAAATGTATGTCTTGTATGTATCCAATTCTCCAAAACTATTGAACTGGTCTGTCCTTCTAGAATTAGCCCTATGTATTTATTCTAATGTAATAAAGCATACACTGACTCCATGATACTGGAGTCGGTGTCATTGCCTAATGATGAACCTTCATCAAATTATTTTTAGCTTTATTGAAGGGTTTTATAATAAATTATTTTATTGGTGTTGATAATATCCATAATAATTATATCGAACTTATAACATTAATAAATTTTTAGTTTCGATGAAAACCATTTATAGTTCTCATTAAAACCTGATCTATATTATTTTCAATGATATTTGATCTATATACAAAAATATACACAATCTAACTAAACCGAATTTCTACCCTCTGATCCTTCAGTGTACACGTAACTAATACATTCTATTGTAAAATTAAAATCGACTACATGGTCTGACTGAATGGAAAATTCACTACAATTGTTTACTAAACATTATTTGATCCTCCAGCCTAAACTAGCTTGATCTGCAATCCCACACTCAATCTTTTACAACCATTCCCCCCTCAATAATCCTAAATGATATTGCTACATATGATTTATCGTTTTTTATTCATAATCCCAACACTCAAGACCTCCCTCATTTATCTGATTCTAATGATTCAAACCCCATTATCTATTGAAAATTCTCGAGGAAATATTTGTTGGCATTCAACATGTAATATATGGTAAAAGCTCTATTATAATGTGATCTATTAAAGAAACAATGTTATAGGTCATGTCATAGGTTTGAATAATAATTATTTGTTTAGAACAAATAATGACCAATCTAACAACATTAATATACTATCATTTTATCAAATTATATTTACCAAATCTATTTATTTATATAAAATAAATTAATTATTTATAATTTATTTAACAACTAATAAATATATACAAAAATTAAATTTTATAGATATAACATTTATAATAAAAATTATAAATAAACTAAAATAACTAAAATACACAAATGAAATTTATTAGGTTTTTTTTGACTATACATTGATAGGGATAATCAGCATAAAAACTCATATATTGTTCTTCTCCATTAATATAATGTCATACTTGTGGCCTGACCTCTTATTTATATAAAAATACCATAAAATGGACATGGTTTTGGAATATAGCTTTATATATAATTTTATATGCGTTAAATTGTGCATTTATTCCTTAAAATCATGAAATTCATGGAATCTTTATTTTAATTATGGTTTAAGAAAAATATTAATAAATATTGTGTGTTTCAATTGATTAATTTTTATTTAATAAGGTGTGTGAAAATTCAATTTCTTTTGTACCTCACCAAATAAACATTCTAAGGTAAATTATGAAATATAGGATCATTAGTGCCATCCAAATTTTTTTCAAGATTCATCATACAAATTAGTTTAACATTTCTCTTAAAAAAATAAAAAAAATATGTTCTTAAACATTCAATTAATTAATTATTTAAACTATTGATGCGATACAAAACAAAAATATTTTATTACATTTCAAATAACATTAATTGGATTAACTCTCCATTATTTCATAAACAATTCATTTGAAACTTTTTTATTGTCATTTTCTAGGTTATATTACCATTTTCCCCCCTTAATAAAAAATTTCTAAAATTCCCTACAAACACCAAAACATTCAGAATTAAATTTATTGATTTTTTCAATGGAATAACCATTAAATAATTTATTAATAAAAAATACTTATCACATAATTACAACCATAAGACCATAAGTGTATGAATTCTCACAAAATTTATTGCATTATTTTCTATCATAAAAAATCCTTCAAAAATAGATTACATTAAGTCATCATAAGAATATTAATAAAATTTTAACATTTATTAATTTATGAGGTATAATTCAAGAGTGTAACACCCAGGAACCCATTATATTCTGTTGTTTTAAATGAATTTGAACAATCTATAATGATATCTTATATTTACTGGTCCCTTTTCCTTAAATTATTTTATAAATTAGTTAATTCTATTAGATTTAGTGTATTTTTAATTTTATATTTTAAATATAAATATTATAAAATAATTTAATGTAAAATTTGATTAATATGGTTAATAATAGTGGAATCTTTTTCTTGGTGTTAATGATGCCAAGTGAATTAATGATAATTTTACAGTATTTATGATGACTGTATATAAATTATAAGGATCATTCCAATGTGAATTAATGACGCATTACCTGAGGTCAAACATTTTAGTGTCATATTAATGAAAAATTTAACTTATTTGAGTCTTTTGATTGATAATTTATGGATATTATTTCTTTACCGTATTTTTTTATTTATTTACTTATTTTTATTTTTATATGTAGGAATATATAATTTTTAGATACATGTTTTTGGTTAGAGTGTTTATGTCAAGTGGGTTCATGAATTGAGTACCCAATGTTTTTTTTAAAATAGATTTATTTTAAATCCCTTAAATATTAAAATACAACCCATTTTTTCAATCTATGTAGTATAAAATAGATCGCAATCATTTTAATAATTTATAAAAATATTTTCTATGTCCAGGATAAATAGTATAAAATATCATTGGTTCCATTTAAATAAATTAACTTGATCAAAATACTATATGAACACAAATTAAGATAAACTATCAAAGTATTTATTTTGTTTATAATTAGAACAAATTTGCTTCAAAGGGAAAATAAAGAAAAAAAATTAAAGCACCCAACAGAAAGAATAAATGAAAGAGGTTTTGTCTCAAGTAAAGACATGTTCCTCTACAATTGGTGATCACCCACTACCAAGAAGTTTATATAAAAAAACAATATAATCTAGAACCCAGATTGGGTTTTGTAAAAGTTTACAAACTATCATAGTCACACACGAACTCTTCCACAGTTATATGTGTGAGTTAAAATTAGAATGCCACACAACAACATCTACTAATATTATCCATGGAAGTATAGGAGTAAGAAATTTTGAGAATATATCTTGGTATCATCCAATTCAGTTCAATAAATAGTGTACATTTATAAAAATATATTATAGTACACACTGATAAAAATGTAATAATGATAAAAATAATAGAGCAATATAGGAATTTAGAGTTTGGAGATGCTAAGTCAGTTGTAATAAATCATGTGGATGATTATTTGATTCTTTAGTGAATATTTATTCGGGTTTTATTGAAAATTTTAGGAAAACAAAATTCTATAGACTCGTGTTCATCGGTTGTAGGAATGCACTGGATTCAGTGATGTAGTTCACCTTCCCAGTTATTTTTTGGTAACAAGTAATGTCTTCTTGTCTAAAACCTGGTCTAGATCTTCCTGTTTTCATGAATTTGGTGTTATCAGCTTGCTATCAATCCACAACATCCACTATTGTATCATTTCCCACATGGGGGAATTTGCTTCAATTTTATTAGTTTTAGAAAAAAAATCTAGATCAGCTTCTTTCTCATACTAAACATTTTGACAATTTTTTCCATTATTTTATCATGTATTAATGAAAAAATAATAAAAACGGAATTATATTTCATAGATATATCCGTTAAAATAATGTAATTCAAAAATGTTTGTTAAGAAGAAAGTGGTGGTTCCTTAGACTAGTGGTGACTCAATATCTGACGATATCTCTCTCTTGCGGTATGTCATTCTTCCAGTGTCTCATACATATCCCAATTTCCATTATTTTATAGGTGTCACAACATGAAGAATCTCTTCTGGTGGATTCTTGTCACGAACCGACCCACCGGGCTCGAGTTGTAACTCCCCAAGCCCGCCTTCAATAGGCTAGGGGATGGAGAATAGCGTCGAGTTGGTTATCACACACATGGGAGGCATTATCCTAACGTAACTGGACACACGCACCCACATACACCTCCATGAAATAGTGTAGGTAGATATATATATATATATATATATATATATATATATAATGAAAAGGAATTTCATGCATACATTTATCCCAAAACAGAGTACGATAAAATTACAGAAAGAAAAAACATGCCCACCAATGGAAAACTACAAAAGTATCCATCCTTCTCAGAATGAGGGAAAACTCTGCAAAAAGCAACAGCCAATAAGCTCCTTGGCACAACTCCGGTAAACACCCCAGTCAGTCAGTTCATCCCAGAAAGAGGGAACCCAAATGAGAGAGAAACTCCATCTCGAAACCATCCTCGGCTAACAAGACTAGTTAGCTCAGCTCAGGTGTATGCCCATACACACACCATGAACATCTGCTTAGGTATATACCCATACATATATAATGAAAAACCAAATATTATCATTTCACTTACCAATCCTCATGAGGTTCCAACCTCATAACCCGTGATAGGTACATTACTAAGAGAACACACTCCACAGGCTCTGTCATCCCAGATGACACTCGTCCGAGAGGTATATGCTCGTCAGATAGAATCACCGAGATCCTCAAACTGATTCAGCGGAAACAATTACCAAAGTCTTTGGTTAGGGGATCACTCCTCGAGTTTGCTGGGGGATACAAGAACCCAATCCAGTAACTCATAGATCTCACAGATAAGAGATCACAACTAGGAACTACTGGGGGATACCACAACCCGATCTGGTGCTCCACAAATCACTTCACTCAGATAGAGAATCGTCGCCCATGTGATGATGGTCATGACGACGCCAGAAACCCCATCTGGTATAACTCGCGATGTAGGGGATCGAACTGATCTTGCACAAACCCTACTGAAACCACACACTAAGTAAGGGGTACTTTAACTGACCATTCCATAACCCTAATGAATGGTCATCAATGTAGGGGATCATATTCTCGATGATGGGTTAAAACCTATGGGATTAACCTCCTAGATAATTGATCGTCGCCAATAGAAACGAGGTCACATCGATACCAAGAACCAGATCTAGGGAAGCAAAGCAAGAGGATCTTTCTCTGAACACGCCATATGGATTCGACAACTCTATCAGAAAACCATTTTATCAAGGGGATCAGAAACCTATACTGAGGTAGTAATGCCACACGAACCCTCATAGGAATGAACCAAGGGAGTACACTCAACCACTGCTAGTCCAAACATATCTAACCTGAGAGACCCCACTCATCTCCACATTACGGACCTCTTAGGCCTATACCTGGGACACCGTGGTGATCCCTAATGAAAAACATGCATGGTGGGCTATTCATATCCCTGAATGGACTTATGAAGCATTAGCCGTAAAAACGCAGCGTTCACCTGGAAGCTGCCTCATGGGTCCCATGCCTCGACCAAAAATTTAGGTGGGTATATTGCACCATTGCAATCCTCTCGAAAAAACACATAGAAATGAGTGATCAATAAATCTAAACGAATGTCAGGTGAAAAAGTGACATTTCACCGTAAAACATGCAAGCTTGGTCATGTGGGGCCCAAACCCTATATTTAGCCTAAAAACTAAATGAAGCATCACCAAAAGTTCAAAAAATGAATAGTGTCACACTACGGGGGACGACGCGTCAATCGGACATCCGTTTCGTGAGGTACGTCCATTACAAGATTTAATAATAATTTAATGTAACTAAATTAAAGCATTTCGGGTCACCCAACAATGAGCACAAAAATAAAAAACCAATAATACCACTTCAAAAAGTTTTTCTCACTGAGAAGAACCCATGGATGCTAATGGTGCATCAAATGGATGCGCCGTTTAGATAATATGCCCCATTAAACATAAGGGTCCCAACTGGGCTGTCCATCCCTGCCGGTCCGGTCCAAAAAGCCGGCCCACGGCCCAGCCGCGGGTCCGACCCCGCTTGTCCTGGACTGCTGGCCATGGCCTGTTCCAACACCCCCGAACCCGAGGTTCTAGTTCTCCCACTCATATTGGTCGTGCTGCCAGTCTCTGTCCGCACGCCACACCAACAAGACCCGCAGGATGTGGGTCTTTGTCCGCAACTCTCCATGAGGTGCTGACCTCATGTATTCCCCCTGAATACGACCAGCCAAAGCCGTAACTACCACCTACTGAGAACAACACCATGACTATGGTCTCCTGTACCGTGGCTTCCTGGGCTCCCCGATGCGCTTCCTAATGGCATGCCGCACCTCCGCTCGTCTTCCCCTGCCAACTTCACTACACCAAACCCCCAACCAACTCTTCTCCTGAGCGTTGTGCTCTCGACCGCAATGTCTGACTTCTGAACCATCCCCCCTCCCCCCTCCCCCCGTTAGACTCTGCTCATATGACATTAATTGCACACCAATTCTCTCCTGCTGGGTTCTACGGACACCTCACCTCTGAAGACGCTCCACCGCGCGACATACTGCTGTTGTTGCACGCTGCCGCCGGTCCCTACTGCCAGTGGTGATCTGGTAGTTCTTTCGGTGGACCACTGTAACTCGAATGGATGCCTGATTTTAGATCGGGAGATGTCTTTTTGATCCCTAAAACATGACCCTCACAATATTTACCTCCTATCAATGATCTGATGGTCGATTGCGGCATCTGAAAAATTCTAATGAAGAAGGATGAAAAAATTTCGAACATGGGATTTAGAACGGGGCTTGGATGATGGCCGTGTTCGTTTAGCTATCATCCTAATTCTAAAATTATAAAATTTAATCAATGGGTTTGTGGAAAACTCATTAAATAAAATAAGGAGGCAAAATCAATAGACAATCCTACTTTGATCCGGCTGTTAGATGTTGGTGATGCCCCACTTGCGATCCCACTTTGACACGTCAGAGTTATCTCCTCAATCCGGTGAAGAATGGTGAAGAACGCCGATGAACGGTTGAGAGCGATATATATATATATATAAGAACAATTATGGCTTTCCCTTAATTCCAACACTTATGTGAATTTATATAAACTCCCTAAAACTCTGCTGATGGTCATAGATTCCAAAACCTCTGCGCCTATTTATTTTATATCACGCATAGGCAAAACACACCATTTCAAACACAACAGAAGTCTTGGATTTATATTCTGAGAATTTGTTCGAAATTTATTCAAAAAGAACAAAAGTGATTAAAATCAGTAAGTAGTCATTTCCAAAAGACGGTTTTTCTCTTGGGTGCCTCCTCTCTTAGTTGGAATGTGTCCGTAACTTTTACACCCTGCATAAATTAAAAGGCATGATTCGGATGAAACTATGCCCTTGAATTTCTATTATGAGCTAGATTTTAAAAGATAACTTGTTCCCTCCTTGTGCATAGTATACAAATACTTGTTTTTTATATAATTAATTTCAGGCACAACTAGAATTGGTATCACAGGCCGTCTTCGCGCCTAGCTCTGAAATTATTCGTAGGAATATTCCAAAAGCTGAAAGATCCAAAACCCAAGTAGCTTCATCCTCCCCAACAAATAAATTTTCATCCCCAAAACGCTATTATCATAGTGAAATCAATTGAACTCTCAATTGGGTCTCCCATGCCAGCGAGTTCATTAATACACACCCCTGTCTGAATGCATAAGTCAGAGGGACTTGTGCAACACACCTCAACACTATCTGCTTTTGGCTACACTGGATCACCTCCATAGTTTTAATCACATTACAACAACACATCTCAGTGGGGGGTAGGATCCCTCATCCTAATTAATTTGAAGCACTCCAATCAAAACCCACATAGAGTCTTACCAATGCCCTGAACAAAACTCCAGCAAGAAACAGAAACCAAGAGTACCACTAAACAGTGTCTATTAAAACTACTGTAGAGAGTATAAAGAACACATTGCATACCAATATCCATCTGTAGAGCATAAGGGTCAACAATCTCTAAGGACTATAGTTGGCATCTCCCCCGTCCTCCAGCTCCCTGAGCTCTACGTGGACCACTTGGGGGTGGTGGTGGCGGCATCTAATATCGTCTACCACCCCCCGATACTGCACTAGCCCGTCTCCACGTCTTCCGCCCTCCATCTCTAATCTACCTCTGTCCGTGTTCATTTGGATATTTTCCTAATTATAAAATAATATATTTTAAATGAAGAGTTTGTAAAATAATTGTTAAATCGACAAACGAGAAAAAATCAACATAAAACCATACTTTAATCCTGTCGTTAGTTCTTAGTGACGCACCTGCTGCGATCCCACATCGATCCGTCATATTTCTCTCCTCATTCTGGTGAAGAATGGTGAAGAATTCTGAAGAACGGTTGAGAGAGAGAGGGAGAAAGGAAGATAAGGCTTTCCCCTAATTCCAACACTTATTTGAATTTATATAAACTAACTGAAACTCCACTGATGGTTGTGGATTCCAAAACCTCAGTGCCAGCTTATCTTTTAACATTTTTAGGCAAGACACCACATTTCAAACTCAACAGAAGTCTCGTATCTCCATTCCGAGACTTCGTTTGAATGTTATTAAAAAGGAACACCAGTGATTAAAATAACTAAGTAATTATTTCAAAAAGAGGATTTTCCCAGTGGTGACTTCTATCACAGTAGGCCTGTGCCTGTAACATTTACCCCCTCCTAATGTAAACGGAACACTCCAGATGCAATAATGTCCATGGATTTTTGATCCATGATACCTTTTAAGAGATAACTTTTTCACGCCCTGTGCATAGTATAAAAATACTTAATATTTTTATAAAATTAATTTAAGGAACACCGCGCCTCAAAATCACATGCCGTCTTCGCGCCTAGCTCTCGAATTATTCATAGGAATATTCCAAAGTCTCATTGGGCCAAAACCCAAGTCACTAAATTTGTAGTCCAATGTGTCTCAAATGTAGCAAAATTTTTGTGTTGGTAGTACCTCATCTGGTGGTATTTTTTACATAGCAAAGATTTATTCTGGAAGAATGAAATCTTGATAGTGTATCAACGAACGATGTCTCCGAAATTTTAAATTTTTATAATAAGTGGTATAAAATTTTTGTTGTGTGATATCCAGGAGGTATCTTAGTAATAGAGATATTTATATTATGGAGGCGATTCATGGACACTAGTGACATGATTTGGATTTTTCCTTTTCAACGGTGTATCGTGCATAGAAAATTTTATCACTTTTATCATATTAATGGAATATATAAATAAAAAATAAAACTCATTAATAACAGAATATAATGATTTTATGATCATTAAATCAAGGAGGTAAACTATCTCCAACATTTTGATGATCACAAATCATGACCGCAAAAGTATTACAAATGTTTAAACATGATATCCAAGGAAGCATAAATCAGAACATAGCATTCCATGTATGTAAATATGGTATGAAGGGACAAAATATTAATATGTTTCAAAGGCAAGTATCATGGATAAAAAGATAAAAAAAATCTACTATCAAGGATGAAATTAAAACAACACTATAATAAATAATAGATTCTATAATGTTCCAAAAAACAAACCAAAACAAATATTACATAAGAATTATACACCTTTTCGGATTATAAAAAAAGTACATATAAGTAGTGTAAAAATTGTAAAGGTGGAAAAACAAATCAGATACATTAAAAGTGAAGAAATGCATTAAATAGGAATAAAAAAAGTTATTACAATTCAAGTCGTAAGACAAAAAATTGATTAAGGATTGGAAGAGGTTTCCATTGGTTCTTTTCCTTTATCCATGGATTTATCTTGATCCTTATCTGAGTTATCAGAATCAAAATGAGGTAAGATAGAGGGAACATGACAGGATAGTATGACTACATTATAAGGATGAACATAAACAATAATAACCATCTAACGGTTTGTCAAAAAATTAGCACGAGACATTTGAAAAGCTGAAAACATGTAGGTAATAGTGCTAGTTAATCTTGAACAAATCCAGGTTTGAGTGATATCCCAAGAGTAATTGGAAAATATTCATGAGTTAAAACATCTTCACCATAAACATGAAGAAAATATGTCATGATATTGATAAAATACATGATGATATAGAAAAATCATTCCATTTAATTAATGATATAACTTTTTCATTCAATAAACAGTTCAAAATATGAGTCATCTCATTGAAATTATACACTTTTTCCTTGAAGGTATATTTAACATGAGGCATCTAAAGATTCATATCAAAAAACATAAAGTAGTATTACATATCATAGTTGTTATAAATCATTGACAAATAAAAATATATGGAATTGGAAATGGTTTCACTGTTAGCTTTCATGTAATTTGAATAGATGGTAATTAACATGAGAATATGATTAGAGTTATAGAAAATGTTTCTCGATCTCTATTTGGGATAATCGTTGAAACCTATAGATTCATTGGCTGAAGCAACTCTTATCACATCGCCGACTACTTTTCATAATTGATAAAAATCAAACACTGGAGGAGGAGGTCCATAAGTAATAGAAATATATGAAGATGTATCCTGAATATTTTTTAGGATTCAATTTATTGAAGATTCAAAATACAGAATCATTTATGATATCAGTTACTTAAGGGATTCTAGTTCACCACATATAAGATTATTCTCACTATTTATCACCTAAATGTGTTTCTTCAAATTATGTAGTATGTTTTTAATAACCATCTAAAAAATATATCTTGTAACTTTATCATAGATGAAATTCTCCCGAGGAGGTCAATTATTTAACAATACTGAAAAATTAGACATCAAAATTTTACTAAAATAATCTAAGTCACTTTTATGGACATTGTTAGAATGAATAATAAGAGGATATTTAGTAACCAGTTTAGGTGAATGAGTATTTATAGTTTAAAACTTTTCTAAAAAAATCAATGTATACTTGAGCTATCATAGATCCCATAGGATCTTCATTATTTAGACCCTCAGGTCCATAATTTTTTCGTGGAATCATTAAAACATTTTAGTAAATTATCATTATTCATTCATAAGGTTAACCCATCTATTAGGTAGGAAAACATGAATATGTTCTGTAATAGGAGGTGCCACCTTTACTTAATCATCACCGTTTTGGCAATAAATAGTAGGATATAATTCCATGTGGCTGTCAATTTGTGGATTATAAGCATCCAAATCATTCAACTTCACATCAATACCTGTAATAGAAGAAGGAAAATCCATTTTCTATTTCAAAAATATATGCTATTATATATAAACAATAACTCCTATATTCTCAACCATAGTGGAATCAAAATCCTCTTGACCAGTGACAATAGTGTTGGCATCAATATCATCTACCATGAGAGATTCTTGAAATATCCCCACAAATGAGGATTTCACCCCTTTATGAAGTGAATAATTTCCATTAAGCACATATGGAACCTCTATAAATTTCCTCATAATTTCCCACATGCACTATTAGGGTCAGAGTCATCAGCATCATCATCATCACTTTCACTACCATTATTATACTCATTTCAATTACTATTATCCCTATTTTCATCTTATTCTCCTTATTCATTATTCTCATCATCGTTATAAGCTTTAGTATTATTTTAACTCTTATAGTACTCCTTTCTAGATACCTCAATCCATTCTTCATCAATTTTTACGATATTTTTTATTTTTTGAATCCTCTTATGTCGACTAGGAGATCCAATGTAATGATTGAATATTTTGGAGACAAGTTTGGATCATTCCCATAGTCAAAAGATGGTTCCTTTGCTTCTTCTTCACTAATAAATTCTTTGTTATCCTTATCAAAGTATTCAAAAATTATATCGAGCAACAATATTTTATCATCTTCATCCCTCAATCTTATTGGATGGCCAACCAGATTATACATAATATATAACATCTCAGAATCTCCAACCCACTGTCTCTTCTAGGGGTTCTAACTAACATTAATCCATTAACAATTATACATAAAAGTTAGAAACCAACAGTGTCTTTAATAGACTATTCATCCTTATCTACTAGTCCCTTGTTCTTTATTACTACAAGAATAATCAAAAGGATAGATCAAAGAATTAGATCGTTAGGACTATTTTTTTCATCCATAAAATATAAATCATGGCATATCGACACAAATTTTTTTATGATCATCCTTAATAAGATATAAAAGTAAAAGATATTTGTACCTTAATTGTGTTAAATCACCCGTTCTTGGGCATAACATGTGTTGCAATAACATAAAGAGATTTTTTTATTCACCATTAATAACATAGGAAATATGTATTCTTGTTATGACATACCTTATCAGTTATACCGAAGCATCTTCATACCCAAATAACTCAATCGCTTCATGAATGTTACCTTTGTAATCATAAAAAATTCCATCATGAGTTAAACCCATACATTAATCCCATTTTCATGATGAAAAACCAAATAGGTTCCCTTTGACACTGCTCTTGATCTACTCCACACAATTTTCATCATAAGAAATAACTACATTATGATGAAACTCATAAAATAGAGTTTTTTATAATGGTATCATGTAAGATAAAAATACACTAAAAAATTATTGATTCTATAGTAATTTAATTACTATAAATTTTCTAGATGTAAAACACTTTGATTCGACTTCCCATGGTTCAACAAAAACTCTGTTGGATGGCTTAGGAATAACTGGTGAAAGTAGATTAGGTGAACTCACTCATTCTTCAGATTATTAGAATATTTTTATTCATCGTGAGAATATTTTTAAGCACTCTCTCAGCATGAATACATTTTTTCTCAGTCTTGATCTAGAGTAATGAGAACGTTTGAAAATCTAGAGGTAAAATGGTTGTATAGGGCTCGAGATAGAATTATATGGGAATATCATTTTGGGATAATGGTGTGTTGGGAATATAAATTATCACATTTTGATATACATTCACATTTTATGAATTCTAAAATCAAAAAAAATACTTGAAATTGAATTCAAAATCTAGTAAAATGCATCAATTTACATGAAATATGATTAATTGATAAATAAACCTATGGTTCCAAATATTGAGAAATAGAAAAATTTTAAAAAATTTAAAAAGAAACAACATGAAATAGAACTGGTATGACAAGCCAAAAGTATGACAATCCAACAACATAACCATCCAATGACATGACAATCCAATGAAATACAAACCAATGGTATGATAATCCAATGGTGTGCCACCAAACCAGTGTCAACCAAAATAAGTTTTCAATAGAAAATTATTCTTAACCAAAATTTATCACTTCTAAATTATTTTTGATATAACTCCTTATCTATAAATTCAAAGGATTAATAAATATATCAGCAAACTGTTGTTATGTACTAATAAATACAAGAGTGACAGATTTTTTTGAAAAATGGTCTCTTAAAAACTGATGTCTTATATTAATATTTTTTTCCAAGAATAAGGAACTAAATTAATAGAGACATTTATTTCAGTTGTACTATCACAGTATATGGGTACATGTTAGAATTGATTTCCATATCCTAGAAGATTGTGTTTTATCACCAAAATGTTTTCACAACAACTACCAGTAGCTATGTGTGTAGTTTTATCCATAGACAATGCAACAAAATATATCATTTTTACTACACCATGGTTCTCGAAAATTTCCAAAAAAGTGACAAGTTCCAGAGGTGATTTTTCTATCTAACACACATAAAAAAAATTATGATCATAATAATTTACTAAATATTTTTATATCCGTCTTGGGAAGAAAATCATTAGTTTTTGTATTCATTAGGTATTTAAAAAATATTTTAATGTAAAAAATGTGTGACACTTTTGGGTTTCATTGAACACAAGAACACATACAGATAGTAAATATAATATCTTATTGGCTATCAATCAAGTAGATAATACTACCAACCATACCTATTTAACTGGTATGATCTACTATAATTCCAACTCCATTAAAATAAAATTTAATGTTTGTACTCATATGAGTACACCAACACTTTATGTTATAAAAGTTAAATAATTTTAATATATATTTTGTATATTTAGTTTGATTTAAAATTTTAATTTTTGATTTTGAATGATTTGAAATCCAAGAATGAATTTTAATTCACCCATTAAACTAATTTTAAACTCATTATTCATCATTTTAGAAAAGATAAATACAATTATAATTATTTTATGATCCAAAAATAATATCATTAACATCAATTTGTAGTACTAATACATCATTTGGAATTATTTTTAAAAAAGAGTACTGCCATCTATACCTTTGGAAAATCCTTTGGAAATAAGAAAACTTCCCACCCTATCATACCAAGCAGTAAGATCTTATTTTAAACCATATAATGTGATAATTAATTTAAAAACCTGATTTGGAAAATGAGGGTATTGAAAACCAAGGGGTTGTTATATTAGACACACTCTACTATAAACTACTTTAAGAATTGACACATTACATCCATTTGATAAATCATGACTTCTAGATGTTCTACAAAAGAAATCAATATTCTTATGGACTCAATTATAGCTATAGTTGAAAAGGTTTCCGGATAGTATATTACTTCTTCATAAATATAACATTATTAAACTCATATAGCATTGTTTCTAACAATGGTGCATGAATCATCAGATTTATTCCTAAAAAACCATTTAGTGAATATAGTCAATGTGTACATAGATATATATATAAGTTCCCAAACTTTTTTACATCCAATTTGATTTAATTATTCTTTCATAACTATTACCCTAAATTCATCATTAATGTAATCATAGATGTACTTAGTTTTAAGGCGAGATAAAAATTTCATATATTCAACCAAATTCTTTAGAAAATCTCCAGTCGATATTACTCTATTTAAATTACCCCAAATATCTAAACGATGGTACATAATGTTTATAGAAGCTGTAATGAAAGGGGGAATGGTCATTTCTAGGTTTTCAGGTTTAGGTTATAGATGTTCTAGGAATTCATTAGAATAGGATGAATTTTTATCATGTTTTACAGTATAATATAAATGATTGTAATTTAGGTTTTGAGAAGATAAACCATCCTTGAGGTTTTATAATGAGGTTTCCAGCTAATGTGGTTAATTCTCATGAAAATTGACATGGAATGATTCTTCCATAGTTTTGAAATTCGTATTGAAAACTACATATGATTGGCTTGATATTGAATACCAAAAGAATATTCCTTCATCACACTTGGATGATAATTTGACAAGATTTTCCTTATAGTTAGGAATACGCACTTTCAATCCATAAACACATGAGTAATTAGTCACAGGTTTCATATTTTTCAATAGATCATAATGTGTATTCTTATGGATAGGTATAATTAAAACTATATTTATGATATAAAATTCTATATTAATTGATTCTACCGAAAAAATAGATAGGTGGGTCAAAATCAATCAACATAGATTGGGTCATCTATTGTAATGTTATATTCATCCTTACAATAACTCCATTCTGTTGGTGTGTCCTAGTTTATGAGTGTAGTAATTCTTTGAGAAAAATGATTCAAAATATTTATTTTCATACTCATCACCATGGTCTACTAATATTTTCATAATCACAAGTCCACTAAGATTTTATATAGACATAAAAAACATGGTAAAAAAGATCAATCATAACATTATTGAGCTAGAAAATACAAACCGATATAATGAGAGAAATCATCTAAAAGAACACAAACATATTGATTCCAATTATGACATGATATTTTAGATGGTCCAAATTTATCTTTATGAACAAACTCAAGGGGTTGAGAATTTTACACTTCATTATTTAATTTAAAAGAAACTCTATGTTGTTTCACTTTTTGATAGGGGTGACAGAATTTATCTTTTTGGAAATCAAGATTATGTAGATCACTAAATAAACCTTTTCTTGTTTTCTTCCTATGTAATTTAATGTTGTAATGGAACAATCTCATATGCCAAATATATGACTCTTTGTACAAGTCACTTAACTAGGAATCATTTTGAGAGATCAATGAATTCTAATATACATTACAAACATTTACATTTATCAAAGTAGTAAAAAATAAAATATTTTTAGAATAAAAAACATAAAAATAATCATTCTATAATTTAACATAAGAACCATCGTAACATAATTGGGAAATTATTACAATATTATAATTTAAATCATATACATAAAAGTCTTTATAAAGAAAATATGGTTTTTTGTTGCGAATCATGCTTATACCAATAATATTTACCTTAGCCTTATCCACAAAGGTGACATGTCCACCTTAAATCTGAATAATACTCTTTAAAAATTAATACTATCCTGTAGAACTAATGTACCATCACTATAAAATAAAACTAGAGGACATTAAGTAATTATTTTCTATAAAGAGGATTTTATACAAGAAATGATTTTGGTGCCGAGATCTGTTTGAGTCCAGAAGTGCTAGAAATTAGATATCATAGAAATTTCCTCATTGGTGTCCTATAAACAAATTATATAGTTTATAAATAAAAAATATACATTTTCCTTTTAAAAATGATTGGTAGTTGGAATTTCAGGTATGGATTTAGGAAATAAAGTACTCTCACATATTCTCGTTTTTCCAAGATCATATCCTATTACAGTAATATAGTTTGGTGAAAAAAACATTCCCAAAAATTGTGTGAGTGTCTCTATAACATTTTTAAACTTTTCAATATCATTATTTATTTTCTCATTAAACAGTTGAGGTTCGGTGTTTTCTTTGACCGGTTGACCATTTTTTTCCTTTTCTATAGAAAGTTCGTATTTTCTATTAACGGATAAACCATGATGTCTTTTTAAAACATTATATTTATTCTTTATCTCATTAATGGTTTATTATATCATTTTTTAGTATTTGAATAGCTATTTTTTGTCATATTATCATCATTATGGTTTTCATTATCAGAATCAGCAAAATTAAGCATAAATAGAATATTATTAGTTTTATGTAAAGTTGTTGCCTCACTAGAATTGGTCATGAAACACCTAATTTTTCTATCTAGATTATCTTCATGTGATACATCAGAGTCACTAGAGATATCCTATGAACCACTCCATGTTGCCCTAATGACCTTTTTTATCACCTATTTTTATCTACATATATATTTTTGTACATAATCTTTGGATAATCAGATGTTAGGTGTCCTATCCTTATACATTCATAAAAAAATTAAAATCATTAACATTATTCCTATAATTTTTATAGTTTCATATATTATCATACATTCCTTTATAGTTTGATTTCATAATGAACATTTTCCGGCTGTAAAATTTCATGAATCTTCTAAATGGGTGAGCCATCTACTCTCACAATGAAGAAGTGATTCACTATCATTGGAACTGCAAGCTTGAAAATTCTCCTTCTAATTATTAGGTTTTTTGTCTGGAGGTAATAGTCTTTAAATGTACGGAATTTCATTTAGGCATCTACATTTTATTCATGGTTTACCTTTAATTCCACTTCACACACCATTATCATTCAAATCAACTCCTTAACTTAAAACATTCTTATTTCACAAGATTCTATGATAGATACATGTGTTCCTTTCCATTTTCTTGTAGGCATCTTAGCAGTCTCGTAATTTGATCCTTATTAGCTACAGGTTTTCTATGCATGCTCATTATGTTGACAATCTCATTAAACACAAGGTATGTATTAAAAAGGGTTTACTAGGATTAATCTAAAAATTGTCATACATAATAGTATAAGTATTAATCCATAACTATTTAACATTTTAAGATCCATCATGGGAAACAAAAAAAGTATCCCAAAATTCATAAGTAATTTTACAAGATGAAATCCTGTTAAACTCTTCATATCCTAGTGCATAGTGTAAGGGATTCATAACTTTACAATTATTATTATACAAACTCATAGTATCATCATCCCAAGTACATATAGTGATATAATAAATTATATATTTATCTTTAATGGATTTCAAAATGTAAAATCCTATTATCTCTATATGCATTCTAATTTTAATTTTCCATTGGGCATAATTTGTACCATTAATGAAAGGAGGTCTATTAGTAGTATATCCTCCTTGATGATTATCCAGTTAATGAAATAAATTTTTAAATAACACAAATTCAATATCATTAATGTAAAAACTAAATTCATAGTTGAATAGAAATTGAAAACCATTACCATAAAACTAAATTTTGGTTAGAGTGAGTATCTGGGGGGTGTTAATTGAATAACCAAAAAAATCTCTTTTTAAAATGGATTAATTCGGATTATCAAAAAAATCTTCATACCAACCAATTTAAAATAACATGTAATATGCTATTGATCTCAATCATTATAATGAATTATATAAATATTGGTTATTTCATGGATGAATAATATACAATATTATTGTATCTATTGGAAAAAATTTACTTGATCAAAACACTATATGATCACAAATTAAGATAAATTATTGAATAACATATTTTTTCAACATAAAAAAAATTAGTTTTATGGTCGAATTAATGTAAAAAAATTAAAAAACAGAGTGGAATGAATGAATATAAGTTTTTCAATATAAAATAAAGAGTTAGCCCTCTCCACTTGGTGATCACCCACTACAAATAATTTTATATAAAATAAACAAGATTATCCACAACCTGGATGGGGTTTTAAAATAGGTTATAAATCATCCAGGTCACACACAAACTCTCCCCGAATTATTATTTAAGTAAAAATAAGCAATATACACAGAGAACTCTACCACTCTTATCCATGGATGTACATGTGTACAAAAATATGAGATGATATCTTGGTATCTTCCTATTCAGTATTGGAAATAGTGTGCATATACGAAAATAGATTATAACGCACACTACTTAAAATGTAAAAAAAATAAATAGAAAAAAGAAATCCAAAAGTGTAGAGTATAAATTTTTTTGTCTATTGTAATGCAGTTGATGACTCTTGTTCTTATTCTGCAGTAAACCTTTAATTGGGTTTTCATGAAAACATAAGGAAAAATAGTGTCACAGTCTCTTATTCTTTGACTGGAAGAAATAACATGATTTGGTGCTGTAGTTTGTCTTCCTAATCGTGTGTTTATAACAAGAAATATCTTCTAGTATAAAACCATGTTCAGTTTTATGTGTTTTCATCTTGTTTGTTGTCTTATTTTTCTATCAATCCACTTCATCCAATATTGAATCTCTTCAAACATGAGCTAGTATATTGAAACTTTATCACCATCAACAATGATAATATCCAGACTAGCAGCTCTCTCGTACTGCACGATAGGACACTCTCTTCAGTTATTTTGGTCGAGAATTTAATAGAGAATTATTAAAATAATAAATTGAATTAAATTATAAAAATTAATTTGTTATAATAATTTAACTCAATATGAAAACTTATGAAAATAGTTTTAGTGTATTAGACTAGCGGTGACTCAATGTATGGATGTATATCTCTTTGGCATCATGTTTTTCTGGTAGTATCTCAGATTTATCAAAATTTCTACTAAATTTTCAGCGTCTAGGCTAGTGGTGTTTGTTCTGGATGTTTTTAGTCTGATGGTGTCTTAGAGTTATCATCAATTATATATTTGAGGTATGATATTGGTGGTGCCCCATCAAAAGGTATCATATACTTTTCCAAAAAAAAATCTAGTTGCATGTTAACTAGACGATGTGTCTACTAAAGGTTTCTCAAAATATTTCATTTTTTTAGATCAGTGGTATGAAATTCTAGTGTTGTGATATCCTAGAATTATCATTGATTTATTGATATTTTTTTCTTGTGGTAAGCTATGGGAAACAATGACTTGAGTATGAGGTGTTCATTTCAATGGTGTCACTTACTTAGACAATTTTGTCACGTATCATATATTAATAGAATTCTTATACAAAACATGAAACTCATAAGTAATAATAGAATCATGATTTTTTAATCATTAAATCTATTATCCATACACATCTTGTGTATGCATGAGTGCTCAAATCAGGAAAAAATTGCGAGGATCATAAAAAGTAGATTTTGAGTGAAAAAACATGTTCAAAAATTTGTTTTGGAGTTATAATAAAAAAGACAACATATTTTAAGTTGATCAAGTATAAGAGAAATATTAAAATTTTCTAATATTAAAACTGAGGAAATTGATAATAAATAAGAATATCCCACCTTCAAGTACAAGGATATAACCAATAATTCCAGTTTCTATTGTTTTAAAAACCTTCAAATTCAAGTCAATTATTATCTATATGATGTAAAATTCAGTCCATTTTATTAATATAATATATTAATATTCAAACACATATATGGAATATTATTTCAAAAATTACAAAATATTTAAATAATATTGTTTACAGTGATGTAATGTATGTTTTTTAATCTCAAATATAAATTTTTATTTAAAATAACTTTTATGTAAAATGTTGGAAAGAATATGAGTCAAAACAAAAGAGATATAGTCATATAAAAAACTAAAAAATTATTAAATACGAGACGACGATTATTGGAATAAGTTACCCTATATAACTCATAATGAATTGAACCTACCCACAGATCTAGATTTTTGATGATAATTACTTTAATGTGTTTGGACTTTTTGTCCCATGTATGAATATATTCGTCTATGTTTATCAAGTGTTCATTAAATCCTAGATCCAAAAATTTTCTAGTTTATTTATCCTCACCATTTTCTCATCATTGATACAATCTTGATTTTTTTCTTCATATATTATATAAACCTCTTCCTTCGTATCAATGATCCAGAATACATCATTGAGATATTATTTCACTGGGAGATTATTTATCTCTAAAAATCCCCCTATATACATTCATATTTTTCATTCCATGTAGTTTTTTACTCTAGTTGGAATTGATTCCTAAATTAGCCTCATGGATGTACATTCTAGCACCGTGATGACCCAACATGAATATTTCTCACATGCATATCCAAGATCATAATTAATCACTTTAGAAACATTATATTCCTTTATCCATATTCCAGTCACACATTTACTTTCTTTATTTGAGGACATGGTTACAATATTCTTTAGTGGATTTAACTGTTCATTGGGAGGAATTGGTTTTCCACCCATTGTTAATAAGAAATTTTTGAAATAGAATATTCCCATATATAACCATATTTATTCAAGATTCAATTGTTAATTTCCTATAGGAATAATTCTCAACATCCAACTCTTAATTGTAGTCTATGTTTTCCTGCATGGATCAAATTATTCATTGGATATTACCCCCAGGATGTTTCTTTATTCATTTTGGAAAACAATCCTGCTGACATTTAGATTCAACAGCTCCATTCTCATTAGAATTCAACAATTTAAATCGATTTTGAAATAAGATTGATCTTGGAGTATCCATCTTATCATAATATCCCCATTACTGAATAACTTTTCATTTTTTCCAGGAGACACCTAAATGGAAGGGATGGACTAAGAATATATGTTATATTATCAACAGAAATGATACAATCACTAGGGAAAAATGAAAATACATTATCATGTCTTCTACCCATCATTACATTAGTAAATGATGGGGAAGTCATCTAATGGATCAATTAGTCTTCATTAAGGACCTACACAGATGAATTGTTAGCACCAAAATGACTCTTAAAAATTTAACAAATATCATAAAACATTATATCAGAATTCCCATGTCTTTTCTACTTTTTAAGAGGGTGTGTTTCAGACACTTTTTTCATGGATCACATCCGACTGTGGAAGAGGATGTGATGCTTTTTTCCCCGCATTCCCACATTCCTAATGTGGGTAGAGTCTGGGGATTATTCAGGTACATTTCATCCTTAATCGAAAGGGGATGATGGAATTTTGGTTCCTCCAACCATGGATTCCTCCCTGGAACTCGTTTCCTTGTCCGGGTCTCCCTTATACACTGAAGAAGTTTTTCATGAAACTCATAACAGTGCCATGTATTTATGGATGTCTGTTAATTATGATGCTTATGTCATGAAATTCCAATGGGTTTGGCTAGGGTAACCACCCTCGGTCGGGGGAGTAGACACGTTGAACATCACTGGCGTTTCTAGATTCATGAACACTAGCGCGTTTGGTTTCTTCCCCTTATGATATGGATTCTAGATGTTGAATAAGCCCAAGGAATCCCACATAAAATGTGGGGAATTATATTCCATAGGCATGTCTATGACGTTTTTCTCAGATTTCCATGTTTAACAGGGGGTATGTCATGAGTTTAACGTCTAGAGGAGACAAATCAGACTGATCAGAATACTGATGGGAGTGGTTCAGATGGGTGCAACCCCTGGAGGGATTACAATTGCTGGGGCTAATGTGGGGTTAGTTACCAGATTACATATTGGATCATCGAGAAAGTGTATGACATGATCCCACCAGGTGTTGCATCCCGAGTAATAATTAGGATGGATATGGATGAATGAGAGTGTATAGAGTGTGGGATGGACCTAATGTGAGGGTGATGGTGATGTTGCGATTGGTCCTTGAAGGGACGTCCTATGAATTCAAGTGGCAGGGAATCAATGTCTATGTAGATCGGTTGGGTGACATGACACTAGAGGAGGCGGACCATGAGAATGGACGCATGGATGGGACAAAAAA
Source organism: Viscum album (assembly GCA_963277665.1). Taxonomy (NCBI): domain Eukaryota; kingdom Viridiplantae; phylum Streptophyta; class Magnoliopsida; order Santalales; family Viscaceae; genus Viscum; species Viscum album. The sequence continues at coordinate 1,018,907,804 of OY728131.1, forward strand.
ACCATTGAGTTGGGACATGATCTTATATAGACACATATACTTGAGGGTAAGACCAGGATGAGACATGGGATATTGTCTTGAACCTCAAGGAGGATTCCTACATATCACTGATAGAGGGAATAAATGTATACATATTTTAGGATGGGGGGGGGGATAGATTCGGGGTGTACATAGAGGACAATGACTAGATAAAATACTGGGGATTACGCGTGGTTAGAAGCCCGGGTTGTTCTGACACCCAGGGGAAGACAATATATGTCGATCCGAGTGAAGGGGTGTACATAGGCATACCATCGATTTTAGACTACAATATCTTACTGCTGGTCGACTGAAAATTATTACCACTTCCTAGGGTTTCAAAGACAGACCTTTTTTTAGTGTTGACATCTGATTACCTTGTAATATGGTTCCAACGGATTACTGCTAGTTACGGTTGATAATGGCTTATTGAAGAATATGGTTACAATGGCTTACCACTGAATAGGGTTCCAACGACATAAAATCGATAGGGGAACACAAAGTCTTACCATCGATTTGGGAACATAATGTCTTATCATCGATTGGGGAACATAAGGGCTTATAGTCTATCAGGGAACACAACAGCTTACGATCGATCGAGGATATACATTGGCGTGTCTTTCAATATACCTTTTCTGGGGGACAAAGGTCAAAGTACAAATAGTATGAATGGTTATATTTTAGGATCATGTTGGAAGAAAAGGGGGCATATAGTTTAACGTCATACGGGACAAGGGGGGACTGACTTGGAGTGGTCGAGACTGGTACCTGTGGGACTTAAACCACAAGGAGGCTTCCTACGTACCACGCCTTGGAAAGGACCAATGTCCATATAGTTCGGAAGTGATTGGTGAACCAACATGAAGGGGTCGGGATATGTAGTTGCTGGTCTTGAACCTCAGGGAGGCTTCTTACAAACCTTTCTAGGGAAAGTATCAATGTCTATAGAGTTTGGAATAGTTTGGTGAACCAATGTGAAGGGGTCTGGACCAGTAAGTGTTGGTCGTGAACCTCTGGGAGGCTTCCTACGTACCTTTCTTTAGCAAGGATCAATGTACATGTAGTTCAGAAGAGTTTGGTGAATGAATGTGAAGGCGTTTAAACTAGTAGGTGTTGGTTTTGAATCTTTGTGGGGATTCCTACATACCTTTCCTTGGTAAGGATCAATGTCCATGTAGTTTGGAAGAGTTTGGAGAACAGACGTGAAGGTTCCGAGACTAGTAGGTGTTGTGCTTGAGCCACCAGAAGGCTTCCTACATACCCTGTCTTCGCAAGGATCAATGTCCATGTAGTTTGGAATGATTTGGGGCTTACCATCTAAGGCGGCTCGGAGAGGATGTCATGGCCATTGCTTACACTAAACCTACATGAGTCATGCTTGGTTTGAGAAACAAGAGGCCGCAATGACCTGACGATCATGTTCCAAATAGTGCGTTTTGGGGAGGTGAAATGGGGCTTATATGTGGATAGTGCTCCGAAGAGGAAACAAGGGCTTATGCATGTTTAGAAGACCAGGGAGATGTAGATTTGGACTTACTCCATGATAGAGGCCCGATGGGACAAATCTGAGAGGGAGATGGACGTGGAATCGAGGATCCTTTTTCCCCTCTCACTTCTTAGTCTTTGCCACCGAAGAAGAAAGGAGGAGTAGGGGTGATGCCTCTGGTAGTAATGTCTAGGGGATTACATCATTCTGGTTTCCATTCCCTGTGGGCAGGTTGTGCTCAAATAATGATAATCTCATTCCATCTGAAGAATATATCAATACCGTGGAGATGAGTGGGCTTAGATAATGTATATAATGGGGCACCCCACATATGATGCATGGGGAGAGGACATCATTTAACATCATGTGTGGATGAAAATGGTGCTTGCCATTTTAATTTCATGTTTATTTGATGAGGCGGGTGCACTCCGCTCCCCTAAGAAAAACATAACCGATACCCACCAGCCCATGGGGAGTGAAGGCATCAACAATGCCATTTGGGGGGGGGGGGTTCCTGGGGTGATCCATTGAGGGGTCGAAATTAGCGTGACTATGAGTATAAGAAATAGATGTTATCATTCCTATGAAAAGAAGAATGTGGCTAAGAAAAAAAGTGTGAAACACTATCCAAGGGACAATAAAATCACATCATACGGACCTTGGGGTCAGGTGGGAAAAGGGTTTGCAAAGAAAAGGGGTTCACAGAAAGAGGCCTTGTGTAGCTCTGGTTCTCTATGTGGTATAAGGGGTTCACAAAGGTGTATGATTCACTATGTGGGTGGCATAACATAGGAATAGGGAATAGGTTTACATGGAGGGTGCTTAGTGAAGTTTACATGGAGGGTGATTTCAATGGCATAGTACTGTGAAGTAGTGTGCCTCGCGAAGAATGGGGCCCTACCATAACATGTCATTCACATGTGATTTTAAGGTACATAGTTAAGCACAAGTTCTTTTTAATTACCCAATACCCCTTAGGTATTTACTTCCATTGCGAAGTCCCATGTTGTTTGCGAAGGGTATCCCTTCATGAATAGGGGTTGTGTTTTTAGGCATAAGGCAGCGTGAAGCAGGGAACACATGACGTGAAGCCACATGGCGCATGGGAAAAACCGAGGAGCCTCCCACCTATTAGCTTTGATGCGACTTTGAAAGCATCTTTCAGATAATGTATCATCCTTACTCTTTACATCGCAGTGGCATCGAAAATGACGTTCAGAACGCGGAGCCTATTACCTCTTTGCTTCGTGGTGGATGCGAAGGAGGAGACTTTGCACTAGTCGTTGTGTTGTGGGGATCCTTGAACAAGATTTGCAAGGCAGCCTCAATGGAGGTGATTTCCTCTTTCTATTTACTCTTCCTCTCCAAATATTTTTTTGCCAAAAATTTCCACCGTAGACATGAAGCCATGGAGAAAACGAAGGTCTAAGTTTGAGGGTTAATCACGAAAGCTTTTGGTCAATCGCTTATAGAGCTCACAAAGGAGGGTTGCGAGTGGAGAGGTGATGCGCAGGTTGAGAGCACTGTGAAGATCACCGCGACCATATGTGCAGTGAAGCACAATAGTTCATTGCCTAAAAATATGGTAGGTTATACACTCTTTTTTCCATTCTCATATCCTAATTTTGGGATTTGTTCTATTGATTCATGATGCTCGACGCTCTCTGTGATTGTTCTTCGTGAATCATTTATTTCTGCTTCATGGTGCACTGTGCGTCTTTCGACTCCACAAGTGTGAACTTCATAACATATGTTTAGTGAAGTCTATGGAAGGACTCTACATACTATTTCTACGATCAAGATTCATGATTTGATGTTTGTGATTGAACTCCACAATTGATCTTCGCGAGATTAGAGAAAAATATTCAAAAAAATAAAGACTGAATGTCTCATTATGATGTTTTCAGGGGGGCCCTTGCGGATACGTCTCATAAGGAAGAGTTGTTGAATTTCTAGGGTACTGAGGAATTCATTCAAATCCATTCAGACCATGGTTTATTGGAAGAACTACTGTCATATAGCCAAAAAAACTACCCAATATGAAAAAGGATAACTATGTACGAATTTGGTCTGAGGGATGATGTCTTCATTCCTTGAGTGAGTAGGGATGATCTAGTTTACATGTTCAGGAGAACGTCAGGCAAGCCCTAGTGGTTCATGGTAGCTGATGGCCATACTTTGGAGGTCATCACACCTGTTGACACTGATTTCTTATACAACCATGTGAATGATGTAGACCAGATGGTGATGCATCCAAGGACATCTCCCCCATTGTACCACTCCCTCTTGAAGGAAACACATGGGAACTCATATATTCACCCTAGACTTTTATATAAAATATTACATTTTATTATGCATAATTATACCCCAAAATATAATCCATGGATCGTTTTGTCTAGTGTCTTGGAAGACTAGGTACATAGAACATAAAAATGGGGCTAAGACATTTCATTATTTAATCTTCATAATGAGATCCTAACTTATTTTGAGACCTTACATATGCATAGGGTACTCTGGGGAACAAATGAATAAAGGGACGGGCTAAAAAGTCTAGTAAGGTAATGAACATAAGGACATATATTATGCACATGAGTTAAGCGGCATGAAATAATGAAATGAAAGGTGTGGAATATAATAAATCATATCATATAAGAATGGGATTATATAAAAATGGAATCATATAATGTGGAACAATCATAAAACATGTCTTTAGTATGGTTCAAGGATAATCTCCAATCCCATTTTACATTTTTGTACGGGTCAAGGCTAACCACTATTCTAGATTCCCATTTATGTATGGGTCAAGGATAACCACCAGTTACGTTCCACATCGCATATCATGAGACTTATCTTAAATATATTAATTGGGGAACTATCTAGGATCACCCTTCTCAACATTTTCATGAATATTCTCCCCACATAAAAAATCATATATAGTTAACCATAATCAAATATAAGGGTAACAAAGGAAAGAATTGTGTACCACAATCCTGACATTAAGCATATCCAATGGGTGTATCATCAAAGTGTCCATTAAAGAAAGGATTTAGAACAAAAATGGAAGTTCATAAGGTAAAATATACATATAAAATGGTATGATGTGTCAAACAAAAGTGACCACATATAATAAATGTATTTTAAAAACATTATCATTGTAAAATATTTGTCTGGTTATAAGGAATATACTATAGAGATTTTAAAATATAAAAGACGAAAATATATTGTTTAAAACCAAAATTTAACCAAGACTTTTTTCATAATAAAAGGCTGATTTTATGAATAAAATGTTTTATTAAAACAGAGGATAGAGTGCACTTGAAATTGGGTAATATTTAGCGATGTTCCATTAAAATATGCATGCTTATCGGAAAGTTCTAAGGAAAGAATCTTTTAAAAACATGTATATCCACAAAATAGAGTGATGAATATGTATTCATATATGAATTTTTTAAAACATAAACAAAATTTGAAATTTGTTCATAATCAGGTAAGATAACTCCATTTGATATAAAGAATTACAGGGAAACCCGAAAGAAAAAAGAACTTTTGTGTAGAATACGTTATGGTTTATTGGCATGGGGCCAGGTGTACCCAAGAAGGATAGATGAGAGAAAAAATGGGTTTATCATCACTTATAAATAAAGAGGGATGTATGGGGGAGGTGAAAAAACAAAACCAATCATTTAGTATTAATCAAAAAAAGAATATCATATAGGACAATCTTGATTAAGAGTTAAATGGAGAAGGACCCTTACCTTAAATATAGTGGTGTTATCAACATGTTATTAATGACCTAAATAAAAAAATAGACTTGATAATTAACAATTATATAGACTCATCTATATGAAATTGTTTTATTATAACCCTTTTTTGTTCATTCAAGACCTTTTTTATTTGTTCAATGGTTCAAATATCACTGTTCGGGCATGTTTTATTTCATGGTTTTTAATGACCGGATAACTTATATTCATGTTTCTATACACAAATGAAAGATGAATGTGGTTGTCCATAATTGAACATATATTATATAAGTGAACATCCTTATGATTACATGGTTTTAAATTTAGTTTTTTTACTTAGAGTGAATTTGAATTATTATATACAACCATATTGAAAACTGATTTGGCTAATCGGTGGGTTTGATTTCAATGAACATGTTTTCATTTATAACATAATACCATATTTAATAAGGGATTACATAACCATAAATAAAATATTGCATATATACAATAATATGGTTCAACTATAACATAAATGGTTTCATGAACAGAATCAAATATGATAATAGAAATTGATAAACTCTTGTCCTTGAATGTGGTAAATTAACACATCTCAAATAGTGTTTTCATTTATAAATAAAATATGTGGAAATGAGAAATGATAATGAAATATCCCACAATCATAATATCATTCCATTTCATATATGTTACTGTTGTTATCATACAATTTGGGGGAAGGGGTGAGGAAGGAGACAAAAAGAATATAACATAAAAGAAATGAAATAATTGGAAAGAATAATTTAACTTTTGAGTATACCTACATGGATAACATCTTAGATGGAGATGTTTTGGACAGAATATTGGCATGTCACAAGTATTGATATAAGTGAAGAGAAAAGGGAGTGAGGGGGGTTTTTATAGTGGAGGAGAAAAGGGGTTTCAAAAATCTATATCATTAGTTTATAAATTTATATCATGACCAGAAATAGTTATGATTACATAAACATGAATAGTTATAATTAAATTTTATTTTGAACCAACTAAGCGTACATCATAGATATGAATTAATGACTCAATAAATCCATTATTTATCATTTTTCATAAATTTCCGTATTTTTCTATTCATAAAAAACCAAGTATTTTAGAATAATCACAAAAATTTTCCCTACCCAATTTTTGACTGGTAGATTCCAAAAATCAAATCCATTTTTAAAAAATATTTTTCTATCTAAGATTTTTTTAATATTTAATTAAACTCATAATTTATTAAAAATAGTTTTAAACCATTCATTTAATTATTCTAAAATATAGGTACATAATACATTAACTTGAATATTATTTTTATACTAACATAAGTATGTTTACTATTCATTAGGGTATATCACTATTCATAAGGGTATGTTACTATTCGTAAGGGTAGGATACTATTCACCAAAAATTAAGTTTTTCATATCGGACTCTAAAGAACGTACTGATCGCAACCGTGTCTGTTTGATTTTTTATATTAAAATATTAGAAGTGACAACATATGTTTAAAGGTCACATTGCACTTAGTAGGTCATTATGTTGTAATTTCATGACATATTTATAACATATGAATTTCCATTTATAAATAATTGGGTTGTTACATTCTACCCCCCTTATGAAATTTCAACCTTGAAATTTCATTTTACATTATATGTCATAAATAGGTGCAGTTACTTTTCCTTTATTGCCTCTTCTAGTTCCAATGTTACCTCTTCATACTTATGGTTTCACCATTGTACATTGACAAGGTCATTAGTCTTGATATGTAGAATGTTATCTCTATGATCTAATATCTTCATTGGATGCTCCTCATAGGAAATATCATTCTCAAAAATTACCACCTCTGAAGATATTAAATGTGAAGGTTCTGGTATGTATGTCCTTATGATGGATACATGAAAGACCTCATTTAATTTTGACATGGAAGGTAGAAGTGCCAATCGATAGGCCAAATCTATAACTCGATCAAGTATATCGAAGGGGCCTATATACCAAGGACATAGCTTTCCTTTCATCCCAAACATCATGACCACATTCCATAGAGATATGAATAGAAATACCATGTATCCAACTTTGAACTCATGTTCCCAGTGATGGATATCAGCATAACTCTTCTGTCGAATTTGGGCTGCCTTGATATACTGTTGAATTTTTTTCACTTTCTCCACCATTTCGGAGACCATTTCAGGTCCTAGAAGCTTACGCTCACTGACTTCATCCCAACACGCCAGTGTTCTTCAACTTTTCCTATAAAGGAATTCATATGGTTCTATTCGGATGCTCAAGTGGAAACTGTTGTTTTAGGTGAATTAAACTAGTAGAAGTTGTCGGTCCCATAACGCTTTGAATTCCATAGAACACGCACTCAAAATGTCTTCTTGTTTCTGAATAGTTCACTTAAATTTTCCTTCAGTTTGAGGATGATAGGCCGTACAGAATTTTAGTTCAGTGCTTTGATGATGTTTGATACTTTTCCAGAACATTGAGGTGAATCTTGGATCACAATTAGATACAATAGATCGTGGTACTCTATACAACATTAAAACACCATTAATGTAAATCCATGCAATTTTATCTAATCGTAAGTCCTCTCAAATCACCATAAACTGAGATGTCATTCTAAGTCAATCCACAATAACCCATATAGCATTGTTTCCTCTAGATGTACATAGATGTCCAATGACCAAGACCATGGAAATGTTCTCCCACTTCTATGATGGTATTGGTAGCTGATGCATCATCCCCTTGGACTTCTTTCTCTCTTACTTCACATGCTGACAAACCATGTACTTTCATGTATATTCTGAAATCTCCCTTTTCATATTGTCCAATAAAAAGGTTTCATGAAGATCCCAATACATCTTATTTATCTCTTGGTGAATATAAATGGTTGAGCTATATAAATCCTTCAAAATATCATTATTTATCTCTATATTGGATTGTACACATAATCATGACCAAAATATTAATACTCCTTCCTCATCAATCAATAAATCCGAGGATTTCCTATTTTTAATAGCTTCCACCCATTTCTTAATTTCCACATCCTTTCTTTGAGGGTCCTTTATTTTCTCCAAGAGGGATGGGTGAACAATAATTTGAGAAAAGACTGATGATGTCCCTTCATTAATGATTCCGTTGATTATACATCACATGTCTAAGAATATCAGATCCTTTTAATTTCTCATCATTAATAAATATGTGGGATCTATTCTACTTAGACAATCTGCCACATAATTTTCCTTATAGGGATGGTAGTGGATTGAGCAGTCCTAATCCTTTATAAAATCTATCCATTGTCGTTGCCCCATTTCACAGTCATTGTGTGTGAATATATATTTTTCGACTCTTGTGATTAGTATATATCTGAAACTTTTCCCCATAGAGATAATGCTTCCATATTTTCAACACAAATATCGTAGCCGACAACTCCAGATCAGGCGTACGATAGTTTTTCTCATGGATTTTTAACTATATTGAGGAATAGGCTATCACATTATCATTTTTCATTTGTACATATCCTAATCCATGTTTTAAGAATCACTTTACACCAAAAATAAATATCCACTCATTAGGAGTGTGAGTATTTCCACAATGATAAGCCTCTTTTTCAACTCTTTGAAACAGTCTTCACATTCCTGAGACCAGAAAAATTTTACTCCCTTTCATTTCAACATGGTCATTGGGGTTTTAAATTCATGAAATGATATTCAGAAATCATTGATAATAACTATATTGGACCAAAAAGTTGCGGATCTCTGTTACAGATGTTGGCCTAGGACACTCTTCAACTACCTTTTTCTTGGAAGGGTCCACATACGTCCCTTTTCTAGTGATAACATGCCCCAATATTGATACTTCCTCCATCCAGAACTAACATTTATAATACTTTTTATACAACTTATTCTTTTGCAATTTCATTAACATAGTATTCAAATTATCACCATGTTCCTACTTTCTATCTGAGTATATCAGAATATTGTTAATAAATACTACCACAGTTTTTTTATGTAATCTCTAAACACTCTATTCATTAAATCCATGAAAATTATTGGAGTACCTATGTGTCTGAAGGGCTTCACTATGAACTCATAGTGTAGATACCTCAATCGAATGGTAGTATTGTGAATATATTCGTTCTTATCCTTTAATTGGTGATATCATATCGTATGGTCCTCCTTATAGAAATAATTGTCCCCACAATGTTGATTTAGCTTGCTTTCAGTGTTCATGACCAATCCATAGGCATCCCTTGCCAGACTTGTGTAGTTTGCTTCATATACCCCGATAGACTCATCATGATTTTTCATGAGTCCATGGAACTCTATTACTATCTTGAGATAGAGTGTTGAAGGAAAATATTTATTGAAAAAACATCCTATGGAATTACTCCCAATACATGGAATCAATTTTCTCTTGGGACTTCACATTCTTGATTAGTGTCCACCACTGATCAGCTTACCCATCAAAACAATAGTCCTCCAGTACAACATTCTCTTCTTCTAAGAATGAGAGGATGGAGGTTATATTTTCAATGGAGATAATCTATTTTTCCACAAGGACGTGAATAGAATGTTTAATAAACATGGGAGGTCGTCTCCACATGAAGGATTCTACATCTACTTGCTCTTTCCTTGAAGGAGGAGGGCATTTTTCATTATTCATGTTATTATTCATAACTCGAGACATCTGAGAAAGTACTATCATAATGTTTTAGGAACCATCTCGTTTCATATAAGGCATATCATCAGGACAATCCTCATATTTCAAGTCACATTTATAGTTGGAACATGTTCTTATATTTCCCTCCATTAACTATGAAAAATAACATATAATTAAAGTCATTGAATACTTATCCATTGAGCATAAAAGGAAACTTTGATCATAAAAGGTTATAATTATAAAGGAGATGTATGTCCTAAATTGTTATTCCTTAGTTATAAATCTTGTTTATCCTTGATCAATTTCTTAACATATATTCATATGGTCTTTTTGATCCTTTTATAATTATTTTTACATATATAATGAATCTACCAAATAATATCCACTATGAGTGTCACAACTAAGAGTGAAGCAAGGCCTATTTTCTTGCACAAGTTCCCATTCACTTCTTTTTAAATGTAGGGTTTTCAGGTTTTACCCCTATATAAATCTGTTCTAGAACTGCCTTTACCAGCTTGAAACCAGGCAGGGAGGTATTTTTTTGATAAACCACTTCCTACAAATTCACCAAAATTTTAGAATGTTTTCTTATACATAGTCTCGTCCTTAAGGATCTCTCTAAGGGGATCTATTCATAATCTCCCAAAATAACTAGACCAACCTCTGATAAAAACTATAGAGACCCTAGCCTTTTACATAAAATAGTACATAATTTTATGAATAATTATATAGTAGAGTACAAGTCAAGGATGGTTAAGTCTAGTGTCTTGGAAGACTAGGTACATAGAACATAAAACAAGGGGCTAAAAACAATTATTTATTTAATCTCTATAACATGATCCAAACTTCCTTTGAGCCCTTACATCTTTATAGGGTACCCTAGAGAACACATAGACAAAGTGATGAAATAAAAATCCCAGCAAGCGAATAAACATAAGGATACATCTTAAGAACATTAGTTAGGAGGCATGCTATAATCGTATGAAAATCATAGAACATATAAAATCGTATCATATATACATAGGATCATATTAACATGGAATAATATAAATGATTCATAATCATAAAAAATGTATTTTGTATCATTCATGGATAACCTCCAATCCAATTTCCCATTTTAGTACGGGTCAAGGCTAACCGGCATCCCCAATTCCCATTTTAGTAATGGTCGAGGATAACTATATATCTTGTTTCACATCGCATCTCCTGAGACATAGAATTACCCTATGAATTGATCCAATATCTAGGAGAACCCATCTCAAATTTTTCAGGAATATTCTTTCCACATAAATAATCATACATAATCAACCATACAAAAATATAAGGGTACCCGAGGAATGAATTCGGTACCAAAATCCTGACATAATGAAAAACTAATGTGTTTTACATGAATGTGTCCATGAATGAAAGGCTTTAGAACATAAATGGACGTTCATAAGGTAAAATTGAAATATAACATTGTAATAGGTGTCATAAAAAATATACCATATATAGGAAATGTATTTTAGAAACATTAGCATTGAAATATTTTTTGTACAGTTTTAAGGAAAATAATATAGAGAATGTAATATAGAAATAACGAAAATATTTAATATAGAGTCAGAATTGAACCAAGAGGGTTTTCATAATAAAAAACTGATTTTATATAGAAAATGGTGGATTAAAACATAGGATTGAGTGTACTTGAAATAGGGTAAAAGTTTTGGAAGTTCCCTTAAAATAGGTTTGCTTATCAGAAAGTTCTAAGGAGGGAAAATTTTAAAAACATATATATCCCCAAATGAGAGTGATTAATGTGTATTGATAAATGAATTTTGTAAAACATAAAAATAATTTAGAATATGTAAAAAAAAATATAAGATAACTACATTTTTATATAAATAAAGATAAGATAACCCGAAAGAACAGAGAACGTTCGGGTAGAATTCATTATGGTTTCATGGCATGGTGTCAGGTGTACCCATGAGGTCATTTTGATAGAGAAAAGGAGTGTCTCATCACTTATACATCTTGGGGAAGTATGGGGATGTTAAAAAACATAACCCATTTTTTTGGATTATATAAAAAAGTTATAGCAAAGAGGAACAGCTTGATTAAGATTGAAATGGAGAGGATCCTTTAACTTAAATCTGGAAGAGTTCTCCACTTGTTATTAATGAGATGAATAAAAAAATTAATATTATTAATTAATAATTAAAAAACCTATTCTATATTTAATTGATTTATTATATCACTTTTTGGTTCATTTAAGACCATTTTTATTGGTTATAAGGTTCAATTTCATTGCTTGGGCTCGTTCGCTTACTTGGTTTTTAATGACCATTTCGCTTAAATTTATTTTTGGATATACCTGAAAGATGAAAGTGGTTGTCCATATTTGATGTTATATGCTCTAAGTGAACATATATGAGATTAAATGGTTTCAAATTTAATTTGGTTAGGTAGAGTGATGTTAAATTATTATATAAATCCTTAGTGATAATTATTTTTGTTAATCGGTGGGTTTTATTACAACGAACCTGTTTTGATTTATAACATAATACCATTTCTACAAAAGGATTAAAGTACCATAAATATGATATATCATATTTATTATTATCTTGTTCAACCATAACACAAATGGTTTCACGACCAGAATCAAAGGTGACAATAGAAGTTGATAAACATTTCTCCTTGAATGTGCAACATTAACACATCTGAAACAGTGTTTTCATATCATAATAAAATATGGTGAAAAGGGATATGAAAATGAAATATCTTATTATAATAATAGAAATCTAGTATAGAAATGTTACTGGAGTTATCAGGAATATTGGGTGAGTAGAGGTGAGGAAAGAAACAAAAATAAAAGAACATAAAAGAAATGAACAAATTAGAAAGAGTAATTTACCTATTGAGTCTATCTCCTTTCAGAAACTCTTAAGGGGAGAGGTTTTAGAAAGTATATTTTCATGTCATAAGGAATCAGAGTAATGAATAGAAGAGGGAGTTATGGGGGGTTTTATAGTTGAGGAGAATAGGGTTTTCATATTCTTTTAATCATTATTTTATTAATTTACCTCAAGACCAGAAATAGTGATGATTCCGTGACCAATAATAGTAATAAATTCACATGATTTCCATACAATTCGGCTTTCATCCGTAGATCTTCATCAATGACTCATTAAATCCCTTATTTAGAAGTCATTGTAAATTTTCTTATTTTACTATTCATCATTAAAACAAGTACTTTAGATAAATACCAAAAATTCACCCTAACCATTTTTTTAAATATAGAATATAAAGGATAAATCCATATTTCAATAATAATTTTCTAAATATGATCATTTTAATTTTTAATTAAACTAATAATTTATTAAAAAAATTCTTTAAAATATTCATTTACTTATTCTAAAATATAGGTTCATCATTCTTTCACTTGGATATTATTTTTAAACTATCATATGTAAGTTTGCAATTCATTAGGGTATATCACAATTTTTAAGGCTATGTTACTAATCATATGATTAGATTACTATTCACAAAAATTATGTGTTTCATATTGGAATCCATATAACTTACCAATCATAACAGTGTATGTTAGATTTTAGAAATTCAAATAAAAAAAGTGGCAAACATAAGTTTCAAGGTCACATATCAATTAATAGTTCTTTATGCTATTATTTTACGATATATTTATAAAAAAGGAATTTCCCTTTATAAATCATTGGGTCTTTACAACCTTGAGAAGGGGTGGAATGATGAGTGGGATCTGCGCTAGGGATGCAATTTCATAGATGATTAGGCATGGGACTACTGGGTATGTGAATTGTGCAAGGTGTTTGGGGACAGATCTAAGGTGAGTGGGAATGTACGAGGCATAATGGGCCACTCAATTCCATATCTACCAGCCAACGAACTTGATGCCATAACTTCTGATAAGATGGTCGTTAAGGACCAACACATTTCATTTTCACCATAGGGAGGTCAACATCATTCTATGGGACCTGCACTAGATCTTGGGGGACCCAATAAAGGGGGTGATATATGATGAGTTCCCCCAAAATATGAATTCATGGGAGGACCCTAATAAAAATCCACCATTGGAAAGTTAATTGATGGATCTTGTGTTGGGGGAGGAAAAGTAGTCGTTGAGGGATGTCCATTTCCAACGGTGGTTCAAGCAGTTCCTAAATTTTCTGAAATATAGGAAGTTCCTTGAAAGGCCTCAGACCTACTTGAAAGGGGTCAATGTGGAATAGAGAACATATACTGTAGGATATTTGAGGAAAACCAATTGAAAACCTGTTGATTCAGCATTAGTACTGAGAATCAAATGGTGGTTAGGTTAGTTGCATTCATCGTAATGCTTATCTGTAGTTGGATCTATCTAGTGAGGGAGAAGAACATGGGCATGAAACCGATAACATTCATTATGGAGTCCATGTTGGAAAGATGGGGAATGGTCAACCTTGGGATCCTGATGCTCACCAGGTCGTATAATATGATGTGGCATATCAGTGAGGGGAAGAAGCTGTGAAGGATATGCGGGCCGTTTCACCTTCTATAAGGGTGGATAGGGATGCATGTCAGTGTTTTCTTTCCCCACGTTCTGGTGGTGCTCTAACAAAGAGGATCACCTTCCATGTGAGGAATATCTAACTCGTGTGGAGATGAGCAGGCATAGAAAATGTATGAGAGGGGGGAACCCTTCGTATGATTCCTGGGGAAAGGAAACAGTTTAACGTCATGTGATGGGGAAGATGGTTCTTGGTTGTTTAATATCATGTTTCTCTGATGAGTTTGGTGAACTATGAACCACTGGTAGATACATAAATGATACCTTCACACCCTCGCAGAATTTCAGGCATTAGCAATGCTGTTGTGAGGGGTGTCGTGGAGTGATCCATTGAGGGGTTTATGTTAGCGTGGCTTTGTGAAGAGGAAATAGACTTTTCCATTCCTATGCATAGAAGCATGAGGACAGGGAACAAAATGTGAAACACCACTCAAGGGACCTTGAAATCACTTCATATAGACCTAGGGGTTCATACTAGAAATGGGTTTTCGGAGCAAAGGGTTTCACAGGAAGAGGCCTTGTGAATATCAGGTTCTCCATGTAGTGGAGGGGATTCAAAAAGGTGTAGGCTTCATGAAGTGGGGTGGCCTAGCCTAGGCATTGGGAATAGGTTCACTTTGAAGGTTCTTCATGAAGAATAAAGGATATAGTGGAGTAGATATTCACGAGGAAAGGGTTCCTTATAAGTCATAGAACTATGAATTAGTGTGCCTCATGAAGTACATGAACCATGCTTTAGCATGTGGTTCACATGTGAATGGAACATACATCAAGAAGCACATGTTATTTGTGAAGATCCAAGTCCCCTTAGGGATATAATTATTTTGATAAGTATCGTGGGCTTTGAGAAGGGTATCCCTTATTTAGGAAGGGTTTTGTTTATCCCTAAGGAAAGGCACACTGCGATGCTAAAGAACCCCAAGTAGCTCATTTTTTGTAGTACAGAATGTGATTCACGATTTGAGAGATGATAAAAAAGAATGGTTGGAGGATTCATACTTTTGGCGTGAGGGGTCTAATTATTTATTGGAACAAGGCTGTGTGAAGTAGGGATTGTGTGATGCGAAGACACATGGTGCTTTGTCGAAACCACAGATCCACCCTCCTCTTTCCTGCGCAGTGACATCACAAACGCATTTTGGATCATGGATCCTCCTGCCTATTTTCTTTGTGGCGACTTCACAAATGTCACTCATATCATGGATCCTACTACCTATTTTCTTCGCAGTGGTTTCAAAGGAGGCGACTTTGCACCAATTGTGTTGTTGTGGGGCTCTGTGAACAAGCTTTGTGAGGTAGCCTCAATGGAGGTGGTTTCCTCTTTTTGTTTTCTCTTCCACTCCAAATATTTGTCTCCAAAAAATTCCTCCCTCATACATAAAGCTTAGGAGAAAACAAGGTTCTATGTATGAGTGTAAATCACCAAAACATTTGGCATGTTTCCATGATGGATCACAAAGGAGGGTCGCGAGGAAGAGAGGTGACGTGCAGGATGAGAGTGATGAAAATCTCATGGTAGCCGGATGGGCCACGAAGCACAATGGTTCATCGCCTACAGATTGGATAGGCTTAAATCACTTCTTTCCTTTCTCATCCTCGAATTTGGGGATTTGTGCTATCGATTAGTGAAGCTTTTTTCTCTCTGCGATTGTTTCCCATGAATCATCCCTTTCCGCATCATAGTGCATAACATGTCTTTCAACTCTGCAAGTCTGCACTCTGCAACTTACATTTTACAATGTATGTGGCCGAACTCCACAAATAGTTTCTATGATAATTCTTTGTGATTTGATCTTCGTGATCGATATCCAAAATCGAGATTCACGATCCCGGAGAAAATTTTTCAAGAAAATAAATATTTAATTAATGATTAGATTGTTTTCGAGGTGGTGGGGTTCCTTGTGTATTCTACCCATAGGGAAGAGATAACGAATAGATCAGGTATCTAGGAATTAATTCAAAGCCATTCGTACCAATTTTCATCAGGAAACATACTGTTAGAGAGCCAAAATAACTACCCACTCTGAAAAAGGATTCATTAGTATGGATTTGGTCTGAGGTGTGACGTCTTCATTCCTGAAGTGAGCAGGGACGAGCCGATTTACCGGTTCAAGATCATGCCATGCCAGCTCAAGTCATTCATGGTGGTTGACAACCATACATGGAATTTCTTCACACCCATTAACACTAATTTCTTATACAACCTTGTGAATTACATTGATGGGAAGGTGTTCATCTAGAGACATCTCCCCCATTGCACCACACCTTCCTAAAGGTTACACTGGGGAAATTGTCTAGAAACCCTAGGATTTTAAATACAACAATACTTGTTAATATGAATAATTATAAATCATATAACAATACAATGATCGTTATATTTTGTGTCTTAGAATACTAGGTACATAGAACATAAAAAATGGGGCTAAAAACACTACATTATTTAATCTCTATAATGAGCGCCAATCTTCCATTGAGTCCTTACATCTTCATAGGGTACCCTAGGGAACACATGAAAAATGAGATGAGCTAAAAAGCTCAGTATGGGAATGAACAGAAGGATACATCTTCAGCACCTGAAATATGAGGCATGACATAATGATATGAAAGGAATGGAACATATGAAATCATTTCATACAAACATGCAATAATATAATCATGGAATCATATAAATGTGACAGAATCATAAAACATGCCTTTAGTATGGGTCAAGACTAACCACCAATCCTATTTCCCATTTTAGTACAGGTCAATGCTAACTTTTATTCACGATTCCCATTTTAGTATGGGTCAAGGCTAACTGCTAATCCCTTTTCACATCGCACTTCAAGAGACTTAACAATACCCAATGAATTGGAGCGCTATCTGTGTGCACCCATCTCAACATTTTCATGGATATTCTTGAAAAATAAATAATAATACATAATCAAATATACATAAACATAAGGCTACCCAAGGAATGAATTGGGTACCATAGTCATGACATAAATAGCATAACCAATGGGCATATAATTAAAGTGTCCATGAAATAAAATCTGTATTACATACATGGAAGTTCATACGGTGAAATAGAAATATAACATGGTAAGTGGTGTAAAAAATAAGTGACCACATATAATTATGGTATTTGAAAAACAATAGTATTAAAGAAATTTTGGGAGGTTTTGAAGAAACTACTATAGAGCTTTTAAAATAAAAACAAGGAAAATCATTTATATAAAACCAGAATTTAACATATAAGGTTTTCCTAATAACAGAATGATTTTAAAAAGACAATTTTGGCTTAAAAGAGTATATAAAGTGCACATGAAATTAGGTAAAAATTTGGGAAGTTCCATTAAAACATGTTTGCTTATCTGAAAGTTCTAAGGAGGGAATCATTTAATAACACGTATATCACCAAAAGAGCGTTATGAATGGGAATTCATAAATGAAATTTTTAAAACATAAACTATATTAAGTATATGTACATAAATATATAATATAACTACATTTTGATATAAATAATGATAATGCAACCAGAATGACCAAAGAACATTCGGGTAGAATACATTACGGTTTGTTATCATTGTGTCAAGTGTAACCAAGAGGGATGGATGATAGAGAAAATGGGTTTCTCATTAGATATAAATCATTATGTATGTATGGTGGTGTTGTAAAAACATATCCCATCATTTTTTATTACACAAAAAAGTCATATAATAGAGTAAAATCTTGATTAAAAGTGAAATGGAGATGATCCCTTTCCGTAAATCTGGTGGTGTTATCCCCCTGTAATTAATGAGATGAATAAACAAATTAGGTTTTTTAATTAACAATTCTAGAACCTATTATATATGTATTTTATTTATTATTACTCTTTTTGGTTTATTCAAGACCTTTTTGATTGGTTATAAGGATCAATTTCAACGTTTGGGCTTGTTTGCTGGCTTGGTTTTTAATGACTGGTTCACTTATATTCTTGTTTGGATACACATGAATGAGGAAATTGGTTGTCCAGAATTTATGTTATCATATATTAGTGATAATACAAGAGATTAAATGTTTTTAAATTTAATTTGATTACTTTGAGTGACATTGAATTATTATATAAAACCGTAGTCATAACAATTTTGGTTAATTGGTGGGTTTGATTACAGAAAAAAGTTTTTGATTTATAACATAATACCATTTCTATAAAATGATTAGAGAACCATAAATAGGATATATTATATAAATAATAATATGTTTCAACCATAAAAAAATGGTTTCATGACCAGAATCAATGATGATAATAGAAAGTTATGAATCATTGTTCGTGAATTTGATAAATTAACACATCTCAAAGGGTGTTTTTATTTATAAATAAATGATGGGGAAAAGAGAAATGGTAATTAAATAACCCATTAGGATAATAACATAATAGAATTCTAGTACATTTATGTTACTAGAGTTAACATACCATTTGGTTGAAGTTAGGTGAGTAACAAAACGAAATGAAAATTACTTAAATGAAATGAAATAATTGGAAAGATGAATTTTCCTGTTGAGTCTACCTACATAGAGAACCTTTAATGTGGAGATGTTTTGGGAAAATATTGGCAAGGAAAAAGTATTGAGATTAATTTTGAGAAAACAGGGTGAGGGGGGTTTTTATAATGGAGGATAGTTGTTGTTTCAAAAAAAGTTATTCATTATTTTATTAATTTACATCAATACCCGCAATAGTGATGATTACATGACCATGAATAGTAATAAAATCATGTGATTTCGAACCAATTAGGTTTAAAACATCAAATAATTATCAATTAATCAATATATCCATTATAAATACTTTATCGTAAATTATCGTAATTTAATATTCATAAAAATTCAATTATTTTAGAAAAATCCAAAAAATTTACCCTAACCATTTTTCAACTTGTTGAATCTAAAAATAAAATCCATTTTTCAAAAATCATTTTCTAAATATGATTTTTCTAATATTTAATTAAACACATAATTTATTATAAAATATTTTTAAAACATCCATTTAATTATTCTAAAATATAAATACATCATACTTTCACCTTAATATTATATTTATAGTATAATAAAGAAGTTTACTAGTCATTAGCTTATATCACTATTTATAAGGGTATGTTACAATTCATAAGGGTAGGTTACTATTCACCAAAAATTATGTTTTCCATATCACATTTCACATATCTTATTAATCACATCCGTGTGTGTTAGATTTTCGAAATAAAATTAACAATAGTGACAAACTTATTTTTAAAGGTCACATTACACTTAGTAGTTCATTATGTTGTGATTTCATGACATATGTATAAGAAAGGAATTTCCATTTATAAATAATGGGATTGTTACATTCTTCCTCCCTAATGAAATTTCGGCCTCGAAATTCAGTTTTACATTCTTTTTCATAAAAAGGTCAGGGTACATTTCCTTAATTGCCTCCTCTACATCCCATGTTTCCTAGTCGTACTTGTGGTTCCACTATAGTAAATTGACTAGATGATTAAACTTGTTACGTAGAACTTTAACTCTATGATCCATTATCATCATTAGCTAATATTCATAGGAAATATCATCCTCTGAGTATACCACCTCAAAATAGAGTACATGTGAATGGTCTAGTATGTACTTCTTTAAGAGGGATACAAGAAAGATATCATGTACTTTCTACATAGAAGGTGGAAGTTCCAATCTAAATGCCACAGCTCTGACTTATTCAAGAATATCAAAGGGGACGATATACCTGGGACATAGCATTCCATTCTTCCCAATCCTCATGACCATATTCCATGGAGATATCTTTATGAATAACATTTCTATAACTTTGAACTCAATTTCTCATCGATGGTTATCTGAATAACTCTTCAGTCGACATTGGGATATATTGATATAATACTGAATGGTTTTTACCTTCTATTTAATTTATTCGACCATTTATTCGTCGATTTCAGGTCCTATAATCTTACGCTCACCAATTTCATCCCAAAATGCTGGTGTTCTGCTCGTTTTCCCATAAAAGAATTCATATAGTCCCATTCAGATGCTCGAGTGGAAACTATTGTTGTATCAAAATTCAACTAGTGGAAGATGTTAGTCCCATCCTCCATTGAATTCCATTGAACATTCTCTCGACATGCCTTCTAGTTTCTGAATAGTTCTATGAAATTTTCAACTTGTTTGATCATGATAGTCCGTACTGAAGTTTATTTCAGTGCTTAGAGCATTTTGGAGCCTTTTCCAGAACATTGAGGTGAATCATGGATCACAATCAGATACAATAGATAGTTGTACATCATATAGCTGTACAACTTCTTTGAGGTAAATTTATGCAATTTTATCTAACGATAAGTCCTCTCCAATCATGACAATGTGAGCTATCATAGTAAGATGATCCCCAATAACCCATATAGCATTATTTGATCTTGATGTCCCTGGATGTCCAGTGACAATGTCCATGGAAATTTTCTCCCGCTTCCATGATGGTAAAAGTTGTTGATTCATCATACCCTTGGACTTTGTCTTCTCAGACATAACATGATGACATACCAGGAACATTGATGTATATTCAGAAATATTTTTTTTCATATTCTCCCACCAAATGTTTTCTCAGAGAAGTTGATACATCTTTGTGCTCCCTTGGTGAATATAAAAGTTCGAGCTATATGATTCTTTCAAAATATCATTTTTTATCTTTGGATTGGATGGTACACACAATTGTGAGAAAACTCTTACAACTCCTTCCTCATTAATCACAAAATCATAGGATTTCTAATTTCTAACAACTTCTTCCCATTTCTGAATTTCCACATCCTTTATTTGATCATCCTTTATTTTTTCCATGAGCGATGGATGAAAATCATTTGAGAATAAATTGATGATGTTCCTCCCTTAATGTTTCCCATGTCTACACTTTTCAATTCACATCATTGATAAAGATGTGGGATCTTTCCTACTAAGAGCATCTGCTACATTATTTTCCGTACTAGGATGTAAGTGGAATGTGAAGTCAAAATCATTAATGAGCACTATCCATCATCGTTGGTACATATTAATATCTTTGTGTGGGAATATATATATATAGATTCTTGTGATTAGTATATATCTCACACTTCTCCCCATAGAGATAATGCCGCTAGCTTTTTTACGCAAATATCACATCCACCAACTCCAAATCATGCATATAATAATTTTTCTAATTGATTTTTAGCATCATTGATGCATAGGATACCACTATATCATTTTTCATCATCACAAAGCCAAAATCCCCAATTTGAATCATCAATGTAAACGACAAATAGTTCTCCACTCTTTTAGAGTGTGAGTATTGTTTCAAATAATATAATCTTTTTTAACTTTTTGAAATAGTATTTACATTCTTGATTCCAGACAAACATTACCCCCTTCCATGTCAGCTTGGTCATTGGGTCAAAAAATCATGAAAATTTATTCACAAATCGTTCATAATACCAATCTGAACCCAAAATGCTACAGATCTCTATTAAAAATGTTGGATATGGCCACTCTTCAATTGCATTAGTCTTGTAAGGGTTCATATATATCCCTTTTCTGTTGATAACATGCCTCGAAATGATACATCCTCCATACAGAACTTGCATTTACTGTACATTGCATAAAATGTTTTCTTTTCACAAATTCTTTAACACTATATTCAAATTCTCATCATGTTCCTCCTTTCTATTTTAGTATATCAAAATATCATCAATAAAGACTACCACAAATTTTTTTAGGTATTATCTAAAGTCTCTATTCATTAAATCCATGAAAATTGATGGATCATTTGTGAGTCTGAAGGGAATCACTATGAACTTACAATGTCTATACCTCATTCTAATGGCACTCATGGGAATATATTCTTTCCTAGACATTAATTGGTGATATCGTGACTTATGGTCTTCCTTAGAGAAATAACATGCCCCATAATGTTGATCCCCCTTGCTTTTTATTGAATCCATCAAACTCTCTTTCTATCATGAGATGGAGGGTTCGAGGAAAATATTTATTAAAAAAACACCTTATTGAATTCTTCCCAATACATGAAATCAATTTCCTCATGGTGCTTCATATTCTTTATTAGTGTCCACCACCGATCATCTTCCCTATCAAAATGATAAACCAACAGTAGAACATTCTCTTCTTCCAATTACGAGAGAATGGAGATTATCTTTTCAATGGATATAATACATTGTTCCATAAAGAGGGGATTAAAATATATGCTAAACATGGGAGGCTTTTTCCACATGAAGGATTCTGCAAAAAAAATTCTCTTTCCTTGGAGGAGGAGAAAATTCTACCTGATTCATGTTATTATTCCTTACTCGAGCCATTACAGCAAGTGTTGTCATGATGTTTTATGAAACTACTCCCATAATAGTAGGCATATCATTAGTGAAATTCTCAAATTTCCTATCACATTGTTTTTTGGAACATGTTCTTATATTTCTCACCATTAACTAGTAAAAATAACATATTACTAGATGTCTTGAATACAATACCATTGAGAATAAATGGACACATTGATAAAAAAAGATAAGCGGGTAAATGAAAATTATATCCAAAATTGTGATTCCTTATGTTTCAATATAGGTTATCCTCGATCTATTTCATAAAATAAATTCATATGGTCATTTATCCCTTCCTAAAATATATTTACTAAGCTAATTAATATATCAAATAATATCCCTCGGGAGTGTCCTAACCAATAGTGCATCATGGCCCTTTTTCGGGCACTAGTTCTCATTCGAGTCTAGCTCAATGCAGTGTTTTTGGGTTTTACGCCTAGATACATCTATTCTTGATCTGACTCTACCTAATTTTATCTAGATGGGGATGCATTTTATTGATAAACCACTTATTCAATAATCACCAAAATTTTGGAATGTTATCTTATACATAGTCTCATCCATAAGGTTCTCACTAGGGATCTCTATTCCTAATTTCCAAAAAAAACTAGACAATCCTCTTATACCAACAATAGTGACCCTAGACTTTTACATAAAATAGAACATTTTATAAGCATAGTTTTACATCAGATTACTTGCCAAGTTTTGTTAAGTATACTATCTTGGAATACTGGGTACAAATAACATAAAACATGGTGCTAAAACACTTATTTATTTAATCTCCATAATGAGCTACTAAATTCCTTTGATACCTTACATATGCATAGAGTACCTTGGGGAACACATGAACATAGTGATGAGCTAAAAAGCCCAGTAAAGATATGAAAATAAGGACACATATTAATCACATTAGTTAAAAGGCCTACCATAATGATATGAAAATCATGGAACATATAAAATCATATCATATATGCATGGGATCATATAAACTTGGAATCATATAAATGTTGAAGAATCATAAAACATGTCTTTAGTATGGGTTAATGTTAACCACAAATCCTATTTTGCTATTTAGTATGGGTAAAGGCTAACCTCAAATCCTGATTCACATTTTAGTACGGGTCATGTTTAACCTCCAATCTAATGTCACGTCACATCTCATATAAGAAATGTATTTTAAAAACATTAATATTAAAACATTTTTTTGCGGTTTTAAAGAAAATACTATAGATCATTTAAAATAGAAATGTGAAAAATATTTACTATATAACCATAATTGAACAACGAATGTTTTTAAAATAAATTAATGATTTTATAAAGAAAATTGGTGCTTAAGACAAATGATATATTTCATCTGAAATTGGGTATCAATCGAGGAAGTTCCTGTAAAACAGGTTTGATTATCGAAAAGTTCTAAGGAGGGAATCTTTTAAAAACATGTATATCCCTAAAAGAGTGTGATGAAAGGCTATAAATAAATGAATTTTTTGAAAATTAAATATCATTTAGAGTATGTACACAATTAGATATGTTAACTTTATTTTTATATAATGGAGGATATGGAAATCTGAAAGAACAAATAATGTTCTAGTAGAATTCATTAAGGTTTATTGGTATGGTGTTGGGTGTACCCCAGAGGTATTTATGAGAGATAAAAGAGGGTTTTCATCACTTATAAATCATGAGGGAAGTATGTGGGTTGTGAAAAAACACTCCCCATCATTTGGGTGTACACAAAAATGGAAGGGCCTCGAGGAAAATCTTGATTAAGAGTGAAATGGAGAGGATCCTTTAGCTTAAATCTTGTGTTGTTCTGTACTTGTTATTAATGAGCTGAATAATAAAATTAGGTTTAGTAATTGACAATTCCAGAACCTCTTATTTCGTAATTTATTTGTTATAACCCTTTTTGGTTCACTAAAGACTTTTTTAATTGGATAAAAGGATCAATTAAATTATTCGGGCTCATTTTATTACTTGGTTTTTAATGACTGGTTTTCTTATATTCATGTTTGGATACACATGAAAGATGAAAGAGGTTGTCTAGAATTAATGATATATGCCGTTAGTGAAAATCCATTAGATTACATGGTTTCAAATTTAATATGGTTACAAAGAGTGAAGTTGAATTATTATATAAAACCTTAGTGATAACCGTTTTGGTTAATCGGTGGGATTGATTACAACATACCTATTTTGATTTATAACAGAATACCATTTATAAAAAAGGATTATAGAACCTTAAATAGGATATATTATATGTATAATTATCTTGTTCAATCATAATAGAAATTGTTTCATTAACAGAATCAAGGATGATAATAGAAATTGACAAACTGTTGTCCTTGAATTTGCTAAATTCAGACATCTAAAAAGATATTTTCATTTCTAAATAAGATATTTAGAAATGAGAGATTGTAATGAATCATACTATTAGAACAATATCATTCTAGTACATGTTTGTTGCTGGAGTTATTACACAATTTGGGGGAAGGGAGGTGAGGAATGAAACAAAAAGAATATAACTTATAAGAAATGAACGAATTGGAAAGAGAAATTTACATCTTCAGTTTACCTCCATTGAAAACCTATTGAGGGGAGAGGTATTGAAAATAATATTTTCAAGGAATAAGGCTTGAGAGTAGTGAATTGAAGAGGGAGTGATGAGGGGTTTTATAGTAGAGGATAATAGTGTTTTTATACCTTTTTTATCATTAATTTAATAATTTATACCATGATCTGAAATAGTAACGATTCCATGACCAAAAATAGAAATTAATTCATGTTATTTCGAAGCAATTGATATTACAATAGCATATCATCATCAATGACTCAATAAATCAACTATTTAGCATTTATCGCAACTTGTCATATTTTACTATTCATCAAAAAATCAAGTAGTTTTGAAAAATCCGAAAAATTCCCCCTAACCATTTTGTGACATGTATGAACCAAAAATGAAATCTATTTTTCAAGAATAATATTTTAAATATGATTATTTTAATATTTAATTAAACGAATAATTTATTGAAAACAGTTTTATATCATTCATTTACTTATTCTAAAATATAGATACACCATACATTCATTTAAATATTATTTTTATACTATCATAATTAATTTTATTATTCATTAGGGTATATCACTATTTATAAGGGTGTCTTACTATTCATAAGGGTAGGTTACTAATCACCAAAAACTAGATTTTCCTTATTTGACTCCAAATATCTTACTGATCGTAACCGTGTAAGTTAGATTTTCAAAATTGAAATCACATAAATGATAATATATTATTTAATGATCAAATATCACTTAGTAGTTCATTATGTTGTAATTTCATGATATATTTTTAAGAAACAAATTTCAATTTATAAATCATTGGGTCGTTACAACTTGAAGAAGGGGTGGACCAATGAGTGGGATCTGCTCTAGGGAGGCAATTTCACAGAAGATTAGGCATGGGCCTACTGGGTATATTCATTGTGTGAGATGTTTGGGGAAGAGCTAAGTCGAGTGGGCCTATATGACACATCATGGGCCTCTCAATTACATATCTACCAGGTGAAGAAGATGATTCCATAGCTACTTAGAATAAAGTCGTTAAGGGCCAACACTTCCCATTTTCACCATGGATAGGTCGAAATCAGTTTATGGGACCTACAACAGATCTCGTGGGTCCTAATACTAGGGGTAATGTATGATGATTTACACCCTCTTTTAAATTAATTGGAGGACCCATAGAAAATTCAAACATTTTAAAGGGAATTGATTGATCTGGTGCCAGTGGAGAACAAATAGCCGATGAGGGGTATCCATTTCAAACGGTGGTTCAAGCATTTCCTAAATTTTCTGGAAGATGTGTAGTTACCTGTAACGACTCAGACCTACTTGAAGGGGATCAACAAGACAACGTGAACATATACTAGAGGCTCTTTAATGAAAACTAGTAGAAAACGTATTGATTCAGTGTTAGTACCAAGTAGCAACTGGTGGTTCGGTTAACAACATTCATCATGGTGCTTATCTGTGATTGGATCCTTCCAGTGCGGGACATGAACATGGGCATGCAACCGAGAACATTCATTATTGAATCTATGTTGGAAACATGGGGATGTGTCAACCTCGGGATCATGATTCTCGCCATGATATATAAGATGATGGTGAATATCAGCGAGAGGAAGAAGCCGCAGAGGATATGTGTGCCGTTTCACCTTCGGTATGGGTGGATAATGACAAATGTCAGTGGAGTATATGAATATTAGAACCCAATATCACCTCTAGGATGAAATTTCCTCCGGGCCATTTTGAATGATATGGGGAGAATTCTGACAATTCTAACCTCTCAGTAGGTACTAAAACGGGTCTAGAAGATGGAGGATTTTAACTTCCACCTATTTTCATTGCCAATAGGTGTGTTCAATGATGATAGCCATGGAACAGAAGAGCATCAGTCCTACATCCTGGCCTTTCAGGCTGGAGTCTTGGGGGCGTATGTGGACTGAAATTCTCTCTGTGTGCCATATAACCCACACCATTTAGCGAGGCTATTTTGATTTATGCAGTGGATCACCCCGTGCGTCTACATGGGTGTGCACCAAGAGGATCACCCATGTGTGATGAGAAAGATGTGGCTAATGTTCAAACAGGAACATTGGAAGAAGCAGAATGATCTTCCACCACCCATATCCATCTTTGGGATGGTGAAAGAGTATGCCATGAGTTGGTAGGTGGCCTACCCAGGGGATATGCTTAAGAAAAAAATTGTCCATGCTCGTGATGGAGTGCCTCCCCATCCACGAGGCCAGGATCGGAAGGCGGTTATGATATCACATGGCGGCGAGGCTGTAGTAGTTGTGAAACCTACACCAGGTGAGATGCAGGTATTGGTGGTGGATCAAGCAGTCATATATGGATGTAGTTACCCAGAGGGGGTGCCACACAGGGGTTTCCATAGAAAATATACCCAGTCTCCGAGGAATCGTCTCACCCATATAGAAGTTGTAGAGAATGCTATTTTCCTAGAGGCTTGTGACATTGGGATGTAAATAGGAAATTCCTCGTCCCATCTGAGATGTGGCAACAACCGAACCATCTCAGGATGGATTTTCTGGGGATAGCACTTGTAAGTGCTGACATTGAAATATCTATGGAAAAGGGGGAGCAATACCTGGATGAGATAGAGGATGTTTTGCACTCATGGGGTGCTCCAGAACCAATAAATGATCAGGTAATGTTGTTTTCAGATCAAACAGACCTTCTTCAATTGTTGTCCGAGGAATTAAGAGAGAGCTTATCTGTGCTAGAAAAATAAGATGAGTCCTCATGGGGGAGGAGGCCAATAGAGGGACTCCTCTAGAGGAGGAAGAGGTCGGTGATTCAGACCTGTAGCTGGATTAATTTTCTGAGGCTATCAAGGTAAAACCCTGGCCATTTCCCCATAGTCTTAATCTAGGACATTTACAATTACTTAAAATCATTTTAACTGTTCAAAATAGACTT
This sequence comes from Viscum album, assembly GCA_963277665.1. Taxonomy (NCBI): domain Eukaryota; kingdom Viridiplantae; phylum Streptophyta; class Magnoliopsida; order Santalales; family Viscaceae; genus Viscum; species Viscum album. The sequence goes on from OY728131.1 coordinate 1,018,936,127, forward strand.
ATACGAAAAAATCACTCCTTCCCAATAGTAGATTTATCTTCAGAAACTTTAGGATCTGAGATTGCGTCTATGGTGATTACCATACATAGCGGGGTTGGGACACCCATGTCTATTCAATCGGACTGTTTGGATCTCCCAAAAATATATAGAGGGCTGCACCTCGGTGTCCATATGGAAACAACCCTTGAGTGAGACTGACTATTCGATCTCTGTAGGTTTCCTTTGTGGAATTTGTAATCATTATCCATTGACAGGGTCAACTGAGGTATGTTCACATTCTATATGGACAGTTCTTCAAATGGTGTGGTCCGCATTGGGATGGTTGGACGAAGTTGTTGTAAATTCCTTTCCCAGAGGGATGTCAAACGTCGTTGAAGCGAACACCCAGACATACCAAGCTACGATGCTCCCGATCATAGGTGCGACTGTCAGCAGGGCCGCACCTGAATTCATTGATGTGGAATATGACAATGGGGGTCAATCATAAATCATGGATCCTGACCTACCTGATCAAACACCTGATAAAGATCCTACTAAAGTTATCCTGGGGGCGTTCCCCACATAGGACCTGGCCGATGCCACGGATCGGGACAAGATGACCTATAATGAAGAGGATAGAAAAATCATTTCTCACTGGTCGGGGAAACTGATCAAGAACATAATAAATTGGACCCCTCAAGCACAATGAATAGACCAGATGGGGAGAAATCAGTCCCGGATATGTTAACTGTGTGATGGGGTAGTGGATTCCCAGTTTCCCACATGTTCGTCTAAGAAATCATGGTAGAAATTATCCAAGAAAATGAACGTGGCATTGGTGTGGGTTAGTAGGGGAGAAATGTAGTTAAAATCAAGAGGATCCAGGAGGCTAAAAATAATATTCAATGCCTCCTGGTCCGGGAAGATGAGCATTCCATATTCCACATTTCCCAATCAGATCTTATATCGCTACTGAAGGCCCATTAGTCAGAGGCCAAATAATGGATGAATCAAGCCTCTAAGGAGATGGTCATCGTCCGGAGCGACACTGGTCGGGATCGGTTTTTGAATGATGAACTAATCCCATTGTTACTAAGGAAGGTCGAGAACTAAGAAGGAAACAATGAATCCTAGATGCCAAAATCCCGAGAGTAGGGGAGCTCCAATGCTCTTTTGAAAGGGTCAATCTGTCAATGGTAAGGGTTAATTGTCGGGTATTGTAATACTTCTAAACCATAAAACATACATTTATGATTTAATTTTTTATTTTTGATTCATGAATGAGTTATTTTATTTGTTTCTGGATACAACAAGCATGTCACATTCGTGAAACATTTGGCGATCAATCCCTAAGCTCACGTGGGTCGGGCCCGATGTGAGTAACAAAGGATGACCACATCATTATTCCATCTGAATGTGAGAGTTCCTACCAAGATTCGAGCATAAAGGGTTTGAGAAACCATTCCATATTATCACAATGATAGAGGGAGGCCTGACTGAAGGACGAAGGTCTCAAAACAACCGATTTTTTATTTTATAAATGTGCCCTAGTGCACAAGCGGGACAAAGCCCATGGAATTAGAATCAATCCGAACATAGCGGAGTGGAAAGTGTGAATCATGTTACCCAAAATTTGGAATGTTGTGTATGTGGATTGAAAATTAAGGATAACTATTGACTGTGTTCGAAATATATGATACCTATTTCTTTAGCCTGGCATGGGGACAACAAGTGAGGGCCAACAGCTGACCATGTTCGAAACATGGGGCTTGAATCAAAATGTTACCCATTACATTAATGGAATGTTGGACCAAGACAATATGTAATCATTGGGGAGAGCATGCATTTTCTTAAGGGGTTCCTTCAAACATAAAATAGATCAATGGTCCAAATAATGGGCACGCAAAGCATAGAGGGTGGAGTGATGGGTAATTTGAATTGTGTCCAACACTCCTGAAATTATAAAACTGTGGTGAATAACTATTAAGTGGGAGTATTCCACTAATCATAGGTCTATCTTTAATCCAAACTAGACCTGTTTGGCGAGAACCTATAATGCCTTTTATTTTTGTATCATACGGATGAAGATGATGAATGAAATAGTTTGATGTCATATGGCCAGGACGTCACACGTAGTTTTAAGGTCATACATCCCAAACTGAGGATAAAAATATAATTCCATGTTGCACAGATTGTAGGTTCATAGTGTATGGTCATAGATACAAGACCATAATCAGGGCCAATAGTCCAGAAGAGTTGTTGACCTTGGGGATGGGCCCGAGGAAAAATGCCAAGGCGTCACTACTTATACCATAAGGATGAGAATCAAGAAAAATGTAGTTATTAGACAGCATGTGGATAGATACAAACACTGGTTGTTGGAATCCTCTTTGGTGTGGAAGCTGACACATACAATAAATAAAATGGGGCATCCAAAACATATTTCGGGTAGAACCGCAGTTTAATGTCATTCGTTGAGGACATATGGACTCGTGCATTTTAACATCATATGATAGTTCATGTAATGAAGGGAGAGATTCCATAAGGGGAGTATGTGATGTGGTAGCTATAAACCTGACGTGAATGAAGACATAAAGGAGTTCGTAACACACCATGTATCCCCATAATATCTTTTTTAGGTTGAGAGACCAGATTTGAATGTTAGGTTATTCCTGAGGCAAAGTGTTCGGGCATTCCTACGTATCCCATCATGATGGGGATCAAGCCAATTCTAGAAGTGCAGTTTAATGTCATCTGGGACAAGGGCACGAATGTTTAGCTTCACCAGAACACATCCTATATAAACCACTAATCCCACTTCTGTCCTGAGAAATTTGGGATTCAAGAAGTAGTGGAGGGATTTTTTTGGTACAGGGAGTCACACATTAGGGGCAATTTTATTTAAGGTAAATGATTTCCCAAAATTATTAATTCTCCGGATAAATGCCCATAGATGCCTAGAGGCATAGAACCGAGTGTACTGGAATTCCACTTGAACATAAGGTATTGGAAAGAAATGCATCCTTTCACCCGATATCTGGATCACAATGATTGTGGCATGGAGAAAAGGAATATCTATTGACCATGTTTAAAACACAACATCTATTTCAGGTCAGCGTAGTATGGGGACATAAAAATTAGGGTCAGTCATAGACCATGTTTGAAACATAGTACCTGCCACAAAATATCTTCTGAGATCTTATGGGGCATTGTACCAAGATGGTAGGTTTGCAAATGTGGCATGAGACTAGGTCGTAAAGTGGCTCCCTTCAAACATTGATGACGATGGGGGTCCAAATAAAGGGATCATGAAGCCTGTACATGAAACGATAGAATGCCCATGTGAAATCCCACATTGTAGGCTCTTTTTCCAGATACGTTTTTATGCGACAGCAAGACCCATCATGTAGAGGAGGTAGATTCCCTTTCCAAGGACTAGGGTCCTGGGTTCACATTCTTCTAACATAAGGCCCCAATGCGAAAAATTAAGAGTTTACCTAGTTTAATGAAATAATCACAGGGTGAAGAAGTTGTCAAACATGACGTGTAGTTCCCATAGGGAGGTCTTAGATTATGGTCGTAGAACATGGACCAACTTGGGGAGAGACATGGAATAAAACATGGTGTGGCTGTTGAGAAAATTGATGGGAAATAGAACCCAAGATTTCCACCCCACACCCCATGCTTCTGAATGTGGTCGGGGCATGGGGCCAAAATAGTGGGGGGAGGATTTATGATTCCTGGGGATCGACCCAAAGACATAATACGTGGGTGTTCCTACGTATCCCATGAGGATTGTAATCTAGTCGTACATAGTTCTGGGAATGTTGTCTTTATGCATTGGAGATAATACATAGAGGTATTTTAGTTTAAGGTCTTAGAGCTTGGACCAAAGATGGAATGGAATGAGGGAGACACATGGTGCTGCAATCATGAAACAAAACATGAATGAGGACATGGAGTCCATATGAAACCATGCACGTCCTAGTGAGGTTTTAGGTTGAGGGACAAAAAATGAATGTTGGGATGGTCCAGATGCAATGCTTCTCGACGTTCTTATGTACCCCATTATGATGGGGATCAAGACATATGTAGTTTTAGAAGTTTCATGGTAGGGTTCCCATGCTAGGTACAAAACAATTGTACAGTTCAGACATGCACACCAATAATAAGAGGCATTTGATATATTGTGTTTGTTCATTAGGATGGATGTGTGCTTTTTTTAAGCGATAAACCAAGGATGGGGAATCCATGTTTCTCAATGGAAATAAATGCAAATATAGGAATTGAAAAATGTTATGGAGGAAGAAAAATAACCAATATGATGTTCCCTCAAGTGAGGAAATCACAATACAGTGATTTTTTTATGCGGACTGGTAGATAATGTCATGGTTTAGAGTCGTATGATAGGACCTACCTATGTATTTGAACTTCATTAAATAAAAACACAATAGTTTAAATACATCTAGGATAAATCGGCATAGTTTAACATTATACGACTTAGACACAGGGAATATACATGGTGTGATAAAGAGTAACTGACGTCAATGAGGATGACATCCACACTACACCACTACGCATTACCGAGGAAGTGACCTAGGGATGATGGGAAAGAAAAGGCCAGAGAACATGGGACAAGACCTATGGATGAAACTTTCCTATTTTCCTATATAAAAAAATAGGATGGGAATCATCTTTGCATAGTTCTAGAGCTGTATTTTAACATCCACTACAAAAAAATTGACCTTTTCCAACAAAAAATTTCTGAAAGATTATATATCTGTTGGTAAAAATGAATAATTCCAATAGATATTAAATTATGTTGATATTAACTATAGGTACCAACAATTATTTTTACCAACAAATATATATGTTTATATTTCTAGTTTAATACCAACAAATCTTATACTAACATTTAAATCTATTGTCTTATCATAATAATACAAACAATTGATTTACCGAAAAATAAATATTTTTTTATTAGTTATTGTTACCAACAAATATTTTATAATTAAAAATATATGTTACCAATAAATTATTCAATAATATCAAATATTTTACCAAAAATTGAATATATAGATATATATTACCTATTAAAAGAATATCATTTTGGCAATAAAAACATATAATTAATTAAAATATCCATAATTTAGTAATATTTATTGGTAATATATATATATTGATACATACATACATACACAATCTTTATAAAATATAATTTTTTATATAAATTCAAAAATATTTCCATTAAATATATATAAATAAATATATGTGCAAATAAATATATGTGTAACTAAATATATGTGAAAAAAAACCCTTATGTGTACCAAAACACGACCCCCAATCCCCAACGGTCATTCCTCACGTCCCTCACCCAACCCTACTGTCATTCCTCGCAACCTCCCTCCCCCAACCCTACCATTGTTCCCCATAGCCAGCATTCCCTGCGGATGGCGTTCCGTGTGGTCGACATTCCTCACAGCTAGCATTCCACACAAAATTCCTCACAGAAACCCCATCATTATTCATTGATTTCGTTCATCATTGACGTATTCGCAAGAACACACCTCCCGCTTCCCTACCAAAGTCACCCTCAGACATCATCGCATGAATCCCCTCCGTGTTCTCGACCAGCTTCCCAATACAAAATCCACTTGTTGGAATAACCCTCAGTAGGATACCCAATGTCCCTATGTCAGCATTGGATTTTCGTAGGTCATCTCTCACACAACACTACTCTACTTTGGTTCCCCAATCACCCTCCAGTATCATTTTTAGTATCTGATTTAATTTTGGTTCTTCATATTTATAAATTTATATCTTGTTCGTGTTAGTAATAAATTCTATATTGATATAGCATTTTCATACTTGCCATGCGTTTTTGCTCCATTTTGGTACTCTAGGATGGGAATAGTGTCTTAGGTTTATTTATATTGTTTATTCGATTTTGTATAGTTTCACTTTAGGTGTTCTTTGTTTTTCCTTAGGTGAAGTTACCATTGTTTTTTCAATTCCCAACGTTGTAATTTTTTTGGTGGTTTTATAGTTCATAGTTATAAGCTATCATAGATCCTTAAATCTTGTTCATGTTGGGAATAAATTCCATAAATATATATTGTATTCCTCTATCAGTATGGATAAAATTATGGATACATTTTTAAAGTCCTAAAATTACAGTATACATAAAACATCAACAGATTAAAACAATAGAAAATTTACCTACACATGTACAACTTTCAAATGAAATATAGGAAGACCATTGAGTAATGCACTACATGAATTACATTGATAATTACAGATCATTCCTCTATTGAAGATACATTATTATTTCTACCTACACATGTATATTATAAAATGTCATGTTATAAACATTTTCACTTCAAAATAGTCGATTCATAATCTATTAACTATTATTCCATCACAATTATATCTAATTTCCATGTTGTATAACATGATGTTGTATAGGCAAGGGATTTAGTTATAAATTCAGTCACTCTCAGTAATGTTAATATCAATAGATTCTTCAAAAAATCATTATTTAATAATAACTACCCGAAACAATAAAAAATAACTAAAATAACTCTAATTATAAAAATTGGTTGAAAAAAAAAGTACAAAAAAGTAATGATAATTCCATAAACTGAATATAACAAATCAGAAGCCATATATCTTGAGAAATTACCATTGGAAGCACCTGTTAAAATGTCAGACTCAGGGGTTCTTTTCTTTGTTGATGTGGTCTCTATTTTTGAAAACACAATAATGAAGACGTGCCCATTCTCTCCCTGTAACAGACATAGACACTTCATCTTACTTCTCTTTTTTGGCGTTCACAACATCAACATAATCCCTCATGGCCTCTTTCATTTCCTGCATCTTCATCTCAGCCATGTCATCTATTTCTGGAAGATAATTTATAGGATATTGAAACACATCCAAATCTTCCATAAAAAAATTAGGTGATGAATCATTATTTGTGAAACCATAAAATACTTCCATTAAAAATGAAATTTCTCTTTGAGTGGACAATAAATTTTCCTACAGCTTTTTCACTTTACAATTATATGTTTGTACCACCTACAGAAACTTTTCCAGGGATTATTTTTTGTTAGTAAGAATGATCATTACATCAAAAAGCTTTAACTGATTGGATTTGAGTAGCGAATGCCTCTCCACAACATGTTGTTTCAGTTCACCTAGTCTTTCCTGAGTGGTGACTACATCGGTCATTGTAATTTCTGCTAAACATAATAGCTTGTCCTTCTAGACTAGATTTTTTTATAAATCATATATATGCTCCCCTAGTAAATTGAAATCCCTTCTTTCATTATCTGTTGTTGATGTAGAAGAGCACTAAGCTCAGTTCTAGATACTGTCAGTAAGCTTTCCCTCATCTTGTCACCAATGCCCCTTCGATATTTTGTGGGAAGACATTTGTCTGTACTCTTTCCTTTCAATTCACTCATCTTTTTAGAAATAGTTTCTCTAGAGGGAATTTTGGTTTGGATCAGGTATTTTAGGGATCCACGACCTGTAAATGAGGATATGGGTTTTTGATAAATATGAGACTGAACCAGGGGTATCATCTCGACCAGATCATTGTATAGGTCCTGATAGACATTACCAATAGCTCCAACAGTGTTTCTAGAGAAAGAAGACTGATCTTGTGAGTGAATTTCATATGAGTAAAATTCAGTGGATACCCACTTCCTAGGGTCCCCATCTACGCCCACATTTCACTACAAATCCACAAAACGTTGTTGCTCCAACATTACTGTAGGGAATTGATAAAAGAAACTTTTATTAAATAAAAAAATAGTTATAAATCATTATCTAGAATTATCGGAAAAAACCCAATGGGTATTATTCTCCAAAATCCACTCCCATGTGGTTTGTTTCATTCATATTTGATTGAAAACCCAAACACTAGATTTATTCTTTGTTCTCAGGTGATCAAATAGAGGTGGATCAACATCAAATGTTCACGGTATAAATGAACAAATTTTCTAGAAACATCATAAATGTTTTTCACTGGGAACTTCAAGATAATACTAATTACAATAGTTATTACTAATATTTACTTCAGTATGCATGTGGTATTTCAAAATTTATAAATTTTTTTCCTCATTTATTTTCCAAAAATGGAAAAGTTTCTACAACATGTGTTTTTTTTGGCTTGCATACTAGATAAAATATGAAACAATAAAGAACATATGATTATGGAGACATATTTGTTTTATTTTATTATTATTTATATATTTTTCCATTCATTATAGTCATTGTTTTCTCCTCTAATGAATGTAGTACTTTATAAATTATTGAATTGATGTGTTTTTATTTGCGGTGACATATGCATCACTTGGGTAGATTTTTTTTTTCATTTTTCATGAAATTTTCTACACTTGTTATGTTTGTTATACTTTTAAAATTTTCTGACCCATTTTTTATGTTGTTGGTAGTGGCAGGTTCATCCCACATGCATCCTATTGTTGAGCATGGGAATTAAATATCGATGAGATGTGCTTACAAGGTAATGATATTTTGTTATACTTGACTTTTACATATTAGGTTTTTTATACATTATAATATCTGAACATGCTTGAATAAGTGTCTCAATACCCTTAATTTTTTTTTGTTAATTTATATGAACCACCAACACCATGTTGTATTTTTTTGTCCTTGACTGAATATTTCCCATTTTATGGTTGCTGAAATTTTAGGACACAAATCCATGATATGTTTATAAGGATTTTGAAAAACTATCACTATGAATTTTTTTTTTATATTTCCATTTATTTCTATTTTGGTTTCAATTCATGCAGATATTTTTCACTGATTTGTGGGTATGCATTTATGTTGATTTTTATGTAGATATTAGAGCTAAATTGTGTGACATACAATGACATGAGGTTTCTCAGTGGTATTGAAGCTGAATCGATTTGTTTCTCGTTGGTATTGGAGCTGACTCGTTTTTTATAAGCTCATAGGTTGTGTGTGGTGGAGATCTGGGAGCTGAAGGATATGAACCTATTTTAGGTTTCTTGTTCATGATGGAGTAGGCTCGTTGGTCATGGGGCTTGGATGGGTCACTAGTGATGGTGCGCTGAAGACTATGGTATAGTTGCAGCTGGCTCGCTGGTCCTGGGGTATGGATGAGTCATCGGTGCTGAAGCTGGCTCGTTGGTTGTGGGGCATGGATGGGTCGATGGTACTTGGGGGGTGTGGGTGTGATGGATCCTATATTTTTGTATTGATTCATCTTTTATTAAACATCATTATTAATATAATTTATATTTTTCTAAATTTGAACATTCTTGTAAGTCGTATTTTGTGTAATAATTAAAGGTGATGAATGATATATGATATAAATATAATATGAAATTTTACTGGTTATAAAAATTTATAATTTTTATTCAAATTTAATTTATAAATAGGTATTAAATGTTGGTAACATTATTACCAAAAGAAAAATTTATCATAAGAACCTGTTTTAAACACATTAACCAACATACATATTATATGTTAGTATTATTATTATTTTAACCGAACTATTTTATCTGACGCAAAAGAATTTACCAATAGAGTTTTTACTGATAGGTAAGTGATACAGACACATGTGTTGGTCAAATGTTTTACACACAGAAAATGTAATTTTACCAATAGATATGTCCGTGTTGGAAAAAGTTAACTATTTTGTAGTGATCTTGTGGGAAGAGGGGCATGAAAGACTAGCTCTTAAAAAGGAAGAATGTTGTGAAGATATTGCAATCCCCACATGAATGAGGACATATGTACTATGACACACTATGAAATTCCATGAATGTCTGGGCCATTAGGCCGAACAAAAGAGGTAATTAGCAGAACCTGAGCCGGACCTGAGGTGAGATGTCTGCGTGTTCCAATGTATCCCATGAGCATAAGAATCAAGAAATACATAGTTCTTGGATTTATGGTTTTTACACCTTACAAAAAGGATGTGTATGGACATCTTAGTTTATAGTCATATAGCTCGGACTATAGATAAGAAATACTCTTCCAAATTGGAATAAACACTACCCAAATCGATAAGCCCATGTGAGCTAAGCTCAATTTAAGAAACAAGGGTGGGGAAGGACTTTGCAACACACAGAATACATGCAAAGGGGAAATCAGTGCAGATTCCTTGATAATGCCTCACCGTGACATTGTCCTTCTAAAGTGTCTATGTGCACTTAGGGTGATTACAATGAGTTTCAAAATTCCACTTAGAATTTATGGAGTAGAAAAGATTGTGAATTAGTAAACTAATATTAATGGCCTGAAGAGGGTGATGTGCCAATTGAGGATAACTGTTGATGGTTTTTGAAACAAAAAATCCTTATTGTTTGACCAGAAACAGGAACAACAAATTATTGTCGACCGCTGACCATATTAACAATTTTGGACTAATTTTAGTTTTTCATTCAAAATTTTCGAGGAAGTTGTCTTAATATGGAAGGAGAGACCCTGGTCTAAGTATCTGAACTGTTCGAGGGTCCTATTTGATGTGACATATGATGAAATTCCAAATGAAGGGGGACACGATGTATGTAAAATGGGCGAGTGCATGTCTGGGTAGAATTCAACACTCTTTGTCCGAAACCAATGTTCTTTTGGGAACATTGGTGAACTTTTAATACGGTTCAAGGGGAATAACTCAAGAGTAGATAACTTGAAAATATAAGTGTATAATAGGAGGACTAAGAGATCTCAGAAGAGAGAGGTTTGGGGTGTGGTTTTTATGAACCCGACATGAATAAGGACATAATCACATACCGCATCTCATGCACCTTAACAAGAAGAACATAGGATAGTGGGATAGTAAGATATGAAGATTTCTCTGAGATGGGGCTTGACCCAAATATGGAATTTTCAGCAAATCCTATATATCCCTTATGGATGGGAATCTTGCCACACATAGTATTGGATAATTCTATTCAACTCAACTTCATGTGGAAATGACATAGATAGGGGAATGATATCTTATATAGGGATGCATATGGCATGGCGGGAAGGACATAAGCCCATGCCAAACCGTATGATTCCAAATGAGGACTAGGGCTAGGGGGCTGAACAAGTAAAGGTATCCAAGATGGGAATTCCATGCTAGTTCACAGTTTAATGTCTTGCGGTAATGAAGATAATGGAGGGGTGTCCCAAGGGAATGTATGCAGTAAGGAAAAAAATATCCTGACGTGGATGAGGACATAGAGTCTAGGTGATACTACACATTCTTGAGTGAGAACTTATCTCAAGGGGAAAAAAGTGGTGAGGGACCTAAGACTGGAAATCTTTGCTGGTTTTCATTTTAACATATATTATTATGGATGATTTAGATCTTAGTTTAAGTTATTGTTGCTCGGACCATAGAGACATGACTCTTCAGGAAGGTATTAACTTCAAAAAATCCCTATTGACACATGATCAATGCTCATTGTGGGAAACAAGGAATAGGATCATGCTCTCCTCAAAATATAAGGGTAGACTAGAAGGACTCACACACCTACCTAACGCATGATGACATTTGAAGGGATAGAGGGACAACATGATCCACGCAATCAATTATTTGGTACATATGGGGCTGGTGAAAATGTTGAAGGATAGTATTTGAACATGTATGAAACACATCATCCATATCATGTGACCTAAAATGGGAACAAAAAATGAGCGTCGACCGTTAAACATATTTTCAATGAGGGACTTGTATCAATTTTTCATTCATGGTCCTCAAGGGAATTGGATTTAAATGATAATATATCCCATAGGTTATGTATCTATACCGTTTGGGGACCCTTTTCTATATGAATGATGATGATTTTCCACAAAAAGGAAGTGTGTGAAGAATAAATTTTCTCATGCTATTTAACATCACACTTGGTGAAGAAAGAGGTTGATATCTCCATGGAGAGGGATATATGGTGTTATGATGAAGAAACCAAAGTAAATTAGAGAAAAATTTGGCACCACACCATGTTTTTCAACCATAGGGGAAATCCTGATGTTTGGGATTGGGAAGATAGACAAAATATACATGTGATCCTACATATCTCATAAGGGTGGGAATCCATCAACACGTAGTTCATGAAGGCCAAGACGTTTTACATCATGTGGTGAGGAAGTGGGAGAATAGAGGAATGAATATGGGAGATATGGTGTTATCATCATTATACTGAGATGCGTTGGGGCCAATAAAATATTATAGAACACCATGCCGGATCCTCTAAGAGAACTATACCAAAAGAGATATTCAAATAGAAGTATGGGGATAGAATAAAGATGAGGTGTTCAAGTGTTCCTATGGATCCCATGAGGATGGGAATCAAGCCGTACATAGTTCTTGATGGTTATGTGTAGTTTAATGTCATGCAACAAGGAAGATGGATAGTTTAAGGTAATGTAAGACCATCTACAGTTTAACATCATGAAGGATGACATATAGTTTAATGTCATGTGGAGCATAATAGTTTAAGGTCATGAAGGACCCTTACACTCATGAAAAGTATTGCATATGTAATTTGGAATTGGTGGGATGAGTTATACACTCACTATCCATGATGATCAAGGAGTATGGGTCGTTGGGATAAATCTTAAAATTTATGTAAGGACCTTTTTATTTGGGATCTCGCGTAGGATGTTTCATACAATGTATCATTTGTGTTCTCAAGGCCAACACCATGTCACCTTGATAGAAATATTAGAGGAAAACCATCATATTTAATGATCTCTCTATATTATTATGATGTCTTTCCAGATTGTGTTGGGCACGAAGCCTATTCTCATCATGTTCTTCCAATTCAGGCATATATATTTATGCTATTTTATCTGGTAACATCATATCATAGAAAGCTGTGTGTAATAAATGATACTAAATCATGATGGGAAGGATGGCCTCTATTTCACTCACCTGGGAGAATGGGGTCACCTGTGAGGATTTGTGAGACATCATCCGATAATCCCAAAAGGGAATTTTGGATCTTATCTGGACAACTCTTCTGGTTCTGAAAAATCATTTTCTATAGATTGTTAGAGTGGGTTTTGTTGAACTCCTCGATCTTCCAATTTTCTTGTGCATTATAGCAACAAGTTTGATTAGAACAAATATTGTAAATGGAATTCTATTTATTCAACTCTTCCTCTTAGAATTTGGTTCCATTATCATTGGTGATGACGCGAGGGACTCTAAAACAGTAGTTGATATTGGAGCTCACAAACTCAATGATATAATAGTCTTTGACCTCCTTGAGTGGAACTACTTCTACTACATGGAAATGAAATCAGTAGAGGTCAGGATGAATCGGCACTAGTGAGATGTCACTGGTGGATATGGTCACACGAAATCAACTCCCTAGACTACAAATGGAAAAGATTACTTGGTAGTCTGGAGAGGATCTGGTGACCGATACACAATGTTGGGAAGAATTTGGCATGCATAGAACCTCTTGAAAAACTCTATGCAGTCAAGGATCATAGAGAACCAAAAATACCCTAGTCTCTGGATCTGGTGAGATGGTATTTTCCCAGTCTAATGAGTCCCATAGAAACCAGCACAATCCTCTATCATGAAATGAAAAGTCTCAACTCATTTAATGAAACAGAGAATAACCCCATGAAACACGCACTTGTAGAGGATCTTCCCAAGACCAGGATCGCTCAGGAGGGTAATCTGTAATGCGCGGTGTCGAATTTTCTCATGCTCGAATTGATATTTCAAAATATTTTCCTGCTAAAGGTACTCAACAAAGGTGTTCCTCCATTCAAGAGTCACTTAAATCAATGCATCTGATAGACCTGGATGTCCTAACTTGGAAGCGTTAGCGGTAAGGTATCCTGGCTGTGGGTTACCCTCATCATGTGGAGCAGCGGGGGTGATGAATCTTCAGTGTTCCATGTGGATAATAAAATCTTCATGTCCTTCTCTTCATGAGATGCATCTATTATGGCTAAGGCATCAGTTCAACCGTTCTGGGATCGGAGAATTTGAGTAATATCTGGACGTGATGGGATGTGAGCCATTATCTGAAGGGTGTGTTCCAATAGTTGTACGAGCTTAAGATATCTGACTACATAGTCACCGTTGATATAAATGATGACTAGTTTGGAGTCCCCTTTCACATGAATGTGGGGAATGACAATCTCGAGGGCCAACTTGGGGCCTGTAATGAGAACCCAATACTCCGCCTCATTGTTGGTGCAGCATTCTGATAACATGAATGAATATGGAAGAATGGTATGTGCTATGGTAATAGAGACTATAACCAAGTCTACTTTGTTGATCTTGCTGTCATTGAGACTTATTCCAGTACAGATCCGGGAATCACCATCAATGTTCATTTTCCAGCACGGAATGTTTTAGTCCACTGAGAGGATTACATCATCTGGAAAATCAACGTCCATAGATTGGTCTGTAGGAGCAGGATGGGTAGCAAGGAAATCTATCAATGGTTTCCTCTTAATATCCTTCTTAGGAGAAACTTGATTTCTAGCTTCTGAATGATCAATACCCGCCAATCTAGATGAATTGTCTTTATTGGGCTATTCAGGATGTAGTTCATCAGATCCACATGGGACACCAGTCGTACAAATAGTGTTACAAGTAATGTCACAATTTCTATACCAATAATACCAACGCAAGGTCTATTTTCTCTAAAGGGGAGTATCTGGTATCCGTATTGAGGAGCATGAAGATAAGATATAATAAAATATTTTCAACCCCCTCGGTGTTCTTATGGGAAAGAAGGGATCTGAGGGACTATTCAAGGGCACTCACATATTGGACCAACAGCTTTCCGAAAATGGGTGGCATCAAGACCAAAGGCTAGAGTTTAAACTAATTGTTTTCCTTAAAAGAAATAAGAAATTATTCATCCCGCAGATATACAGTGACTTTCATTATGTGACGAGATAAGGGCATACACTTGTCGACCAAAGTCACAATGAATCATCTTCTGTAAGATATGTGGCCTTGAAATCCTCGAAATCTCCTAAATTTTTCTCGGGGGATACATCTGGATAGTGTCCTTGATCTTCTCCGAATTGATCTTGATTCCCCTTTATCTGACAAAGATTCTGAGAATATTTATAGTGTTGACCCCAAAGGCACAATTCAAGGGGTACATATTCAGGTGGTGAGAATGGAGGAAGTTGAACACTTTTTCAAGGACTTTGGTATGGTCCTAACAATGGTATGATTTGACCACCAAATCATCCACATATAATTCCATCTGTGTCTTAAGGATCATCTTAAATAGGCGATAAATAGCCCTTATATAGGTGGAACCAACATTCTTTTGCCTGAATTGAATTTCCTGGTAGCAGAAAGTACTTTTTTTTGCCCTGAAGGCTGTAGACCCCTCATCCGTGGGAGCAATTCAGATATGGTTTTACCCAAAATATCCATCCATGAAAGAGAGGTTCTGGAACCCAACAGTGGCATCAAACAAAAACTCTATCATGGGAAGGGGGAAATCATCCTCCAAACACAAACAGTTGAGATCTTGGAAGTCGATGTAGACATTGATATGTATGTTCTACTTCTTAATAGGGATAATGATAGCAAAACATATAGGGTACTTGACAACCTTGATGATGTTATATCTTATGATCTTGTCAACATCGGCATTGACAATGACACTTTGAGAAGAGTGCATATTTCTGGGAGGTTGTTTGAACCTGTGATAATTTTTGGAAGACCGGGGATGTGTACAGAAACCCGAAGATCTATTCCTAGAATCTCATTATCACTCCAGAAAAATACCTCACGATGTTGTTTTAGGATGACCATGTAGTGTGTTTTCTCTTTGGGAGACATATTTGAACTGATACGTGTGGGTCTTGGTTACGACTCTCTATCGAGGTTCACATGTACCAATTCATCGACTGTGGTGGAGACACCCTCTTAGAATGATGGAGGTGAGTCCTATAATCGTTATTATATAATTATGGGGGAGGGTCTTCAGTGAGAAGAGTTTACCCTGAGTCTAAAGATCCTGATGGGAGGATGGGTGCCAACCTGGGCTGTGGTGGACACTCCATTAGGGGAATCATGTGTTGCTGAAACCATTGCGAAGAAAGCATTCGATATGATCCCATCTGGTGATCAGCTCATGGGGCCAAACATGATGATATCATAGTAATAGTTGCATGTTAGCTTGATTTTCTTTATCCCAGCTCAGATATATAAGAATGTATGGATTATTGTTGTTTCCATTTCCGGGACATCCCGATATCTTTTTGGAATAGGGGGATCTGAGATTACCCGATCCTGATTTGTGTAGGAGTACGAAGTGATCAACCAACATCCCCTGGACTTGGGAATGTGATTTCCCCTCATTCCGTAAATATAAATTAATTTTACCATATCTAAGGACATAGCTTCCAATAAATGGATTGATAAAATCTTGGCATCATCTAGATTTGTCCAGGGTTTGGTCATTGATTTTGCATGTTCGACCTCATTAGACTGAATCATCTTTTCCTTGCTCTCGTAATATTTGGAATACATGAAGTTGGCTTTATAAGAATCAAAGGGTGATGTGTCACCTTGATGGACACCCACATAACCATTAAGGGAAGGATTAAGGAACCGATGATACAATTAAGGGACCACCAGATGCAGCTAAAGCCATGACTTCCCATTAATGAGTTGTATATAGTGTCATGTGAGACCAACATAAACTCGGTGCTGGATACCGACACACCAAACTGAGTCTTCATGTGGATCTTGGTGAATGGTGTTTATTTTATCCAATAATAACCTTATATATTCATGTCAATGGGACTTAGGTCATCTTCATGTAGCCCCATATTTCAGAGGGACCGAGTCAGGATTAGGTTGATCCTCGATCTCATGTCGACAAGGCCACAACGAACTTCCACATCATTAAAATGGATGGTGATGTACGTCTTGAATATATTCTCCTATATGAGAGAGCCTTAATCTTCTCTAGAGAACTATATAATGGAATTGAATTCAGTATGCTAGACTTCCTCAATAGGGAAGGCTTTTGCAGTTGCCACCTCCATCTCAAACTGGAGGGGGATTCTTAATGACTCGGCGAGGGCTTCACACATATACAATAATATGTGAAGGGACTTAAGGATAGATAAACTCGTATGAATGTTGTAAAGATTCTTAAAGACATAATATTTTTGTGCCACACTTGAAATTCTACTTAGAATAGGTCGATCTTTGGCATGAGGTATTGCGGGCCCTGGCAATTGGACCAGTATATGACAGGGGCAGGGAATGTCACGCTGCTCACTAGTCAAAACCTATGGAGTGAATACCATACGAGGGTTAGATGATTATGACATGTCTATAACAGAGCGTGGATGATCACAATGTGATTGGGGAGGCTCTGCCTTATCCAAGAGCACAAACATCAGTGAAGGCGGACCATATAACACCAGATGAGAAGGCTACATGTGTTGAGCTTTGCATTGGGCCTACTATCTGGTTTTGGTGGCATGCACAACCTGGTTGGAAGTGCTGAGTGAGTTAGTTCAAAGACCCATATAGTTGAGGCTCTGTCGAAACTGGCGATGGCTGGGGATGTTGGGATGATCCATCTGGGGATCCTCATCATTGTAAATCATTTAAGGGTTTCCTAGCTCCACGGTTCTAACCGAAGCGCAACCTTGACTGTCACTTCAAAATTCCACAGCCACTGGATAGTTTATGGGGGGAATCTCCATCTATGGGGGCAAGAAGTATTTGAGAGTATACGATAATGACATAATCTATGGGGGGATTTACTTTCCCTTATGACTTCGATGCTTTCCACTTTGGATGAGAACAGCTGTGTCGTTGACATTGAGGTATTGGATGTGGGTGATGTGGCATCTTAGTAAGGTTTAGGTCATTTTAGAGATGAAGGAATAATACCATATGCACATGAACCTATTTTAATGGCCATCCATTCATTGTAATTTTTGGATCTACATTTAGAAACTTGATGCCATTTGACATCATTGTCACTGTAATTGTCTGGCCACATGAAGACACATGCCACATTTGTCGGAGCTTGGACCAACCTGACTATATTGTTGTCATCCTAGTCTAGACCCTAGTATTTAAACACATAACATTGTTTGAGGGCATTCCTTAACAACCAGTGATAAGGGATTTATTTGGGATGATCAGTGAGATCCACCTCCTCTAGTCATTTTCATTCAAGAAACTGTACAATTCCCTGTTCCAAGGCACTACGAAAACAACCGAGGACTTGAGACTCATTGAATGAGTAGGTCAGGTTTCTATAGTCCAGGAAGGGGGATATGGGAGCCAGGCCCTGAAGAGTGGCTGAAGGATCCTACCAATGGGGTGCAGCCTGGTTATCTCACCAGGGTGGTGGTAGCACGTGACACCAGGGCTCTTCTAAATTTTATGGTGGGCACAGCTGGGCCAGAGGCTGTGCATGAGGTGGAGGGCCTCTGCGAGACTGTGGAGGAAGCTCTGTTTTTTATAACTGTTGTTTCATAAGGGCATCTATTTGGGCCACCATAGTGGGATTGGCCTTGTTGGGCCTCCTCACTAGAATTGTAGGAAGAAACTGATGTTCTTTCTTGGCCTTCTATAAGACTTACTCTAGGTACTGGTCCTTATCAGAGAAATCATGGAATCCCCTGGGGTAATTATGGGTAATGAGAGAGGGGACTATTTCGGTCTTCAAATTTACCACACCCTTTTTTATTAGTTGTTCCTGATTCAGTGACATGTCAAAAGAGTAGATGAGTCATTTCCAATAAGTGACAATGTTTGTGACGCACTTGTCATGCCTTTTTTTGTATTTGGTGATGTCTACAAACATATATTACAAGTGGTGGAATTGAAATGGTAATGAAATTTCCTATGAAGTTCTTCCCACCCTGCTAATGACCCGATGGTAAGCTGGTTGTACCAAACAAATACCAGACCTTCCAATGTCTGTAAAAAACATCAGATTTTGGCCGCCACTTGCTGCTCCGGAGTTCCCAGCATTGGTCCCAACCATGAAATTAAGTGGGCAAGAGGCTGTAGTGGGTTTCATGTCCCGTAAATGGGGGACAAGGTGGGATTTCCAAACTCCTGGGAGATGGAATATCATCTACCCTTGTCGGATATAGATTACCATCAGGAGATATTTCAACTTGTCGAGTCTCCAACGCCTAGAGGAAAGCAAGGAGAACCACCATGGAATAATCTTGGTGGGGTTCCTGTCTTGGATATGATCCCTAACCGCCAGTGGGTTGGAAGGTACATCCACTTGATAAGAAGGCCTGGTGGCTGATGGATTTGTTGGTGGGATGACCTGAAGAGAAACTGTGGGAACATGAGCTAGGTCCTAGGGATTATCATGCTGCATGGTTAGATGTGGTGACACATACCATTCCCTATTTCCAAAAGTTCTGGCCTCTATCCACTGTGTGTTGGCAGGATGGTCAGGGTCATGTAAAGGAAATTATTTAGGGGGATGTTTTGCCTTTCACTGCTTCACTGGTTGAGGATCACCATAGTCAGGTCATATATCTACAACATGTTCAGCAAGGAGGTCATCGACCATCTTCTTTGCTCTGCATGTTGTTGAAGGAACACAAAACTTTAAGGATCTTCCTTTGTCTTCGGCACTGAGTCAGATGGGTCCAAGGGTTTGATAGCTCCGATGTTTTTCATTTCCCATATTGTATTTCCAGGTGAGGAAAAATTCCCCAGAGCACATGGGAAGACCTAGTAGGTTTTGATGCTGGAATGTAACCCATCCCGAAAGATAAAATAGTAGTTTCACTCCCCCATGGGGTAAGTTATCTTCATGTAGCATTGTCTCCCTCTCTTCCTCTGATAAATCGGCCATGTTTTCTGTGACTTTACCTGGAGTCATATACTTGATATCTCCTGTCACGTAGGGATGGAACCTAATAGAACTAAAATGTAAGTCCGCGTACTGCCCCATCCTTGGATCTGTATGTGGTGATAATCTTCCATGATAATCCAAAAAAGAACTTTAATGCTCTGAATGTATCATTGTTGGAGGGTCTGATGGAATCCTAGTGACTTGTGACATTGGGCCATGGGAAGTGCATCCAAATCGATCAAACAGAATTGTTGACCAAAGTCTTCGATGTGTGATTGAATCTAGGGGTTTCCCACTCGTCAATGATGAACTGAAAATTGAGACTCCTAGATGGTATGGTGATGGTATCCTAACTCATCCTCGGTGAGTGATTCCGGAACACTGTAATTTGGTGCTGCAACTGGCCAAAAAATCTCAGGGAAATGGACCGCCGTTAGAATGTCATATAAGATCCTTGGCCTGAACATGGGGTCTATCCCTTGGCATCCCAACTCCTCAATTGGAGGTGGCTAGGGAATCGATAGTGGTACTAAATTAGACCATTTAAATAGTTGGTTGGATGGTGGGGAATTCAATGTGTGGGCTAAAAATCCACCTCATCTCGGGCAATCCTCTGAATAGTTTAATGACTAAACAACAATATTTCTATAAGTCAAGCTGGTGAACACAGTTTCTAGTGTAGGGGAAAAACATTCTGGTGGGGGACCATGCCATTGCACATCCACCATTTTTCCCCATAGTAACTCTCTGTGATCTCTGGTTGAGGTAGAGAGTGCCTCTGGTGATGATGGTGGCGACTGCATAGCCAGACCCCAGGGAGACGCCAAATCATTGTCCTCCTAGATTTATCTACAAAGAGAGGATGGGATCCAGTGGACTATTCATTCCAGAAGTATGAGGATGATATGACTTTTCTCTTCCTTAGCCCTTGACGGAGAGGATTGAGGTGAGGGATGCCTTACTGAATCATATGCTTCCTCAGAATATGAGAAGAAGACAAGTTTAATCTCCATCTAAATATTCCCAGCATTCATTTTATATACGCGATGACCCGCCCTCCAACCCCGAGATGGATCTTCAGGACATGGTATATTTTTGGCTAGAGGAGGACCTTCGGCCGAACTGGTGATAGGGTGTAGAGGACTTCCTCATGGGTGATCCGAGGTATGAGGAGCAGCTGGAAAAATGACAAACAGATCAGGGGGAGGACCACCATGTCCACTGAATGATCTGTGTAGGGCTTCTACGCGGGATGTGTTGGAGTGGGTAGGACCTCTACTAGAGCTGGAAGGATCATTGGTAATGCCTCTAATTCGTATTTACTTTGGTAGTGTTATTGTGAGGTGGTCCTCACACTGATCAAGACCAACACGGGTTGGACCTCTGTGATGGGTGCCGATAAAACAAGGATGGCCTTCACTTCTCATATTTATGGGGTAAGGATGACCTTTTCCATCTAATGTAAGGACATGGGGAAGGACCCCATGAAACAGTTGAATGAATGCGTAGCATCATCACACTGGTAACCTACGACTAGAGGAAAGAATCCACACTTGAGGTCATTAGTGAACATGAGGCTTATGTATTGACTTCCAATTTCGCGGGAATGACCTCCTCACCGATCATGGGTGTGGGACGGACCTGCACTCTCATGGGGTGATGGTACGGGGAGAACCTCTATAATGGGTGTCATTTCCATAGGTCTACCCATGGTGGGCACTAGCGGCTTTGGTGACAAGGATAGTCAACCCAGCCTACCCATGGGGAGGTTAGGGCCTTGATCTATGACGGGTGTATGAGTTCCCCTACTTATCATAAAAAAGGTACTAATTGTACACGTCAGCGGTGGAAAATTCAACAATTTTTGTTAACGTCGATGCCCCTTAGCAGGTGTCCTCCTCAGCCTGCTCCCAAAGATGGCATCGCGTTAATAGGACTGGGGATGATGGTGCAGGTGCATAACATACCTGCTCCTCAACCCATGAGACTGAGTGGCGGTAATGGCATGGACTTATGGGAGCCATCCGTTAGAGCCCCTAGAGAGGAATTCCAGCTGGGATAGCCCATGCATCACTAAAATCATTGGCATAGGGAAGGAAGTCATCAAAGTGTTCTGGGGAGAGACTCAAGATATGCTTATAAATCGGTGTGAGGATCAGTAGTTACTTATGCGACCCATGGGGCGGTAGTGGTGACGGGGCACAAATGACTATATATCTTGACGTCCATATCCCGGGATGGGATAATCCCCTCCTCCTCGTATCTCTGAATGAGGTCATTTATCACCATTACCTGAATGATTTCAAATGGGGATATTGGGAATGGGCTCCCAAAAACTTTGGAAATAGAGGCTATCATGGGAGAAATGAGGCCATGTGGATTTGTCTCGCTGATGGCGCCTCAGTCTGTATGTCACTAGGTTGGTGGTGATATATTTCCTAATATGTATTCTTGTGTCCTGAAAGGAAGTGATATTAAAACTAGTACTCCTAAAAGAATGAATTTGACATCTATTTCCCCAACACCATTCCATTTTCCATGGCTATTAAGAAGGATCCACATTGATAATGTCACATACCAGGATGTCCAATGTTTAACGGCCACAATTTCTTTTTAGTTTCACTCTAGACCCACAATTTTTTGCAGAGACCTGTCACTAGATTCATGGATATGGTGATACGCTAATACAATGAGGTCATAAATGCTATTAATACCCATATTGAGGAGAATAATTTCAATTTAGGTTCACCATTTCTGTTTCTGATGCTTTCACTAGGGCACACATTTGTCTGTAGAGGAAGACACACTATTTGTTTCCCCTCATTCTCGCTTTCCAACGGTGGGCGACATCTGTTGCTTATTCAGGGTTGTTTTCTCCTTCATCAAAATTGGATGATGGGATGTCGGTTCCACATTTTGTGTATTCCTCATCAAAACATGTTTCGTAGTCCATTTATCCCATATAGACTTAATACATTGTTTGTGAAACTCTTCCCAGTTCAATGTCTTTATGGATTCTGGTTAATTATGCTGCTTCTGTCAGTACAATCCAAGGGTACTAGCCAGGGAAGAAACCTTTGGTCTGGGTAGTATTCATGTTGTCCAATTCTGGTGTGCCTAGACATTGGAACACTGGCGCGTCTGGGTTTCTTCCCCTTAGGACGATGATTATCGATGGTGTGGAAGACTGAAGCATCCAACATCGAATACAAGGAATTATATGACATAAGAATGTCTCTAAGGTTTTCCTAAGATTCCCATATTTAACCTAGGGTATGTCATAATTTTAACTTCTATAAGACAAGGATTAGACTGATCAGAAAACATATTGGAGTGGATCAGATAGGTGAAACCCATAGAGGAATCATTGATGGAGGGGATAACAAATGGTTAGTTACCCAATTACTGCTAGGAGAAACCAGAAAGAGTATGATATAATCTCACTGGGATGTGGAGGCCTAGGTAGGAATATGGATGTATATGGATGATTGATAGTGTAAGGTGAGTGAGAAGGACTAAATGTGAGGGTGATGATGATTTTGTGCTTGAGACTCGAAGAGACGTACTACATATCCCCATGGTATGGTATCAATGTCTTCATTGTTTGATCGGGTGATGGGACACTTGAGGATGCGACCCGTAAGAATGGATCCATGGATGGGACACATAAGATATAAAACTGTTAGGCTGGGGAATGATCTTCATGGGACACAAATGTTCGAGGGAAATACCAGAATGTGACATGGGTGATGAGGTTGAACCTCATGGAGGCTTCCTACATATCCCCGAGGAAGGGAATCAAAGACCATAGTGTTCAAGATGGGAGGAATACAAATGAGGTGTGCACAGAGGAAAAAGATATGATGGAATGATGGGGCTTACACATTTTTTGCATCCTAGGTTGTTCTAATGACTGGTGGTGTACCAAAGATGTGGGTCCCAACGAAGGGGTCTACAATGTCATACCATCGATTGCAGACTAAAACGGCTTACTGTTGGTTGTGTGCAACGACTTACCACTACCTGGGGTTCCAATAGCTTACCATTGGTTAGGGGGGGCAACATTTTACCGCTAAATAGGGTTATAATGGCTTACTACTGGTTATGGATGACAACATCTTACCGCTGAATATGGTTCCAACGGCTTACTGCTAAATATTGTTCCAATGGATTACTGTCTATTGGAGAACACAATGACTTACCATCGATTTGGGAACAAAATGGCTTACCATCAAATGGGGAACACGATAGCTTACTGTAGATCAGAGATAACAATGTCTTACCATAGATCAGGCTTGGACCTCAGTGATGTTTCCTACTACCATTTCTGGGAAAAAAGAATCAAATCCCACGTTGTTTGAATTGGTACAGATTAGTGTAGTGTTGGATGAAAAGGGGGCCTATAGTTTAACATCTTACAGGATGATGGTGGACCAAGGTTGAGTGACCGAGATATATGGGTGTGGGGATTGAACCACAGAGAGTCTTCCTACAAACCTTTCCATGGTAAGGATCAAAGTCCACATAGTTCGGAAGAGTTTGGTGAATCGATTTGAAGGGTTCATAACCAGCAGGTATTGGGCTTGAACTGTAGGATGGAATCCTATATACCATTCCATGGAAATAAATAAAGTTTACATAGTTTAGAATAGTTTGGTGAACCAACATAGAGGTTATGGAATAAGTATGTATTGGGATTGAATCTCTGAGAGGCTTCCTATGTACTTTTCCTTATAAAGGATCAAAGTACCCATAGTTCAGAAGAGTTTGGTTAACCGACGTGAAGGGGTCAGGACCAATAGGGGTTGGGCTTGAACCTCCAAGTATTCCTACGTTCCATTCCTTGTAATGGATCAAAGCCCATGTTTTTCAGATGAGTATGGTGAACCGATGTGAAGGTTCAGGACAAGTTGGTGTTGATAATGAACCTCTATGAGGCATCTTATATGTTGTCTTAGCAAGGATCAAATACCACATAGTTCAGAATGGTTTTGGGATTATGTGGTAATGTTTCATTTAGAGGATTTCCTAAGTGATTCTTACTCTAAACCCACACGAGTCATTCACGGTGTGAAAAACAAGAGGCATCAATGACCTGATGATCACATCGAAAAAGGTGCGAATTTGGGAAGTGGAAAGGGGGTTATATGTGGTTTGAATCCAATAGTGGAAATAGGGGCATATGTGGGGTTATTTTCCAAGGTAGATAAATATTTGGAGTTACTCTAGGATGGAGACCTGATTGTGACTATGCCAAAAGGGAGGGTGACAAGGTATCGAGGATCCATGTGCCCCTCCCACCTCCTAGTCTTTGTCACTGAAGAAGAGAGGAGGAACAAGGGTGATGCCTCTAGCAGGAAAGGCTAGGGGCTTACACCAAGATAGTATCCCTTCCCTACATACATGCACTGCTCTAGTAAAGAAGATTTCATTCTATGTGAGGAAGATCTCACTGTCGTGGAGACGAGCAGGAATATAAAATGTCCAAAATAGGGCACTCTTCATATGATGCATTGGGTGAGTCCACGTTCTAATGTCATGTGCTGGGGATAATGGTGCTTGATAGTATAATGTCATGCAGCTCAGACGAGGCAGGTTCACACCAAACCCCTGTGACAAACATAACTGATACCTCCCCCCCATGGGGAAGTGAAGGCATCATCAATTCCATTGTGAGGGGTGTCATAGAGTGATCCATTGAGGGTCCCACATTAGCATGGACCTATAAAAAAGAAATAGACTTTAGCGTGCCTATTTGAAGAAGCATGAGGATAATAAACACAATGAGAAACACTGACCAATGGACATTGATATCACTTCATACAGACCTAGGGGTTCTAATGGGAAATGGGTTTGCGGAGCACATGGGTTAAATGGATGATACCTCATGAATCTTTGGAGATCCACATTGTTCAGGGGATTCGTGAAGGTGTACGATTCATTAATTTAGGAGGCCTAGACTAGGCTTAGTTAATAAGTTCATATGGAAGATGCTACACAATGTAGAGAGGCTCTCGTGGAGCAGTGTATTACGAAGCAAGGGTACATTTCAAAGAATAACACCATGAGGTAGTGTGCATCATGAAGCACAGTGACCCTTCCTTAGCATGTGGTTCACATGAGAATGGAAGGTAATTCATGAAGCATGAGTTCTTTGAGAAGACCTGAGTCTTCGTAGGTATCTTATTCCCTTGTGATGGCCCGTGGGCTTCACGAAGGGAATCCCTCCTTGAAGAGGGGTTTTGTTTCAGACTGAGGAACCACACTTCTCGATGATAATGTTCCTCGAAAATCTCATTTTTCATAGAGCTAATGGTTCTTCAAAATTTGAGATATGAGAAGGAAAAAGGATGGATGATCCATCCTTTAGGCTCATGGGGAGCCCGGGATTTATAGGCATGATGTGGCACGAAGCAGGGGGTGCGGGACGTGAATACACGCGGTGCTTTTGTCGAAACCGTGGAGCCTCCCTCCTATTTTCTTTGTTGTGGCTTCACAAAAATCATTCATATCATGGAACCTCCCACCTCTTTGCTACATAGTGTCTTCAAAATGGTATTTTGGATCACCGAACCTCTATCATCGTTTCTTAACTGAGGCCCTGAAGGAGGCAGATTTTCGCCGACCGCGGTGTTGTGGGTCTCTACGAACAGGCTTCGTGAGGCAGCATCAATGGAGGTTGTTTTCTATTTGTGTTTTCTCTTCCTATTCATATATCGTTTCCCTAACAGGGTGATTAGTAAGTATTTCCTCAACACCCATTCTTAATATAGAGAGAAAATTAGGTGATGTAGTCCTTTTCCAAGCGACAAAATCAACCTCCTCATGATCCTCGACATTTGGCTAAAAAAGAAGTATACTCGCCCCCTTTAAATGAGCATAAACAATAAAACATCCCACCTGGTCAATCATACATGATAATAAGTCAGCATGATCAATAAACACTCTATGATAGTAGATGTAAGAATTGTTACCCAACCAACAACAAGAAAAATTGAATTTAACCAAGGATTCAAATCATTTTAGTTTCTTCCATCATATACCCCCTTCAATATCAATCCCCATAAAATCTACAAGATACATGGGGAAATAAAATTCATCATAGAGAAAAGGAATTATGTGATGGATGAAATCTTGGTATGACTACCATTACAATGTAAGCATCAAACTGTATTACCAATCAACCTATGAAACCCCAGTTATTGATATGGTAGAGGAAGACTAGGAAGGTAAATCCTAATCGATGTGATGGGGAGGACCCATTTAAGATAAAATTAATATGACTAGTGAAAAAGTGATAAGTGGATGGAAAAAAATTATCATGGAGTTCTAAACCATTATGAAATCCCATATTTTTATCACATAACAGTTCATTTACATGTTACACGGAAAAGATATTTTAAATTTTCTATTCATAGAAATACTGCATGTAATATATTAAAAAAATTAAACATTCATCAAATCCACTTGAAAGGTTTCATAATAGATAAATCATAAGTACATTTAATAAATATCATAACCTAGGGAAATACATAATGTAAATAGTGAGCTTAATGCCCTATAAGGGAATGCATGGAAGAAATATTACATGTGATCATGAGAAATCCGGATAAAAAATTGAGGTATATCATTCAAGCATGAAATGGAAAAAAATTCATAGAATAAATTTAATAAGATAAATAATAACATGGAAATTTCGATAAAACTTTGTTATATACATGAATTATCATATCACCAAGGATTTTCACTGAGGTGTCATAAAAATTACCATGTTTATTCACTAAGGAATCATATAATATGTCATTAATAGAGATTAAATTATTTTCCTAATGAATTTGAGAACTAACTGGGAACACCCTTAATATGTTTCTATTTTAATGTGATCCATAGAGATCATAATCAAACATCTCATACATCACTTGTGGAGAATAAAAGAAATGTGTTTCGTATTTAAATCATGATGTTTTAAAAATTGCATAAAAACATGATCATTATGTCATTTATACCACCCCAAAATGAAATGAAGAATTTATTAGTGAAAATTTAAGAATAAAATATATAAATGTTTAATATTGGTTAATACCACTATAAAATAATGAGTATTTGGTAATGAAATTAAAAAATTAAATAATTTCATGACAAAAAGAGAGAAATTTTGAGAAGCAAATTGGGTAGCATAACAAGTATGAAACATGGATTTAAAGTACATTAGAAAAAGATAGTAAAGGGTATCCCATAAAAAAGTACTATAAATAAGGTAAATTGATATAATAAAATTTACATAAGAACATGGTTTTTAGTTTTAAAAATATAACACACTAAAAGTGAACTAGAAAGGAAAATAGAACTTGAGATATCCATTACCTTGATTAGTAACTCTTAAAACCAAGAAGATTGGGTACTTGGGGGGGATTTAAGACACATTGAGAGGAATCCTATAGAGGTAATAATTCCATATATTCATGGTGTATGAATTGGTAATTAAGGATAATGGTGTAACAGGTGTATATTTATAGAAAAAGTGGTGATTTTTATTGATTTTCTTTGGACACCTCGACAACGGTATTTGAAAAACCATGAGATTTACCACATTATTTCCCCATGTAATTGGAATATTTGGAAACATAATATGTTATTTTAATCCAAAATAGTTGAAGAAGAATTTTATATTACTAGTTAAATCATTATTATTTCATTAAACATATCAAAATCTCAAAAGTGGATTTTTACTATTCATTAGAAAAAAAATATATTTTAAGAAATTCTAAAAAATTAACCCTAACATAAATTCAACATGATGATTTAATAAATGATGTATATTTTATCTCAATAATTTTATAATTACAAAAAAATTTACTTTTAAATATTAAAATAATTTTTAATTAAAAATAATAGTGGATAGAAAATGCGTTGTAAAATGCATAGTTAAATGTCTTACACTGGACTTGATTTTAATTTATTTTGTTTGTTTCTATTTTCATTTTCCAAAAAAAAAATGATTGTTTTTGTTATAATGAG
This sequence comes from Viscum album, assembly GCA_963277665.1. Lineage (NCBI taxonomy): Eukaryota > Viridiplantae > Streptophyta > Magnoliopsida > Santalales > Viscaceae > Viscum > Viscum album. Next base: position 1,018,964,971 of record OY728131.1, read on the forward strand.
TTGAAGTGGTCAGTCAAATTTCCATATTTTAGTGATGGAACCCGAATAAAAAATAGATGATAGTTAACTACTAATAATGATATTAAAACTAAACCCAATGATCTCATTTTCTACCATTGTATGTTTTTTATAAAATTTTAAATAAATTTAACAATACATAAATAAAAAAAAGGTATAATAGATACTATACATAATCGATACATTTATATTTTTTAAATTATCAAATTCCATTTGAGATATTCGATTTAAATTATTTTTAGTGTGATTTCATAGTGATTTTATAGTGTAAGGATTAATTATATATTCACTAGATTTTTTTCATAATCATTTATTTATATATTTAGTAGTGAGTATACGTTGGGTGAGGAATCTACTAAAATATCATCATGTTTGATTATGGTTTGGGTTTATGAACATGTTGATTCTAAAATGTGATTTTTTAATATGTATTGGGTGTTTTATATGATTATAATTGTGTTGATAAATGAGGATATTTGAGTCAAAGCTTCATAGATATAAGGATTAGTCATAAAAATTCCTATTTCAAAACACGTTCCTTTTGATATATTTTTTCTATGAATTTTTAGTTTAAAAATTATACACATTAGATCATGTTACTAAACCATAATCCAGTTTTGGATAAAAGAGAAAAGTTAAATCAATATGAATTGTTTTGGTAATAATCTCATTCTACAATTTTAATAATTTTCATCCTTAGATCCATAGATCATTTCAATATTACTCTAAATTTATGATTGGTTTTTTGTTGGATCAGTAATGTTTATTAGCATTGTTTAGTTTTATTTTCAATTACATAATATTACATTTTGGTAATAAATTTTTTTCAATGACTATAAATTTCAAACAACATAATTAAATATGTAGGTGGAAATTATAAGATAGTTTCATATACAATTCACTTGTACCCTCTTTAAGTATCAATACCATTCTTATTTGGGAAAATAAACACTTTATTACATGATTATTTTCCATTCCCAAAACTATTAAACTCTGGTTAAATATTTTAAATTTCACCCCATCAAAATTATTGTAACTTAATCCATCATGGGATATGGTTAAATTTTTTATTGTAATTTTTCATTTTCATTAACAAGATATTAAGTTGAATATAAATATTTTTTCAATGTTTTGTCCCAAATTAATAGGTTATTCAAACACATTACTACTAGAGGATATTTATTGAAAAATAAATGGGTGAGAGTTTTGATTTTTTGGATTCTATTTGAAAAAAAAATCAATATATTAAATAAAATATCCTGAGGAAAATTATATAGTAAATTCTATTGGATCAGGAAATGAAATTTCACAAAAAATATGATTTGTCGGTCAAAAAATAAAGAAAATGTACCTATAACATAGATTTTAATTTTTAAAAAATAATTAAATATCAATGATGGATACAAAAATAAAATAACACATTTCAACTAAGAGAAATAGAATCATGTTTTCGAAAATAACAAAAATGAACTTCAAATCATATTTAACTATTTTTATTAGAGGGAAAATTAATAATATTGATGAAAAACAATCGATATAATGAATGAGTTAGATGAATATTTAAAACATCAATGATAGTAAACGGATGTTTTTGATTTTTATGATTGGAAAATTACAAATTATCACAAGGATAGGTCGAGTGGGATATATTTAAGTGACATAGATATTACACCATGTTGAATGTAAAAGTATTTTACCCATAGGTGTGGGGAATCCATAGAATAGAGTGTTAGAAAATGAATAAATTATTATGGAATAAATAAAAAATGAAATAATTATTTAAAGGTTAGAAGAGAAAAATGATTCTATCCAGGTCCTCTCAACATTCGTTTTCATAGTTTCTTAGTCACCATTATGAGCTGTAGGTCTCTTATCTCAGATATCCTTTTTTCACTCTGGACATGAATCCCATCGCCCCTATCCATGTCAGATCAGTCGTGGTGGGTATAATGAGGCATTAGGATTTTGGTTTAATGATAATGAATCCTCTTGGCATCTCTAGTCTTATTCTATCATGGTTTCATCCCTTAGTTCTCTCTAGGATTTTTAGCTAGCATCTCATTTACTTTTATGTTTTTTTCTATGTTTCTCCATAGGGTTCTCTTCCCTCATCTTCTATCATTCTCTTGGTGTTTTTTTGGTTATTTTTTTATAGGGGTTTTCATATTTGTCTAGTTGGATAAACATTGGAGGATGGTCGTGTAGTTTTGGCATATGGATATTTTATGGCATGATAAGGTTGGAAGTAGTGAAGGCGAGCATCGACTGGTGGGATTCTGGTCAGTTTCCTCCCTTTCTTTGAATGCTTCAGTGGCTCTAGTTTTTGAACATTGTTTCATGGTGTTAGTGATATTTGGTGGATTCTATATGGGATTATCCTGTGTTTCGGGGGCGTGGTGATGTTGTCAACGATCGCATCAGTGTGGCAGCCTAGGGAAGATGATTATGATGGTGGTTTTGTTCTGGTCTTTTTTCTGGTTTCCATGTTCCTAGGCTCATGGTCCCAAACGGTGATGGTATTTCTACTATTTTTCCCCACAAAGGGAGTTTTTTCTCTGCTTTGGAATCTAGGCTTCCATCATTCTCTCTAAGGTGGATCTGTGTAGTGGTCTCTAAGGATCATTGGGATGTGAGGTTGATCAGGAGGATTCAGGAGGTAGACGATAATGATGATTGATCGGTGACGATGAGGTTTGATGTGGTTCTTGTGAGGATGATGATGGATTCAGTGATAAGGGTTTCAAACAAGAAACAATCGTTAACGACAGCTTGATGTGATGAGGGTTTTTGTGATGGTGTGGGTGTTTCATGCTCTGGTGGTTTTCTCTCGCCATGGAGGATGTGGTCCATGTGATTATGGATCAACATTTGGCAGGGATTATGGTGGTGTGATGATGACTACTAGTTGTGATGTTGGCGATGTCAATGTAAAATTTTATGGTGTGTGATTTGCTGAATTTGGTTTTCTTGATGGTCAACAATGATTCAAATTTTGATTTTGGATCCTTCTTGAATATTGAATATGCATGGTGTATCGGACTATAATCATTCCCATATATCTCTTAATGTGGATATTTATGAAAATAAAAAATAGATTCATCCATATATTAATTAATAGGACTAAATGATAGTTTTTATTCTTACTATCATCATGGATCCTTGATCATAAAAATACCTCATGAAATAACATATTGTCATTCTAATTAATGAATGTATGAAAAAATTGTAATGATCGGTTGAAGCTCATATTTTTTTCAAAAATATATAGAGATACTTCTCTAGAGAAAACTGGATTGATAGAATGTAATATTAACTATTTCTTAATAAAACTGTGAATATGAGTGAGATATTGTGTAACATATATATCAATGAATTTAAGACCATTTAAAGGGTATTTTATAATTGTTTTTCATCTCTCAATGATCGCATGCTCAGGTGAAGAAAAAATATTTTTTGAAATCACATAACCATAGCTCCTATGTTTGTCATAAACTTCTCATCTAAATGAATATTTTCTCATTTATTTCTCAATGGAAACAAATCATCCTATAATGAACAACTATTCATGTTAAAAGTCACTCTAATTTCATAAATACTTTTAAAACACTCAAATTGTTTTATAATAATGTTTCTAAATATTGAAAAATTAAAAATACATTACTATTACACCATTTTATCTTCCACCATTGTCATTCTGGTGAATCATTAAATGTTATCATATGGGTCTTCTACCCCATATTAATATATTAAATACCATTTATTTATTTATATTATTCCTTAAGAATAAAAAATTATTAGATTCTTTTTATTAAATTACATATTTGTTACACATAATTCTTCTTCAAATAGCTCACAACATTGTCATGTAAATTAATCTTCACTAATTGAATATTGTTCTATAAAATTATAGTGATAATGAAATACTTAAAACACGACTGACTTATATATCAATATTTATAAAATATATCTAATATTTTGAAAACTCAAATTCAGTCACTTCCCTACATATATGGGATTCCATGAATATAAGAATAAAAATGAATTATGACACTAGAAGCTGCATTATTCTTGAAATAACATAAATGAAAATTATCTTGACTTCATCTCATCCATTTGATTATTTAGGACTTATTCTTCATTGTATAAGGGTGAAATTTTTTACATCATATAAATTATAATCTAGTGATTATATCTTAGATATTGAGAAGAATCATGAGTATCATCTGATATTAAATAATCAAAATATTATAATTATAGAAACATGATTTTTCAATACATAAATCATTATACATGGGCTAGTTCTCATCATGTAGATCAATTTAATTATGTAACCATAAAAGATATTCTTCTTAAAGTAAATACATTACAAACTACCCAGTATAATAATTAACATATAAAATCACTACATAAGATAATTATGATAACCCAATTCTCAGTTATTCAAATAAAATGACACACACAACATAATTATCATAAAAGAACAATGCTCAATAAGATATGTAAAAATATATTCTCTAACGATATTCATACCATATAATAAATTACGTAAATAGTATCACGTATATAAATTTCCTTTAGTGATCCCACATTATATGAATATACTTTAATATAATTTCAATGTACAACACAGTGATTCAAAATTTATCTCAAACACTCATAAATACTTTTAAAAATAATATTAGTTCAACTAAATAAACATAAAACAATATAAAAGAATCTAAATGATCCAAAATACCACTTTTTATCTCTTAATACAAGTTTGAAATATATTTAAGCCATAAAAAACATCATCAATAAATCAATGCATAATTCAATATAGTCCTTCTAATTTCCTTAGACACCTTATTAAACTCCACTAGATAAACATATATTTGTCTCATAAAAAAAATTTAATAAATAACTCACATCGCATATCTAATTATAAGAGTCTTTCAACAACTAATCAGGTAATGTTATGTTTGTTAGAGATTATCTTCCATCATTGATAAGAATGTATATTCGATTGATATAAAAGAACTCCATATCATCCATGAATCAAATATTAATTTCAAAAAACACATCGCTAGAAGATTATACATATATTTATAGATTTTATATCAATAACTCTATCCCATTTAATATTGTGATCTATGTCCCCAAATATTCCCTTTTTTCAACATAATCCAATGCATAGGTGGCATAGCATCACACACACCCTCAAGAGAGTGGAGAATGATGATCATGAAGTCTCCACTAAATATCTACAAACCACTCTCTTGGAGTTCCCTTTGTAAAAACATTTATAATATAAAAAATTGATTAAATATAACCAATAATTATATAATAATTTTCCACACGTTATTTGATAAAATACTTCATGATGTCAATATTTTTTTATCTCAAGTGTAAACACCCATAGATTTTAAAATAATAAAATTATATTCTATAACATAAATTACATGAGTCACTCAATTTATCTTAGGTTAAATACCAAAATCCATTTATATTTAATTATATAAAACTCATATATTATTCTTTTTAATATTGATATCAACATGATATTGCGAACTTAAATCACCCATGATATATTTTACAGTTAAAATCTTGATAAAAAAATTAGAGGGTGTTAATAGTGTTAAAAAATTTAAAATGTATATATATATATCAAAAAATAAAAATTATTGATTAATTTTTAGTAAATAATCTATCAATTTTTAGTTATGGGATTATATTATTCAAAAACAGGTTTTCTTTGAAAATAATTTTTATTAGTTTTCATTAAAAATATATTGTAATAAAATGTCAAAAGTTTCAAAAATTTTCTTCATAAAATTAAATTCATTTTTCAATTTGAAATATCAAAATATAATTTTGGATAATTTTAATTATTTTCATAAAAATAAATATTTTTTTGTGAATAGAGAAAAATAAATATTTTTTAAAATGTCTTATATTGTTAGTAAAAAAATTAAATTAGAAATTACAATGTGTTTGAATATTTTTTAAATTATCAAATTTAATTAATATTTATAATTTAATACATTTTAATCAACATTATATTGGTTTTAAAAATCTGTTCTTCTACAAACTGGTTTAAAAAAGGATAATGATTCTAGATTTTAATTAATTAATATAATTCATAGTGGTTAATGTTTTAAATGATATCATATATTATAAATAATTGAATATTAATTTAGTTTGATATTATTATTATTATTATTTATATAGATAATATAGATTCGTCTTTTCTAAAAAATGTACTTTTATGAAAAAACTCGTTGTCCCACTGCATCTGTGGGATTAATATAAAATAAAAAATAATCACTTATGTATATTGATATTTCAAAAAATTAATATAAATATGGAACCAGAAAAATTTGTAACTTATAATAATTTCAACATAATGTTTGACCAAAGTGATCAGTGAAAATAGTATAATTTAATAACAATGTTTAAGGTAAAAACATGTTTACCAATGGATTAAACATTAAAAATAATGTGAAATTAACCAATAAAAATTTTAAAACCCCATTTATGGATAGTTTTTTACCCTTTTAACTATATTATATATCTAAATTGGCATTTATGACACCATTCTAGGAAAGATACATATATAATAAGTTATGTAATGAAAAAAACAAAAAGAAACCTTTTTTATTTTTTATTTCTATAAATCTTCAAAGATAGAGGGAAAATGAATTGGTTAGGTAATACATATTATTTTGGAATATAAATTATTTATTTTTATCATAATAATTTATCTTTAATTTTTTGATTTTGTATCATTAGTTTAATTGCTTATGAAATTCCAACACATGGATTATTAAGTTAATAATCGAATAAAAAAAATGACACTAAAAACATTAAAAGTGATCTAAATAGAATGAATTATTATATCGGATTATTTTTTACTAGAATATATCATTATAAAAATATTTTAGCTTAATATATTTTATTTCCATTGATATATTGAAATTTTAAAATTCAAAATAAATTGAATATTTCCAAAATTAAAATTAATGATATTTTATAGAAAATAATATTTTATTAAAAGATTTAAAATTAAAAAAAATCAATTTTATTCCATCTGTTTTTTAAATTTAATTAATATCTAATATGTTTCATTAATTGACAAATTTATCTTTAATAAATAATATATCAACATCATAATTAATAAAATCTCTCTTAGCATAGTTAAGGTAAAAACAATGTTTTCTCAGATTACTAACTCTTGTGGTAAAACTAATTTCCATATAAAATATTACTTTTATTTAAAAAATTAGTCTTAATACATATAATATTTGGGAAAAATTATCTAATAAGACTCCATTTAAATTATTCTAAATGGATATTTTAATTACCAATGGAAACTACATAACAAAATTAAAAAACCAATATGAAAAATTAAGGAAACTCAGGTGTTATGGAAAAAAATGTGTTTTAAAATGTTTGTGAGGTGTTTAACTAACATTTAATCCATAAAAACATTTAATTATAATTTTTTATCCTATTTAAGTAATTTTGAAATCCCAATAGTGAATTATTATGATAATATAAAGGAATTATACTCCTCCTCATCTATAAAACGGCGCTCACTCCTCTCACTCCACCAAACATATCAAGAAATTAGGATCACATATCTTATAAAAAAATAAATTCCAAAACTACCTACTGTAATTATAATATCCTCACTTTGTAAAGAATGGAAATAGAGGAAGACCACTGTTTCAAACTAAATGGAGTAACCCAATAAAGAGGCAATGTTCAACAATGAAAATTTTTGTTTATTTATTTCTTGAATATCTTCAATTACTATAATACCATTTTTTTATAATAATATAAGTATCATAAATATTATTATATAGAGTTAGGTTGTGTGTAAAATCTATAACCAAACACAGTTCCCCCAAATCAGATATGAAATAATCATTCATGTGTAGGGAGTACTACTTCCCCACAAACTTGTGCCATTGGGTTTTTCATTTCACCCATTCAATGTGTGGAATAATGATGTAAATATTGTTTATATATGATATATATCATATTTATGAAATTTTATGGACATTAAAATTTTTATCTAAAACATATCGTCTTGCTTTCAATTTTGTGGGAATATGTTAATGTTGGTCATGTGTACGGTGGACTATTGCTTCACAAATTGATGATATTCACTCATGCTTTATAGGGAATGCAATAAAAATGGGTCTAAGAAACATATGTTATATATATTTCATAATATCTTTACCATAATTATAATATATATATATATATGATATTTCTCTATTTCAATACAATGAGAAAATGGAAATAGTGATCAGGTGTACGTACAACCTACTGTCTCCCAGAATGTTTTATATCAATTCTTATCACTAAATATTTTGGATAACTCTAAATAAATATAAAATGAATATATATGATATTTTAATATTGTTTTACATTCTGGATATTATTAAATCATGATCAAATATTGAGGACTAAAAAGTAACAAATCAAAACATATCTAGAAAACAAAGCGGTTATTACCTGAAACGTAATTTTAAAATGGAATTATTAATAAAAATATAATTAAAGGGATGATACAATAATATATGATGTTATAAATCTAAATATGGTTATTTAATATATTTATTATAATATTATATTTATTATACCATAGGGTTTAATGAGTACGACGGTTGAAAAGACATGAAAGAGTATTTTTACTCAATGTTTACATCCATGAGACATATGACACAATAATAAACTATTTAATGTATGTGTTATATATACTACACATAAATTTATATTATTATTACTCTAATAAAAAATATTTGTGATTTAAATAACCATTTTGGGATATATCTTTTTGGGGGTTTATGGTTTTAAGGCTACCAATGCAGTAATGGATTTTGATCACAATTTTTCTTCCTTGATACATTTGTTATGTTATAAACCTATCATATTTTATTTGGTGTATATACTTCCCGTATTCAATGTTATATAACGAATCTATTTATTTTAATGATATTATAATTCTCATTTAATGTAATAGATTCATGTGTATTATGATTTAGTGCTAACAATGTCAAAAACGTTTCATGATACAATCTCATTATTTACCAAGATTTTATATGATTATGTCTCTAATATTTACATATTATTATCTACCAATATATAATAATAATAAATTTTATTCTAAATTCTTTTTTAATGATAATATATTATTTACCTTTTTTCGTAAATTTATTTATGGAATAGTTCAAAATAATTTTTTTATGATAAATAGTCTTTTTTGGTCAAAGATCTATACTATTCTGAAACCATGTTATCTAAAAATGAAGAAAAAACTTTTTAAAAAATTATTCATCAATTTAAAAATTATATTTTAATTAATAAATTTTTTAAATTAATTTTAAATGTTCCCTTAAAAATTTTCTTTTGTTTTTTTAACAAAAATTATTTTCAAAATGTTTTATGTTTTAGAAATATATTTTCAATATGCAATGGTTATTTTCCTCATGAATTGTTTTAATGATGTCTTAATGTTATTTCCATTCATAAAGGTCAACAACATTTGTTTTTTCTTACCCTCCAATAAGGATATTTTGTATTGATATTATCCTCATTCTTTCTCTATATTTATAATGTTCATTTTAAATAATTATTTATGGAAACTATCTCATTTCCATCGGTTAATCTTGTTTAAAATAGATTTTCATGAAACCCAAATTGTTTTCTATGTGTTATTAAAATTATAAATTATAAATTATTTTTTTCAATAAGATCTATGATGAATTAAAATATCTATGTAAATTATTCTAATTTTGGTTCATGGAAATATATAGGGTGGCCCAGACCGCGCTTCGTAAGCATTTTATTGTTTAAACATGGGTAACCTTGATATCACTGGGTATTCCAATTACACATTAATCACAGGGTATCATAAATAGTAGTAGGTAAGCCGGTTAATGCTTAAATATGAGGTTTCCCAGATATCACATATTTATCCCATTCTATCATAAATGATGGGTTCACCTAAATAGTGATCCAATGTATTAGGGAATGATTATATTGGAAGTTGGCCTCATAGTTATTACAATTAAAAAGTGTTTGAAAGGGTTTTATAAATATTATTATCCTTGTTACTAAAAAGTGATTTAATTTACTATTATGGGATTGCTATGATTCTCATGATCGATATTTATATAACATGGATCATGATAGTTGATTATGATTACTATTATATATTCCATGTTTTCATGTTTCATGATCCATGTATTGATGGGTATGAGTTCATTTATTATTATTTCATGCACTCTATTTATGGGTTTGTTACATTATGCACATTTTATGCTCATTGATGACATTCAATTGATAATGTTTATGTTTACCCTTACTGAGCATTTGAGCTCACCATTATTATGTTTTTTTACCGTAGGTTATAAATAATGATGTCGAATGAAATATTTTTAGAATGGGGTTTCATATGGATGATGATGATGAATTAATGTGAAATACAAAAATCATGGGTAATAGTGGTAAATTATCATTTAAAGACATCAATATTATTTATGTAAGTGTTTTCCTATTTCTCTTTATATTTAATCCAAAAAGGTCCTCTAGAATGTATATTATCCATGTACTACTTTGGAAATTTTATGGGTTGGATATAAAAAATTGGGTGAATATTAATATTATGAAATTTGAAAATATAAATATTATATTATTATCATTAGATCTGGGATTATGGGTTCTGGGATATAATATTTGGTAATAAAGACCTGTTTATATAACATTGTATATAAGGATGTTTTTGTGAGGATTATATTGTGAGTTATAGATACAGTCATAGGTCTATAATATTAGTTTTGATCATATGTTCAAAGTCATAGACACCCCATTATATACTTTTATGTAGTAAACATTTTGATGTTATTATTTAAATATCTAGAGTTTTTATCGAGTAGAGATATTTGTAACCACTAGGATCACATGAATTGTTTTTTGGGTGGAATTATTTGTTAGGGTTAATAAAAAAATTGTACAACCCGTATGATGGGTGATAACCAGTCTCATCTGGCTAGGTAGTGGGGCTTAAACCCATGAATGAAGGATGTGAATGATTTCACACCGACCACTGGCCTACGTGTTTTTCAGTTGAGTATGGCATTTTTGAAACGTAATAATAATATATGTTTTAAAAAATATAGGGGATTTAATATTATGTATAATGGTTGACTTAACCTGAAATAATATATGATAAAATCCAAATAATCATTTGTTTCAAAAATATTAAGGAATTGTTTGAAGAATATAGATTATCGTTCCGTAGGGAATAGTTTTATTTGAAATTAGGTTATAACTATTTAATTTTAATGTTTACTATAAAAGATGTAGGTTTATTCATTTTTATTAATAATATTACCATGTTCTAACCACTATGGATTTGGTTACTATTTAAATACAGAAGGAATCATTTTTTATTCATTTTAGGGTTTTGTGATCTATATAAATTTATTTATTTTAATTTATGTAAAAGAAAATTTATTTTTAATTATCATAATTTAGAGAAAAATAATATATTTAAGTAGAATCTGATAAAATGGTGAAATTATTCTAATAATGTATGTGTATTCTGATTTTCTCATTGTCTACATGTTAAGAGAAATTCCTTAGCTCTGGTAAAATGATCATGAAACAAATGTTATTGTAGTACCTTCTTTAACTGATTAATTGGTTCTATTTTTAATCATCAGATATTTATGGATTTGGTAACAATAATATTAAATTTAATTTTTAATATTTTTTTAGGTAATGACCTGGAAATTTCAAGGAAATTTGTTTCTTAATTTCTTTGGGTTTTTACAAGAACACAGTTTCTGACAGCACCTGATTCCGAGGCCCAGTGTGCCCAGAATCAATTTTCAAAGTTTGGCTCGGGTATGTTTAGTGAACGAATGAGCGGGTTTTTTATATCTTTTCAACCGGTGCTCGGAATTGAAATCTGAGGGCGCTGATGAACTCGCAACGTCGATATTTTCTTAAGAGGACTTTTACCGTAGGTGTGTTTTCATGGGATAAGAAGTTAAATTTTGGGGTTTGAAGAAGAAATAAATAAAATTTTGAACAATTTTATTTTTGATATTCAAGGAAGTTAAATCTACCATGGGAAGTTGTTGGTGGGGTCCACAACCACCTAACTTCCAATGTGTGAATATGAGGGAGGTGGGGATCACACCCACCTAACCTCCTATGGGAGAGTTTAGTGTGGTGGGGCCCACATGAGACCATAAACCCTTGAACTTTTTATAACTCCCTTAAACTCCCTTGCACTTAATGTGCCAACTCCCCTTTAATCACCTCCTCCTTTAAGTTTGTATAACTCTTCACCTTTTCCTTCCACTATTAATTCATCCCAACATGCCTTAATTAATTATATGAGCCTCTTCATTTAATTAATTATGTGGTTTGGTTTGAATTTTAAATTCATTAAGGTGTGAATAAAAATAATATCATGGTATATTATTTTGGAGCTTTTGGAGTGTGAGAAAACCTTAACAACATTCTGGAGTTTTTGGGAGACTTTGGTGTGAAGAAGAAGAGAACTTCCTTCCGACGAAGAACGCCTACGCTGGAGAACGTGAAGACACCGATGAAGTACCTTCTATTCTTCTTCCTCCGCGTCAAGGGAGGAGACACCACCGCGGGGAACGTCGCCATCGACGACGACACTTCCTCCAATGATAATGGAATCGACACCGATCTTCCGCAACGATCGATCATCGCACGATTGCCTCATTCCGTGGCTCGACGACATGCGACGTCTTTTCAATGTAGGGGGTTTGGTTTAATTTATTTTATTTAGATTATATCCTCATCCTTTGTTTATTTTGTTGATAGTCGTTTGAGACACCTGTTATCGTAATAACGGGAGGAGGTTGGACTGCCCGAACACAGTCGACCATCCTCCCACTTTTGTTGGTTGTACTCGTTGCGGCACAAAAAAGGTGGCGTGGTGCAATGGAACTGCGCGGAAACAATGAAGAACGGGCGAAGAAGCGTCGCGCCGTCACGTCGCGCCATTGATGTGATTCGAAGGCTCCGCAGGTTGTATAATTGACGGTGGATCGACAGACGTTGACGGAACGGGCTGCAGAGGAAGTTTGATGATTCTGCAGTAATGTGTGAGACCCGGGGTGAATGCTGGCGCAGACAGAATTGAAAATGAACCACCAAAGCAACTCCGGTGGGCCGCGGAATTCAACGGCAGCCGGAGGTGATAACCGGCACCGGCCGGCCGCCTAGAGGCGGCGGCGTTCCTGTGCGCCGCCAGGCGGACCACCGCGGCTTCTGCCGTGGCGGCAGGTGACAGGTCCCACGGTCGCAGCATGACTGATGGGGACGCGGCATCGGGCCGCGTCTGCTGGCCGAAGGAGTGGTCCCCCACGTGGGGGCCGCAGTGACTCAAATAGGGGGATAGCGCACCCCCATGTTCCGCTCAGCTCGGCCAGCCGAGCTGGCCACGCTGAACGCCCGAGCGAGCCAGGTCGCCGGGCTACCATGGCCGGGCCGCGCCCTAGTGGGCCGGACCTAGACCCAGGTCGTGTCGACCCGGTTCGGGCCGACCTGGGGGGTCTCTGGCCGGGTCAGACCGGGCCCGAATCCCCTATATTTCGGACTGTTTTCAGTTTTTTGCCAATAACATGGGCTAGGAACCTCCGATTGATGCACCGTCAGTTGAGATGCGATCCTTGGATCAAGACAGTCATTTGGGTATATAACACTCAGGGTTTCGGAGAACATTGAGAACAACTGGGATGGTTCGATCATGAAACCAACCAGGCCCTCGGAGCGGAAATGCTTATATCTCGAGCTCTGGACGTCCGATTGATGTGTGGTTGACCTTGTTATATTTATATTAATGAGATGGAACTTTTGGCATACTTCGCCTGAGATTTGGATATAGATGGAGTATGGCCAGGTTGGATTGTACCCGAAATCCAACCGGGCCCCTAGAAAGAAAAATATGATAACTTTCAGACCGGACATCCGTTTGACGAACCGCCAGCGGTGTTGGTGATCACGTTGGGAAACGTTCCATATGAGTATACTCTATGAGGGTTCGGGTTATAGTTGATATATGGACAGGTTGGTTCGCACACGAAACCAATTAGGCCCTAGGACGAAAAGGCTAATAACTCACAGACCGAGCGTCCAATTGAAACACCGTCAGTTGCATTGAGACCCCTATGACAAGGCGGTTCTTTGAGATACTTCTTCGTGTTACTTTGTGATACATGGAGTATCTAATAGTAGCTCATGGAGCAGACCCTCCCGGAGAAGAGCGTAAAGAGTACGGAGAATGTTTAGCTGGATGAGACCTGACGACTGCTTGACCGACTCGACTTGGAGTGAGTCGACTAGCCCAGTGGACAGAGCACTACTTTGTTTGGGCGCAGACCCATGGAGGATAGAGAACTACTGATTTTGGGTGGAGACCTGTGGTACTCGTATGAAAAGAACCTCTACAGACTATTAGGGGGAATGCACAACTGTGTTTGGGTGGCAGACCCCGGCGTGAAGCACTTCTGTGTTTGGGTGGCAGACCCATGGTACATGACAGGAGGAGTACCTATGAAGTCTTAGGTTTGTGAGAAGTACCTCGAAGTCATGACAGGATCACTGTATTCTCCAGAGACGGGGCTCTTCGGCAGTTACAGTTTGGATAATGAAAATCCTGGTTTGAGTTGAGTCTATGACCTTTGTGTTTACCTCATGATTGAGATGGGTCACTTGATAATTTAGGTATATGTATGGGCATATACCTAGGTATTGGTTATCCATTTATTTCATAACCTTTGTGTTTCCTCATGATTGAGTTGGGTTACTTGATAACTTAGGTATAAGTATGGTCTTATACCTAAGTAAGGGTTATCTGTTGAGATCCTTCTTTGTGGTTATCCTTGTTGGTTTTAGTGATACCTTGAGGGTCTCGGGGTCCCTACTGAGTATCGTATACTCACCCATGCACGCGCTATGCCTGCACCTCGTTGTGTTGGTTGCAGACGACGGGCAGCTCTAACAGAGGCCGAGTGTTCGAGGACTGGATGGTACCCGGAGGTGGACCACACGACGAGTCAGTACCCGAAGGTGGACATGACGATGATAAATATCCGGAGGTGGAATTCACGATGAGACGACACTCGGAGGAGGTTTAGGGGAGAGAGCGTTGTGGAGGCTATCTGTACCTACCCTTCAGGTAGGATCTGTGGTGGACGATCCATGAGATGCGCTATCTGTACCTACCCTTTAGGTAGGATCTGAGGAGGACGACCCAAGAGATTCTTCATTTCTTCCAGCTTTTTTTCTTTTCCTGTTGTACTTCGTTCAGTTTTAGTTGTACTTTCAGTTGGGTTTGTATTCTGGCCCACATAATTTTCAGCACATTTTTGTACTTAGTGTATTACTTCTGCATGTACTCTGTGATGTTTTGTTTACTTTTATAAAGGTAGTGCCTTCCCAGTTATCAGATTTACACCTTTTGTGCTAGTCTCCATCCCCTGGCCTATGGAAGGTGGGCTTGGGGTAGTAATGGCACGGGCCCCGAGGACGGGTCGTGACAAATTGGTATTAGAGAAGTCAGTTCTACCAAAGAACTTATAACACTGATATTTTATTTATGTGAAGAAATAGTGTTAAGGGTACTGAGTGTGGTCTTCAGTTCAGGTATTCCAGTGTTGGTGCAGCTGCCGGCGTATCTGTACACCAAGACCATGACTTCTAATTTCCGACATTGTGCATGAAAACACCGATTGCGTGTGTGTTTACAAAAGTTTTAAAGTCAGTTCAAACAAGGTCAGCTCACCAGGTATAAATCGTTGACCGTGTCACATCTGTTCAGGATATCTCCATGCAGACTGTCAGTTGGAGTTCCAGGAGAGTACTCCAAGACGGCCCACCGAGCGACGAGGCTCTGGTGTGGGGCCCTTTTTACTATGTTGGCACCCTCGGGTGGTGTACCAGCACCACCACCACCTGTTGGGTAGTAGATGCCACCAGCCATACTAGCGAACTATGCACACCTGCAGAGCACGTTGCATGAGTTCCAGTAGGAGCAGCCTCCGAGGTTACGAGGCGAGGTAGATTCCCAGACAGCAGAGGACTGGCTCGAGGCAATTGCTAGAGTTTTCCGCCTAGCTGAGACATAAGTAGAGTGGATGGTGGACTTGGATACTAGTGTTTTCCAGTGAATGACCATGAGGATGGTCTGCATAGTGATGATGCTTTGGTACGTGGACCGATGCCTGAGATTGTGCCTTCGAGTAGTGTGTCAGCTCTACATCACTACCTGTTGGTTAGCAGTTACAACTGACGGTACTGGTATGTGACACTTGTAGACTTACTGTCTTATACTTGTTCAAATATCAGACGCCCTCAAGTTATGAGGCGATCCCGACCCACAAGCAGCTGAGGACTGGCTTGAGGAGGTGGCTGAGAGTTATCTAGAGCTTATATAGCTTCGGTAGGATGACATGTCGGTAGCTGAGAATTCATCGGGGCATACCAAACCATTCTTGGTACTCAATGAATGCGATGCGATCGGTGCCTGAGGTCTTGAACATTCATGCCAACACCTTTTCTCTATGCGATCCTACTTATGCTAGGGTGACAGAAAGAACCTTTGTGGTTGATAATTATTTTTCTGAATGGATGCAGTCAGCAAAGGTTAGTAGTGGGAAAGCTGGAAACTGGCGGCAGTCTCTGAGACATGGGCGTGTAAAATTTTTCAAGAAGAAGAAATGTTAAGGATAGATAAATCTGCAGAGCAGCAGACGTGGAATCAGAGCTAGGAAAGAAACATGGGGTGCTGTACATTTCAACTTGTTATAATCACCCACTTTTGTAGCACCCGCAAAGATCAGGGAACTGTAGGGCATGGGAAGAAAGTAGCTGCATGCGGTCAAGGAGTGTGACCCAATGGCTCTAAAAACGATTCAAGGGACAGTCTATGTCCACTACTAGCTGCCATAGTAACGGACATTGATATGAATCATTCCTTCCATCCATGAATCTTTTCCCAGACCTAGAGTTTCCAGTAAGCAGAAGACATGACCCTCACGTCTGGAGATACCTTGGGAGGAGACTCGATAATTACACTTACGCCGACAGTGTGATCTGACCCATGAGGCGAGAGTTTCGGGTGGAATCTCTTGGTGGCAGCATTGAGGCCTTACGATGTTGGTCTGAGTATGGATTGGAACCATAGTTCATACACGGATTGACTGTATTAGGCTAAAAGGTTGTGGTTTATCTACAACGTTGGGATGGGGTTTTCCTTGGTTGGCGAAAAAAAAACCCCAGGCAGCAAATGATGGAATCATGCATAGGAAGGTGTAGCCGATCACTCTTGAGTCGGCCAACTTCTCCCATGTGGAAGAAGGAGTTTTGAGTTTTAGTTCTAATCAGGAAAGGGAGACCTCTGTAGTTTGAGGTAGATGACCACGTCTTTATACGGGTCTCACCTCAACGATGTTTACAGAGATGTGGCCGAGGCGACAAGTTATCTCTGAGGTTCGACAGACCTTTCTAGGTCCTCAGAAGGGTAGGCGAGGTGGTTTACTGCTTGAACTTTCCACATCAGTTGCACAGGGTGCACAATGACTTCTACGTATCTCAATTTGGGAGATACGTGCTTGACCTGATGCATATCATCGACCATGGGGAGCTTGACATTGGTGATGGGGTGACTTTTGCAGGGTTCCAATAGTGGTTGGGGATCTACAGGAGCAGGTCCAACGAGGATGTTTGATTCCTCTTGTGCGTTCTCGTAGGCAGCACGGGAACTTCCAGGTGAGCACATGGGAGCGGAAGTCTCAGTTGCGTGCTCAGTACCTCTTTTGTATCTCTAGTTTGTGTTAAAACTTTACGGGGACATAAATCTCTGATATGGGAGTAATGTAAAGACCCTCAAATTTCAATGAAATTTTTTTTCATAATTTATTTGGGATTTTACAAGAACGCAGTTTCTGACGGCACCTGATTCCGAGGCCCAGTGTTCCCGGAATCAATTTCTGAAGTTTGGCTCGGGTACGTTCAGTGAACGAACAAGCGGGTTTTTCTATCTTTTTAACCGGTCCTCGGAATTGAAATCGGAGGGCACTGATGAACTCGCAGCGCCGCTATTTTCTTATGAGGACTTTTACCATATGTGTGTTTTCATGGGAGAAGAAGTTAAATTTTGGGGTTTAAGGAAGATATAAATAAGATTGTGAACAATTATATTTTTGATATTCATGGAAGTTAAATCTACCCTGGGAAGTTGTTGGTGGGGTCCACAACCACCCAACTTCTCATGTTTGAATATGTGGGAGGTGGGTCCCACACCCACCTAACCTCCCATGGGAGAGTTTAGTGTGGTGGGGCCCACACGAGACCATATACCCTTGAACTTTTTATAACTCCCTTAAACTCCCTTGCACTTAATGTGCCAACTCCTCTTTAATCTCCTGCTCCTTTAAGTTTTTATAAGTCTTCACCTTTTCCTTCCACCATTTATTCATCCCAGCATGCCTTAATTAATGAGATGATCCTATTCATTTAATTAATTATGTGGTATGGTCTGAATTTTAAAATCATTGAGGTGTGAATAAAAATAATATCATTTGATATTATTTTGGAGATTTTGGTGTGTGAGAAAACCTTAACAACATTCTGAAGTTTTTGGGAGACTTTGGTGTGAATAAGAAGAGAACTTCCTTCCGACGAAGAACACCTCCGATGGAGAACGCGAAGACACTGACGACGTGCCTTCTCTTCATCTTCCTCTGCGTCAAGGGAGAAGACACTACTACGGGGAACGTCGCCATCGATGATGGTTCTTCCTTCGATGACAATGGAATCAACATCGATAATCCGCGACGATCAATCATCGCGACACTTGCCTATTTCCGCAGCTCGATGACATGAGACGTCTTTTCAAATTAGGGGGTTTGGTTAAATTTAATTTATGTGGATTATATACTCATTCTTTGATTATTTTGTTGATAGTATTTTGAGCAACCTGTTATCGTAATAACGCGAGGAGGTTGGACCGCCGAACACGGTCGACCCTCCTCCCACTTTTGTTGGTTGTACTCGTTGCGGCACAAGAAAAGGCGGCGCGGTGCAACGTCACTGCATGGAAACAATGAAGAATGGGCGAAGAAGCGTCGCGCCGTTGCGCCGATATGAAGGCTCCGCATATTATTTAATTGAAGGCGGATCGACGGACAATGACAGAAGGGGACACAGAGGCGGTTTGATGATTCCACAGTAAAGTGAAAGACCCGGGGTGAACACCGGCGCAGACGGAATTGAAAACGGACCACCAGAGCAACTTCGGTGGCCCGCGAAATTCAACGGCGGCCGGCACCGGACGGCTGCCAGGAGGCGGCGGCGTTCCGGCGTGCCGCCAGGAGGAACGTCACAGCTAAAGCCATGGCGGAAGGAGACTGGTCATGCGGCCGTGCAGGACTGAGGGGGACGTGTCACCGGGCCGCGTCCACTGGCCTAAGGACCGGCCCCCCACGTGGGGGCCGCAGATACTCAAACAGGGGGGCAGCACGCCCCCTATTCCGCTCAGCTCGGCCAGGCGAGGTGGCCACGCTGGCCGCCCGAGTGCGCCAGGCCGCTGGGTCACCCAGGCCGAGCTGGGCCGCACCCTAGTAGGCTGGACCCGGACCTGGGTCGGGTCGACCTGGTTAGGCCCGACCAGGGGGGTCTCGGTCCGGGTCGGATCGGGCCCGAACCCCATATTTTTCGGACTATTTTCAGTCATTTTACAATAACATGGGCTTGGGACCTCCGATCGATGTACCATCAGTTGTGATAAGATATTTGGATCGAGAAGGTCGTTTCGGTATATTAAACTCAGGGATTTGGAGAACTTTGGGAACAACCGGGTTGGTTCGATCACGAATCCAACCAGGCCCTCGGAGTGGAAGCCATTATATCTCGAGCTCCGGACGTCCGATTGACGTGTCGTCGACCTTGTTGGATTCCTCTTGATGAGACAGAACTTTTGGCATATTTTTCCTGAGATTTGGACGCAGTTTGAGTATGGACAGGTTTGATTGTACATGAAATCCAACCGAGCCCCTGGAATGGAAAAGCTGATAACTTTCAGACCGGACGTCCGTTTGACGAACCGTCAACGACGTTGGTGATCACGTTGAGAAAAGATTCCTATGAGTATACCCTATGAGTGTTTGGGGTATAGTTGAGATATGGACAGGTTGGTTCACACACGAAACCAATCGGGCCCCTAGGATGAAAAGGCTAATAACCCACAGACCGGGCGTCCGATTGACACCGCGTCGATTGCATTGAGACCCCTATGATGAAGCGGTTTTTTGAGATACTTCTTCATCGGACTTTGTGATACTTGGAGTATCGACCAGTATCTCGTGGAGAGGACCCTCCCAGAGACTAGAGTACAGAGTACGAAGACCGTGTAGCTGGCTGAGACCTGACGACTGCTTGACCGACTCGACTTGGAGTGAGTCGACTAGCCCAGTGGATAGAGCACTAATTTTTTTGGGTGCATACCCATGGAAGACGGAGCACTACTGAGTTTGGGTGCAATCCCGCGGTACTCGTCCGGAGAGTACCTTTGCAGGCTATTTGGGGGGATGCAATACTGTGTTTGGGAGGTAGACCATGGCGGGAAGCACTACTGTTTTTGGGATGCTGACCCGCATTACTCGACCTGAGGAGTGCCTCAGCAGTCTTAGGTTAGTGACTAGTACCTCAGAGTCGTGACAGGATCACTGTACTCTCCAAAGATGGGGCTCTTCAGCTGTTACAGTTTCGATAATGAAAATCCTGGTTTGAGCTGAGTCAAGACCTTGGTGTTTACCTCATGATTGAGATGGGTAACATGATAACTTAGGTATATCTATAGGCATATACTTAGGTAGTGGTTATCCATTGATTTCATAACCTTTTTGTTTCCTCATCATTGAGTTGGGTTACTTGATAACATAGGTATTAGTATGGGATTATACCTATGTAAGGGTTATCTGTTGATATCCTTCTTTGTGGTTATCCTTGTTTGTTTTAGTTAGACCTTGAGGGTCTCGGGGTCCCTACTGAGTATTGTATACTCACCCCTGCACGAGCTATGCTTGCACCTCGTTGTGTTGGTTGCAGACGACGGGCAGCGCTGACATAGGCTGAGTGTTCGAGGACTGGATGATACCTGGAGGTGGACACACGACGATTCAGTACCCGGAGGTGGACCTCACGATGAGTAAATATTCGGAGGTGGACTTCACGACGAGACAAAAATTGGAGGAGGTTGAGGGGCGAGAGCCTTTTGGAGGCTATTTGTACCTACCCTGCAGGTAGGATCTGTGGTGGATGATCCAGGATTGCGCTATCTGTACCTACCCTTCAGGTAGGATCCAAGGAGGACGACCCAGGAGCTGATTCCTTTCTTCCAGCTTTTTGTATTTTCCTATTGTACTTCGTTCTGTTGTAGCTGTACTTTTAGATGGGTTTATATTTTGGACAACTTACTTTTCAGCACTTTCTTTTGTACTTAGTGTATTACTTCCGCTTGTACTCTGTGATGTTTTGTTTACTTTTATAAAGGCAATGTCATCCCAGTTATCAGATTTATGCCTTTAGTGCTAATCGCCAGCCCCTGGCCTGTGGAATGCGGGCTTGGGGTAGTCATGGAACGGGCCCCGAGGATAGTTTGTGGCATTTTATCAATGAAATCAATAAATCTTGATAATTTTTAATGAATTTATGTCATTACCACATAAATTATATTATTTAGAAACCTAGTTAGACGTTATTAAATATAACCTTTATAATTGCATTTTAGTTTTATAAATAATATGTTATAATAACCATTTTTATGTTTTGTGTGAACAAATAGTATTTTCAAATTTCCATCATTTGATTACCGAGATAATTTTCTAATTGTTCGGACGTAATTTATTAAACGAGGGGATGATGTAACACCCTATGATTTTAAAAGAATAAAATTATATTTGGTTGTTTAATGAATATAAAATAATGAATATATCTATTTTTATATTAAAAAATTATTTTATCATGCATTACACTAAATCTCTAAATATTTATGTTTGATAGAATATTCGACATGCAACAACGATCTTAAATTACAAATGATATATATTAATGTTATAACATAGACGTCAAATTGGTATTTTTGAATAGTATTAACTAGTTTGGGATATATATATATATATATATATAAAATTATCACTCAATATAAATTATTTAAATTTTTTTAACAAATAAAAAAAATTAAATTTTAGTAAAATTAATTTATTCTCTAAAAATATATTTTTTTCAAAAACGTTATTTTATTTTCATGGAAATATTTTATAATAATTTTTTTAAATATTATTAAATTTATTTTATAAAATTTAATTCTTTTTTGGAATTACAATATTAAAATTTACTATTTGTAAAATTTTGGGATTTTTTTTATGAAAAATATTGATTTTTTAGTGAAGAGTAAAAAATACAAATTTTGTAAAAATAATTTCTTTTCAAAAAATAAATTAATTTAAATCACCCAATGTGTTTTGAATTTGTTTTCAGGTAACATAAATATTATTTATTTATATTTTATTACATTTTAATTATAATTATACTGGGTTTTCGAATAATTTTTTTGGAGTTTAAAAACAGTTTCTTCTAAACACTGTTTTAAATTGTATGATGGTTCTCTTTATAATTAATTAAAATAATCTGTAATGGTATATGTTTAATATGAAATTTATAAATAATATATACATAAATTTTAATTTATTTTCCTAAAATGATTATTATTAGTCATTGATTAAACATATAATCATCTTTATCTAAACAAATCTATTCTAAAGAACATACCGTCTCACTCTATTGATTAGAATTTACCAAATTAATTTTTTCTAATTATGTGAGTTTAACTTGTAAGAATTTATTCTAAATTATTAAGAATAATTATTTATAATTTTTCGTATTTCAAAATTAGTTTTTTACCAAAGGGATTATTTAATTTTTTTATTTAATTAGAATGATTATGGTTAAAACAAGATTACTAAGGGATTAAACATTAATACTTGTAGTGAAAATGTCCAAGACTCTTGTACACAACCTATTTCATGAACATATTTTTTCCCTCAGTACATTATGATAGATTTAATATGTTTTTGGGACAATATTCCCTAAAATGGACCCTTATGACAAGATATGTAATGATACAGACCAAAATAAAACCCCATATCAATTTAATATATATAAATCATTAGAGATTGGGAAAATATTCCTTGGTTTAAATAAAAAAATTAATTAAAAATATAAATGGGCTTTTATTATAATAATTTTTATTTAATTTGTAGAGATGATAATGTTAAATTAAATTCTTAACAAATTCCATCACATGGATTATTTATTTTATAATTGAATGAAAAATTGATAGTAACTAAATTACAAGTGAAATAAATAGAATGAATTATTGTGCTATTTTGTTTTTCCCGATTAATAAATAATTATACAAAACTCTTTACATAATTAATTTTTATTCCATAATTATATTGATATTTTAATTTTAAAATTAAATGAATAATAAAAAAATTAACATTATTGTTATATACTATGATGAAACATTATTTTGGTAAAAAAATATGCTAATAAAACCCATTGAATTAGTATATAGAAAAAAAATTTGAATAAAAATAAATTTTTATTTTATGGACATAAGATTAATGATATTGGTATCCTTTATTGTTTATATTATCATTATTCTGAGGTAAATATAGGTTATCATACATTTATAGTATTATATGACTTATATTAAAATTGTTTTAGAAAAAAGACAACCTGTATTTTAGGTGGCAACCCATTGTGTCCGTTAAAGCTATGAGGCTTAAAAAAACAACTGAAAGGCGACAAGGGTGCTTCATGTACCACTGTGCTATGATAAATTTTGGTTAGGATATAAATATTTTAATTTAATTCATTTGGAAAATAAATATTCATGATGAACCATAGGTGGTATAACAGAAGTTTAGATATTAATGTATTACATTTGATAGCTTGTGTAACTATATTAGTTTTGGAAAATAGTTAGAGAAAGATAGAATTAATTTTCATTCTTTTAGGGATCTTAAGATCTATTTAATGTAAATTTTTAGGGGTTTGGTATAAAAATTTCACTTTTCATGTTCATTTCTTATAGTAAGCAATGAATAGAAAATCGATCAAAAAACGTCCAAATAATGAAATTGGGAATAAGAAATTCTAACGTATCATGAATTATATTTCCTTATACTCATAAAGAGTAATATAATTACTCAATATTTGGAAAAGGATCATGATTTTTTTTCTTATTTCCCTAGTATATAACGAATAAAATTTCTTTTTTAAATCATTATAGATTTATCTTTTTAAGGACCTTAACTTTTCATCGATCATTGACTTCATTGGGATCAATGATCTCTATCACTCTATAATTAATTAATCTTTTCTTCCATGGCTATATTTTTACTAAAATCTAATGTTATATTATACTGAAACCTATTTATGTGTTAATATGAATGATTTTTATATTTCTATGTCTTTCATATTTAGAGGTTATTTCATTAAACCCTATTACAAATAAGGGTTTTAATAAAGGAAATTTCAAATATAAATCCATTCATTTCTGAGAATAAAATCAAATTTGAAGGGAAAGTTTATTTACGATGGAATGAATTTGAAAAATAAAAAAAAGAAAATAATAAAATTATTTTAGATAGCATATGAAACATGCCAAAATGAGCTTAAATATCCAAATAAATGTATTTCTTTAAATTTATTTCATTTGATGGCTTGTTGAACACACAAACCAAAGTATAAATGATTAGTAATATATTTTACCATAATAAAATAACTTATTAATTATTTTGTATTATTAATAGTAATTAAATTATGAAAATAAATTTTTTCTATTGATTTTATAATTATAAGAATCCTTGAAAATAAAAATAAATGTTTTTCAAAAAACAGTATTTTTCAAAAAGATGGTTTTTTGGGCTTTGCGCACATAATTTAAAGTTAAATTTTCCAAATATTAGAATTTTTTTTATAAAATAATATAACTTTTTTAAATCATCATAACAATATTACATGAGGTGTTTTTTTGGGATTTTTATAAAATATTAAATTTTTCAATGAATGATGAAAAATACTGATTTTATTAAAAACTTCATTTTTCCTTATAAAAATTCACAATGTTAAACTTGCATTATAAATAAGTTTTAAAGTATAATATGCTAAATTATATTCCAATTTATCTTTATTATATGATTTTATAAATTTCATATGGAATTTTGACATTAAAATAATTTATACTTAGGTTAATTTAGTCATTGATACTACTTTTTTGTCACGTCTACATGCATAATTATAACTTGGATTATAAAATTTATATGAATTGAATTTTTTAAAATATATGACATATTGGTAATTAAAATTAGTTATATTATTGTATAATTTCATAGAATATTGTGACCTTTATGAATAGTGAAATGCATAAAAAATAATTACCACAATTAAGGGAAAACCTGATTGACTAGTGGTTTAAAAAAATGATAAGGGTTCATAATGACCTATAAAAAGGGAAAATACACATTGGTTACCAAGGTTGTTACCTTATAACCACTAAGGGATTACAATTACCCATTTTTGGTTGCTTTTGGGATGATTAAAATGTGGATTTAATTGATTCCTTTCAAAAATGTCATTTGTTTCCTCTCCCCCACTTATAAAAGGCCACCCTTTATCCTCCCTTAATCACACATTCAACGAAATTTTGTTCCAAAAAACCTACCCAAATCACATCCTAAATCCAATTAATATATCCTATATTACTTTTTTTCATCAAAAATCAATTATTGGAAGATTTTCTTACAAACCTAATAATGTTTTTTGAAGAAGTGGTAACATTTTAAATGAGAGTTTTTATTTTTTTTTCTTCATACACCTATGTAAAATGTTAATAAAACATGATTACACAATATAAAATGTATATTAAATATAATAAGATTTTATTGTGTTTATTAATTGACTTATATCAATATGGTATTCCATAAAATGAGAATCAAAATCATCGATCATGTGTACGGTGGACTACAACCACGTGAACCGATGTAATTCATTATCCCTCACCACCTTTCAGAAATGGATAAAATGATGGATTTATTATTTTAATATATATTAGTGTATTATTATACTTTTATAATTACAATATCAAATATATATTATTTCATTCTATGTAGTTTAAAATATAACTAAATTTCTTGTTTGTACGGAGAACTACCACCTCCTGAAAAGAAGAATATACCCAAGTGGTAGATGATATATCTTGGAATCTGAATGACCCATGATCAAATAATGGTTGGGTGAATTTAGGGGTTTCTATAATAGTACTGTATTAGTAACTATACTAGGAACTATTCATTATAATAACATGCTGAACAATTCACCTAATTTGGGACTCCATATATTTGGTCCATTGGGAAACCAAGGACATCAGGCCATAGGTAATTCATGAAACTTTGGTATTTTTGGACACTATGTGAATTCATGACATAGGAATTTCGGGCCACCGATGACCTGCGATCAATTGTTCTTTTAGGCCACATGGACCAAAAAGCAACCTGAGAAGGCCACACATGAGAATGCCTGGAAGCAGATTTAGAGAAATGTAGCAACCAACATAGTAGACCTAACAAGATATAAAGAATGGGAGGGTATAAAAAATTATATTTAAACCTAGCACAATGAAGCTCTAAATGAGGAAATGCTATCAAATTATCCATGTGAGGTGGGGAATGAGGCACCTTCAAAGATGCAGATGCTGAGGAGGGGTAGTTTCATGTGTTGTCAGGTCTTGGGATTTTATGTTAAGGTATTATTCCTTGTGGATTTGATCCTTCGGGTCATGTATGAGAATTGTTCATTAGGCCTAAGGATCATCAAATGTTCCCTACAAACCCCTAAAATGTTTATTATCCAATAATAAATAATAAACTAAGGCCTTTGGGCATTCACATTTAATACCACCTCTTGATGTGCTGTAAATTATTTTTCAATTAAACATTACATTAAATGTAATGAGGATAAATATAATGATCATATGTGATATTTATGTGATTATATTGATTCTGTAAGATTAATATACCTTAAAATTATTTATCCATTACTTTTTATTTTAATTATTTTGTCATTCGTGCATACATACGATCTATTGTTTCCACGAAGCTATGTGATTAATTTTAAATGTATAGCCTTCAAAAAAAATTCAAAAAAGATAAATTATTAGTCAATCTGATATTTAAATCATTAATATAATTATGAAAATGATTTATCTATATAATAAACCAATGAATCAGATTATTCGCCAAAAAACCAGAATGAGAAAACAAAGGCTATTAACATAGGAAATATTGAGAATAAGGAAATATTATAAGAAAATAAGTTGACAAATATTATAATATCATCATATCTGATATTATAAAAATTAATATGTATATGGAAGAAATTTATAACATGAGTAAAACCATTATAATGGATTTTAAATAATGTTCCATAAAAATGAAGTGTGAGTTAAGGGAATTTGTCATAATTTCCCCTCATAGGGGAATATTACATTGTTAAGCACCTAATTAATTTTATATGGTGTGTATACATCCCCTTAGACAAGTTATTTAATAACTACTAAATAATTGATGGTATTTTGAGTTTCAATTTAAATTTTATCTTTTATAAGGTTCTGACTTGAAAATTAAAAAGTGGAAAATAATTTCCTAACTTTTTTTCTTTTCATTGGTTTATAATACTTACTTATAATCATTGATATTGATAGATTACTTGTTTAATAAATTTTGAATATAATATAATATATTTATATTTTTTTATGTGGATCCGCATTTGATACGAATAAATATTTCATTTATTATATATCAATTAATAATTATGATCATTATAATGGTTTATTTTTTATATCATATTAATAAAAACTATAAATGATTGAATTTTTATTAAGGGAAATTATTTGATCCTTGGATACTCTATAAAATTATATATACCAATAGAAATTTAATTTCATATAATATATCACTAGGTAAAAATTTACAATTCTAATAGATATTAATTTTTATTGGGGTTAATTTTTATTACGAACACTTGTTTTTACGAATAAATTTATCTACTAACAATGATCGCTCAATAATAATTTTTTTCCAATTGAAAATCTATTACTCTATCATACCAATACAAAAAAGTTTATCACCAACACAAAAATATTTTCTTAACAACAACTATTACAAACAAATATTTTCCAATCAATTATAATTTCTATAATAAACCAATCAACAACAACAAATATTATAACAAAATAATCAAGGGAAACAGAATGTTTTATATATATTATAATTTTTATACAAAATTTAATATTCATTTTTTGGGATTTATAAAAAATATTTCATCATTTGATTTTAATTTTCAATTTTTTCTATATAACAATGTAGTATATTTTTAAATGTTTTCAATTTAATAAAAATATATATGTTTTTTATAAAACAAATTAAATCATTATTATATTTTATTTATTTACGTATATTATAAAAACATTATCTATAGATGAAAAATAATGTTATATATATATATTTACTAAGCATAATTAAATATAATAAATTTTTAATAATAAATTAATTATTTAATTTTTAAATTAAAGATTTTCTCTCTTAAATAGATAAATCCATAGAGCAATTATGGTTTTTAACCTAAAATTATTTTAATATGCAATGGTTTATATCCATGTTAGTGGATCTATTTATCTCATTTTGGAAATCAATCATTTCTTTAAGGCTCTGTGGGTATCCAATATAAATCTATCCGTGGTTCCTAGTGATTGTTCTACTTTCTATGACTTCCCTCTTGCAGTATTTCTGTTAATATTCATGGAAGTATTTATTTGGATTCAATATTGTCTATCGTTATTTTTAGTTCTTATTCATTTTGTTACGGTGGATGATTTTTTAGTGGTGAAGTAAGGAGATGCATATTCTGGTCTCCATGTTGCATGACAATGGTTTTGCTTCCTAAAAAGAATAGATCACATATCACTAAAGGGTTTTTTATTGTGGACATTGAACATTATCTCTATGGATTGTAAGTTTATTTTATTATTTCATCCCTTTCATGGGTATATTAGTTTTCCATGAAGATGATGGTGTTTCTACTTGTTTTATGTTCAGTGTGACAAATTATAGTTCTTACCTGTACGATTTTTCTGGATTCAGATGGATACTGTTCTTTTTTACTTATTATTTTATGGAAAATAAATTCACTAGATATAATTGTTGCTTTCTCAAAGAGGCCAGTTGAACAAGAATCTAGTAATTTGTTTTCATTGATTTCTTATGTGGACAACCTAAAATGTTGTTATAATAGTAGATAGTTTGAGAAAATGGAGATATTGTTGATAGAAATGTGCACAATTGAATTGTTATAAACTTGGGAGAGTGATGTTGTATTGGTTTGTTTAAGGTATGATGATGTGATTTGTTGTTTTAGTGAATTGTCATATCATCATAATCCTTTTTTTCATTAATAAATATTATGATGGCATTCCTTGATAATATCATTTGTGTCTGTACATGTATATTTTCACCAGCCTAGATATATGAAAATTGGATGAATTATATGATTATATGATTGATGTTTTTTGTTATTATTTTATTAAAATATAATATGTAATCCATATTTACTTTCGTAGGGTTCTTA
This sequence comes from Viscum album, assembly GCA_963277665.1. Taxonomy (NCBI): domain Eukaryota; kingdom Viridiplantae; phylum Streptophyta; class Magnoliopsida; order Santalales; family Viscaceae; genus Viscum; species Viscum album. The sequence goes on from OY728131.1 coordinate 1,018,994,779, forward strand.
TTTTATTAAATACTAAGGAACAAAATTTATATCCTAGCCTTTGTAATAATTAATGATACAATAATGAAGTTCACTATATAGATATAAAATATTTTGATAATATATATTTGAATTCTAATAATTATTTCCCTTAAATAATTTATAGTAAATACCACTTATTTATATAGTAATATTAACATATCGTTGCCAAAATAATTTGTTCTTTTTATATTATTTTTCAACAACATAAGCATCACATCGGTTCTCCATATTTTACAAACTTTATTAACATTCATTGTCAATTCATAATTTGGTTCTATTTATTAATGTATATATATATATATTATTTTCTCTACAAAATTCCATTCATTATTTATAACTAATTGGTTTATATATTTATTGTGGAAAAATTTACATCAGTGATTTGATGAAGAAGATATCAAACCTGAAATGGAATAAGAGATCATATATACATATTTTATAGATGATATTGAAACAAAAGTGTACGGATGGAAAAATAACATGTCAATTGATGACAATATGAAAAATATAGCTATATTGTATGTTAAATATGTTACAATTGATGATCCTGAACTTGATTTCATTGAAATCCATTGATGTATCTTGATATGAACTCTTATATTTATTAGGAGTAATATTTTTTATATACTGATTATTGCCTAATGTATTTGGTTTGTCTATTATTCTGGTTATCCCTTTTTAACATGATAATTTTTTTAAATCACACACTATGTTTTTCATAACTTTAATAAATTTAAAAATTAAATACAAACCATTTTTTATATGCCCATTGTGAATACACTCCTAATGATATTGAAATTTATATTGATTACGGTCTTACTTTATCACATGTTTTGTTTAATGAAAATTACATTTCTGCGAAACCAATAATGTGTGATCTTTTAAATTAACTTTTAAAATTTAAAACTCGCATTCCGATAATATTAATACAAATAAAATAACAATTCCTAATGAATTTAATTATAAAATTCATAAAAATAATCATTAAAAGTTAATTTTAGAATTTTTCTGTGTTGGGTTTTAATGGAAATAAAAAGGGAAATAAAGAATAACGTGTTAAATTTAAAATAGAGGTTTCATTCCATAGTTTTAATTTTCCATCTAATGATGAATTGAATTATTTCAGCTCAAAATCTATATTCTACTTTGTTGATTAATTTAAATTTTTGTTTGATGAAATTTATTTTTATAAAATATAAATTTTACTCCTTAGTAAAAATTATTTTATATCACATACTATTTAAATCAAAATAAATTATTTGAATCCAGTTAAATTGGAAACTCAGCCTTTTGAACATAAATTAATTATTTAATTGAATGATGATTTTTAAATTGAAATTTATATTGAAAATTTTGAATTACTTGTTGAATTATATGAAATTTATTTTTCAGTGATCAAATTTATTCTAAAACTTCTAGTTTTTATGGGATAGGATAGATAGTGACCAAATTTGAAAAAAATTTATATTAAAAATTATTGCTTTGTTAATGTGGAGAAAATAATGTCTGAATTACCCCTTTCAATTGATATAAAATTACAACCTTTGGAGTAACAAGATTTATTTTTTTCAATGATGAAATCAATTTTTAATTTCTATTTGAAGAGAACATGCACCTAGAAATTTCAAAAATATTTAATGTGACTGATTTTGTTGAGAAAAAAAATTGTAGTATTACACTCTTTTATAATATTTTTTTCAAACGATCAAACAACAAAATAAGGTAGTTATGTGGGACTTATATAATATATATATTTTATTTTATTTTATTTCTTACCTCTACCAATATTTAACTCTAACAGTTTATTTTGTGTTTCTTCATGTTATTATATATTTTTAATTGGATAAAATGGATAAAAAGTCAAAATTAATTAAATTTTATCCTAGCAGATTACTGAAGAGGATTCAAAAATAAAGACGGATCGGCCATATACATTTAATAGAGTAGATGTTCACATTGAAATAAAACTCTATTGTATATGTTTCTTTTGTGAGTTTCTAAATATAATAAGGTATTTTCATGTTTCTTTGGAGGGAAATAATGATATAAATATAGTCCACTCTATTAAAGACAACATCAAGAATCTACATACATTTAGAAATTTGAATCCTTCTCATATAATTACACCAGATTATTTTTAAATTTCTTATTTCATATCACATACTAAAATATAAACACATGGGGAATAATACACCATATGTAGTTTGGTTTATCTATAATTTTTCTAACAATTTTCTACCATTTTTTCCAATGATATCTAATATTTATAAATTTATATCTATTGTGAAACAATTTGTATATTGAATTTGTTGTGCATATACTTAATTGTTCTTGATAATGTAACATTCACCAAAATTCTAAAACACTAAATTATGTTTTTTGAAAAATAATTAAACAATTGGTCAAAGATTTTCCACAAAGTAATTTTTGAGGTGACCCAGAATATTTATACCATGAATGGTTATACTACATTTAGGATTCATTCTATTATTTTTTATACTTTATTTAATATTTTTATTTCTTATAGGTATTGGACATCAACCATAGTTAAAATGGTTTATTATTCACCCAGTATCATAACAACTCTAAGATCACCGCATTCCACAATACCTCTGAATATGATGATATCATGATGTGGTTTCCCCACCATCATCCATTCCTCTAAATCATTAAGACAGTATGACTGACACTTATTTTATTCATAATTTTTTTCACCTATTTTTTATTAATAATTATAATACTCTAGAAGAATCACTATATCTTTTTAATATTCAAAAAAATCAATAAAACCCATGAAAAATAACCACAAGATGATAAAAATATAAATTTGATCAAAATAATAATGGATCCCAAACATGTGGTTTTTTTGATCATCATATTATGTAATCCAAATCAATTTCCCCCCAATTAGTAGGTATATTATTCAATATTATGATTATATGATCTATTTTCCCATATAGATGTAGTTTTTTAATGGATTCAGGTTAAATCAATCCCCTAATTATGAAAAAAATGCAAGTGAGTTAAATAAAAACAAAATATCCAAAATAATTTTACTGTTGTTTGAAGGGTCATAATTTTAATATAAATGTGTAATGATTTGAATTCCTAATTCAACAAAGACATGGGAAAAATTGTATAAAAATTTATTCATGATTTGTAATTTACATAACTACCTCTATCTCAACACTGGACATCTTCAGCTGGGCGACATTAGCATCCTAGTCCAATACCATTGTCTAGTTGAAACTCCAATCATCCAAAGTCAAATAAACCTTCCTCCCACCATCCCATACCTAATTAATTATCTTTATGCACTTCTACATCCTACCAATCCAAGAACATCACATAGAAAACACCCTAAGGATGATTCTAAAAAACCATGATGGTGTCAAATAGACTGAGTTCCACATATTCCACTTCAATTTATGCTCCTAATTCTGAATTCAAATTCACATAAAATCCCATTCCAACAATACTAAACATAAGTATAAGGATATTATTATTTTCAAATTAAAGATAGGAATCACGATTACCACTACATCCAAGAATAATTATTTCAAATAATGTTTCTTTTTATTTATATTGTCCACTTGTTTTGTTATGAATTATCACATTTTTATCGAAATTTTATTGTGTCACTACCATGGGGGTGTCGTATCCAATTTTAATAAGTGTTCTATGCACGATTTGTATATACAACGAAAACTATGGGTTCCATCAAATACATAACAAGTGCATCACCATTTTCTTCTTCTATTATCCTTGTCAACATAAGAATTTCAATAAGGAATTATTGTTTCAGGGTACTACGTTATTATATAACACTTAGAAAACACCTCTAAATCTCATTAAAAGTGTCATAATCACGAAATACATTCTTATAAATAGACATGTTTATTTTTAAATTAAACAAACGTTCAGGAGATAAAAATATCCCAGTTAAATTCATAAAATTTGAAAATTACATTCAACAATATCTTTTATAATTATATCCTTAATGACTAATGTTTTTCATTTCAATAAAGGGTTTGTCAACTATTATATTAGGCATCATTATCAACTTAAAATAAGTTTCATTATTAATATAATTTAACATTTATAGATTATATAATATGATATAGTGTTACTATATTATAGAATTAGGAGTTATGTGTCACAATTAATTGAAATTAGTGTCATTTAAATGGGTTTTAATCATAGGTTTGATAATATCTTATTATTTTTATATCATTAATTATTATTTTCCACTGTAGTGGTCACTGACTATCTTCTGTTAATATGGTTCTTTTTAATTTTTGGTGTTCTTACTGGTTCTTCTGGTCATTTTTCTATTATTGTTCTTATTGTTAATTTTTACTTCTTCTATTATGGAGTTTTTTGTGTCCATTGGTTATATATTCTTGTTATTGTCACTTTATGGATAAACATCTTTTTTTGTGGTCTCTAGTTCTATGGATGTTTTTTCCAATTGTAAGATAATATCATGGTAACTGGATATTATTTTAATATCATGATTTATTATTTTTATAACATGTGTTTAAATGAAAACTATTTATTTGTGGGGTTGTGTTGTGTTTGGAATGGTACTACATATGATCAGAGCTAGACATGTTCTACTTGTGATTAGAAAATTGCTTGTGAACATATGTTTTTTGGGGAAATTTCTTAAAATATTACATGTTCTAAAAGTGGATATTTTCTTATTTTGATAAGAACATTTTTTTCTAAGTGGTTATGTTCTACTCTTGACAATAACATTCTTAGTTTTGGTTCCTTTTTAAAGTGGATAGGTGTAGCGTCAAACAAAAAAGGATGTTTCACTATAATCAAATAGATGATGGTGAAGTTGTGAATGTTCTGGTCCACTATTGTTTATTATAAATCATTTTATGTGATGGGGATTTGACTAAAATGACGTTCGATGTTTGTGATAAATAGATTTCTGAAATTTTCTCAATATGTTCTATGTGAATTCTCTTAGTGTTTAATCATTTTTAAACATGTTTGTAAAATGTTTCTTCATGATTATTTTCTTTTAATGATCTTTGAATATGTATTTATATTATATTTGAATATTATTTTTAAATAAAATATCATGTTTTGGTGTTTAATATAAGATATATTATAGTTTCTATATAACAAATATAATAGTATGTTGTTATTCAATTTTAATAATAAATAAAATATTAAATTTTAACAACAAATATTAGAATTATATCATTTATTATATAATTGTAACGAAACAAGTATTTATAGAATAATAAATTGTCCTATCTATTAATATCAATGAATAAGATATTAATTTTAGATTAAATATGACATTTCTTCTAATAGCGTACTGGACACACACCAATGGGTTTATTCGAAATCCTACATTGCACACCACATAGATTTACAACGATAAATAATACAATTATAATATTATAATTTTAAATGGTAGTCAATGCCTAGATTTTTAATTGGATGTAATGAACATAATTAACTATATTATGATTTATAATAATTTTTAAATGTTTTTACATTTATCAAATTAATTAACTAAGAATAATCTAAATGATTCCAATTATAACTAGAAACAACTCTAATATTTTTAAAAGGTTGTTCACTTCCTTATGATGGAGAAACATTTATAAATATATATTTTGTCACTTTAATATGTTATATTTGATAAAATAAAATTCTTTTATATAATTGACACAAAAAAATTTAATTTGGTATTTTTGTTGGTAATTTTCTGTCAAAGTTCATTTCAATGAATAGTAAAAAAAACTTCATTTTAATTCAAAATAGCATTTTCATCTAATATATTTATATAGTCAGATTGTTCTTTTAATTGGTTTTATAGATTAATTAGAATATTTTTTATCATTTAATTTAAATGTTTTTATTGTAGGTAATTTTACATTGAAATTTGATATGAACACATGTTAATATTTTGGTAGTTTTTACTTCATAAAAACATGCTTTTGGGGTTTTGACAATGATAATTATATTTAAATTAACTTCTGCAAATTCAACATTTTGAATTTGGAAAAATATATTCCTTATTCGGAATTATATGGTCCTCAATTTGTATATAAGCACATTTCATTTTTGGAAATTATAAATTGTAACTTTAGTAATTAGTTTTATTTACCATGGTTAAACCGTAAATCTAGTAAATAAGGGTAAAAAATAATATTATAATAATATAAAACTACCCTAAAATGTGTAATTATCTTATTGGATGATATATTGCAAACCATGATCATATATATGCCGAAACATTGGCATTTGGGAACCACTTGGGTGTGAAAATGAAATTTTATGATTTTTAATTTAATGAAAAGAGAAATATAATATAAACATGTAACATTCAATAAAAAATTATTATATGGGATTATATAAGTAATATATTCATATATAAATCTTAAATATAATTTTAAAAATATATACGACATCGTTATATTTTATTTATAATTTTTAGATATTAACGTTATTAATTTATTTTTGACACAATGATGATGCAGTGATTTCCAAATTAATGAAAGATTCAAAATAATTATATTAAAAATACTAAAATAAATGAAATTTGAGTATTTTTATGACATCCATAAATTTTATTGATGATACTGAAATATTATATTATATTTAATTCCTTTATATGGAATGAATAAAGTTGTTATGTCTTTAACAAAAATCAATTACTTAATAGTGTCAAAATTGGCATAAATTAGTTTTTAAAATAAATTCTATTTTATTAAATGATATAATAGTTCTGAATAATGTTGATTTTTTCAAGATAAATATATAATATAAAAAATTTCAATAATTATTAACTTATGGATTTTTTTTCATTTTATTATAAATATTATCCTTATATTTTCTGAAAATATAGGACGTAATGGTAAGATTTAATGTTTTAAACTAATGAATAAAAATAAATGATTATGTTAATTTTGTGACCTAAACATGTCTAATTTTTTTAGATAATGTAGACCCCAAATCATCGTATTTTTGAAATAAATAGGTTTTTGTCCTTTATAATCTGAAAATAAATTTTTAATAAAATAATATTTCAAGGCATTCATAAAGTGCCACTCATCCATCATATAAAAGTCCACCACAAATACCCACTTACTCAAACCTCTAAAGCCCCATGACACATCTGTATTCTGATATAATAACCTCCCAATATCCCTATATTACTCAATTAATACTTATCATGGGATGAATTAAAATCATGATATCCTTTTGACTGAATCAATAGAAATTAAGCATTTCAGAGGTAGGGTCTTCTCTAAAGATACATTCCTTTATTTTCCTCTTTCACTCCATATGATATGATTATTAATTTATTGCATATGAAAACCAGTATACTAAATATAATATATGTTTTTATAATGAGGATTCTAATTACACTTACCACACCTCCATCTAAAGGATACGAACATACTGTTGATGTGAACATAGAACTAATGCCTCATAAATGATTAATGATCAATTTTCCCCTACCACATCTCATGGTGGCAAATTTGATTGAACTATATTTATATATTATATCCAAATTGAAATTACATTTATTCTATTTAAAATTTGTTAGTGGATTTGATAATCCCCCGATATTATCTACAAAACATCAATAATATCCATTCAAACCATGATCAAATAATAATTCAGTTATAGTGGTTAGTCGAGGATAAAGATTAAAAATGGTTGCCTTTGATAGATCTATATATTTACCCTTCCTTAATATTATATCATCTAAAAATGAAAACTTTTTTATCCAAAATCCATACTTGGTAAAATTACATTGAACTTCTAGTTCATCATGTTCTTCCACACTATTCCATTTTGATCACCATTCTCTTCATTATTATTTGACTATATAATAATATAATATTTGTAGAATAGAAAAAATAGATCAATGTAATCTATAATTAATATATTACTTAAATCCATAAAAATAGAATAGAAATTAGTAATTCCATATGGAATAATTGAATATTCATAATGTTCATAACATTTATGGAATATTATATTGGGTATATCCTCCTTCTTGACCTTTAATTAATAATACCTATAATTAAGCTCAATCATGGAAAATTATTGATATCAATATAGATGATCAAATAAGTCATTAATATATGGTATATAATACTTATTCTTGATTTTTATCTACTTAAATTCCTGATAATCAGTTCAAATACTATTAAATACATATTTTTCATAATAAAAAAAATTAGTGCACCCCATTGTGATACACTTGGTGGAATAAATCTATTGTAAAGATTCTACTGGAGTTTCTTTATAACAACGTAGTTATTTATCTAAAAACAATTTTCTTATATATTAATAAATTTTAATAAGATATTAATTTTATGTTAAATAGGAAACATTTTCTGATAGTTTACTCAACATGAATCCACTAGTTTCTTTGAAATCAAACATTGCACACAACATTGAGTTATACCAAAAAATAATAGAATATTAGGATTATTATTTTTAATGGTAGTTAACACCTAGACATTAGGATGGAATTAATGAATAATATCAACTAAATATTAAAATATAGTTTACACATGTTTAAATAGTGATTCATTTTTTACCAAATTTATTAGAAATAGAAATAAAAACCAATTGAATATAAATAATGTGTTTTTATGAAAACATATTTAAATGTGAATAATTGTGTTTATAAAATCAAATCATTCATTATTGATTTTTAATTAATGAAAAATATATTTCCTATATTCAATTATATATTCTAAATTCATCTTATATGTTTAATTTATATGATAAAAGAACAAATTAATTTTTTGAATAAAAGAAGTAATTTTCTAAAAATACATTTTTACCAACTTTTGATGGAAAATGATTTTTAAATTTTGTTTTTGACACCTTTATATGTTATAGTTGATAAAATAAACATCTTATTTATAAAAGATAAATAATAATTAACTTTGGATGAATTTTTTGATATTTGTCGGATAACTATCATATTTTGATGAATGGTAAAAACAATGTAAATTTTGATTGAAAACAACCTTTTCCATCAAGATAAATTATATGGTTATATAATATTATTTAATTGTTTTAATTTATAAATGGAATATATATTTATAATTTAATTCAATTTTGGTCATTGGAAGTAATTTCCAATTAAAATTGGAAATAAACACATATCAATCTTTTGATAGATATTATTTCTTAAAAACCTGCTTTTTAGTTTTGAAAACATGAATTAATTTTAAATTAATTACTACAATTTCTATGTTTTGAATTTGGGAAAATGGATTCCATATTTGTAATTAGAAGGATCAAATAATGTTAATAGGTAGATTTTATTTTTGTATATTATGAATTGTGACTTCATTAATTAGTTTATTTACCATGTTTAAAAGGTAAATACGGTAAACAAGGTTAAAAATGTAATATTACATTAATATAAAACTCCCATAAAACATGTCAAAATCCAATTTTATGAGATATATACAACAATGTTCTTATTTTGGTCAATTTTGGGACCCTATATAGCTACTTTTATGTGAATATGACATTCTGTTAAAATTAAATTAATGAAAAAAATATATAACATAAAAACATATCGTTTACTAAAACTATTTTTATATTGGATTATTTAAATTAACTTTTTAACCATAAATAGTTCTTTTGAAATATAAAAATATTTCCTACATTATGGTATTTTATTTATAATTTTCAGACATTAAATAAATAAATTTAATTATGGAACAATTATCATGCAGTGATTACTTCATTAATGAATGATTCAATTAAATGATATTATAAATAATAAAATTAATGTAATATAAATATTTTAATTCCATCAAAAATATCTATGGATTATATTGACATATAATATTTTATTTTATTCCTTTTTTTCTATGGAATAAATTTTTTATAACTTAAACAAAAATCAATTACTAAATTGTTTCAAAATTGACATAAATGAGTTTTTAAAACAAATACTATTTTATTTAATGACATTATATTCCTAAAAATGTAGGATTCAGAAAAAATAATTTAATAATGTAACACATTTCATTAATGATCCACTTAGGGTTGTATTGTAATTTTATAGTAAACATTGTTAATATATATTATGGAAATCAAAGAGGACATGGTAAGAGTTAATGTTAGTAAACTAGTGGTAAATTCTAAAAGATAATGTTACTTTTGTGACCTAGTCAAGTATAAAACCTATTGGTTGAGAGGTTTTCGACCCAACAGAATCATATATTTCAAATAAATAAATTTTGGAAAATTATAATCTAAAAATCATTTTATAATAAAGTCATATTTCAAAACATTCTTTAAAGTGACCCTCATCCCTCTTATAAAAGGTTACCACCTATACCCATTTAATTACTTCACTGAAGTCACATGGATCATAAAAAATCATCCCAAATACACTCCCAACATCCCCTCTTTACCTCTAGAAACATTACCTTTGGTATAAGTAAATTCCCAAAACCCTTTTGGCTTATACGAAAAGAAGCTACCCGATTTATATACAACATTTTCTCTGTTGTTATTTTTTTTATTTCCTTTATCCACTACCTTTGGGATTTTTATTATATGAATAAATAAGATCACCATTATCGTAAATATATTATGATTTTATAATGTGAATGATTCGAACTACACTTAAACACAACTCCATCTAATTGTTACGAGCACAATGTTTTTGTGTACGACAGACTAGTGCCTTATTAAATGATGATTGTTCGATTTTCTATTACAAACTGTCATGGTGGAAATTATGATGGAAATGTATATGATATCATATATATGAAATATTTTAAACTAAAATTTAATTTAATTTCCATTCATGCTATGTTTTTGGTGTTTCTAATGGTTTTTTGGAGGAATGAGCGAGTTTCCCTTAATAAGGCCATACAGTGAGCCCAATTTCAGTTTTAAAAATAAATTTTTATTCTTCATTAACTCTTTCATTTTTCTACATTTTTCATCCATTCTAATTCCTACTTTTCATACCATGACGTATTAATACAACCATATTTATTTTTACCATTTAGTAATTCATAATCATGGTGGATATGAGTTTTTATTTAGGGTTTGGGCCTCCCGGAAAGCCCATTTTTTTCATTTTTTTAATTCTTTAATATATCCTTCAATATTTAGGATTTTTCAGTGATTCCAAATCTCCTCAAAGGCCACATACACAAGTAACGCCCTTATTTTCTCCCTCTATTTTGAGCTAGGATTCATCGAGATTTTGGATGAAACTTCACTGAGTTTCTCAAATCGCCCAGATTTGAAGAGGTAAATTGATTGTTTCATAACTCAATAATTTTTCACTATTTCCCCCAATTATAATTCCTATGTGATCTCTTAAACCTTGTTCTAATATAATTTTAATGGTTGGTTATTTTTAAATTCAGATACTAGTGTATTTTGGGTGATTTCTTCAATATTTGTCAAGGTTAGAGATTTTTTCTTTATTTCTTCCTTTTCCCATAGGATTTCCTCACTATATCATTATGTTCCAAAATTTCCTAAAGTTAGGGATAGAACCTAGTGTTTCATTTGGTTTCTATTTTGTCAAATATTTTTTTCTATGGCTATATTTATCTTCCTTGTGGTGTGGGGGTGGTGTAGTTGATGTTTTGCACCATGTTTTGAGGGATTCGACACATTTAGTAGGTGATTACATGGTTAACAATTGTTTGATGAGTTATAATTATATTTTTTCTATTTTTAAATGTTCACCATATGATATGTGTGGTGTTAAAACCATTTTTAGGGATTTGGATAAGCATTTAATAATATAAATTCATTTTTATTATAGTTGTGAAATTTTCGAATGTGACACATGTGGTGGCTTTTGTAGTAGTTTTATAAAATATAAAATTGATTTTTTAGTTGTTGAAAGGGGATTAATATTCTATTTTGTTAATTCCTTAGTGTCATGTGGGCCTTAAAATGGGGTTTTGTAATATTTTTGTTGTGTAAAACATTTTTTATACATCTTGAGAGCATTTTATGAAAATGGGGATTTTCATTTTTATCATTCATGGTATTATCCATGGAGATTTTATAACACTTTAAAGTGATTTTTTAAATGTCTATAGGGATTATAATGTTACATTGGTAGTGTTTTGGTTTGGTTTTGTCCTTGAAATTTGGTTTTGAAATGGGTTTTATGAGAAATGATTGGGTATAGTCCTTGGATTTGTTTTATAAAAGATTTAAATGATATAAAAATTAATGTAAGTGGTGAAACCATATTTGAAAATTGTTTTATAGTGTGTATATTCTGAAATGGTACATTTTAAATATAATAGGGGATGGTTTTTGATGCGTTTCATCTTGGATAAATCTTACAAAAACTTTTTAAGGATTTACTAAAGTGTGTAAGAAATGTGAAAGTGATGTGGGATGTTTTGTGTGAGTGTGATGTGAAAAATGAATTTTTTATGAATAGGGATGTTATGTAACGTGTGAGTGGAATATTATTTGAGTTTAAATATATTGTAATGGTTTTATAAAATTGTTTAATGAATATTTGGATGTGTTAAAGAAATGTGAAAAGTGTTGTGGGCTATTTTGGTGTGAGTCAGATTTCAGATCAATTTGATTAAAAAGTGGAATTTTGTGACTTGTGTGTTATAAATTTGTGTTTTTTGGTGTATTTTTGATTATTAAATGTTATTTTGATGCGCAATGTATATTTCATGACTTGTTGAATTTGTTTGAGCACAAAGGGAAAACATGGGTATCCATGTGGGTGGACGTGTACAAGTATGCTACTGAATCTGTAGGGTTTGTCCTCTGTTTCACTTATCAAGATTCAAAATCAAAACTCAGACTAAACTATGATGATGATTATTGGGGACCACTAGGGTTTGAGTATGATACCTACTACTGGCTCTTGCACGAGAACAAATATTTTTTATGGTTACTCTTACCAAGATATGAGGTACCTAGGACCCACATCGAGTTAGTGCCTAACGATTATTTCTTATTGCTTGTTCTCATTAGATCAATTATAATTACTGTAAAAATAGGGTATATTTTTCTGGAAAATTCAGTAACTTTTTAATTTATTTTAATATTTTTGATTCATTAAAATAACCCACTTGAAAACTGAATTTTTAAGTTCCACAGTTTAGAAATTGTAACTAAAAATTACATGTTTTTGAAAACGTGCAAGATTTTGGTATTTGAATGTTTATCGCATGGAATATCTTAGTGATAGTCTCCTAATGGGATTTTGATAACACCCTAATTACACCTTTGGTTGTAAGTAGACTTGGTTATTTTGTTGTTGCAGGTTTGGGTACAACTTTTGTTCTAACAGTTTTGGTTTTTACCAGTCGCTCATGATGAAATGTTGTGGAGATGGATTGAGGGAGGTGCCTTTTTCCATGTGGAGGTTCTTGTGCGTTATTAATTTGGTTTATTACCTTTTTAATGGTCTTTAAAGATAGTTTTAACTTATGTAAATCAGTTATGAAATTTTGGAAAAGACAATTTTAGTTGAAAAAACCAGATTTGTTTTGTTGATTTTCTTTATTATTTAATGATTATAATCTCGGGTAATTCCTTTCCAAACATAATTTAATGATACACATGAACTTTTTCAGGCCAGTGGGGATCATGAATTCCCTTTATATCCTTGTCCTAGGCTGGGTCAGGTGCCAGTTTTGATGGTGACTAGATTCGGTTCGTGACAAAATTGTATTTGAGGAGGTTCTCATTAACTATTTGGGTCGCATTATTTGGGGAACAACTGGGATTTTATAGAGTTAATATTTTTTGGACTTGGAATTTTTGTTATTGGTTGTGTTATTGATCACCATACCTCATGAAGGAATTCAAGTTTCCAGGGGATATTGGGATTTACATGAGTCCTTTGGATTTCATGGATTGATGTTGATTATGGGAAATGAAATGAGAGTTGGGTTAATGGTCTCGGTGAGTTAGTAGGGTATGGGAAGCCATGTGTAGCCGAGGATATTCACTAGAACATTATCTATGTTGGTTAAGTGATTAGATTATGGGCACCAACCATATTCCCATGTCACCCACTAAAACTAGTTTCCCTTCACATTGTCTTGTGTTCATTGGTTTTAAAATCAAGGAACTTTGGTTTTAAAGTGACTTGGTTTTAATAATTGTAATGTTTTAGAGAAATGATTATCTAATGATGAGGTAATAGTTAGATTTTTTAAATTGGAGAACTGAATTTTCTGAATTATATTGGAATGGAAAATGGTGAGTTTACACCACTTTTAAATGCAGAAAATTGGGTTAAAGATGATTTCAAAAAAGTATTCCTAATAGAGTTTTTTAAACTGTTGAGATGTGGTTTAATGGGATGAATTGTTTTGAATGTAATCTGAATGACTTGAAATTATGTTTTCATTTAAATGATGGTTATTTTCTGAAAATCATTGTAAGATGTAATTTGGGTTTGTTTTCATGGTTAGCGATTTTGAGAAAAAGGAAGTATTGGATGGTTGTTTTGGTTTTGAAAAGTGGAATGAATTTTTTATTTTAACATTTTTATTTCCTTGAGTGACCAAATACATGAGGTTATATGGGATTATTAATGGTTGATTTCATGGCTGGATGATTTCTGGTATGGATATGTGGAGGGTGCCTGGTGTGGGAAATAAAAATGCATGTGTGAGGCCCATGGGGTACAAATGGTGGATACACTAACCACTAAACTGTTTATTTTAAAAAAAATGATTTTAAAGGAGAATATTGATGTATTTATAACTAGTTTGGGATGGTTTGTATTATGTATTTTTTTTAAATGTTGATGTTGTAAGATGTTTTGAGTCAAATAATCCCTCCTCTTTGTATTGTGTTTTGGGTTTGGGTTTGGTCGGTAAACTTTGTTGAAGATCTGGTTAGTGGTCTCTTCTGAGAAATGTTTTGTTATGACTTTATAGTGGTTCCTTTCATGTTTTTGGATTGTTATTGTGGTATATATTGACCAATTCACCATCAAGGGTGGGTCCTTTGGTTTAATAGTTGGATAAGGTACGCCCCAGTAAGGGTTGGTTCACAACTGAAGTGAAACCCAAATTGTTTCACCATTTGAAGACCCTCAAGTTGATCAATATAAGGAATAATTTTCGTAAAATTTTGAGATTGAGTCTACACCCTTTCATTTCTTGTATTTGTGTATCCTTTTGTAGTGGGAGAGTGATCATGGAAGGATAAAATAATCCATAGCCTCTTCAGTTTCCTGATATGCCGAAGGTGGATGTGTTTTGGGGTTGTCAGCATGGATGAGTATCTGGATGGTGTTTAAGAGGGTATTTCGTTCCTCTATATTCTATTCAAATAAAGAGTTCATGTTAAAGTACTAGTGTGGGGAATCTAGTCACAAGAGGATATTGTGGCCACTTTCTATATTTGTGTGTTGATTAGGGATGTTGTACAAGGTCCCTCTCCATGCAATGTTTATACCAGTCACAATGGTCATATTCAATGATTCGTAGTGATTTCATTCCCTCAATAGACTATAAAGGTGCAATTTGTGAAATCCTCTATGTTTTTTTGTTATGTTGGGAGGATTTCCACCTTGATAAACATCAAAATATTCCATTTTGGAGGAAGGTGAGTATAAGGGTTCTTTTCTTCTATTGTTTCTCACTCTAAGAAACAAGGTGTGATGTGTGTTCATATTCTAAGCCCTTGTTTTAGTTAAATATTTTGTTAGGGTAAAGTTAGTTTGGAATGTGTTTTGTCTTGGAAATATTATTTGGGATTTCAGTGTAATTATTGGTGGCACCGAAAGAAGAATTATCGTTTAGAGGGATTCCAAACCCTAAATGTCTTGCCGAAGATGCTTTAATAATTTGAGCTCCAACCATAGGTCTTGGAGAGAAGCTAGACCATAGTAAGGAGAAATTGTAGGGTCTATTAAACCCTTGTATAATGTCTTTATCCTTAGTATGAATGATATAAGGAGTTTAAACCTATAGTGTCATCATGATTCTTCTGTTTTTCCTATTAGGTGGAAATAGGTTGAGGGATTTGTAGCCATGTCAATGCGTAATGTCACTTCCCCCCATTGGTTTCCATTAGGGCATTGGAGAATGGTTAGAAATTTTCCTAGATAGTCTAATCACACAGTTTTTTCATGTTTAGTAGTGAATATATTCTACGAAGGAACGAAGAAAGAATTACTTTCATAGTTATTTCATGTTTTTCCAAACTGTGCGGGAAAAGCGTGCACCCTTCCCAAATCTATAATTTTTTTGGGGTCCTTCTGTGTCGGCCCATGCTGGTCGGTTATGATGGTTGGTTTTTATGGTAGAGAGACACACTATAATTCTCATGTATGTTCCTTTGTAAATATTGAATGGAATATTTCCCTTTTGTAATAGTGATTCTGTTCAGGCCTCCTCCTATAAGTGTCCTGATTCTGTCCTGGAAAAATATAGGTGGTCTCTAATGGTGGGGTGCCTATTTGTGTCCACCTTACCAATAGCTCAGATTTATAAATGGTATTAACTTGGGAGTAGGTAGTCTCATTCGGTACAATCTAGCTACCAATATCTTCCTGAGTAAATGTTGGTATTAGAGAGTTCCCAATGGTTTAGTTAAATAAATGTAAGTGTAACCTGGTTCGATGTTGTTGTTCGTTTGGGTGAATTGCTTGAGTCTTGTTTGGATAGTGTTTTAAGAAATTTATTTTGGGATAATGTATGAATGTGATTAAAAATATCAAGAAATTGTTGTAGGTTTTTTTGTGAGATTAATCCATCATTAATTGATCACTGGAGGTGTTTTGTCCTTTGGGGGAAAAGCTTTGAAAAGAAGTACATCATGGTTTGTCTGTCAGGTTTGGTTTTTGTATTTGGCCTTGCTATGTCTTTCTGAGGAAATAATGTTTTCATGGGGGAGAGAATTTTTATATGCATGAATTATTTAAAAGTAAAATCTAATTTAATTTCAATTCATTTTTTTGGGGTTTCTCAAGCTATAAGGGATGAATGGGTGAGTTTCCTAAATTGGGCCAAACTGTGAGCCCAATTCCAGATTTAAAAATAAAATTTGATTCATTTATAACTCCTTAATTTTTATAAATTGTTTATTCATTCTAATTTCTACATGTCATCCTCTAACCTATTAAGACCACGATTACATTATTCACCATTTAGGTATCCATAATCATGGTGGATATGGGTTTTTTAAGGGATTGGGCATACCCAAATACCCATTTCCTGCATTAATTTTTTTAATTCTTTAATATTTAATTCAATATTTTATTTTATTTGGTGATTCAAACACTCCCATGATCCGAAATACCGAATGGACGCCTCTATTCTCTCTTACCTCCCTTTGGAGCTCAGTTTCATTACGAATTTGGATGAAACGCCTGTGAATTTCTCAAATCATCCAGATTTAAAGAGGTAAATTGATTATTTTATAACTCCTTCATTTCTCAATCTTTCTCACCCATTATAGTTCTTAAATGGTCTCTTAAACCCTTTTCAAATCTCTATTTAATGGTTGGCGGTTTTCAAATTCAGATATTTGTGTATATGGGGTGAGTTCTTCAATATTTTTCAAGGTAAGTGATTCTTTCGTGATTTCTTCCTTTTCCCTCTAAGGTTTCCTCCCTCTTTCATTGTGTGCTAAAATTTCCATAAGTTAGGGTTAGAAACTAGGGTTTTATTTTGTGTCTTTTTTGTCAAATATTGTGGTCTAGGGTGGGATTTATCTTCCTTGTGGTGCGGAAGTGGCGTGGTTGATGTTTTGCACCATGTTTTGAGGGATTCGACACTTTCGATAGGTGATTCCATGGTTAACCATTCCGTGATGAGTTAGTTTCCTCATTTCACTAGTATTTCATGTTCCCCATATTCTGTGTGTGGTGATAAACCCATTTTTGAGGGATTTAGTTAAGCATTTATTTTTATAATTTCATTTTTGTTGAAGTTGTGAACTTTTAAAATGTAACACATGTGGTATCTTTTGTGGTAGTTTTATAGAATATAACATTGATTTAGTATTTGTTGAAAGGGGATGAAAATTATTATTTTGTTAATTCCTTAGTGTCATGTGGTCCTTGGAATGGGTTTTTTTGGAATAGGTTGGTTGTGTAAAACTTTGCTACACTTTTTGATATCATTTTATGAAAATGGGTGTTTTAAATTGTATCTTTCATGTTATTATCCATGGTGATTTTATAACACTTGAAAGTGGTTTGATAAATGTATCTAGGGATGCCAGTTCTACTTTGTTAGTGTTTTGGTGTGGTTTTTTCTTTGAAATATGGTTTTAAAATGGGTTTTATGAGAAAATATTGGGTATACTCTTTGAAATTGTTTTATGAAAGATTTAAAGGATTAAATGATCTATGTAAGTGCTGAAACAAAATTGGAAAATAGTTTTGGAGTGGGTATATTCTGAAATTGTACATTTTAAATGTGAGAGGGGATGTTTTGTGTTGTGTTCTTTTATGGAAATGTTTTACAACGGTGTTTTAAGGATTTACTAATGTCTGTAAGAGATGTGAAAGTGATGTGGGTTGTTTTGTGTGAGTGTGATGTGAAAAATGGATTTTGGTTAAGAAAACGGGTATTATGTAACAAGTGAGTGGGATATTATGTGAGTTTTAATATATTGGAATGGTTTTATAAAATGGGTTAATAGATTTGTGGAAGTTGTAATGAAATGTGAAAAGTGTTGTGGCCTATTTTGGTGTGAGTTGGATCTCAAATCAATTTGAATGAAAAATGAACTTCTGTGACTTGTGTGTTATACATGTGAGGTTTTTGGTGAATTTTTTAGGAGGAAATTATATTTTCATGTGCAAAGTACATTTTATGACATTTTTAACATGTTTGAGAACAATGGTAAAACTCGGGTATCTAGGTGGATGGACGTGTACTAGTATGCTAGTGATTTCATGGGGTTTGGCCTCAGTTTCACTAAGCAATATTGATGTTTAAAAATCTTACTAATCTATGATGATGATGATTATGGACCAGTAGGTTATTTTTATGTTCCCTACTAGTTTCTCGTGCATGAAAAAAAATTATTTGTAATGGTTACTCACACTGAGATACATGGTACCTGGGACCGACAATGAGCTAGTGCATACGGGTTATTTCTCTTTTTTGTGCTCATTAGATCCATTATAATTACCTTTCGCATATAGTATTTTGTGCTGAAAAAATTCTGTAGTTTTGCAATTTATTATAAATGTGTTGATTCTTTAAATTAGCCCACTTGAAAACTGATTTTTTAAGTGGCATCTTTTAGAAATTGTAACAAGATATTACATGGTTTTGAAAACTTTCATGATTTTCATCTTTGAATGTTTATCACATGGAATATCTTAGTGGTGGTATCTTTCTGGGAATTTTATCACACCCTACATACTCATTTGGGTGTAAGTATACTTGGTAATTTTGTTGTTTCAGGTTTGGGTACAACTTTTGTGCCAACAATTTGGGTTTTTACCAGTCGTTCGTGATGTGGTTTGGTGGAGATGGCTTGAGGGTGGTGCCTCTTGCCATGTGAAGTTTCTTGGGCAGTCCTTATTTGTTTTAGTACATTTTGAATGGTCTTTAAACATAGTTTTAACTAATTAATTCAGTTATTAATTTTTTCAAAAGACTATATTAATTGAAAAATCCAGATTTGTTTTATTGAGTTTGTTTGTTATTTAATGTTTATAAACTCAGCTAAATCATTCTCAAACATCATTTTATGATACCCGGGCAGTTGTGCCAGCCATTGTGGATCAGGAACCCACATTGGGACTTGTCGCGGGCCAGGTCAGGTGCCGGTTTTGATGGAGACCAGATTAAGTTCGTGACATATGATATATATGATATTTATATTGTCTCTATTATTTTTTATTTTTTTATTTACAACTTACCTTTATCCTTGCATTAATGAGTAAATACGACAATTTCATTTGAATAAGTGGAAACTACCGCCCCTTCAATGTGATATGAATCGTTCATACCATACATGGAACATATAAAGGATAATGTTAATGAACTTATGTAACATATATAACATATATATTATATTAGAATTATGATATAGTTATATATCATTTTGTTTTCACTCCATTAATATGACAATGAAATGAAAGTATTCTTCATGCGTACATACGACCTACCTTCTTCATGAATGGTTATTTTCATTTATTATAAATAAATGTTCGGGACTGTTATAAATACATATGTAATGGATATATATGTGATTTAAATCAGGAATTTAATTATGGAGATGATGGACTTATGACCACTAAGTCAATTTTAATCAAAATAATTTCAATTTCGACTCAGGAACCAAACATTGAAAAAACATCCGATATGAACTCAAATAATTATCTAATTTCTTTAACTTGGAAATAAGTTATATAAAATAAATTATAAACAATATAAAGGTTTTACAGAATTAATTAATTATCCAGAGTTTATTATTCAGGAAATTAAAGAATGAACAAGAAAAGTTCGATTCAATGTAACGGAACATCGTAACCCAATTTCTATTCGTTGGGATGATCTTATACTTCTTGATTATGTTGTAATATTATTAGGTGAGGAATAATTTGAGATATAATATCTTTTATTTATTCATTATTTCGATAAATTTATATTGAATATACATAATGAATATATTTGAAAAACACAACGATCTTTGTAAGGGAATTTCTAAACTAAATTTCCACTCATTTGGTTTCACAAATACATAGTTGATTATACTAATCCATGATTTTTTTGTGGAATCACTAAAAATTTATTTATGATTTAATATCCACTTCCTTTTTTTGGATATACTATTTGTTCACATAATCACCCCATTTAAATATTCATACGTCAATTATATGTACTTTTTAAGGGAAATCATAACTCAATATCCATTAATTAAGTTAAATATCCATGAAATTGATTTTTTTTTTCCAAAAAAATGTGTGAATGTCATTATATTTTTTCACCCTGAATATGAAATTATATTGGGTGTATTTATGATTTTCACACATAATTATGCTATTTATTTTTTGTTGATATAATGATACGATCATTGTAATGGATTTTGTCTCAATTTACATTCCATTTATACTTATTTTTTTACAAACCAATTTACATTTATATGCAGTATATAATGTTCTTTGACATATAATATCATAAATATCCTTATTCTCAAGATATTATATGTTTTTTTAATTTTATTCATTAATTCTTTTTATACTAGTACATTCACATGTTTTATGGGACTCTTTAACTGAAACATCATTTTATATTTTGTAATGATTTATTCATATAAATTGTTCTCATTGATGTATATGATTACAATATAGTTTTAAGGATTTATTTATATGGATATATAGGTTTTAAAAATTTAATCGAACAATTTATTTTAAAAGTTTCAAAGTGGTATGAGACACCTTTATTCAAAATTATATTTATTACATGATTTAAATGGTTTCAGAAATGGATTGAATATTTCAATATCTTGAATTGATTATTTTTATTTTTGAGTGATATATGGATATTTTATATCTTTTATGTGTTATGATTATGTAATGGATCATGGATGTTTATTGTGGGGTTACATGAAAATCCAAATGAATGGGGTTCCATGATAAACATAGTGTGGGTGAGCTCATGATAGCTCCCCAATGCATTGTGTCAGGTGAAGGAGGTAAATGTTAAGGCTTATCTTAAGTGATTAATGGAATATACTGTGATGGGTATTCCAAATAGAACCAGGATGGATAATACCTATGTGGATGTGAAAGCAACAATGTAAGTATATTAAAGATTCCATAGGTTGCCTTAATTTTTTATGATTTCTATGAGTTTTTATGAAATATTATTTTTAATGAGGGTTGTTAAAGATCATATGTTTTATGAGTGAAAATTATGATTTCATTGAATTGTATATATTCGTGGAAAAATATTTTATTTCCTTACTATGTTACACTTATTGATATTTTTATTCTTATCCCATGATTTTGATATGTTCTGCACAAGGTATAAGGAAGGGTAAGAGAATGTATGTATTTAAGAAAATTTTTATCAAGAAAAGAATTCTTGTATTAATGAAATATATTTATTATTGTCAAAAAAATGGACTAAGTATAAGTGTATACATAGTAATCATTGAGATGAAATGTAATAGTTATGGCCCAATTATTTAAAAATATAAACCTAAAAAGATCCTCAAGGTGAATTCCCAACATAACTAAAGATTATGTAACATTTAATGTTGGGGCCTTATTGTTGGTATCAAGTGTCAGATTAGATTGCTTTAGGGATTATGAGTTTTTGATAAAAACAGGGTAAGTATCTATGTCTATTAATTATGTTGAAACATTATTTAATAACATATTTAGATCAACACATTTTGGTTACAAATAGAAGGTTGAGGATCTAAAACAACATTATTATCACTTCTGGATGACATGACTGCAATAATTGTTGCAAAGTCATGTTTGGATGGTTGAGAAACATTTATTAACATAAAAATCAATTGAAAGATATTGTTAGAAATATAAATCAACACCACTATACCTCAGAACCACCATGGATCATGGGATGTATTTAATAAAATTTTATTTTCTCAATATTCAAATATATTTGAGAAAATTAAATATTATTAAATCATATTAAAATATTTTACCTTATCACAACATTTTGAGGCATATTATGATTTTGGAAAAGTTGTTAAAGAAGGAGAGCCGTGTCCAAGCTATTGATATCATATTTTAAACTATAGTCATTAATCACATACCTATAGAATTTCAAAAGAACTATTGATTGAATTTTTTAACTAAAAATCATTCATATTTTTTATTAAAATCATTTTTATTAGATGTCGTGAAATTATATATCATACATGATTATTATCTAAAATTATTTTCCTGTGAACAGACATATGACCCATTTTGTAAAATGTTTATTTGGAAAAGGAAACAAATAATTTTGAAGGATCTATAAAACATTATTGAAATGCATGGACCATTTATTTACGTAAACAAGATGAATATGAAACCAAGTAGACAGCATGGTCAAGGTTTGATGTTCTTTATACTGGGAATAGTTTTATTTTATCATTTGGATGTAATAAAATTTCAACATATATAATACTTAATGAATTAGCATGTTGAGATCATTATGATATGAAATGAAAATGACAGATACAAGGAATCCATTGAGTTTAAAACATGTAATGGATATTTTTGAGTTTTATAGAAAGGGACAACTTTCTTGATGGTTGAAAACCCATCACATATGGAAAGATAGTGAGAATCGAACAGAAAATCTGAGGGAGACAAAGGAGCATCACCTACTACAATTCCATGGGAAATCCTTGGTTAGTATAACTTATTCTTTTTAGTTAAATGTTTCTATATATCAAGAATAAGTTTAATTTTTGAACATATTTTTTAACAAATCAATATCATTACTATAAGAAAACGATTTCGTGATTAGGTGATAAATGTTATTTTGGAAGAATTTTTCTCTTTTGGGAACACTATATGTCTTAAGATAACTAAAAAATGTGGAATTTTATTAGAAGAGTAATGGTTCATTTTTTTGGAAGAATATATGTTTTTATTGGGTAAATATTCCAATTTGTCTTGTTTATAAAAATGATTAACCTATCATGGAAAATATGTGATTTGGTTAATTACTTTTAATTATGAGACTTAAAAGAGGTGTCGATGTTCTTAGAAACTAATGTTAAGATTTAACCTGGATGACTAGGTGATCAAATCCTTCTAAATTTTGGGTTTCAATCTTATTTTCGATTATTTGATGATTTTGAAAAATAATTGTTTTTATAATTACCTTTTTTGAATGTTGGATATTGTTTTTTGATTTTTTGAGATTAATTGTTGTATTTATTTTTATAAAGGATTGCCATTTTTGAAAATTATTTGATATTGTACTAATAATTTTGTTTTGGGTTAATGTCTAAATAGAGGGAAAATATATAGTTCATATTTTATGAATTATGTGATTCTCTATAAGTTCCATATATAGCTTCATGTATTACCATGCAATATTTAATACTCATCATTTGGAGAAAAGATGAGTTTGTGGTAGATATTTATTATATATGAAACCCTACTTGAAAAATTAGTATGTTTCCTTGTGTTCATAGTCATGATCATAAATAAATTCCCTATATTTATAAAAAAGATCTTAAAACAAAAATATTTTTTGATTACATATCCTACTAGCGATTAGTAGACCGTTTCACCAATCACAAGTTTGGGGTTTTCAGATTGTTAACTTTCTCTTGATCATGTTTTCTAAGAAACTCTATCAGAACAGGATGGTTTGTTTTTCATCCATGTCTATGTTTTCCTACATGGAATCCGTGTATGTGTTATCTTTTGTGTCCTTTGTATTTAACATTATTTTTTTTAATGTGACAAATTTATAAACTCTTTTTTCAATGTGGTATATTCAATGATGTTTCGGAAATATATTTTAAAATGCTGAGGATGTAATTTAAGGGGGGATTGATGTATTGACCCAGGTATTTATAAAATAATACATTTTAACATATATTAATATTTAGGAATGAAATATTAATTTTACCTTAATGATGACACTTTTTATGATAGTGTTCTCAAAATATGACGTCATGTTTTCTCCTAAATCTTATGTTTTATACAACGTTGAGTTATATAAAAAATAATACATCAATAATATTATTATTTTAAATGAAATTAAATTCATTGTCATTCTACTATAAAGAATTAACATAATTAGATATATTATTATTTTATATATTTGTTAAATGTTATTGAAATTATTCAATAAAATTAATAGGCATAATGAGAATGAATCATATTTTAAGCATAAAATACACAAATAATTTTAAAAGGGCATTTTATCATTTTTTGATGGAGAAAACATTTTAAATTATTTTTTTTAACTTTTATATATTATATATGAAATAATAATTTTTTAATGGAAATTAATTTAATTATACACAATATGGGATTAAATTTATGACATTTTTCTTAATACCTTATAGAAAAAGAATATAATTTTATATTAACTTATCTTCTTCTGTCTCATTTATACAAATACCCTTAATTCGTATGAAACATTCATTATTTAAAGTCGTTACTATTATATAATAGTCAATAATTTTTTTTAAAAATATTTTATCACTGGATACATATATATAAACACATTTTGAATTATACATGGTTTACCACTCTTGCGTCCCTTCAACACTTCTTTAATAATAAAGGCTATTTCATCATTATATACCATTAATTTAACATTCCATTTTCATTATCATATTATTTTCATTGAAAGAAACTCATGTAATCCTATCTTATACAGACCTTTTTTTTGAATTATTCTAAATATATCATCTATTAATTCAATTATATTTTTCATGGGTGAATAAAATCTTATTCTAAATAAACTCAATTTTTTCAATTTATTTTCTTATTCTTCGTTCTTGTAATAACCTGAAATTTCACTAGGTTTTTTTCATAAATAAATATTATATTAATATCTTTTTAGATATTAAATACAGTACTAAAATGAAACCTTGACATGTTAAAATAAAATTTTAAAATTACCTTAAATCCATTTAATTTGGAATTATAAAGGGAAGTAACAATATTACAAATCATATGATGAAAAAGGAAAAAAATATCATTAGGCAGTGGATGTATCCCATTGAAGCTCATTTAGTCGAGATACAGAATGTTATATGGTAAATAGTGAATTCTATATATTAATTGAAATCCCTACATACAAAATTTTTGTCTGAGAGAAATAATATGTTAGAGAAATTCATGTTCATGGAAATTTCCATGAGATTTTTTCTAGTGGAATCACCACCCTTCACTACCGCTAGATTATACCTTCCACATATATATTATAAATAGATTTTTAGGGGATATTTAACTATATATTAGGATGATATACTCATATTTTTACTTCTGTAATATGTTATTTGTCACATATTTTCGATAAAGTTTAAAAAATTTAATTTTGAAGTAAAAGTAAGTTTAATTTTTATAAAAAACATTTTATTTATATTTCATATTTATAATTATAATTTCTAAATTTCATAATTATTATTTCCAAATATAACCATAATTTTATAATTATTCATGTAAATATTATATTTTGGTAAATTTATGATATTTTTCTAAAATAAATGATTTTTTATGTCAATAGTGAAAATAAAAAATTTTGAAAAAAACTATCACTTTTTTTCTTTATATTAAAATAATATTAAATTAAATCTTTTGGAATGTATTATGATATAGAATATATATATATATATATATATATTTATTAGGAAATAAATATCCTTTAAAAATTCTAAGATGAAATTATAAAATACATCCATAAAATTTTGGAACATGATAAAATCTTATTCTAAAAATATTTCTTATTTTATTCAAAAAATTATAGTTTCAATCACTTAAAGAAATTAAATATAATAAAATTTATTTAGTACTTTAGATCATAACTTTCATATAATTTAATGGTATAACATTAATGTTTAGTCATAAAAATATTATAATATGGATTATTGTTAATTACTATGTTTAAAATGAAATTATTTTATTAAATGACGAGACCCCTCCCAAAACGGTGAGGCTATATAATTTATAGAAAAACTATTACATTAGTTAAATATATGGTAGTCTACATAAATCCATTCTATGTATGTGTGTTTAGTAATATGAAAAATCATTAGTCAAAATTTTAACATCATTACATATGCCTTTATTGGCCAAAGAGTTTGTGGTCGGCTTCCCTATAAATGTGTGCTATTAAGAAATTCCTATTTGGAAGATAATGAAAACATTGCATCCACATAAATGTTATCTTCCATGGGAGTTGAATCATACAAGTTATTAATGCATTCAAAAACATGGTAGAGTCGTATTCAAGGCAGATATTGTTCTATCCCCTTTATCTAGATTTGTCAAAAACACTAATGAATATAATAATTTACACTTAATAAATTTAATCAAACATACATGATCCATAAAGTCATATAATCACAACCCAATCATGGTTCCAAAATATATTCCCCATTCCCCATGGAATAGTGGTTCCACTTGAGGCTCGATCATAGTTATACTCGAACAAGAAAATGAACGTTGAATTACAATCAAATTAACAAATTTTATGAAGAGAAGAGAAGTTTCCATGAAATCATATTTTCACCAGTATCATGATTCCTTTGAAATATTTTTTCCATTTTCCATTTTTCATCATATTTATAGTGATTACTATATTGTTGAAATCTGTAGGACAAGATTTATATTTGAAAGGAACCATTTCATAAACAAAAAAAGTTTCTACTCGATCAGATGACATGAATGAATCCTGAACATGCTACTAGATAATGATTCAAAACCTATGATGTAATGGGAGTTTTTGATCAGGAATCCAATAAATATTATACATATTATCATTTTAAATGTCGATTATCAAAGAGATCATTCCAAATATTTGATTACGAAAATTATGTGACACAGGTAAAACAATTATGGTTAATGTATTCCCTATGTTGTTATCATTGATTTCATCAAGAGAATAAATGGATTCCCACTTATAGTAAACACCAATAAATTGTGATTTTATAAAAATACAATATCCATAAGAGTGTAAACATGTAAGGAGGAATACGACTCTTTTATTTTTCCAAAAAATTATGATGATCTCCAATCATGTTGTTGGTGTAGTAGAGTGTAGGGGAATGAATCCCACTTATAGAAGGTTCCTAGATGAGGAAGTCATCTTTATCATTAAAGTCATATTTGTTCAAAACTTATTTTAAATCTTCAAAAAGATCGTGATTTGAGTCTTTCAATAGGTATTTTATTGTAACATTGAAACTATCTGCCGCATAATTAGAGATTAAAATACCTTCTAGAAGAGTATGTATCTGTTAATGATGCTTAAAAATGAAGGAATGTTTCTTGAAAAATAACAAGTGTCCATTATAGATAATACTGGAGTATATTTATATATTATAAAACCATATAGGGGACTCCATTTCCCAGGAATTTCTAGAAATTTTATTATTTAGAAATATAGAACTTATAATGTAAAGACAACCATATTTTTCATTTATAATTCTATAAATGGTATGGGCTCGAAGAGAGAGAGGGATAATGAGAGAGGGAGGTAATTTATTTAAATTTTTAATTCCATGTCCACGAAGGGTGCTGGGATTGAAATATTATTTCCCTTTTATATTGAAGATCATAAATTACAATGTTCTTCCACTCTATATGATATTCATAATTTAGGTGTTCATTTTTTCAGAAAATCAGTATGTAATTTATATATCATGAAAGTGTAAACAGACAATTTGATAATGACACATTTCACCATGAAAAATATTTCAGACCTAGAAAGATATTTCCCTTTAATTGAGGCCAATTTTTTATATATTGGAATCATAATGTGATTAATATAAAATATTCTGGGTTTACACCAACATATATGAACCATAAGATTAATAAATGGAAAATTTCCATTTTTGATGTTGAACTCATCCGTAATGTCAACCTTTCTTTATGAAAAAATACTCATACCAAAGAAAATAAAGGATTTATCATAGCTAAACAGCTGACTTGAAACTCTTTCATAGTGAAGAAGGGTTTATTTTTATTTTTTTAAATTCTTTTTCTAACCATGAATGAATCTAAATATATCATTATCATAGAAATGATTAAAAGGGGAAAATAACCCTCTAATGGCCCTAATATTTTTAATTTTCTAACATTCAATCATGAAGAGAGTAAGCTTAATGTGGTAGTATTCAGCTATGGAAAGATGATAGATGATATAAAATTTCCCTACCTAACTCCAATTGATTTGGTTAATTAACCTTATATGGATACATTGATCAAAATGGAGATATGAGTTGAAAAAAGTGGGATGATGTCAGAATAAATAAAGATGCCATCGAAGGGGTAATTTTCAAGAATCCTACATATGAAATTCTAATCCATTGTGTAAATTACTTTATGATGTTATGATTAAGGGAAATGATCCCACCCCTAGTGACATATTGATAATATGGACACATTCATGTGTAGTCATGATGAAATCTAGGATTGTTCATCCCTTGATGAATCCATATTGGTTCAAAGAGATAATTCTATTTGGGATGTTAGATAACATGTTTGATAAATATATTTTCTAATTAATTTAGAAATTTAGTTTACTAGGGATACATGACTGAATTGATGGAACTCATTGGCAATATACATTTTTATTATAAGAGTATAAAATATGTTATTGAATCCATGAGCAAGGTATGTATTTTTAAAAAAATTCTCTCTAGAAGTGAAAATAATATATAAAAATATATCCAAATAATGTTGAATGAAAAAATTAGTGAATCCATTTTGACCGTTCTAACATTCTATTTTTTTTTCAAAAGTATCAACTTTTATTTCAAACTCAAATGGATGTGATGAAAAAATTCAGTTTTCCTCCTCATTGACAAGAAATGAAATAACACCCATAATATGGTGATAGTTCGGAGTAGTACCATTGAAAATATTTGTGTATTTGGATAAAATTTTAATAGAAATATCATTTTAATAATCAAAGAACCAGTCTCAATCTATGATTATAGATAGGGTTTTATTGGCTTTCTTTTCTCTTTATATAGAGTGGGTGAATTTTTAATTTCGATCACCAACCTTCAGCAATTTATTTTTGTATATTTACCTTTGAATGTTCTATTTGATATATAAAAGGTGATATAGCTCAATAAATATCCTTTATTCTTGATCTAAATCACAAGAGAAGACATGTTTGATGTTGTAGTCCTTTATGAGATTCATGGATTCTTCCAGAGAGGAAATATATTTTTCTATTGAGTTGAGGTAAAATTTTCTCGATTATTGAATGTCACTTTTAAGGAACATCATTCTGAGAATAAAGGCTAGAGCATAATATTTTCTATACATAGAGGTGCATGTGTATGGAAACACCTTGTCACATTCATGGAGTGATACCCATGAATTATTAAAAAGGCAAGTGAATGGGGTATTGAGGCATCATCATGAAGATTTAATAAGATGGGGTGATTGAGAAAAATAATTTGAGCTAAGGTATTACATGATACAATATTTCATGGATCGAAAGATGGAGCGTTAATAAATTCTCTCTAATGTTTTCTAATAGAGTTTTTTTCTGGTGCCTTATATAACATGTATAATAGTCTCATATAAACAATTTGTTCTAGTGGATTATTTCTTTAAATACTAGATTTAAACTCCTTGGAAGTTGAATGTTGTGATAGAACAACCGGTTTTCCTCCAGGTTAATAATGGAATTAAAATCTCCAATGATGACCCATGGTCCATTGCGTATCCGAACATGGTTCCTAATTTCATTATATAAAACCTTGGGATCTTAATAGATAATATAAGAATATGAAATAGTGAAATGAATAACCTCACAAAATTTCACCATGTAGGTGGTCATATTTTCAATTGAGCTAATAATGAAAATATTTAACATATTTTGATAATCCAAGACCCATAGTATCTTAATCTATTTCAATTATTAAATGGATACATATAGAGTGTAACCTAAATTTTATAGGGGATCCATCTTTGAAGTGAGGATACATGTTGGGTCAGAAAAACCAATTAGATCGGGTTTATGATTTTGGGCCAATATCCTGATGGTGCAAACTATTTATGGGATGACTATGATTTGATAATTCCAAAATAGGATTCTCATGATCATTTGTATTTGGTGTCTTAATCCATATTTATGGTGCTTATATAAATTTTTTTCCTATAAAATATAATAGTTTTTATTTTATATTTCACATCATTGATTTGAGATCCAGTTGAGACTTCCCACTTGTTTTTCTATGTGGTACTGATGATTTGACCATTATTTTACCTTAATAAATCAAAATAGGCGGTTTTTAGATTTTTTAAAATAGAGGGATTGGGATCATGAGTTGTAAAAAAAGTAACCCCCCTTATTTTCCAAATGATTGTTAAGGTTGGATGAGATAATTATCATAAACATTATTATTTGCATATATACTAGAATAGTCTATCCAATGATCCACTTTATTCTAATAAAAATGTGAGGAGTGAATAAAGGGATATTTGTACCTAGTAATAATATTCATAGATGGAGGAAAGAAAGTATTACTATCATCCAGTTGATCTTCTAATTGTTCCTACTTTATTGAAGAACCATCAACCACTGACAATAAATTATCACATGTCTTTTCCCTAGATAACAGAACTAGGTTCCAAATTTACTAAACAATTTCATTAAATAAAATTTCATTTTAAACGAAATGGAAAGTTTTCCCATTTTAAAATCATTTTTATAAGAGGTACTTGGGAAGGAAAATTCTTTCACTTCCACCATTTCTACCCAGGTTGGTTTTTTATTCATCGACAGTGAATTAAAAAAATTATGTTTGTCCAATGCCACCACTAGTGTCTTAGAAGAATATCCCTTATTAGGGGTCAAATATATTAGTTTTTGACCTCTTCTCACCTACCTTTTTGTTCTCGATGAATTGGAAGCTCTCATTAGCTTATAAATACCACTATAAATATAGATTGATTTCCCAACAATTTTATATATATCATCGATGAGGGAAACATGCTGATACTCCATTATAACATTAAAGTTCTTCTCGATTTCAATAAATCACAGAGATTTATGTATTTTCATTTTTATATGTTTATATCAATTAGAATGTGAGAATAGAATCCCAAATCCACATCAATCATTCTTTGGTCCATTTCTGTGGGAGTTAAAATGCTAGTAGAAAGACCATCCATGATATTTGGGCGATTATAAACTCAATTTAGTATATAAAATCATACACAAATTTGTTCCATTGATTTCTATTGTGTGAGAGGGTTGAAGTAGCAATCCGATTCAAAGATCCAAAAGATACCTATTTTCATCTATATATTTCAAGTGTTATATTAAATCCAATTTTCATATTTATACCTTTTATATAGGAAATATGAACAATGAGGTAAAATTTATAAAGATAAGTCTTTAATGAAGGTAATTTGTATCCACCACAACCAATATGATTTTTCCTTCTAGTATTGTGACTTTAGGGTCCTTTTAGAAACAATCATCGATTTTAATTTTAGAATGATTAAGAAACTCTAAGAAGAATATCTTCTATCCCTTCGACCAAAAATTATAATGAGAACATGAAGTACATATTCCATATATGGAGGAATGTTTCAAGGCTAGATCAAATTAATCCAAAAGATTGAATAGATCAATATACCTAAAACCGTTATTTTGTTAATGAATTGTTCTAGTAACATAGTCAAATTCAATATCTAATAAATAAATTTAATATATATTAAACAATTAATAATTTATTATTTTTAATACAATATTTAAAAATTGGATTTATAATTAAATTTTTAATCAAAACTGTATAATATTATGATCACATGATGGTAAAAACACATATATTCAATAAAACTATTTTTTTATACTAAAATTTTAAATAAAGAGATTAATTTCATTGAAAATAATTATCAAATTAGATTATATCAACAAAAAATTTAAGTTTAAATCATTAAACATTTTTTAGATGGTCACATTATATTTTTCATTAAAATATAAACTATATATTTATGAACATTATACTAAAGTAAAAAACCAAAATGGTGAAATGTAAAAATGAAGAGGTGAAATGATGAAAAAATTGATTGAAACATGCGGGGAAATAAGTGGTGTTTAATTTCACAACCCCATCCCACTAAAAAATCTATTATTTATCACTTCTGGAACCATTAAGCCTTTTACAGTATCCTTCCATTACAAAAATATAATGGGTGTTGACTAAATTTCAATTGTCTTCACCTATAAAAGAGGAAAATTGGAAATCATCTAGTTATAATTTAAAATTTCACTAAACCCATATCAATGATTCCTATATAGGAATTCTTATTCATAACCTAAATTTTTGGGACATCATTAGTTAGCCTAGTCCCATAATTTATATAGTGTATGCAGTTCTTAGTTTCATATATATAATTGATAGACGAAAGGGGGTGAATCATTGATGTTGTTTATTATAATTTATAATTTTAAAATAAACCAATGTGATAGGTTAGGATAGTTATCGCTCATTCATTATTGTTTCCCCTTCCCCATATGTAAAACAAATTAATTCAATAAATGAAATTGAAGAATTTTACACCGTTCTCTATTAATGTATGGTAATATATCCTTGATGTGTCTAAGATGATCCAAGACACATATTCATAAATAGTAAAGGATGTTTGTTAAATGTATATAATATCTACCAAAAACTATTATAGGAAGACACACATAATTACTAACAACTAATGAAGACAGTGGGTCATCTGCTGATTAGATCATTAGAATTTAATCTCACAAGTGTTATATATATTATAACTATCATTAGATGAGACATATTTTGAAAATATATTGATGTTTACACTTAAATCATTCAAGGTCATAAAATGGTATTTCCATTCTCTTGTAAACAATTCATGAACTTCTATTGACTTCTGATGCATTGATCTATTGGTTATGTTATTCATCAAATTTTTACTCACTAATATTATGTAATATCCATACAATAATCCATTGTCGAATTTAATTATTATAACTTTTTGTATTTTGATAATCACAATTTTTTTTCCAAAACAAAACTATAAATATTATATGATCTACATTGAAATGATGAATTCACAACTTTCATCACTCTACTATTCTAATTCTTCTCATTCATTCCAAAATATCAATTTATATTCCATTACTATATTTATTTTTCAATTCATTGAATTATATATTTTTAACATTTCACAACATAAATTATTACAAATTAATTAATGTAATTAAATTAAAATATTATTGAATATCCATCTCAAATATTCCCCTGGAATCTCATGAAAACAATTTATTTTAATGAGATTATTAAATACTTACTATACTTAATCCATATATTCATATTTATTAAATGTGATTCACAGAAAATATTTTCAACTTCCTTCACAAAAATGGAACATATAATAGTAATGAATCATCCTTCATGGTACATGAGTTCAAGGATGTAACTATCTACTTTCTACTTTATCTTTAAAAAGATTCATGATTGTGGTACCCAAAAATCATTCTTTCTATAATATAATATTTCACCATACATCTTCTTTAGATGAGTTTTTATATGAAAATACACATTATTCACATAACATGGTTGGATAATATTACACAAAAACTAGATTTCAGAATAGATCATCCTTTATGAATTTTTGTAGTTAGAAACATTACATGGGAACATTGAACCCTCTTTATGGATATAGATTTTCATGAAACCCTATACCATTCGTTAAATTAAAATAAATATATAAATTTTTTCATCATATAAAATGAGAGAATATACAACGATTAGATGCAGTAAAAATTCTACTTCATAGTTCTTTAGTATTTTTCGAGAGGTCTCCACCACCTCCCCTCTGATCATTATACAGAATAATCTTTAGATAGTAATTCAAATTATTTTACTATGTTATGGGGTTTATAAAGACACAAATATCTTATCATTAAATTTTTCGACACGGGTTTCCTTATTTATAATAACACACAACATTAATTATGCAAAAAATATATTCAATCCTCACATTATAAGCATCTTTCTTGGTGTTTTACTCCTCATATTCATTAGATATTATCATATGTATCATCACATGCATCTACACTACCCTGAATGATGTATGTAATGTTATCTGAATTTGGAAGTTTCTCATTAATCAAACTAATTCTCTAATTCATTTCATTTCATTGATTTTATGATAATATATTCATTATCATCATCTCCTTTTATGAAATAACTTCTCAAATAAATGTTTTTCATTGGTAATAATAACTCCTATATTTCCGCCGAATCTTTCCACTCATTGTCTATATTTTTCATCCATCTAATATTTTATCGATTTTTGTAACTTATATATTTATAAATTAATATAATCATAATACATATTGAACCATATTTTAAAGTGAAATTTTATTTTCCATTTTATGATTGGTTTTTTTAAATAAATAAATTTCAAAATTTTAAAATTATTTAGGGGTCAAAGATATATTTATTTCTTTTAAATCCACATTTTCTATATATAACATTTATATATTTTTAATAAACAATTATTATATATTTATTAAATAGTAATTCTATAATATATTTCAAAAAATTTATTTGTAAAATTTTTTAAAAAAAAATCAATGAAATTTGTGGGTTCTTATATTAGACTTTTTTTTTATAAAAATTGAAAAATGAAATAATTTTTAAAATGATTTAACATTACTATATTTAAATTCATTTTGGATGTTAATTACAATGTTTAATTGTAATATAAATAATGTTATCTTCTAATATTATATTATTTTTATTTTTAATGGTTTCCACAAAAAACGGGTAATTCTCAAAATGATTTTCCATATAAAATTTTAATATTCTTATACAACTATTCATCATATAATATTTTTTTATAAATATGTTTTTATAATGAAAAAAATTAATTTTTATAATATAAATGATACATTTCTACCTTTTTATATCCCTTTCATCATTGGTGGAAAACCATATTTTTTCATCCCGTGACATTCCACTATGAATTGCCTGTATTTAATTTCTATAATTACTTAGCGCCCAGACCACTAATTGTTTCCTATACCAGCAGTCACTATATCCCTCATTCTCGCCTCCCCATAAGATAGAGGAAACATACAAGTAGTGGGGGTCTTATAAGGTTCTATGAGGAGTCTATACATGCTATATTAGAGTACATAATGGATGATATAAGTACCAAACACCATATACATTGTAAAAATAATATTACTTATAATCAATAAATTAAAAAAAATTTACCTATAAAATAAATATATGGAATAACAATATAAAAAATATCAGGAAATGAACCAAAATATGTCACCCAGTAGACTGACATATATAAAAGTAAAATGAAATGAAAATATCAAAATAGTGTAATAGGCTCCTCCACAACTCTATGATCTCAATCATCCCAAAATCAATGATCTATACCTACAAATGCAACTCAATAAAACTCTAGGCTTCATCCAAAAAAATCATATATTTCATGTGATATCCTTATTTGGTACCCATGTTTCATGACATCTTAAGAAGGGTGTTAGTTAAATTATAGTATGACACAAACAGCATGGTCCCATAAATGATGAGAATGATTTATATGTGCATTTAATAATCTTAATTCAAAAAATTATACAAACTATAGAAAATAATTAAAAATTAAACCATCATTGATCCTTAGCGTACATTCTCTAATCAACCATATCAACTTATACTGGGGATGAGGTGTCTCAAATCTTGTCTTGCTGACTATGAAAACCTAGTTACCAATAAACTCCAAATATTTGGAAGCCCCAACCATATCCTAACAAATATGGGGACCCATCCAGAAAAATTCCAAACATATGAGGTCCATATACATTTTATGTACAATAGTGAGATCCATGTCCATGTACTATCCAATAGTAAAATCTATGTCCTAAATCCATGTAATTCCCAAATGGTATCGTCATGACTCAAAGGACATAACCCATGGTAGTCGAACAACATAATCCATGATCAAATCCATAGTGTCTCTAAATATTATAATATATGTACTAAATCTATAGAAGTATCTCTAATAATATAAACAATTTTCTTATATGGAAATATTTTCTACAATGGGAATGAAAAACCCATTTCATATAGTAATCACCTCCCATATGGTTGCATTATAACCCTATTTGGGTAAACTATCATAAAATCATCACCCTCCTCTGCCTGGAAGCTCCAAGGGAACCAACATTAGGGCCTCTAACTATGATTACATCCTTTCATAATTTAATCACATTGAAGGGTCCAAATGTTCCATGATAGTTCAAATGTTAAGGAATTGACCATCAATGGATGTGGAACAGTTACCATTCAAAATGACCAACAAAGATTCTTTTTTTGTTCAATTCAAAGAATATCATTTTTTTAACATATTATTTAATCACTAAAATCAAAGTATGGTCGATTTCCCTTAGTTGTGGGGAAACATAATCAAAAGACTGATTATTCTAGAATAAATCGTAGGTGGAGTTTCATGGGAAACCTACCTATTTTAATTTTGTATACTCCTTAATGTATTATCCCAATAACTCTACCTAATATCACCAATCACCTCAATTCTCATAAGAGGTTTTCCTAGAATAACCATAAACATAAAAAACCCATGAGAATTTTTCAACCAATTACAATAGAACCTTGAAAAAAATGATTGGTTTACATTAGGACCATATAATAATAAAGTTAAACATCCCCTAAATACAAAATCAATATAATAAATGGATTCATTATTTAATATAGGATAAAAAAATATGAATTTAAGATCCTGATGTACTATTGATATTTAAACAAATAGAGACTTCCATGAGTCATTATGTGATACACCATTATTATGATTCAAATTTTTTTGGAATGGATCGGGATATTAAAAAATTTTCTAGTGAAATATCTGAATTTTGACCTATACTATAAGCCTCTAAATTAATATTGTAGGTTAAGGGAGAATAGAGGAGGAAGGGAGAGATGGTTATATCGATAATAATTTTTGGAAAACACCCAAAAAACACACAAAATAATGGATGATGAAAAAATGGGTAGATAACCCCCTAGTCCTTTTCTCAATTAGGATGAAAAGAGATATCTTCCCCCATTTATGAAGTATGGGAAATGGGGATTTCCCCACAAAATAACCCCACCATATAGTCGGTATTAGACTACTAGAAATCCAATTTAGACCATTTTCATAATAGGGTTTTATTCAGTCCACTTGTATACAAGTGGCCTACTAGAGGCTTCAATATTGTTTTTGATTAAAAGCCAATCCACCCATATAGATATGGTGTTTCATGTTTCCTCAAACCACTATTTGATCCTCACTACACATTTATTATACACTTTATAATTTTTCCATCAATGAGAACATTATTTTAAATCCAATTTTAATATATATGTCACCCCACTAAATTAAAAATTAAATTTCTATTTAAAAAATTTCTTACCTCTTTCCAAATCAATACTCAATCTAGGCATCACAAATTACCATCAATAAAACATTTATTCACCAAGAATTCTGGGTGTATTTCTGATCACACAACCCATCCTACCTATGTATTAATGTCTAGTTCCAGCTACCAATTTCTTCCATAGAACACTAAAAATTCTTCATAGTGATCCATTAAAAATATTAATCCTAAATCCATAAAATCAATGAAATTTATTTTTATTCTTACAAAAAAATGGAAATGGATCTCACTCATTCCCAATTATCCTAATATACATAAGGATTCCTTATATAATAGATCAACTAGTCCATGTTTCAACCCACCATATTCATTAGATTCTAACTAAAAGTTAATAATAATAGGAGCATAATTCATTGGAATAGCCATTTGGAAATACATACCCATGTTTTGATGATGAAACCAACGTTGTTTCCATTATACCAAATCCAAACATTCG
Organism: Viscum album; assembly: GCA_963277665.1. Taxonomy (NCBI): domain Eukaryota; kingdom Viridiplantae; phylum Streptophyta; class Magnoliopsida; order Santalales; family Viscaceae; genus Viscum; species Viscum album. The sequence goes on from OY728131.1 coordinate 1,019,033,371, forward strand.
TGAAAATACTGGTCCAAATATGTATCCCATCTTTGTCCTCAAATTCAAAAATAATGAATGACCCACCTCAATCTATTTAAAACATTATTATGAAATATTTAATTCCAAAATACTCATCCAATGATAAAAAGCACTAAATGTGTCCAAATAGACATGGAATATCTGGTTTCCTGATTTCAATATGAAACTACATACCATAACCCATGTCGAACCTCCTATAAAAACCATATCTCAATAATGATTAAATTAATACATTTGGTAGTTTCTATAAAAGCTTCATCATTATAATTTTATCTCTCCAAAAATAGAATAATCATTTGATAATTCTAAAAAATAGACTCTACCTAATTTACAATGTAATACAATAGTTGTATTCCTAACCAACCAAACCCGTATACATGTTACATCATGAGATCTGACACATTCTTCATTCGATTCACTCCTGGGATATCTTAATTTCATCCATAGGTGATTGTAAAAACCTATAAACCATTCATCATCATTTCTTAATTCATACCAATCATTATGAAAATAATCCAATTTCATTGATATTGATTTATTAACTATCATTAAGATTCTATAAATATATATATAATGACCAGTTAGAATTCATTATTATCCATATATCATGATAGTTGTTACACCAAAATAAATATCATACATCACATTATAATATATTTATTTTAATCATATAACTATTTTAAATCCAAACCACCATGGCCCATATCATTTCCCCAAGTGAAAATAATCTTCAGATGTTGAAATAATCTATCATACCTATGTGGCATTCAAAACATCAATGCAGCTTACCACAAGTTCATGAACACATAACACAAAATAATCCCTGAAATTAAATCTATAAATAAAGTTAAATACACCTAAATCTTATGGTGTTCTCCCCACAATATATATTTCCTTCACATTTCCCTCAATAATTACATTAAAATGTTTTTCCACTAATGAACATGGATTGGTCCTCTAGAAATATGTCCACCATCTTGTAAATCCTGGATCAGTATTAAAGACTCAGATTGAATATATAACTATTCTTCGGTCTATTTCTAAACTCTCTCTACCCTGAAGATACATTTTCCACTTTGATTTAAGAGACAAAAAACTACTCCATCATGTATTCAATTATACTCATCCACACAAATGATCTTCATCAGTTTAAAATTCAATATGATCCACATGTGACCACATTCATATACTCTATATCCATAAAACATATTAATCATAAACTCGGATACCTTCTGATCACAGAAATATAACTCACCCTCCCATGAGACACACATCATCTAGACTAGGTTGATATACCAAATTCAATATCATACCCTTCCTGTTCAATGTTATTTACACCCATCCAATGCATTCTCGATTCTCTTTCACAAAAATGGGTCTATCATATAACCAATGTACAAATTATCTCAACATGGGTACTCCTATACGAAATTAATAACATAAAATCATCTATGATTAGTCCCACAACATTCTAAATCATTTCCATTTTGTTACAACCATGTGCATCAAATCACACTTTTACCATGCCATAAATCAATTACAGAGTAAATTTGATCATGCACATGAATTGTCCTTACATTTGAAATTGCCTAAACCAAAAAGTATTAGATCTCCATGGGATATTCAAATAAAAACCAAAGGGAGATTCACTATTTCTGTTCAACCCCATCCAAGGGCATTCACATCCTTTAGTCACCTCATTCCCAGTACATGCACATATTGTAGGCACATCCCACTTTTATCATCACTATCAAGAGTTCCCCATTATTGATTTATATACTAGTTAGAACCTCCCAAGAACTGAACTCATCCCAAAATGTTCACCCACACCTCCATCCCTAAATATTTTAAAATACCAATATTTACCTTACATCATGCATCCCTCATTATAATACTAATAACTACCTCTCTAAGTCGAAGAAAATTTTAGACATCTTCATGTCTCCCACATAGCCCAACAGGTCATGTATCAAAAATTGGTATAACCCATTAGAATATCTCACTCTGTCATCTCACAATCCATGGAAACTAAAATTATGAAACCCCTCTAAAAGGGTCTGGATATAGATGTTAGATTTACATACCAAACACCAACCTACTAGGGAATTTATACTTATGATTATCTTTATAAATTTCTCATTATAGATAATCAAACACCCATAAGTCATCAAAACCACATCCAATATCAATTTCCATGATAATATATATCCATATAATAAATAAATTTCTTTTGTTTAAGAAGAATTTATTTCAAATATATATGGGAAATTGTATTCTAGGTTGTTATTATTTCTTTAAATAATCAAAATTGTATGGAAACCAGCCACTAGGGGTCTCCCACTACGGAATAATGTTCCTTTACTAACCTAATATTATCATTGAACCTCATATGCACATTAACCTACAACAACATCTTAATGGTCTAGAATCTCTAGAAATACCCACATAACCTTATATCAAGATATAAAAATCATATACACATCATCCCAGATGAGTAAAATTCCAACAAGTACTTACAATGGAAAACACTATATGAATATTTTTTGACACATTAAACAAATGAGCCTCTCCCAGGTAATAAATATTACACACAGGTAGGCATACATTCCATGAGGATCTTATTTTCCAATTAATAGGCATGTGATTCTTCTTGATTCATTATAATAAGAGTGAAGATACATAACTAGATTCCTATCAATGGTACATGATCCAAAATCCAATAATTTGTCCCCTTGATAAAAATCACTTGAGTGACACAATGTCAAATTAATATAAACATGTAGCATCAAAAATATAAAATATTAATATCACCCATGAATGCTATGACTTTTTAAATGAATATGTGTTCATAATTTACCATCCTGTTATATATCATCAGATCTGACACATTCTAATATCTTTGGGATTATATATGAAAAGTAGTTAGACAAAATAAAAAGTTGGATAATACAAAATTTTAATTTCATTAAACCCTAGACAAAAAATATGTATTTATACAAATGCTTTCTATATAACACATGAATACATCCCCTTATGCTAGAGGTGTTTGACTAGAAGTGGGGTCATAATAAGGTACCTTGGAGATTATTTACCCCTATATCAGAGTTCACAATCATAAATAAAGGAATTAAACATCATAAAAATTTTCATTATCAGATTAATCATAATCAACAACTGAATCATAACATGGTAATTATAAAATAAAAATGTGGAAAACCAAAATATCGACTCTTATAAATATAACTACAAAAGGATTCTCAGTGGTCCATTATATAAACATGATTAAAAAATGTATAAATAAAGAACAAAAGATAAAATGGGGCAACCCCGAAACATCGGGACATGAATCCACCCAAGACCTATGTACTCATCTGAGAAATATCTTATAATAATACCCCAATCCACAAATAGAACTATACCTTCAAGAATGTGTAATCTTTCTTAGGAATCCAAGATTCATTTAATTCTATGTAGGTTGAGATTAGAATATTTAATAAGGAACCACCAATGCAGTTCAGTACATACTGTCTATGTAGTGATATGTACATGTGACATTATTAGCTAGAAATAGCATGTACACTATATCAAATAAATTATTAATATAACATCATTTATCAGTTGTTCTATGATAAAAATCGACTATACCTACTTCATCTAGTTCTTGGGTGTCTATGAAAATTCTACAATGAATGGTCTAACCTAATAACATATAAGCTACAAATCAATGGAAACCCCATCTATATCCTCACCACATCATTGACCAATTATAAGGACCCGGCATTAAACATTACTTAATATTTAATTAAATGAATAATTCACATTGAAGTTGTTTTCAGGTTTAGAGTTTTAGATAATTATGACAGAACTACTACATCTCAAAAGATTACAAAGTAGAAACTTTTACTATGTTTCCATAAAATAAAAACTCTTAAAAAGAAACATGTCCAGTTCCATGTTTTAGGTTGCATGACATTCTCTTAATCCCATCCTTGACCCTATTCCACGTTAAGTCCTGTGAAAAACATTTCAAAAACTTGAGATGAATATAAAAAGCTCAGTAAGGGATACACAAAGAATGAAAACTGTTAGTTTTTCAAAACTACAAGTAAACCATGTAAACTTTATAAAAGTAATACTTTTCACCTTTTCGAATTAGTAAAAACTCTTCACTGAATAAAAGTTCATTACATACCCTTCTGTAACAAAAAGGTTACAATAAAACCCATATAAAGATCACATAACATATAAAGGTAACTTGGGACATAAACATACTTATGTGGAATAACCATAAGGTCGACTTCCACACATATCACTTAATGGAATAGCCATTCGGCCAACTTCCATACATACTTAATGGAATATCCATAAGGCCGACTTCCATACCCAATGCATTGGAGGTTATAACGTAACCACCCATCCTAGTATTCATGGCACCACCCGTCATATGGTTTATCATGTAACCACACATAATATTTCCAAGTACCATTATAAAATTATAACACATAAAACCAATATAAATGAATGATAACAATTCCACATTTCAATCACAATATATCATTTAAATATATTGACATAATATAATCCTTTATCAAAACCATTTCAATACCAAAATACATAAAAGATTATATGGTATTTATTTTATTTTAAAAACATTACGGCTTGTTGAGGAAGCCAAAGATCAAATAATACTCGCAGCGTTGGAAAAGGTCATTGTCACCGCGTACGTTAAAAGAAACATTCATTTTTGTCGTTTAGTAAAATGCTTCATAGAAAATGATTCCTTTTGTATAAAAGTAAAAGTCAAAGTGGTTTATACACCGTATAAAATAAATTTCTGTATATAACGAAATATGCCTCAATGAAAAGTGATTGAGACGAAGTCCCTTACAAAGACGATATCCTTGGTTTAAGGATAAATCAATTACATAATTATGTGTGACAAACGAATACACCAAATATAAGTAGATATTATGTGTAAAACAATCAGAGGTTATTCACACATATTCATAGAACGACATATTCAAGGAGTATAAGTTTATCCCAAAGAATAAAATTTGGGTTAAGAAGTTCCCTTGCAAAAATTTGACAGCCTAATGGCATCACTACAAAATTCGGGAAATGAGTTGATGAGAGATAAAAAGGGTATCTCATCACATGGAAATAAAATATAAATCAATAAGGATATAGAAGAACATATCCCAACATAATAGTATGTGAATTAAAAGACATAACAAAATAAGCCTTTTAAAAAGAGGAGGGTGAAAGGTTCCCTTACCGACATGGGTATCTTTCGAAACATACACCCCGTGAAATAAGGACAATACAACATTGATGTAAATAATCCTAAATGAAATTATATTACAAAATAAGTAAAATAATACTCAGTACATACACCACTCGAAGGAAATTGTGGAAAATGTAGCATAAATCACACGGGAATAAAAGTGAGATGGAAAATCCCTTACGAAAACTCGGCAAGCTAACGGCGCCACTTAAAACTTCCAAAAATGGATTGATGAGATAAAATAGGGTCTCTCGTCATATTAAAATAAAATTTACAGAAAGAGTAATATAAAATAACATCCCCCATCATAACAAAGAGAAGCTTAAAAGAAGTAACATAAAGGAGAGTACTTAAAATGAATGAGATAGGTAGATCTCTTACGAAAATTCGGCAACCTAGTGGCGCCACCCAAAACATCCAAAATTGATTGATGAGAGAGAATAGGATTTCTCATCATATGAACATAAAAATTACAATAATATTAATATAAAATAACATCCCAATAACACGAAATATGATCTTTAAAATGAACGACATAAAAGAGTGTACTTAAAAAGAAAGAGAGGAGTATGATCCCTTACCTCGGGTCCGACTTGACTCGATCTTTCATTAACGACCTGAATAATAAACTTGAGTTAATTTCTACTTTCTTAAGAACCGTTTTCAAGTTCATTATTCCTTTTATATAAATTATTGACATGTTTTAAAAATTATGTAATCATTTAAGTTAATAATGTCTGCTTTGTCGATATTTGGTTTTAAGTCAAATGTGGACTTCTTACAATTACATGTTGTTCGTGTGGTAAAAGGTTATCTATATCCAGAATGAAATTCCTGATTTGGATATCATATTTATCATATATATCCAGAAAATACATGTATTTATAATATTACATAATCATTTATAGTTAAGAAATGAAATGCACCGTTCATGGAGACGGTAAGCCGTACGTACGCATGAACGCTACTTTCATTTCTATGTCATATTAATGGAATTAAAACTAAATGAGAGATGTGTATATTTTTAATTCCAGAATTATATTCATCATTTAGATTTATCATACATCATATATATCCATTATATGTACTTATAATAGTACATTACATTTGAGGATAAGAAATGAAATGCACCGTTCATGGAGACGGTAAGCCGTACGTACGCATGAACGCTACTTTCATTTCTATCTCTAACTTTAATGGAAAGAAAACAATAATGATATAAAGGTATATTATAATTACAGTATAATATCATATATAATAACTTTAAATCCATCCTTTATACATCACACATATGGAATTAACGAATCAAATCACTTTGAGGGGCGGTAGTCCGCACTTCCTAAAATGAAGATATCGCGTATAACCATAATGGAAGCCATAAAAGTATGCCACAAATGAAAAATACAGAAGATTAAGTAAAAAATAATAATATTATATATCATATATAAACATAGTGACATCTTAATGGCCACCTTTGAAGGTGTTATATGAGTGTTGAACAATCATCGTTTCGTGAGGCCGAAATTCGCCATCCACAGAAACTGTATGTTCTTTAACCATTATATGAAGGTGTGTGTAAGTGTATCTCGAATACTTATTATAAAAACATCCTAATATATTTAAGATACTAGATTTTTTACAAAAGAAATTAGTAAAAAGAGTTTAGGGGGTTGGAGAAGCAAAATAAAACAAAAGAGCACAAGTGAAGACGTTACCATAAAATTGGGTAACTCCATTTGGTTTGAACCAAAAGGGTTTCTTAAAGAGCTTCCTGCCTAATATAAGGATTCTAGGATGAGGATAGGGATGCGTAGAGACCAAATTATCAGATCTTGTCCGAACAAAAGGCTTGGGAGGTGGGGGCCATTTATAAGAGGAGAGGAGGGGCACTCTTGGAAAAGTATAAAATTTTACTTTATATTCAAATGGTTTTCGGATTTTAATGGTCCCAGATTGATGTGTTTCGAGGATAAGGTAATAAGGGTTCGAAATCCTCCCATCCAAAAGGTTTTTGACATGTGTAGGTCCTTGATTTTTCATTATCTTTCTATTTTATTGAAATCGTTAAATAATGAGGTCATCACTACATCATCATGATGTAATAAAGAATTTAATTTATTTAATGTCTAAAAATTATAAAACAAATACTATGATGTAGGAAATATTTTTAGATTTCCAATTAATATTTATAGTCAAAATTATGACTTGTATAACCACATGTAAAAATTGTTTTAGTATAACAAATCATGTTTTTGACATTTTTATTTTAACTTTAAATAAAAGGCATAAATGTCATTATCATACCCAAGTGGCTCCATGGGGTACCCAAAATGGACCCATGGGTTTTATTGGTCGTTTATAACTCATCCAATAGGGTTAGGACAAGTTTCAATATATTTTCATTTTACTATAATGTCAGTTTTACCTTAAATCGCACTAATTACCTTTAATCGCGATTAATAAAACTTAAAAGTTACTTTTCATCAAAAAAAAATTTCATCCCATTGAACCACATTTTACTTAACAATTAAAATCATTTAAATTTAATTTTTGAAATTCAAATCATAGAAGTGGTAAAGTCCCATTTAAATGAAAAATCTTATTTTGTAACCACCACTTTGTGGTTTCACTATTCATCAAAAATTGGAGATTTTCAGAAAAATACCAAAAATTCACCCTAAGATATATTTGATATTTCTAATTCAAAAATGATGTCTATTTTACCAAATTCATAACATATAAGTTGAATTAATTAATTTTATAATTAATTCCTGTAGTCAGAGTAAATAGGGTGTTTTTATGAAACAATAAGTATCAAAAGATTGAAACTAGTTTAAGTCCAATTTCAAAGTGAAATTAATTCCAATGACCACTATTGGATTAAATGGTAAAAGAATATTCTAATTTTACTAAAAAAACAATCCAAAAGATAATTGAATCATATAAATAAACTAGATTAAAAAGTGGTTTAAAATTAAAATACAACATTTTTCACTATTCATTTAAAAATGAACTTTATCAGAAAGATACCAAAAATTTAAAAAAAGTAAATTCTTATGTCCCTATTCGAAATAAGAAGTTTATTTTGTCAAATATAACACACAAAAATATCAAAAAGTGGATTTAAAATTGGTTCACCTTCAAAAGGCGGTTAATCAACTTTTTAAAGAATATTAGAATGTCTACCATTAAAATTTGATTCATTCGCATTTTTAATCCTCTAAAATTTATTGTAAAGAGTAAAAATATTTGAAAAACATATATAATCATTTTTTAGGTAGTTCTGTTCATTCCCACCATTACATCGGATAGGCATTAACTACTATTTAAAATAATATTATTTTATTATTAGAGTGCAACATATGCTTCCCATGAAACTCGTTGTTGCGTATTGGGTACGCCATCGAGCGTAGCATCCCCTTTAAAGTAATATTAATATTTTATTCACAAATAGTAATAAATATAAAAATTTCATATTCTTTATTTACCTGGGGTGTTACATCCTTCCCCCCTTTTGGGAATTGCGTCCTCGCAATTTTAAAATTGGTCTTGGAAATATCCTTGAATGTCCTACATCAGAACAAGAGTCGGTAAAACAATCACTTAAAAATAAAGAAAGATAAGTACAGAGGTCACCCAAGTTAACACATACTAGGATTCCATGTAGGAAAACATGGACATGGAGGAGAAAACATAGGGTCATGTTCCGATGGAGAGTGATAGAAAACATGTTTAGGAGAAAGTTAACCACAAGAAAATCAAAAACTTGTGATGGGTTAAACGGTATTCGATTCCCCAGTAGGAAAATTTAACAGAAAACATTTTTGTTTTAAGTTACTCTTCATTGAGGAATTTATTTTTGAGCCTAACTAAATCATAATTAAACATACTTACTTGTCACGTAGACTTCCAACTTTTACTAGATTCCTTAATCAAACTCATATTTTCTCCAAAAGACGAGTATTTAGGAAGACTTTTTTTCATTAAGAGTACTATAATCAATTTCTAGAGAATCACCTAATCCAAAAAAGAGAACTATATACTTCTCATGTCTTTAGACTTTTACCAAAACCAAAACCAAAAGGGTTAGTACAAGATCAGATAACCCGGAAAAAGATAACCCTTTATAAAAAGAAAATCTATTCTTAATCTCCAAAATTTTCCCAACAAAATCCAAAGTTCAACAAGGACCATTCGATAAAAAATTTGTCCATAAAATTCTTCAATGTAAACCAAAATAACATTGAATCCGAAATATTTGAAGGATTTAGTCGCATAGTCTTCCAAGGTACAAATTAACACTTATCTCCAAATAACATCAATTACTCTTAAAGTCTCGTATTGAAAAGTAATTAACCTAATCACATATCCTCCATGATAGGTTAATCATTTCCATAGATAACCCAAAATAAAATTTCTATTGATTCCTAAAATCATCTAACTAAAAAGAATTAGTCAAACTAACTAGGGACTTCACGTAGTCTAGTGGTAGACAATAAATACCTGTCACACTTTGGTTGTGGGTTCGATTCTCGCAGCTTTGTCCAACGCGACGGGTTGTCACATGGTCTGCGTGTTGTCCCTTTTCCAAAACTATATAATTTTAAAACATTCCCCAAAACAAGATAAAATCTTCCAAAATGATCACAACATAATTGAACCTCAAGTTTATCTCATGACTTTCATTTTCCAGCATATCATATAATAACCCATAATTACCTCAAAAGTAAGGATCATATAAACTATAATGGTTACCTTTAAAATTATTACCAGAACTTCCACATCGATTGGTCATCTCGTACATGATGCATTATGGAACATACCAAGGTTCAAGTGGTTGATCATGGCTACTTGATAGTTGGTTTAGAACAACCATGAGTTTCCGCATGGAATTCCCCATTTTATCTTGTATCTTAATCAGAGAACTACCACAGTTTCCTTCAAACATGTTGTCTCTTTGGTGCCTGCTAGATCCATCCATTCACTAAAAACATAAATTTCAGTGTGAGTATATCAACAAAACCATCATGTACTAATGAGGAAGATAAACACTAATATATACATACTCATTCACTTTATCTAAAACTAGGACTCTTTCTGAAATCCTAACCATTATGGTAATGTCACTTATGCTTAGAGGATACCATAACCTCAAAAGTTATCTAAACCGACCTTTGATACCAACTATAAGGCCCCGACCTTAAACCTTATTTAATATTTAATTAAATGAATAATTCACTTTGAGGATCTTTTCATGTTTAGAGTTTTAGAGAATTAGGACATAACTATTACATATCAAAAGACTAGAAAGTAGAAACTTTTACTAAGTTTCCATAAAATAAAAACTCTTAAAAAGAAACATGTCAAGTTCCATGTTTTAGGTTACATATCTTTCCCTTGAACCCATCATTGACCCTATTCTACGTTATGTCCCGTGAAAAACATTTCAAAAACCTGGGATGATCATAAAAATCTCATTAAGGGATACACAAAGAATGAAAACTGTTAGTTTTTCAAAACAAAAAGTAAACCATGTATACTTTATCAAAGTAATACTTTTCACCTTTTCGAAGTAGTAAAAAATCTTCACTGAATAAAAGATCATTAATTAACCTTCTATAACCAAACGATTACCATAAAACCCATATAAAGATCACATAACATATAAAGGTAACTTGGGACATAAACATACTTAAGTGGAATAACCATAAGGTCGACTTCCACACATATAACTTAATGGAATAGCCATTCGGCCAACTTCCATATATACTTAATGGCATAGCCATACGGCCCACTTATATACCCAATGCATTGGAGGTTATAATGTAACCACCCGTCCTGGTATTCACGACACCACCTGTCATATGGTTTATCACGTAACCACCCGTAATATGTCCAAGTACCATTATAAAATTATAACACATAAAAAAACATAAAGGAATGATAACATTTCCACATTTAAATCAGAATATATCATTTACATATATTGACATAATAGAATCCTTTATCGAAACCATTTTCAATACAAAAAAAAGAGTATATGGTATTTATTTTATTTTAAAAACATTACGGTTTGTTGAGGAAGCCAAAGATCAAATAATACTCGCGGCGGCGGAAAAGGTCGTTGTCACCGCGTACATTAAAAGAAACATTCCTTTTTGTCGTTTAGTAAAACGCTTCTTAGAAAAAGATTCATTTTGTATAAAAGTAAAAGTCAAAGAGGTTTATACACCGTATAAAAGAATGTTGTGTATAAAACGAAATATGCCTCAATGAAAGGAGATTGAGACGAAGTCCCTTACAAAGACGGTATCCTTGGTTTAAGGATAAATAAATTACATAATTATGTGTGACAAACGAATACACCAAATATAAGTGGATATTAATTGTAAAACAATCAGAGGTTATTCACACATATTCATAGAACAACATATTCAAGGAGTATAAGTTTATCCCAAATAATCAAATTTGGGTTAAGAAGTTCCCTTGCAAAAATTTGCTAGCCTAATGGCGTTACTACAAAATTCATAAAATGAGTTGATGAGAGATAAAAAGGATATCTCATCACATGGAAATAAAATTTAAATCAATAAGGATATAGAAGAACATATACCAACATAATAGTATGTGAATTAAAAGATATAACAAAAGATGTCTTTTAAAAAGAGGAGGGTGAAAGGTTCCCTTACGACATGGGTATCTTTCGAAACATACACCCCGTGAAAGAAGGACAATACAACATTGATTTAAATACTCATAAATGAATGTATATTACACAATTAGTAAAATAATGGGCAGTACATACACCACTCAAAGGAAATTGTGGAAAATGTAGCATAAATCTCACGGGAATAAAAGTGAGATGAAAAATCCTTTATAAAAACTCGGCAGCCTAACGGCGCCACTTAAAACTTCCAAAAATGGATTGATGAGGTCAAATAGGGTCTCTCATAATAATAAAATATAATGTACAGAAAGAGGAATATAAAATAACATCCCCCATCATAACAAAGAGGAGCTTAAAAGAAGTAACATAAAGAAGAGTACTTAAAATGAAAGAGAGAGGTTAGATCTCTTACGAAAATTCGGCAGCCTAACAGCGCCACTCAAAACTTCCAAAATGGATTGATGAGAGTGAATAGGGTATCTCATCATATGAACATAAAAATTACGGTAAGAGTAATATAAAATAACATCCCAATAACATGAAATATGTCCTTTAAAAGTAATGACATAAAAGAGTGTACTAAAAAATAATGAGAGCAGTAGTATCCCTTACCTCGGGTCCGACTTGACTCGATCGTTCTTTAACGTCCTGAATAATAAACTTGAGTTAATTTCTACTTGCATAAGAACCTTTTTCAAGTTAATTATTCCTTTTATATCAATTATTCACATGTTATAAACATTATGTAATCATTTAAGTTAATAATGTTTCTTTTGTCGATATTTGGTTCTTAAGTCCAAAGTGGACTTCTTACAATTACATGTTGTTCGTGTGGTCAAAGGTTCTTTATATCCAGAATGACATTCCTGATTTTGATATCATATATATCATATATATCTAGCATATACATGTATTTATAATATTACATAATCATTTAGAGGCAATTAATTAAATTCACCGTTCATGGAGACAGTAAGCCGTACATACGCATGAACGCTACTTTCATTTCTATGTCATATAAATGGAATTAAAACTAAATGAGAGATGTGTATATTTTTAATTACAGAATTATATTCATCCGTTAGATGTATCATACATCATATATATCCATTATATTTACATATAATAGTATATTAAATTTGGGGATAAGAAATGAAATTCACCGTTCATGGAGACGGTAAGCCGTACGTACGCATGAACGCTACTTTAATTTCTATCTCATAATTTAATGGAAAGAAAACAATAATGATATAAAGGTATATTATAATTCCAGTATAACATCATATATAATAACTTTAAATCCATCCTTTATACATCCCACATATGGCATTAATGAATCAAATCACTTTGAGGGGGCAGTAGTCCGCACTTCCTAAAATGAAGATATCGCGTATACCCATAATGGAAGCCATAAAGGTATTCCACAAATGAAAAATACAGAAGCTTAAGTAAAACATAAAAATATTATATATCATATATAAACATAGTGACATCATAATGTCCACCTTTGAATGTGTTATATGAGTGTTGAACAATCATCGTTTCGTGAGGCAGTAATTTTCCATCCACAGAAACTGTATGTTCTTTAACCATAAGATGAAGGTGTGTGTAATTGTAGCTTTAATACTTATTATAACAAAATACGAGTATATTGAAGATACTGGAGTTGTTACAAAATAAATGAATAAAAAGAGTTTAGGGGGTTGGAGAAGCAAAATAAAACAAAAGAGCACAAGTGAAGACGTTACCTTAAAATTAAGTAACTCCCTTTGGTTTGAACCAAAAGGGTTTCTTGAAGAGATTACTGAAAAGATAAGGCTTCAAGGATTAGGAGAGGGAGTTGGAGAGACAAAATGATCAGATCTTGGCCGATCCAAAGGCTTGAGAGGTGTGGGTAAGGTGGTAGAGGTGAGGGCCTTTTATAAGAGGAGAGGAGGGGCACTTTTGGAAAAGTATAAAATGTTACTTTATTTTCAAATGGTTTTCGGATTTTAATGGTCCCACATTGATGTGTTTCGAGTATAAGGTGATAAGGGTTCTAAATACACCCACACAAAAGGTTTTTGACATGTGTAGGTCCAAGATTTTGCATTATCTTTTCATTTTATTTAAATCATTAAATAATGAGTTCATCGCTGCATCATCATGATGTCATAAATAATTTAATTTATCTAATGTATAAAAATTATAAAATAAATACTATAATGTAGAAATTTTTTTTAGCTTTCCAATTACTATTTATAGTAAAAATTATGACTTGTATAACCACATGTAAAAATTGTTTTAGTAAAACAAATCATGTTTGTGACATTTTTATTTTAACTTTAAATAAAAGGCATAAATGTCATTATCATACCCATGTGGCTCCATGGGGTACCAAAAATCGACCCATGGGTTGTCTTGGTCGGCCATAACTCATTCAATATGGTTAGGACAAGTGTCAATACATTTTCATTTTATTATAATATCATTTTTACCTTAAATCACACGAATTACCTTTAATCGTGATTAATAAAACATAAAAGTTACTTTTCATAAAAAATTATTTTCATCCCGTTGAACCACATTTTACTTAACAATTATAATCATTTAAATTGGATTTTTGAAATTCAAATCACAGAAGTGGTAAAGTCACATTTAAATGAAAAATCAAATTTTGTAACAACCATTTTGTTGTTTCGCTATTCATCAAAAATTGGAGATTTTCAGAAAAATACCAAAAATTACCCTAAGCTATATTTGATATTCCGAATTAAAAAATGATGTCTATTTTACCAAATTCATAACATAAGTATCAAAAGATTGACACTAGTTTAAGTCTAATTTCAAAGGGAAATTAATTCTAATGTCCACTATTGGATTAAATGGTAAAAATATGTTCTAATTTTACTAAAAAAACAATCCAAAAGAAAATCTAATAATATAAATAAACTATATTAAAAAGATGTTTTGAATTAAAATACAACATTTTTCACTATTCATTAAAAAATGAACTTTATTAGAAAGATATCAAAAATTTAAACAAAGTAAATTTTGATGTCCCGATTCTAAATAAGAATTTTATTTTGTCAAATATAACACATAAAATTGTCAAAAAGTGGATTTAAAAGAGGTTCGCCTTCAAAAGGCTGTTAATCGACCTTTTTAAGAATATTAGAATGTCTACGCTTAAAATTGGATTCGTTCGCATTTTTAATACTCTAAAATTTATTGTAAAGAGTAAAAATGTTTGATAAACATATATAATCATTTTGTAGGTAGATCTGTTCATTCCCACCATTACAACGGCTAGGCGTTAACTACTATTTAAAATAATATTATTTTTTTATTAGAGTGCAACGTAAGCTTCCCAAGAAACTCGTTGTTTTGTTTTGGGTATGCCATCGAGCGTAGCATCCCCTTTAAAGTAATATTAATATTTTATTCACAAATATGGATAAATATAAAAATGTCATATTTTTTATTTACCTGGGGTGTTACACCAATCCCATGATATTAGAATAATAAAATATCTAAATACATGGGAATGCCAATAATGAGATCCATGTAAATAGAATCTCTAAAAACATAATTTAGGCTCCAAATTCTTAGAAACATCAAATGGTGTCCTGACGAATCAAGGGACATAACCCATGGTAATCTGAGAGTATATTCTATTCCACAAATACATTGAAATCAAAAAATAACAAATCTATCTACAAATACTTATAGACCTCAAAACAATTATCACTAACCACTCGTGTGATATTTTGTCGTCCATGGATTGTGCCCACTAGTATCTGAAAATAAACACCACACCTAGAGTGTTTTACATTAATAATTTAAAGCTCCCTAAGTGTGTATAATTTGTTCTAAAAAAATTATGAAGAACCATGGTTGATCGAATGACTATACCCTTTATCTATATCCATCATATGGTAGACCATCTCAAAAATTTCATTACATTAATGGGGTACCCACTAGGGTCCCCTAGGTTGTATGAAGATGTTGGTACCAACATGGGGTCCTCCTGGACAATTTTACAATACCTTGGATGGTACCCATTCAAAATTGAAACACATACCTCACTAGGCCTTAATATAAGAATAAATTCATTGGTCAGATGGGGTATACCTCATAAGAAACCTAGTAAGAATAAATCACATTTCAAACTCCATGGTCTTTCAAATATGGCCACCCACCCAACCCATGATTACACTACATCCCACTAGGAAATCCTATCTGCAATTTCACACCCTCCTATACATGGAAGGTATAAGATAAACTACACTAGGGCCTTTAACTATGTTCACATAGTTTTATTTAATTTCACCTCACTCATGTGACCAAATATCCAAATGAAATTCAATATTTGAAGCCACTACCTTCAATGGTTGAGTCATAGTTCTTGTGTAATGGCCCAACATATCTATTTAACTTGGTTCTAATTTTAGAATAATATTTTAGTTAAATAATTAGTTAATCACAAAAAAAAAATTATGTACCAATTATAAATTCCTTGATGTTGATGTTACACATCACAAACACCTTGATAAAAAAAAAACAATTGTGCATGTATCAAAGAAAAAATTAAAATTTTATGTATTTTATACGCATTAATGTGTCATCCAAGATAAAATAACTAGGATAAAAAAACTTTCTATAATCATCCATGACCATTACAATGTCACCATATAGTGACCTAACTCACATGAACCAGTCGAATCGTAACACATGAACTATGTCAAAAACACTAAATAGTTCTTCAATAGACATCCAATGTCTTCTCAGAACAATAACTATGCCAAAGAATCAATACAAAAAATTATATCATTTTTGAGTATTCGATAATATAATAAAATATTCATTGTATGATGTAACCCTGATAGTTCAATTAATAATGACTAACTTACATCATTATGATACCCCACCAAGCTATAATGCATGAATGTTGTGAAGGAATTGTAAGATTTAACTATTCTATAGAGAAAATACTAAATTTCAATATAAAATATAAGTCACAATATTAAATTCATGTAGTGAGGTAGAAGATATGGGAAAATTAGATAGATCCGTACCATAAATCCATTTCGAAAAAACCCTAAAATACATCCTAAATGAAGGGTATTATTGGAAGGGATGTCAAACCCCTTATCATGTAAACAAATCAAGAATAAATGAGAGGGATAACCCATATTAAACATAGGGGTGGTTTGATTTCACCAATACACCCCAACAGATAGCTGGTACTAGGCTATTACTTAGCTTCTGTGCCCATTTAGGCTTCTAAGTGACAAACCAATCCATAGTTGAGCTAGTGGATTTAATGTGGCTAACCAAAGGAAGAAGACTATTGCATTTACCACTATTCCCTTATATAGTGTATCAAATAGCCTATATCTACCATATGGTACTCATTTTATAAGAAAACACCCATTATGAGGTGTCAACACCCGTGGAAGTTCATTCTAAGGCCAAGGTCAAAAATCATGCCATACCTCTATATAAGAAACCCAAATTCATTTCAATGTTTTCATAACCCATTCCTATCTTGTATACACATATGGGAATGTATTTCCATTAGTTTAATGGTTTATTACTAGATTCAATACATTTATTGATTAGGGAAATTATTGACTTTACAATATAACCTTTACCTATAAATATAATTATTACACTCCCAATTATCAAATTTGGAGGGTATTTACCATGATATTTACGTAATATATTCTGATACCCATTTATTTTCAATTTGTTTTTCGTTTAATGATTATTATTTTAAATAATAATGTTTTCATTACATCTTTCCTTTATGAAAGATATTAATGTTTCTTTATTTCCATAGGTTAATTTAAATACGATGATGAATGAATGTATATAGGGAACATATGTATTGATTGTAATGATTAGGTCCTTTATCTCCCACCAAATCATTGATTAAGGTTATGTATCCCATGAGATAAGTATTCATAAGTATGTTATTTGATACCTGTATTAATTGGAACTAATGGTGTGTGTCCTATATCTAATATTTCAAATACTAAATTTTGTTCCATGAAATTTAAATAATTATTTATGATATATTTTTTGTTGGGTATGATTTTATTTGATATATTAATATACCCATATTTTAATTTTATTCTCTCGTATGATATTTTATTTTTATCTATAATAGTTACCTTAATAGAATTTGAGATCACCATATTTTTATGTTTCTATTCCACCGAGATTTAAATATGTGAAAAGTTTGTAATTTCAGAAATAGTATCTTTTATTTACAATTACTTGGATATGTAAAATAATTTTTATGGATTATGTAGTTTCATATATATTATAAGAAAAAATCATTAGTTGGGAAACACATGTGTTCTATTGGTTTATGATAAGACATAACTACTTAATAATATATAATGAAAAGTTCAATGGAATGTATGTAATATAATATTTTATTTAATTCATGTAATTGATTAATTCATATCAGTGGGGTGTTATAGTTCTACTCCACCATACTTTTTTACATTCTTCCCGGTGGAGACATATTACGACAACATGAATATGATTTATGTCCATAATTTTGATGTGATACTATTTCAACTTACAATATATTCTTATTACATGGGGATAATATTTTTACATTGTTTTTTCTCTCTTCATTAGAAGAAGGAGTGGGTTTCTATTCACATTACATTGTCTATATCTTAATAAAGTATTATTTTAAACATGCATAGTTTGACCAAATTTGTTTAAAATGAGGACATCAGATTAGGATATGATATTTTGTATTGGGATACCATTTTCAAAAGACCTAGTAAAATCCTTCTGGATTCAAAAATATTTTTTATAATAATTATTCATCACTTTCATCCCCTTTCAGCTTCCATGCATTTATATTGATAATTTCAAATATAATTTTCTTTTAATATGATTATAAACAAGTGATCTTTAAAAATATTGTCATTTTATGAAACATTCAACTTGATAATTTTAAATCCATTTATTATAGTAATCCCCAATTATAGTTAATTCAATATATTTTCTTGTTTTATTTCTATTCCCTTTCTTCATGAGTTTAAATTATTTCATGAGTTATCTATTATGATCTATAAATGCCTCTAGTTTATATTTCGGAATATATTCCATGTAGGAAATTTCATCATCATAACCATCACTACTTGAATACTTTTAATGTCTTGCTAAATGTGCCAAAAAATTTGTGAATTTGTTATTAGATTCATTATATAATTTTATGCAATTATACAAATTATATTATTCTTCCTTATATCATGGATTTACTGGTTATTCTTATGGAAAACTAATATTGTTTCAGAATTATTTTTATGAATCTTTTGTGTTCTTTACAAATCACTTACTTTAATGATTCTCATGCTCTAAATAAAACTCACTAATTTAAGTTTTTTAGAATGTTAATGGAAAATAAACTAATATCCCCACTGAAGATGAATTTACATAGAAGTTTACCTTGGTATTTTAGCATTCAATTAATATAGTTCCTTTTTATAGTTGAAATGATTCTATTATATTGATCATATTTCTCATAATCACCTTCATGGGAACGTAGTTTAGCTACTACATCATATTTGATCATATTCTCTATTATTAAATAAAATTTCATTTCTTCTATGAATTTATTTTTAAACTCAATATAATTTATTTTTTTTACATTAAATGAGAGTGTTGATTATCTCATCATGGGAAACATTCTCTATATCATATTAAGTATAAATAATTTGATAAAACATGGCTATAATGTCTCACATAAACCAATATGAAATAGTATAGTTTGACAGCAACCAAAAAACCTTTGATATTACAAACAATATCATTAATGTTTCAATATTTTGTCATCTTAATGTATTTAAATTAACTTCTCTATCTTTTTATCGTATATTAATTTAATTAAATGTTTATTTGAAATATTCTTTCATGATTATAACATATTATTTTTATTATTTTTATATCATTCAACATAGTGTACACATGGTCAGATAGTGAATATAGAAACACATTTCATACCATTCAACAATTTTTATTTTATTAATTAATTTTAGTTTTTCACATCAATTAATTAGTAGGAGAACATATTTTACATCATGTGGAACATAAATCTAAGTATAGAAGAATAGGAAGAATAATATTTTACAATCCATGGTAGTTAATTCCATTTAGTTTTCACACACCGAAATAATTAACTAAATTAATATTATTAATCACAAAAAATCAGTTATCTAATAGAGGGAACATTAGTTTTATAATACGTCATGAAATTCCATATGTACAAATGAAAAAATGAGATGAGGGGAAGATTTATTGGCGATATCATTTTAAAATTTCATTTTTTAGAAATATCCATCCCATAAAAATTATGACATAATCCCCTCAAACTATTATTTTAGCCATACTCATTTGAAAAGAAGGATTAAAAACTAAAAGGAACAACTTGTTTTTTTCAAGGCTAAGACCAAATTTGGGTTCCTATTCCTTATTATATTCAACTCCCTCAAATCATTGTATTATCCACTAAATATAATGATTATTTAAAATTTGTTAAGACATATATCATCCTAAATACTTGTTCCTTAGTATCCCAATTCTATATACTCAGAACCTCATTTGTTAAAAAAAGGTCATGAAAAGTGATAATGATCACTTAATGTTTTTTGTTTCATTTGAATATGATAAATATGGTTTACTTGAGCCAACATGATACATAGTTCCGAATGAACTTGGATTTATCAAGAAAATAAACACTAATAATTTCAATTAGTGGTCCATATAATTCTTTATAACAATATAAAAATTATTCAATTGAGTTTTTTTCTTATTATGATTTGTCTGAAAATAATATCATATGGGGATTGATTTTTTTTATATAAAAAACCATATATCTATTATTTCCAAAACACTTATATTCTTTTCAAATTCTTAATCTCAAAAATTTCTTAAGAAAATTACCTCTTTCATTATGAAATGACTTTTCATGTGATACAGTGCATTAATTACACACATGCTTTTTATATACATAAAATGTTATATAATAATGTGTCTCTATCCATTGAAAAGAATGAATGATGATAATTATACTATTTTTTCTTTCAATATCATTCATTAATATATTAATTAAATGTTTTATTAGTGGTTTTATCCCTCATGTTGTAATGGAAAATAACATTACTACACTTATATTTTTTGTTATGCACATAACATAATCAAATTAATTTTCATTGAATGGACGAGTCTTAATTTCAATTCGTATTTAAATATCTCACAATAAGGATAAGAAAATTAGTCTCCACAAATTACATTTTATTGTCTAAAATTATAGTGAGAATTAAATACTTATATCACAACTAACATAAAAAAATCAACTTCATGAAATATCCCATACATTAAGAACACTTAAATTAAATCACTATATTATTTGAAATTAATTTTAAGAACAAAATATAAACAATGAATCATCACACTAACATCTAAATTGTTTTTTTTTAAATAAATCTATGTTATATTTATTTCTTTTAATCCATTTGATATGACGTTTTGAATTATCCTTCACTAAATTTGTATCACTAATTTTTCAAACTGCTTAAATGATAATCTAGTTGTGATATTCTAGACACTAACGATCAACATGAAAATTATTTTATTTGAAACACATAAGAATATTCAAATTTTCGAAACTTGAGTTTTCAATAAATAATTATTTGTATATCAGATAGATCTCATCATATAGCTCAATTTAATTACAAGTCAATAAAACTGAAAATTCCAAAATGAAAATAATATATTCAAGACCACCACACTAAGATTTACATATTTAGTGTTTTTGTAAATGATATCCATTAAAAAAATTAACATTCATAAAGAGAAAATATAGTACAGAACAAGATTATCGTAAAATATTGTAATTGAAAAAATGTGGATAACTAATTTTACATGCATGATTTATTTCATAATATAATTTACAAACATTGGACTAGAAAGATAAATATAAATTTTTGGATTATCATGTATGTGAATATACATATAATGAAATTAAACATTCAATATATTTATTCTACATTACTATCATGCAATCACAAAACATTTTCAAATCATCACAGGGAAACTCAAAATCATCTAAAAACATCCAAAATCATCACATAAACTTCAAATACTTATTTCATGATCCTAAAAAATTATGATAAAAAATTTAAACCAATAGAAAATTCAAAAGAAACTCTATGGTTAATTCATAACTCATACAATAAATAAACTTAATTTTATTATTTTAATATAAAAATTAAAAAATTCTGAATATTCATGTTATAATTGAAAATAATTTAAGGGAAATCAAAATAATGACTACAAAAAAGATAAATGGATATTTTGGCTTACCATGGTCCTTTAAAATTACCATGAATGATAAAAACACTATAAATTTAAAAAAAACAGTCAAAAATATATATAAAAAGAAATATAACTAAAATTCAAAAAACATGTCAGTGTATAATAAATGAAATAATAGGTTTTTAAATAAAGTATAATGATTATTCGAAATATATATTACCATATATGATTATAAATGATAGTTGAAGTGTTATACTGGCCAATGATAATAGAGAATTCCAAAAAAATAATTTTTTTGAAAGAATAAATATAATTAAAAATAACAGTTATAGATATATAAAAGTAATTCGAAAAAATTATAACAAAAACTAATAATTTTCAATTTAAACAAGGTCTATTTTAGTATATTTATTTAAACAATAATTTTATTATAAAAAATAAAAAACTATTTTTGATTATTGTTTTGAAAAAAATTATAATAATTAACTATGAGTCATATAATAACTAAGGTTAATAACAAATAATAATGTTATCAGTATTAAAAAAATTATTATTTATTTGAAATAAAATATTATTCTCATGTATATATGGTTTTATATAAATGTTAAATTTACTATATTTAAGATCATAATTTTTTATTATTTACATAAATATTTAAATAATCACCTTGAAATTATATTTGCGTGAAATTTGTAATTTTTTAATTTTTTTTGAATATTGAAAATAGTTTTTTACTAATAGAGTAAAATTTACAAAATTTTCATGATATAAATATGACTAAGTAATTAATAAAACATTTAATCCTGTATAAATTTTTTTTGTGGAGTTAAATATTTCATCTACATTTTTTTTATATTTCAAAAAAGTATATTTTATATTTTAATGACTATGATATGTTTTATTGAAATAAAATATTATTTTTGACTTTTTATATTTAATAAAATATTCTGAAGGATCAATTATATTTTATAAGGGGTTGAGTGCAACATAAACCACATTAATTTAATCATTAACCATCAAAATTAATACTAGTTGATAGTTTTTATAGTCTTCTAATCTAAATAAAAACATCTAACACATTACTTTAAATTACCCCTCCCATTTTTCTATATAAATTCCTCTCCTTTATATAAGGACTCAACCATAAACCATTACATAATTATGAATTAAATGAATAATTCACATTGAGGACCTTTTCAGGTTTATAGTTTTAGAGTGTTAAGCTGTAACTATTACATTACATCGCAAAAATTTCAAAGTAGAGACATCTACTCGGTATCCATTTTTTAATAAAATAAAAACTCTTGAAAATATAAGTCCGGACCAGTTCCATGTTTTCGATAGCATGAATTTCCCTTCATCCCAATGTTGACATTATTCATAATTAAGTCCTTTGAAAAACATTTTGAAACATGGGATGAGAAAAAAAAAGCTCAGTAAGGTTTATAAAACAATGAATGAAAACATTAGTTTATCAATACAGACATAAAAAAATATCTTTAACATCGCTAATGAAAACATAATATTTATGAATAACAAATTGAAATCATAAATCATAAAGGTAACTTGTGGAATCCATATCATACTTACATTGAATCATATATTTATTTATAATAGTAAATAATATTTGGAGATATGAAACGAAATGCACGGTTCATGGAGTAGATAAGTCGTATGTATACATCAACGCTACTTTCATTTCTATTTCGTAATTTAATGTAATGAAAACATAATAATAAATAGGTATATTTCAATTCCATTATAATATCATATATTATTTCATTAACTCTATTTTTATATGATCTATGTAAGGCATGAATGATTCATATCACTTTGAGGGGTGGTAGTCCGCACTTCCTCAAATGAGATTATCATATCTACCCACTATGGAAACAATAATGTTATTATATAAATGAAAAATACATAAGCATAGAAACAATAAAAATTTAACATATATCACTTACAAATACCGTTTCATCTTAACGACCACCATAATAGGTTATAGGAGATAATTGAACAATAATCGTTTCGTGAGGCGTTAGTTCGTCATCTACAGAAACAGTATGTTCTTTACCCATTAGACGTAGGTGTGTGTAAGTTTAGTTTTAATCTATATAATATCAATAACCTATTATATTTAATATACTAGTGTGGTTATAAAATAATGTATTAAAAATATTTTATGGTGTTGGAGAAGGAAAATAAAACAAAAGAACTTAGGAGATGACATTTCCCTTAAATCATGTATCTCTTTTTGGTTTGAACCAAAATGATTACTTGAATTTCCTTATGCCTAAGGGAAGGAGTCTATGAGAAGTATGTGTATGTAGGGAGATTAATTGGGTAGAGTTAGGATGATCCAAGAGGCTTGAGAGTTGTATGTAATGGGCTAGAGGTGAGGGATTTTTATAAGGGGTGGGGAGGGGCCTTTTAAGAATGTGTGAAAATAATATTTTATAAAATATTGATTTTAAGTTTTTAAATGTCCAAAAATTATTAAATTAGAAGATAAGATGACTCACGGTATAAATAAAATCATCCAATTAGAATTGGATAGGTATTGGATATTATTTTTATCATTATAATCTTATTTATATAAATCATTTATTAATGAGGTAAACATTGCGTCATTATTTTGTCATAAATAGTTTAATTTATTTGGGGTCTAAAAATTATAAAAAAATATCATGATTTAGGAAATCATTTTATCTTTCCAAATAATACTTAAATTATAAAATATAACTTATATAACCCCTTGTAAAAATTGATTTACAAAAAAAATATTATTTTATGTCATTATTGACTTTACTTTAAGTTAAATAAAATAATGTGTCATTATCACTCCCAAGTGGCCACATGGGGTCCTAAAATAGACCCATGGATGACCATGGTCGGATTTATAACACCCAATATGATTAATACACATGTTGGGATAATTTAATATTATTTTTTTACCCTTTATTACCTCATTTACCTTTTAACAATGGTAAATAAAATATTTACTAAAGTAAATATTCATAATGCCTAAAAATAAAAGGAACCTATTTACAAAACTGGGACCTCTTGATTCCAAATATGGAATCCATTTTTCCAATTTAAAAAAACTGAAGTGGCAAAAATTAATTTAAAATTAATTCTCACGGTCAAAATAAAAAACATGTTTTTAAGAAATAACTATCAAAAGATTGACAATTGTTTATGTAAAATTTAAATTTGAAATTACTTCCAATGTCCAACATTGGATTAAATGGTAAAAATATATTCTAATTACACATTAAAACCAATTAAAAGCATAATATTTCCATATAAATAAATTATATTAAAAGGCATATTTGAATAAAAATACAGTATTTTTCACTGTTAATTAATAAAATGAACTTTATCAAAAAAATAACAAAATTTCCTCCCAGTTATATTTTTATTTATTGACCCAAAATAATACTATTTTTTGGTTAAATAGATCATATAAATGTGACAAAACTAGATTTAAAAATATTTATCCCTCAAAAGGCATTAAATTGATCTTTTAATAAATATTATTGTATTTATGCTTTAAATCGTATTCATTAACATTTTATGCCTCCAAATTATATTTGATAAATGTAAAAACATTTAGCAAACATGTATAATCATATTTTAGTTAGTTATATTCAATTATACCAATAAAAAAACTATTCATTAACTACCACTTAACTTAATAATATTATATTATTAGTGTGCAACGTAAGATTTCAATGAAATCTGTTCTTGCATATCGGGTACGTTATCAAACTTATCATCCCCATTAACGTAAAAGTTATAATTAATTAAAAAATATTTAAAAATATGAAAAATTACATATTCCTTTATTTTCCAGGGATGTTACATCTTTCCCCCTTCTGGAAATTGTGTCCTCACAATTTTATTCACTTATCGAATAAATGGGGGTATTTATCCCTCATAGAATTTCAGATTCCCATGTTGCCTCTTCAACCATATGGTTTTTCAACAAAAACATTATCTGATGAATTACCTTCTTCTACAATACATGCTCTATTCATTCAAGAATTTGGATAGTTGTTCCCCATAAAAGATATTCTCATCCAAATGAACTACCTCTGGGCTCAAAACATGAGATGGATCTGGAATATTTTTTCTCAAAATTGATACAATAAAAACACTGTGTACCTGGGAAAAAATTGGAGGTAAATCCAAACTATACGCAACAGGTCCATCTTTCTCCAGGATTTCATAAGGTCCATTGAACCTGGGAATCAACTTTATCTACTTACCATAATCCATCAAACACTTTCATGAAGAAATATTGGGAAAGACATGATCACTTACCTCGAAAGATAGATCATTCTCTAGTTATCTGCATAAATTTTCGGCCAACTCTATGTCGTTCTAATGTGCTTCTGAACCAAATAAACATTATCTACAATATCTTATACCTATTATGGTCCCATCATCTTTCTTTCCCCTACATCAACCCAATAGTATGGCGTTCGACATCGCTTCCCATATAATTTGTCATAGCACATCCCCTAGGGCCCATGTCGTGACTACCCTAAGCCCTCCTAATATAGGTCAGAGGGTTGGAGACTAGCACCGAAAGGTATATTCCATAATACTGGGAATGCATTTCCACTATATCCTATAAACACACAGAACCAAGGACACGACATATTATGAACACAAGTAAACTGTATAGATGAAATAGTGTGCACAGTATGTAAAAGATTCCATAATACAAGCCCAACAAAAAAGTACAAGAAAAATTAAAGTACAAGTAAAACTGGGAAGTACAAGTTAACATAACAGCTTCAGTGAACACCCACCAAGGATCCTACATGAAGGGTAGATATAGTTGTCTAATAGTCATCTTTGTAGTACGCCTCGTCTAAGTTCCACCTCTGAGGTACCTCCAGTTCTGGTACCCTTGTCCTTAGTTAGCACTATCTATCATCTACACCAAACACAACAAGGTGTGGGCGTAGACCATGCATGGGTGAGTATAACGATAATTAGTAGGGAACCTCAGTCCCCCGAAGGTCTCTCATAATCTGAACAGGATAAACCACAAATCATTAATACAACAATCAACCCTACATAGGTATATGCCTAAGTTATCAAGTATACCCATCTCATTCATGAAGAAACATAAGGCCTAACTCCTTATCTCAAAGCTCAAAATTTCCAGGATGAAAAGAATACCATGATGGTTACCCCACAAACATATGTAACATAGAGGTAACACCACACAGAAGAATGCCAGAAAGGTATCACCATGAAGGAATGTACTACACTGGTAATCCACATAGAAGAATATCACAATGTAATCACAACGAAGGTAAGTACCACATAGGTACGCCACACATAAGAATTTCACAAAGGTATCACCACGGAGGAAAGTACCACACATGTATGCCACACATAAGAATACCAAAAAGGTATCACCACGATGGTATGTACCACACATGTATGCCACAGAGAAGAATACCACAGAGATATCACCATGAAGGAAAGTAACACACAATTATGCAACAAAGATGAATACCACAATGGTTTCACCACGAAGAAATGTACCACACAGGTATTCCATATATAAGAGTACCAAAAAGTATTCACCATAGAGGAATTTACCAAAATGGTGTGCCACACAGAATAATACCACAATGGTTTCACCATGAGGAAAAGTACTACAATGGTACCCCACACAGAAGAATACCACAAGGTATCACCACGAAGGTAAGGACTCTTCTCACACCAGGTATAACATAGGTACAATAGAAGAGATGATTATATGTAAATACTAAATCATCTTAGTCTATTACTAGGTAGAACCACGTAGGATCCTAAATCATCAGACCTAGTTGAGATCCTAGAAATTCATCAGACCCACACTTGATCCTTTTATTTCATACCCACATTGGATCCTAGTACATCATCAAACCCACACATGATCCTAGTACAGACCCACAAAGGATCCCTTTCTCATGATATAGCGAGCAACAGGGTTCCCGCACAAAGCTCGCATGATTCCGGGAGGATCTGATCCTCCAGTTATAGGTCAATAGTCCAACTTCAATGTAGTCCCATGAATAAGTACCCCAATGTTCGGCCATGAAAAAGGGGTCCTAACGCATTAGACAGTGCATGAATCAGATGTTCGGTCTGTACGTTATTTGCCTTTTTGTCTCAAGGGCCTAGTTGGATTTGCATTTGATTTAACCTAGAAATACCCCAACATTACCCAAAGCTCATTTGGTGTATTCAAAAAGGTCCATATTTCTCCATGTATTTTGGATCATCTGACGGTTCCTCAAATGGACATGCGTAGCTCAAGATATGATTGAAAGAGAGAAAATGTGTTGAAGTTGGTCTGGATCGGGTCCAACCCGTCCCGACTTTCCTTGGGGTGACCCGACCTAGTTCGGGTTGACACGATCCAATGTTTCATGCCTTGCCGACCGGACAATGCCTTCCCATGGTGATGTGGCCAGCTCGGCTTACGGTGTGACGGCTGGCTCTACTGGCCACCCACCCTTTGCTGTCACGTCACAAAGTCACGACTCTCACTCACCGGGCAGCACAGACGCACACTGCCATCCCCTTTGTGTTGCCCGCCGCGACACTTCACCGACCCACGCTCCTCCATCACGTTCAGATATAGTGTCGACCACTATTCCCAATCCTCGTAGCTGTCGGTCTCCATCCTCCTCCATCGCGAAGGAGACATCAAGAATCACACTTAATTGTGGAGAGATCGAGTCATGTTTGTTTGGACCGCACCCTTTATGTTATTGCAGTAGGAAGCGGATCAATGATTCATTAATCACGAAGAACATAAAGAATGGGTAAGGGGGTATAAATCAACAATAAAACCTACATGATACCCTACAACAACCTCCCGCAATGAAGTACAAATCACATGATAACCTGTTAGTCGATTGAACTACGTTTTTTGTATAAATTCATTAATGGGGAAGAGGAAATCAAAAAAAAAACGAAAAAACCCCCTACCTCGAATGTCGGAGAATCGTCTACGCTTACCGGTGGACCGTATTCTTAGTTCATGTGAGCAGCTCCCAAAGACGCCACTCGCACGTCACCCATTGGTTGTTCGATGTCATCTGTCACCTCTCGTTGGGTCAACATCGTGTTCTAAGTGACGGGCATCACAGAACTTTACCATAGCTTCATCACTTGGTTAAGTCATGCCAAATCTTCCCCCCAAGCTCCGTATAAAAAGGAGAGGGGGAGGGTAAGTAAAGGTCATTGAATTTATGAAGGCTCATTTAATATGAACCTTCCTAAATTCCAACAACGATGTTACATAGTATTCGAAAATCAATCCATCTAATTTACGTTGGCACCATTAAATGTGAGGTTTCCCAAGGGAATCCCACATATTAAATAGGGGTTCGGGTGTTCCCCACCACCAAGAATTTAAATGGGAGGATAAAATAAAATAAAAATTTGTTCTTTATTTTGTTATTATTTCCATGAAAAACAAGAAAACTAACTTTCAACCTGGACCAATTGTGGTCAAGGTGAACGTCTCCTTAAGTGAATATTGACACTACAAGTTCAACTATTTCCCCATATTTCAATTCCATGAATCGGTTCAAAAGTTACAAAACGACGCTTGGGTGTTTACTAAACATACTCAAAAAAGTTGGGAAAATTATTGACAGTCACCCTCGAACCACACCGGTAGAGGTTAGGATCTTCCCATTTGAAACATGCCCCAAAGAATCCAACGGTACTCTTAGATTTCCAATATGAGTTACCATTAAAACGTTATGGATTTTAAAATAAAATAATTGTCACTAACTAATTTTATTTATGGCCAAAAACGAAATTTTACTAGTGCCCCGTGCTGACCAATGTTAGTATCTGGATAAAGAGATAATACACTCACAAGTTCAGCGGTTGTCAAGGATTTTCAATCCGAATTACCATTTGTGTGTCATAAGAATTTGAAAAATAAAATAATTTATTTAATTATTTTATTCACGATTATTCCATTTTTGGGTTTTCTCATAGGAGGCCCACACCGACTAAACTTAATCTGTGTTTAGGGTCAACCCACCATTCAGAACGCAACGGTACCCTCAGATTTCTGATCCAAGTTACAATTTACGTTTTATTACACTTTTTCTAGAAAACTACTTATGCACGCTAATTAAAATGTAACAAAACATTGACAAATCATTCTGGGAACTCCGGGCCTCAGAATCTCACTCCGTCAGATTTCGCGGTCTCAAAATAATTCCATATAATAAAAAAAATTATATGGAGTTTTCGGGATATTACATTCCCCCAACATTAGGGCATTTCTTACATGAAAGCCACAATGAAGGAAAAACAACCCAAAGACGGTATTTAGCATGAATCGGAGCCTCCCACTTCCATTTTCTCTCCTAGAGATCTCGTACTGCCAGCGTAGGCACCCCAAAGTTATTGATACCCCACGAAGGTCCCGATCCGTTCTATCCTCAATTTCCACAGGAACCTCCGAAAACATCGTCCCATCGTAGATGTCTAGCTCGACATAGTCGATGATGTGAGATAGGTCAAGCATGTATCTTTTTAGTTGATATACATAGAGAAATTCATGCAATCTAGGCAACTGAGGTGGAAGAGATAAGTGGTAATCCACCTCGCCAACTCTTTTGAGGACCTGAAAGGGTCTGATGATCCTCGAAGATAACATTCCTCCCCAGCCAAATCTCCTAAAACCTTGTTGGTGTGAGACCTGTAGGAATACGTAATCCACCTCCTGGAACTCCATGGGATTCCGTATCATTTTGGAATAATAAATTTTCCAACACAATCCAGTCTTGACTTGCTAATAAGTGAGACATCGTGATAAAAACTCTACCCTTGCATTCTTCATCTCTAACCACCCATACTGATGCTGGAGGTCCTGGTACATCTTCACCACACCAAGATGTACCACCAGTAGGGTTACTTGGAAATCCCTCAAGACCTCCTCCCTAAATGCCACTTGTACCATGGTACGTCCTCTAAAGAGGACGACGTGATCCCCACCATCATGAAAATCCATCATGTGCCTACCCTAAGAATAGATGACCACGTTGAGCCTCACAGTAAATGCCGCCATGTTGCACCTCCATAACTCACTGAAGGAGTGGTGGAGTGACTATCATATAATGAAGATAATATTATCTATCTCGATCCATGTAAGATATTTGAAAAGCAGGTAGGTGCTCTGTAACTCACTTAGAAAATACAGGCCAGACCTCCAACTGAGTTCATCTGCTACCACTTACCCCTTCCTTGGAGTATAGATCATCTCAAAGTCATAGTCAAGGATAAACATTAGAAACTCCATTAGGATCTGAAAACTGATAACACTTACTACCACAACGGTAAGGTTGGCCAACTCAAGAGTGATCAGTTGCACCCACCTATTCATGAGTTTCTCTTGTGCTGCACAGGTTTCCTTTTCCATTGACTAATGAATACCTCACCCCAAAATTATAGATAAACCACAACCTTTTTTCCTAATAATTTCAATTTGTGTATGAACTGTGGATGCCCAATATATTCGAAAACTAACATCATAAGGCCTCAACGCTGCCACTAAGAGGTTCCAACCGAAACTCTTGCCTCAGGGGTCAGATCACACTATCGGTGTAAGTGTGATTATCGAGTCTCCTCCCAAAGTTATCTCTATATGTGAGAGTCAATTCAATGGTTTAACAGGAAAATCTAGGTCTTGGACAAGATATGTTGAAAGAAGGAATGATTTATTCCTATGTCTATTGATACAACAACTAGCAGTAGACACAAAGCATACCTCGAATCATTCCTAGAGCCCTTGGCTCACACCCCTTGACCGCATGCAGCTACTCTCTTCCCCTATCTTCCAGAAAACTAAGCCTGGTGGGGACCACAAAAAGGGGTATGGTTGTAACATGATGAAAAGTACACCACCTCATGATGCTCTCCTATCTCTTCTTCAATGTCTGATGCCCTGTAGATTTATTTGTCCCTAACACTTCTTCGTCTCAAAACATTTTACATGCCCATGTCACTGAGACTGGCGCTACTTTTTTTCTTTCCCACTACTAACATTCACTGGATGTATCCACTCAGCCAAAGAATATTCAACCACAAAGCTACTCTCTATCATCCCAACATAAGTTGGAATGCATAAAAGAATTGTGTTGGCTCGGACGTCATTAAAAACAATGCACTCGAATGTACGATCCTCGATGCCCTGATCGTATCGTATTCATCGCGTACCAAGAATGATTAGTACACCTCTATGAATACTCAACTACCAAAATATCATCCTACCGAAGATATAAAAACTAACGAGAACTCTTATCCATCTATTTAAGCCAGACCTCAGCCGCTTGTGAGTCGGGATCGCCTTGGAACCTAAGGGGTATTTGATACTGAATCATGTGTATGGAAGGAATCCTATATGTGTCCTATTCCGGTACTGCCAGTCGTAACTACGGACTTACAAGCAATGATATAGCTGACACACTACCCAAATGTACTATCTCAGGTAATGGTCCGCGTAACAAAGCCTCTTCACAATTAGGACCATCCTCATTGTCACCAACTGAAATTGACTAGTATTTGAGATCACCATATAGTATACTGGTGTCTCTTCTAGGCAAAATACTCAAGAAACTGCCTCCAACCAGCCCTCAAAAGTGTGGGAATCTGTCTCACATCAAAACCTCAGAGGCCACTACTACTGGAACTCTTTCAATGTGATTATTCGGCGTGCACCATCTTCCAGTTCATCTGGAGGTCACTGCTTCCCAATGGGTGTTAGTGCTATTGGCACACCACCCGAATGTGCAAATATAGAAATAGGGCCCTGCACTGGAGCCTCGTATCTCGGTGAGCCATCATCATGTACTATCTCAGGAATCCTAACTGGATTTCTACACAGAGTCATCCTGATAAAGAATAGGTTTACCATGGTCAATATGTTATACCTAGTGAGGTGAATCAAGAAAACAAAAGAAAATTTTTCAAAACACACATGCAATAAGTGTTTTCGTGCATTGGGTCAGAAATCAGAAGTCAGGGTCCTAGAGTACGGATAGGTCGGTCTCTGCACCAACACGAGATATCCTAAACTGATAAACACACTCACTATACTTATCACTATTTCCGTTAAAAAATTTAGAGTCCAATGTTCTATGGTATAACCTCCCTCTGATAACAATTTTTCATGACCCGTCCCTTGGGGCCCAGCCATGACTACCCCAAAACCGCCTTCCATAGGCTAGGGGATGGCGACTAGCACCAAATGGAATATTCCCTAATACTAGGAAGGCATTAACATTATATCATATAAACACACACAACCACGAACACATCGTGATCCAATAACAAGTAAACTGTATAGAATAAAGATTGTGTACAGAAAGTAAAAAGGGCCAAAATACAAGCCCAACTAGAACGTACTGGAAAACTGAATGTACAAGTAAAACTGAGAAGTATAAGTAAACTGAACAGCTTCAATGAACACCTTCCAATGATCTTACCTAAATGGTATGTACATCTCTCGAATGAACATCTTTTCAGCACACCTTTTCTATGGTCCACCATTGAGCTTACTCCAGTCCTAGTACCCCTGTCCTTAGTCAGTGTTGTCTGTCGTCTGCACCAAACACAACATGGTGCGGGAATAGCCCGTGCCAGGGTGAGTATAAAGATACTCAGTAGGGACCCTGAGACCCCCTATGGTCTCTCAAAATCTACCAAGGATAAACCAAAATGAATTGAAACAACACTAAACCTTACATTGGTATATGACTATACATATACCTAAGTTATCATGTATTCTCATCTCATTAATGAGGAAACACAAGGCCCAACTCATTACCTCAAAGCTCAAATGTACCACGAATGAAAGAATACCATAAAGGTAACACCACAATGGTAAGTACCACAATGGTAAGACCAGAAAAAATAATAACCCAAAGGGATCACCACTAAGGAATGTACCAGTCACGTACACCACACAGAATAATTCCACAGAGTTATCCCCAAAAAGGTATATACAACACTGATACACCACACAGAAGAATACCACAATTATATCACCATGAAAAAAGTATCACACAGGTATTCCACATAGAAGAATAACCTAAAAGTATCTCCAAAAAGGAACGTACCACACAAGTACGCCACGCATAATATTACATAAAAGGTATCACAATGATGGAAAGTAACACATTGGTATGTCACACAGAAGAATACCAAAAATTTATCACCACAAAGGAAAGTAAAAAAATGGTATGCCACATAGAAGAATACCACAATGGTTTCACCACGAAGGAATATACCACAAATGTATACCACAAAGAAGAATACCACAAGCTATCATCATGAAGGTATGTACCACATAGGTACGCCACACAGAAGAATACCAAAAAGGTTTCACCATAAATGAATGTACCACAAAGGTACACCACACAGAAAAATCCCACAAGGAATCACCGCGAAGGTAAGGACTCAACTCACACCATGTATAACTTAGATAAAATAGTAGAGATGATTAGATGTAACTACTAAATAATCTTACTCCATTAAGAGGAAGACCCACGTAGGAACTTAAATCATCAGACTTACAAAAGATCCTAGTACAACATCCCACCCACATAAGATCTTAGTACAACAGATGCACATAAGACCATAGTACAACATCACACCCCAACAAGATCCATGTACATAATAACCACATAGTATCCTAGTACATCATCATACCCACACAAGATCCTAGTATAGAAGACTCACACATTATCCTAGTACATACCCACAATGTATCCCTTTCTCATGTTACATCCAGCTACATGTTTCCCGCACTAATTTCACTTGATTCTGGGAGGATCCACTCCAAAAGACACTTTTCAATTATCTAACTGCCAAAAATTCCCACAAAGAAGTATCCCAAAGGTCCACCATGAAAAAGGGGTTCTAACGCAACATATTGTGTGTCAATCGGACGTCTGGTCTGTATGTTATTGGCCTTTTGGTCCCGTGGGCCAAGTTGGATTCGTGATTGATCTAACCTGGTCATACAACAACATTACCCAAAACTAAATTGGGGTATACCAAAAGGTTTTTCTCACTCCACGGTTTCTGTAGATACTGGAGTTTTGTCAAACTGACGCCCATACCTCATGAAATGGCTGAAAGAGTGAAAAAGGGTCGAAGTGGGTTCGGGTCCAGTCCGACCCAGTCGGCCCAGCCTGCTGGGTCTAGCCTGGCCAGACCAACGATATGGCGGTATGCGGTAAGATGGCCTACCATTTATGGGAAGACTTCCCTCTTCCTTCTACACACTGCACGTCGTATTTTGTGCCTTCATTGGTGGTCGGATCGGCTGACCACCCTCCATTCATCGTCGCGGCTCTCGCTCGCTGGGCGGCGCGGACGAACGCTGTTGTCTCCTTTTATAGGAAGGTATGAAGTATCCTATTATACTCTATACCAATATTATGATCGTAAAAGTACAAAATATGAACAATATAAAAGAGGGGGGAGGGGTGAATTGTACACTTAAAAATTTCTTAAGGAAATTTTGTATAAACAAAATTCACAACACCTCTAATGAGAAATGAAATTTTTAAAGAAATATAACATTAATAAGTATAAATATTAAGAAAAGTTTCATAAAGAGATTCTACCAGAAGGTGTATAGAATTTCTTACAATCAAATATACAAGGTAGAACGTTTATACAAGATGAAAACTTCATAACTTTTACAAAGCAGCAGAAAATTATAATCTTCTTTTAACCCAAATAGGAGGGTATCAAACAACCTTAGATAAAGGTCCATTATTTTATACTTACAAGAAAGTACATCTTATCCAATCCTAGGTAATCCCTCAATCCTAAGATCGGTATATCAATTTCTATCATTGTAAGTCCTCGATATGTAAGAAAATCGGCTCCTCTGAATTCACAACCCGATGTCTCTAATTTAAAACAAACCTCACCTCTGCACGAAGAAATTTTGCATGAAGAAAAGTTTGAACAAGCCGTCCAAAATTTCTGCAAGAAGCCTGCAAGTTTATAAGAGCCCCTCACATTAGATCTATTCACTTTTAGAGAGATGAACTCCAAAATGAACGTTTTTGATCTCGTGAACTTGTAAACTGCTGAACTATTGAACTTCTCTGGATCTCATCATATGAGGTCCTATTTAATGGTTTCAAAATTCTATTTGTTGGTTCCACTCCAATGGTCATATTTCCTTAAATTTCGGAGGGACCCAGACACATGGAAAACATAAAAAGGTTAGTTTATAAAAGAAACAACGACGTCATTTTATATAACTAAAAATGATTATAATGATATTACACCTTGATTGTAAGAAACATTAAATCTGATAAAAATTGCAATGATATGAGAAAAATTATACGATTCAGAATTCTAAGAATATAAATCATTGAATAATAAATTCTGGAATTATAAAATTCGGAATGGATTTTCATAAAATTTATATGAGTAATGTGTATGAAAATATTTTATGAAAACGTGGTTTTACAAATTTCAGAACATGTATCACGATTGATGATATGAAAAAAATATCTAGTATCAAATTATAGAAGACAGTGCGTAATAAAATTATCGGTACTAGTTTATTATTCTTCAGTATAGTTATCATAAGAAATGGTATCACTATCTCTAATAAAAATGGAATTTAGAAAATATCCTTTAGAAATTTGAAATTTAAAGTTTTGGTATAGAAATCCTGGAATTGAAATCATCGACATTTAAATATGTATGAAATTAAACTCTCAGTATAAGAAATTCGGTATAGGGATTTCTAGTATCTATATGAAAAATATATTTTAAGGAACTTCAATACTTATAACCAGGAATTTGGCATTTTATTACTTTTAGAAAACCAAAATACGGGAAATCTAATTATAAGGAAAATATGATATTGGATATCATTCAAGATGAAAATTAGTATCATAGTGAAAACAGAGATCAGGAAATAGTGACTTATGGAATTCCGGTATAGTATAACCATGAACCAAAAATTCAGAACCTGAAGAAATATTCTAGTATGGTAAAACAAATTTCTAAAAACCTTAATAAATATATATTTAACTCAAAAGACTACTGATATTTTGGTTATAAGGAAATTTATGTAAGTGTAAGGAAATATATGAAAGTGTAAAGAAAATATATTTACAAAGAATGTGTTCGTGATTTTCAAAATAAGCTCTTAATGAATGGAGAGATCTTATATACCTAATAATCTCCCCATTTCTGGAAATCACAAACAACTTTGAAAATTTTGACAATGGAACGAAATGAATACTTAATGTTAGAAATACTTATCTCCCCCTTACATGTATGACATTGGGTAAATTATTCTTCCCTTATGTAGAAGTTAGTAGAGTACAAAAATATCCCACTCAGATATATATTCTTCTATTTAGAGAGACTCACCCTTAGATGTAGAACTCTTCTTTATAGATTAATGTTAGGAAATTTATTTTTCCTTTGATTTTACTATTAGGAAATTTTTCCCTTATAAATTTTTCTTCATTTAACATATATCTTTGATATAATTCACCCC
The DNA here is from genome assembly GCA_963277665.1 of Viscum album. Taxonomy (NCBI): domain Eukaryota; kingdom Viridiplantae; phylum Streptophyta; class Magnoliopsida; order Santalales; family Viscaceae; genus Viscum; species Viscum album. The sequence continues at coordinate 1,019,071,255 of OY728131.1, forward strand.
CTTTGGGATTTTCAAAAAGGAATGGAGAGAGACCAATAAGGATTAAATGTAATATACATGAGACAAAATATTAAAATAGTTTCATGGAATTTTCATAATGTTTTTTATGAATGAAAATTCGAAAAGAATTCGGCATGGGATATGAAATGTTTCAAACCTCAATCTTCTTATCTAAACGAATATTTTTCACCATGGACAAAATCTTTTTCACCTCCTTGGGATCTTCTTGTATCATCTTTATCAAGGCATCTTGCTTGGCTACTTTCTTTTCCAAATCCTGGATACAGAAATCCTGAGACCGATTCTTATCATCATGATTTTTTATCACTTTTTATTATGAATCAGATTTCATTACAAGACCAACCAATATTCCTTTATGATAATTGAAAACGTCATCTATGATATTAATTTTATCAAAGAATATTTCTTCCTTCATTTTTCCTCGAACATAACTCACTTGAAAATTTTCCTGGGAAAGAAGTCTGGACTTTGGAAAGATCATTTTCTACATGATTGAACTCTCTCTTTGTTGATTCCATGATGTCCGAATATTATTGAACTTTATCTGATATGGTTTTAGTCTGGATCATCACATTCTGACATGAAACATTTTGATCTTTGTAATCAATGAGGAGATTATTTTGATTAGCTTCTCCTTTGGAAACTATTTTCATCATCATGGATGTTGAATACGTCTTTTGATTTATGATTTCCTACATCATTTTGGGTCATGGAATCTATGTTAGATAGTACTGGAATGGTACTTACTAATTTACTTAACGAAATTTTTAAATATTCATCACCCATAGATGATGAGGACTCGGAGTCAGATTCTTATTTATTGTCATTCGGAGTAGAGGATTCTAGATTCTCATGATTTTGAGGAGAGTCGGCATCAAAAGGTGTACCCATAATGGCCTTCCCTATATCAATTTTTTGTACCACAGAGGGTTTGGAATGCTGAGGGACTTCATTATTTCTTATTGTCTTATAATCTCATGATTCTTCTTGAAATTCTACTTATTCATTCCATTCATCACTTCTGGGTAATTATTATCAGATTCATGGATTTCATATTCATTTCCAGTTACATCAATTTCTTTTTCGACCTCTTCTACTACTTCAACTCCGGTCTCAAATTCATCTTTTTCTTCTTCCTCCTCGGTAGTAACTCCATGAGTTATGACATAATCATCCACATATCTAATAGCATCATATTCGTCTTTTTGAATGATGTCACCCTCTTCTTGTACTTATTCAGGTTCGTGAACGGGTTCCGGTATTACTATAGGTTTCTTCACCTTCTTAGGTTCCTAAGTGACATCCGGTACTGATAGCTACATAGAAGAATTTTCTACTTCCTTCATCGTGGATTGTATAATCTCTCAATCTCAGTTATCTTTCTTTTCTGCTTCTTTTCATTATACTATTTCTCTAACACATTCATAGTTTGAATCTTTAAAGATTTTACCTCTTCCAGATTCAACCCAAAGATTGGATCCCCCTTCTTTCTGGATTTAGATAATTTCTTCCAGCCAGTAACAATATCATCAGAGTAAGCCTTTGGTTTCCTTATAACTAATGGTTTTAAAGCTAGAGCAACTGAGGTAGGAACAACATGAGAGGAATCATCCTACTTTTTCTTCTTCTGAACAGTTTTTGATGATTCCCGTACAAAATTTTTCTATGCTTCATTGGATGATTTCGGAATAGTTTCCTTCAATACCGGCTTCTGAACATCTGGAATTACCACTTCTTCAAATTTCATAGAGTCTGGATTTGAAGAAAGATCAATTATCTTTATCATAGCTTCACTCAACAACATTATCTTACAAGACTTAAAAGTGTACATGCTTGCAATTTTCATTTAAGTTAAATCCATAACAACTAACCTTGAGATAGTGGCTATGTATATGAGAATTTGAGATTTGATGGTATCGGCTTTCACATCGTTAATTGTAATTAAAATATACTTTACCAAATTAACATTCATGAGGTTGATGAAAATGTTTAACAAGAGAATTTCACACATATTTAAAGAATATTTATCTCCTTTCCATGGAATAAAGAACTTGTGCATCCATAATACCACCAACCTATGGTCCAATGATAAGTGTGAAAGCTTCAGATTCTTAACCCCCATTGACTCCAAGTCATTTTTAAGCACAGTTATTCTTGAAAGAACCTCCCTTATATGGAATTTTCTATGAACCTATGAGGGCTTCTCCTTCATTGGGAATCTTCAAGAAGTTGGCTGCTTTTTGGCATGGAACTGTGTCAGATTTTTCATAATCTACAAATATGAAATACTCCTTATTATCCTTTTCAAAGAAATTGACAGAGTCATAAAACAAAATGACTAGTTCCTAATATACCAGATCATGAAACTTTTCATTTGTTATAAAAATACTCTCCCATTTAATAAATTTATCCATATGTGAGATTAGGGTGTCATATCGATTAAAAAGTCTGAACATAATAGTATCTCCTGAAATATCATCTTGTCTTTATTCTCCTTGACAGCCATCTGGTCAGAAATTCTTGACATTTGGATCTATAAGAAATCTATGAAGAAATCCGGAATGAGAAACTCTGAAGCAGTATAAATTTGAATTGAAGGCTTAAGGAACTGGTGGGGTCCCTATGAAGTGGGGTAGAACATTTATTAACATACTAAAACCTTTCATCTTTCATATAGAAATCAAAAGGCTGTGAATTTCAAAAAATATCTAATGAATGAGAATGGTTTAAAAAAATCCAAAACAAGATTTTGAGGGTTTAAAAAATAGTATATTGTATCTTAAAGAAATATGAATTCAAATTAAAATTTTTTAAAAGAAAGAAATAAAAACCAATAGAACTATATAAAAAATAACTAGGGTTACGAAAATGTATCTTTAAGGAATCTCTAAAGAAATTATCGGCATCGAAGAAAAAAAATTTCTTGGGGATAAAAACTAGACACATAAAATTTGACTCTATGAATTTCAACTTCCGAAATATGGATTCGAAAAATTTCAAACTCGGTATTTTTAAATCATATATCGGGTGGAAAAAAACTCAATTCGGAAACTCACATATTCTTGAAAAATAAAATTTAAAAAGAAAACAAGAATTTAAAAAAATTTAAACATATGTTCACACCCTGAATTTAAGAGTAATTTTAAGGTTAGTAGATGGGCAAACAACAGGTAGATATGAATTATTATCATACATATTTCATTCCTAGCTTCTGTTTAATATATTAAAATATATTATATGGTAATGGTTTGGTAAATATATCATCAAGTTGTTATTTAATTCCAATGAATTGAAGAATTATATCTATTTTGAGTGTGTGATCCCTAAGAAAGTGATGCCTAATATCTATGTGCTTATCACTGGAGTGATGTGATGTGTTTTATCTTAGAGATATGGCACTAGTGTTATCACACAATATTTGAGTTTTGGAAAAACACATGCCATAATTTGTGAGTGTGTGTTGCATCCAAAACACTTGAGCAAAACAACATCCAGCTGCTATATATTCTGTTTCAGCAGTGGAAAGTGCTATAGAATATTGTTTATTACAGGACCAAAAATCTATGGAATATTATAGGAAATTACATGTTCCTGATTTACTCATTCTATCCATTTTACAATCAGCAGAATCGGCGTCCAAAAAACTTTTTTGTTAAAAAACATTTCTATAAGAATAAAAAAGGCTTATATCAAAGGTTCCTTTTAGGTACCGAAAAATTCCTTTCACAGCATTAAAATGGTAGTCCATATGATTTTCATGATATCTAGTACATAAGAAACCAGAAAACATTAAGTCAAGTTGACTTGTTTCTAAGTAATGTAAACTTATTATCATTCCTCAATAAGAAGTTTGATCTACAGGTTTCCCAACATCATCAATATCAAGAGTATTAAAAGTTCCTATATGTGTACATATACTCTTAGTATTATAAAACCCAAACTTTTTGAGAATATCCTTGATGTACTTATGTTGAGTTATAAAAGTTCCTTCTAGTTTTTGAGATATTTGAAAACCATGAAATTTTTTTAACTCACCCATTATACTCATTTAAAACTCAGACATCATAAGATCTGCAAAAGAATCTGTTAAGGATTATTGAGTTGATACAAATATAATGTCGTCAACATATATTTTTACAATTAGATTGTATTTCTTATCATTCTTTATAAAATGTTTTGGATCCGCAGTTCCCTTAAAAGAGTTGTTTTGAAGTAAAAATCATGTAAGTATATCATACCAAGCTCTAGGGTCTTTTTTAAGGCCATATAAAGCATTTGTAAGTTTATATATATGATCAGAATGTTTTTCATCTTCAAAGCCATGTTTTTGGACTACATAGACATCTTATTGTGCAAATCCATTAAAGAAAGAACACTTCACATCCATTTGAAAAAGTCTAAAATTATAGAATTCTAAAAATGAAATAATAATTCGTATAGATTCAAGACTTTCTACTGGTGAATAAGTTTCTTCATAGAATATTCCTTCTTGTTAGTTATAGCCTCTAGAAACTAATCATCATGTATTTCAATCTATAATACTATTTTCATCACATTTATTTTTGAAGACCCATTTTACACCAATAACATATGTATCCTTAGGTCTCTCAACCAAGGTCTAGACTTTAATCCTTACAAACTCATTGAGTTCATCATATATGGCATTTATCCAATATTCATCACCTAGGGAATCCTCAAGAGGCTTTGTCTTGAATTGGGAATGAAAATCAACATGTTTAATTTCATTTCTTAAAGAACATATAGTCCTTATAGGTTGATTGACATCTCCTATGAAATTATCAGTAGGATGATTTCTAAGTAACAAATGATCAGAATTATGTAAAACAAGATCATCAACATAAGGTAGAAATCTTCAGGAATAAATGTTTTAGGAGTATTTTCCTGAACATTTTCCTTTGAAGAATCTTCAACTATATGTTGTTGATTATTTTTAGAAAATATATCTGGCGGATTTAAAATAGGTTGTTTAAAAACAAAAGGATCAGTTTCATCAAATTTAACATGTACTGTTTCTCTACATTACACATGTTTCTATTAAAATTTATATATGCCTTAGAGTTAGTGGAATAGCCTAAGAAATGTCTTTCATTGGAATTTGGTGAAAATTTGTGTAAGTTAAATTTAGTATTCAGGATAAGAACTTTACAACCAAAAACCTTGAACAAAGAAACTTTTGGTTTTCGACCAATCCATAGCTCATAAGGTGTTTTATTAAGAAAATGTCTTATAAAATCATGATTTATAGTATAACCGGAATTACTAAGAGATTAATTTCAAATGTTTTTTCCTAGGGAATATTCAGTCAATAGGGATCTAGCCATCTCTTGAAGGAATCAATTCCTTCTTTCAACAACACCATTTTATTATGGAGTTCTTAGGGCTAAGAAATTGTGAGTAATACCTTTCTTACTACCAAAAGTATTAAAAGAGGAATTTACAAACTTAGCACCATGAACACTAGGAATAGTTATCAGTGGTAGGTTTTTCTCATTTTTAACATGAGCTCGAATAATTTCAAAATGAGAAAAGGCTTCATATTTTCTTGATAGAAAATAGACCCAAGTATATCTACTATATTCATCAATGAGAAAAAATACATAATATTTGCATCTGATACTTCTAGTTTGTGTAGATCCAAATAATTCCATATACACTAACTATAGGGCATTAGATGTTGAGACTTCACTAATATATTTAACGATATATTTGTGTTTCTTGCCAAATTGATTAGGGTAACAAAATTTTGTAGAATCAAAACGTAGAACCGGTTGATCCTTAACTAATCATTTCTTTGAGATATTACTATGGTTATTAAGGATAAAATGTCCTAACCTTCTATGCTAAAGCCATGATTGATCTAAAATTACACTTAAGCAAAGAATATCTTGACTTCTTATGTCATCTAAGTTTAATGTGTATACATTCTCAGGCCTATGGGCAGTTAGAATATATTCATCCTTGGAATTGTGAACTAAACACTTATCATTACAAAAATTCACAAGGTAACCTTCATCAAATAATTTACTTATTCTTATAAGGTAGTGCATAAGGCCATTAATAAATAAAACATTATAAATTAAACTTTTCCATGAATAATGATATTACCTACACTGACGATCTCTCCTTGAGAATTATCCCCAAATGCTACTTTTCCCCCCTTTCATTTTGACAATCTTATGGAAATAACTTTTTTTACCAGTCATATGATGAGAACATCTACTACCAATATACCAAATGTTGTTGGAACATTCTTTATTTTCCTATAAATACAAAAGATAGATTTTTGGAATCCAAATGGGTTTGGATACAGGGTTAGAAAATAATATATTAGGAACCCAAATTTTTTTGAAAAAATAAGCCTTGTGGAATCCTAGATATTTAATTCTATTTACGGAATAGGTTTTCCTCCAATGTTCTCCAATTTGAAATTTTGTACAAAAGGGGGCTATGGATATAATAAATTAGTTATTTTCGAAAATAGTTTTCTGTGAGTACAACCTACTCCAGAAGTATTTCTGTGAGGTCTGATTTGAGAATACATCTTGTCAAAAGTTTATTTACCATAAGTAAAATTTTCACTGAGTTTCTTAAGGGATGAAATTTCAGATTTTATTATTATGACTAAATTCATATCCATTGGAATTATTTCCGTAGAGTTATAATTTTCCTCAAAAACATTTATTTTCGATATATCATTATTAAAATCTTTAGAATGTTTTTTATTTTCAGAATTTACTTCCTTAAGGACTTCAGAATGTATTTTTAGGAGCACATCCTTATGTTCAAGATCTCTAGTGAGGACTGAAATATCTTTTTTAAGAACATATTCTCTCGTATTTTCCTTGTCTTGTTTCATAGAAATTTTACAATTTTTTTTCTTCTAACAACTTCGGAAATCTAGATACTTCTTCATAAGAAGGTATTTCTTCATTATCTGAAGATGGATTATCTTCATCAGAAGTAATGTCTTCAGGATAATAATACTTATCAAGAGATAGATTTGTTAGGGCCTCGGTAGAACATACATTGGCCATAATTAAAGTATTTGGGGAAGAAATAGTATCTATAAAACAGATATTTTTCTATAATGATAAATCATATTCAGACGATTCACTATAATAAGATTCTCCACAACTAGCACTCCATGTGTCATTTGATTTATGAAATTTCATGTACTTAGAATGGTAGAATTTCTTCTTGTTTCTCTCATAATTCCTGTCCTTCTTATCCTTCTTTTTCAAAAGAGGGCAATCTGGTCTGGTATAACCTATTCTTCTGCATTCGTAGAAAGTAACATCTTCATCATTATTTTCTCTATATTCTCTCTAATTAAACTTATTTTGATAGATTTCTAAGCTACTATATTTTTCATTCTCTGATAATGATTATCTAATTCATTCTCAGTTGTTTCTGTATCACTTGATTCTGACTGAATAGTATCATTCATTGACTATGATTTTGTAACCCATTCTGGAGTGTTGGATTTCGTATGGATAGAAGTAATTGTGAATGAAACACTTCCATTCCCATTCATTTCCATAACATTATCCACATCTCTCTTCATTATTATATCATGTGGAAAAAGAGTTCCAAAAAGATCATCTAATGAAATCTGGGTGACTATCTTATTCTCATCAATTACTATCCTCTTAGACCCCCATTCATTAGGCATGATATCTATGATATTGTTAACAAGTATTTCATCATGAATAAATTTTTCACCTATAGAATGTAATATATTCACAGTGATCATGAACCTTTGCTGAACATTGCTTAAGGGTTCTCCATAAGGATAACTAAAGCCATGATATTTAGATCTCAACATAGCTCTTATTATTTCTACAACATCAGAAGTTCCAAAATGTGTAACTTCCAATTTCATCCAGATACTATTTTCATCTTCACATAAGGATATTTTACTATAATTGTTCCTATTCATGGAAAATAGAAATGTATTTATGATTCTGAAATTAGTTTGATATTCTTCTCCCTCTAGATTAGTAAATGTTCTCAATTCCTTATTAGGAATCTTATAATCTCCTCTCAGGTTCATTTAGTTATCAACTCTATTATTAAAAAAGAAATTATTCATCCTATCTCTCTGGTACTCATAATCGTTTCCATCAAAAATAGGGGATATGGTAGGATTTAAATTGTCCAAAGATCCAAAATGCATGGATCCTGCCATAAAACAATATACCTCTATTCGACAAAAAGGTTAGTAGTTGTTCTTGATGAAAATATAATCAACTTCAAGAAAAACATTAAAAAAATAATAATGTCTAAGATAAATAAGAACTAGAGTATCTCTAAGAACAATATGTGTCCGGACATGTGAGTTTGAAATTTTAATTCCAAAAAATACGAAGAAGATAATGATTTTTATTCTAAATCTAATCGTGAGACTAATTCATATTGATCCAACACTTTGAAACAAATAGTTAAATTATATATTGTTTATGAGGTAACCTCCTCTGATTCAAATTTATAGTAAGGTATGGATTATGATATTCTACTCTATACCAATATTAGGATCGTAAAAGTACAAAATATGCACAATATACAATAGGGGGTGAATTGTATACTTAAAAACATTATAAGGAAATTTTGTATTAAAAAAATTCACAACACCTCTAATGAGAAATCACATTTTTATGGAAATATAATGTTCTTATGTCTAAAGATTAAGAAACATTTGTTAATGATATTCTACTACAAGGCATATAGAATTTCAAACAATCAGATATAAATGTTATACATTTTATACAAAAAAAATAAAACTTCTTAACATTTACAAAGTAGTGGAAAATGAAAATATTATTTTAACCCAAAGAGGAGGATATCCAAAAACCATGGATAAAGGTCCCTCATTTTATACTTACAGGAATGTAAATCTTAACGAATCTCGGGTAAGACCTCAATCCTAAGATCGATATCTCTCTTGATATCCCCCAAAGCCCTCGATTTGTAAGAAAATTGGCACCTATGAATTCCCAACCCTAAGTCTCTGATTTTAAGGAAATCGCACCTATGCACGAAGAAATTCAGCACGAAGCAGTGTTTAAAAGAGATGTTCAAACATTATGCCCAAAGACTAAGAGTTTATAAGAGCCACTCACTTAAGAGTAATTCACTTTTAGAGAGATGAACTCTAAAATGCAAGAGTGTGAACTCGTGAACGAGTGAACTGATGAACTAGTGAACTCCTCTGGATCTCATCATCCGAGGTCCTATTTATAGCTTTCAAAATTGTACTGGTCGGTTCCACTCTAACAAACATATTTACATAAATTTTAGAGGGACCTAGACATGTGGAAAACATACATCGAGTAGTTTATAACAGAAAAAATGACATAGTTTTATATAACTAACCATGAATATAAATAACTTAGACCTTGAGTTTAATGAACTTGAAATACAATAAAATTGAAATGATATGAGAAAAATATAAGAATCATAATTATAATGAAATAATGATTTGAATAATAAATTCTAGAATTATAAACATCAAAATGGATATTCATAAAATCGGTATGATTAATGTGTAAGAAATTATTTTCTAAAAACATGGTTTTACAAATTTCTGTACTAGTATTACGATTTACGACATGATAGAAAATAACCGGCATCAGATTATAGAAGGTAGTGCATAAGGAAATTTTTGGTACCAGTTTCTCATTATCTGATATTGGTATCATATGAATCGGTATCACTATCTCTAACATAAATTTTATTAAGAATTTTTTTTAGAAATGTGGAATGAAAATTTTCAGTTCAGAAATTACATCTTTGAAAACATTATAATTTAATGATATATGAAAATAAAATCTCAGTTTAAAAAATTTGGTATAGGGATTTTTTTATCAGTATAAAAAATATGTCCCAAGGAACTTCAGTACCGATAACTAGGAAGTCAGATTTTATGAACTTTTAGAAAACTAAAATACCTAAAATCTAAGTATAAGGATAATATGATACCGGATTTCATTCATGATGAAAATTGTAATCACAGTGAAAACAGAAAACATGAAATAGTGTCTTATGGAATTTCGGTAGGGTATAACCATGAAACAAAAAATTTTAAACATAAGAACTTATCTGGTATGGTAAAACAGATTTCTAAAAACCATAATAAACATATATTTAACTCAAAAGAGTAGAAAATTTTTGGTTATATGGAAATTTATGTAAGTGTAAGGAAATATATGTAAGTGTAAGGAAAATATATTTACGAAGAAGGTGTTTGTGATTTTAAAAACAAGAGCTTAAATAATGGAGAGATTTTATAGACCAAATAATCACCCCAATTTTGGAATGCACAAACAACTTCAAAAACTTTTACAAAGAAATGAAATAAATACTTAGAGTTAGAAAAACTTATCTCCCACTTAAGTGTATGGATTTGGATAATTATTCTTCCCTTATGTAGAAGTTCATAGTGTACAGAAATCTCCCCCTTTGATATATATTTTTCTATGTAGAGAGACACCCCTTTAGATTTAGAACTCTTCCTTATTGATTAAATTTAGGATATTTATATCTCCATAGATTTTACTCTAAGGAAATTTTTCCATTATAAATTTTTCTTCCTTAAACATCTCTCTTTGATAGAATTCACTCCCTTTTTGATTTTCAAAAGGGAATGGAGAGAGACCTATAAGACTGGAAAGAAATATAAACAAGGAAAAATATGAAAAAATATTTTCAAGGAACTTTCATAATGTTCTTTATGATAGGAAATACAACAAAAATTCAGCATGGGATAAGAAATGTATCAAACCTCCTTCTTCTGCTCTGAATGAAGATTTCTCACCATGGACATAATCTTTTTCACCACCTTTTAATCTTCTTGAAGATTCTTTATTAATGCATATTGTTCGGATACCTTCTTTTCCAAAACCTGAATAAGGAAATCTTGTGACCGATTCTTATTATCAAAGAATTTTGATCACTTCTTATTGTGAATCTGATTTCGTTACAAGACCAGCATATATACTTTTCTAATAATTGAAAACATTAGATACGATATTCATTTGATCAAGAATATTTTTTCCTTCATTTTTCCTCATAGGTAACTCACATGAATATTTGTATGAGAAAAAAATCTGGACTTTGGAAAACTAATTTATTAAATCTTTGAACGCTCCCTTTATTGATTCCATTAAGTCCAAGTATTGTAGAGATTTATCTGATAAGGTTTGGGTTTATCTCATCACATTCTAACATGAAACGTTTTGAGATTTGTAATATATGAGAAGATTATTATGATCAGCTTCTCCTTTCACAACCATGTCCATAAGCATAAATGTTGAATCCATATTTTTATTTAAGGTTTCTTGTATTAGTTTCTCCGGGAATCTATTATAGCAAGTATGAGAGTGGTACTTCCTAATTTCCTTACCTAAATTTTTACAAATTCATCACCTATAGATGAAAAGGATTCAAAGTCAGATTATTTTTTATTGACCATCAAATTAGAGGATTATAGATTCTCATGATTTTGTGGAGAGTTGTAATCAGAAGGGGTAACCATAATGGCCTTCCCATTATCAATTTATAGTACCGTAGAGGGTTTAGAACCCTACGGTACATCCTCATTTTCTATAGTCTTATCATCACTGGATTCTTCTTGAACATCCTCTCCTTCATTATCTTCTTCACTTCCAGAATAAAAATTATTTCATTCATGGATTTTATCTTAATTGTCCATTACATTAATTTCTTCTTCTACCTCCTCTACTACTTCAACATCAGTTTCAAATTATTATTCTTCTTTTTCATCCATGGAAGAATCTCTCAGAGTTGAAACATAATCATCAACATGTCTAATAACATCATCAACTTCTTCTTCTTGAATGATGGAATCTCCTTCTTGTACTCCTACCGGTTCGTGAATAGGTTCTGGTATGACTACAGGTTTCTTTTCCTTCTAAGGATTTGGAGTGACATCCGGTACTGATAGATTCTCAGAGGACCTTTCTACTTCCTTCATCATGGATTGTATAATCTCTGTCTCAATTCTCTATTTTTCTGCTTCTTCTCATTAGCTTGTTTCTCTAACACATTCTTATTTTGAATCTTTAATGACTTTGCCTCTTCCAATTTCAACCCAATGATTGGATCCAATTCCTTTCTAGATTTAACTAATTTCCTCCATCCATCAACAATATCATCAGATAAAGACTTTGGTTTTCTTATTACAGATGGTGTTAAAGCTGTATCTTCTAAGGTTGTATCGGCATGAGAGGTCTCGTCTGCCTTTTTCTTCTTCTGAATAGTTTTTGAAGATTCTAGTACTATCTTTTTTTGTGCTACATTATATGATTCCGGAATAGCTTCCATAAATACCTACTTCAGAACTTCTGACCTTAGGACTCCTTAAATTTTGATAGAGTCCAAATTGTAAGAATGTATCATTCCCTTTAGCGTATCTTCACTTAGAAAAAAATCATAATAATACTTTCATGCAATTTTCATTTCAGATAAAACCATAAAAACTATCCCTGTGATTGTGGATGGGTAAATGAGAATTTTAGATTTGATGGTATCATCTTTCATAACATTAATTATATGGAAAATATAATTTACAAAATAAACATTCATGAGTTCGATAAGAACGTCTAACAAGAGAATGCCACACATCTTTATGTAATATTGTTCACCATTCCAGGGAATAAAGAACCCTTGCATCTAAAATTCCACCGACCTATAGTCCACTAATAAGTTTTTATGCTTCAGAGTTTTAACTCCCTTGATATCCAGACTTTCTAAAGCATGGTTCTTCTTTAAAGAACCTTATTTATCTGGTTTTTTAGGAACGTATGACGGATTCTCCATAATAGGTAATCTTCAAGATGTGGGCCGCTTTTTGTCATGGAAATGTGTAATAATTTTCATAATCCATAAATCTAAAATTCTTCTTACCATGACTTTCAATGAAATTGACAGAGTCATTAAACTGTAAGACTAGATCTTAATATACCAGATCTTGAACCTTTTTCATTGAAATAAAAATACTCTCCCATTTAATACATTTAATAATATGATAGATTAGTGAGTGGTACCGATTAAAAAATATTGAACATTCATGTATCTCACAAAATAACATCTTGTCTATATTCTCATTGACTGGCATCTGGTCGGAACTGACTGACATTCGTATCTATAATAAATCTCTGATGAAATCCTGAATGAAAAACTCTAATGTAGCAGAACGTAGACTTTAAGGCTTAAGGAACCAGTTGTGTCTTTATGAAGTGGAGTAGAACTTATATAGACAATCTACGACCTTTCATCTTCCATATGGAAGTCAAATGGCTGTGATTTTACCAAAAAGATCTATCAATTGAGCAAGGTTGAAAAAAATATATCCATTCCTAAATATTGAGGTTTTAGAAAGTTGAATGTCATATCTTATGGAAATATGAATTCAAAGAAAATTTTCATAAAAGAAGGAAATACCCACAAATAGAACTGTAAGAAAAATAATTAGTGTTTAGAAAATGTACCTTTATAGAATCTCTGATGAAATTATCTGTATCGAAGAAAAAAAATTCTTGGGGTTAAAAACTTGAGATAAGAAATTTGACTCCATGGATTTCAACTCTAGAAATATGGATTCCGAAAATATTGAGCTCTGTATTTTTAAAACAGATCCTGGGGGAAAAACAAAATTCCAATACTCACTAATTCCAAAAAAATAAAATTTTAAAAGAAAATAAGAAATTTAAAATTTTCAAACATATATATTCCCCCTGAATTTGGGAGAAATTTTAATGTTAGGAGATGGGTAAACAAGAAGTAGATATGAATGATTATCTTACAAATATCATTCATAGATTCTGTTTAATATAATCAAATCTATCAGATGGTAATGGTTTGGTAAATATATCATCATGTTATTATTGGGTTCCAATGAATTTAATAATTATATCTCCTTCGAGTGTGTGATCCCCAAGAAAGTGATGAATAATATCTATGTGCTTAGCAGGAGAGTGATGTGATTGGTTTTTTCTTATAGATATGGCACTAGTGTTATCGAACAATATTTGAGTTTTGTAAAAACGCATGCCACAATCTAGCAGTGTGTGCTTCATCTACAACACCTAAGCAAAACTACTTCCAGCTACTACATATTCGGCTTCATCATTGGAAAGTTCTAAATAATGTTATTTCTTACAAGAAATGGAAACTAAATAATATCCTAGGAAATGAAAAGATCCATATGTACACTATCTATCCATTTTACAACCAGCAAAATCGGCATCCAAAAAACATTTTATTTCAAAAACATTTCCAGAAAAATAAAAAATTCCTAAATCCTATGTTCCATTTAAGCACCAGATTTTTTTTCATAACCTTAATATGGGATTCCCTAAGATTTTCTTGATATCTAGAACATAAGAAAACCTAAAACATTAAGTTAGGTTGACTTGTGGTTAAGTAAAGTAAACATCTTAGCATTCCTCTGTATGATGTTTATCCACAGGTTTTCATGCTTCAACAATATCAAGAGTATTAGAAGTTTTTATAGGAGTACTTATATTCCTTGTTTTATCATACCCAATCATTTTAAGAATATATTTGTTGTACTTATGTTTAAATATAAATGTTCTTTCTGGTTTTTGATTTATTTGAAAACCAAGAAAAAATGTTAACTCACCCATCATACTCATTGTAAACTCAGACTTCATAAGATCCGCAAAGGAATCTATTACGGATTGTTGATTTGATCCAAATATAATGTCATCAACATATATTTGTACAATTAAAATTCCTTTCTTATATTTCATTATAAAAAGTGTTGGATCATAGGTTCCCTTAGAATATTTGTTTTATTTAAAAATCATGTAGGTCTATCATACCAAGCTCTAGGGGCTTGTTTAAGACCATATAAAGAATTGGTAAGATTGTATACATGATCAGGATGTTTTGAAGAATCAAAACAAGAAGGTTGGTCTACAAATTCTTTTTCCTGTACATATCCATTATGAAAAGAACACATCACATCCATTTGATAATGTTTAAAATTATTGAATTCTGAAAATGCTAGATGATTCTGGATAGATTGAAGTCTTATTACTGGTGCATAAGTTTCTTCATTGTCTATACCTCTTTGTTGGTTATAGCCTCTAGAAACTATTCTTGATTTATTTCTATATATAATCCCATTTTCATCACATTTATTTTTGAATAGAAATTTTATACCAATAACAGATGTATCCTTAGGTATCCCAACCAAGGTCCAAACTTGATTACATACAAACTCATAGAGTTCATCTTATATGGACTTTATCCAATCTTCATCACTGAGGGCTTCCTCTGGATTCTCTAGCTCAAATTGGGAAATAAAAGCAAAATGTTCAATTTCATTTCTTACGGAACTTCTTGTCCTTACAGGTTGATTGCAATCTCATATGAAATTATTTGTAGGATGATTTCTATGTAATAAATAATTAGGGTTCTGTAAAACATGATCATCAACATAAGGTGGGATATCTAGAGGAATAAATGATTCAAGAGTATTTTTGTGAAGATTTGCTTTAGATAAATCTTCAACTATAGGTTGTTGATCATTTTTAGAAAATATATCTGGAGGATTGAAAATAGTTTGTTTAAAAACAAATGATCAGTTTCATCAAATTTAACATTTTCTGTTTCCTCCATAGTACAAGTGTATTTTATTAAAAACTCTATAAGCCTTAGAGTTAGTGGAATAGCCTAAGAAAATTTCATCATCATATTTTGGTGCGAATTTGTTTAAGTCATCATTAGTATTAATGATAAAAACAATACAACCAGAAACCTTGATGTAAGAAACATTTGGTTTCCAACTTGTTCGTAGCTCATAAAGAGATTTATTAAGAAAAGGTCTCATAAAAACACAATTTTAAGTATAACAGGTAGTACTAACAGATTCATCCCAAAAGTGTTTTGCTATAGAATATTCACTCAACATGTTTCTGGTCATCTCTGAAGGATTCAGTTCCTTCATTCAACAACACCATTTAGTTGAGGAGGTCTATTAGTTGAAAACTTGCGAGTAATACCTTTCTTACAAAAAAGCTTCAAAATATGAATTTACAAACTCACCACCATGATCACTATGAATAGTTATCAATGGTAGGATTTTCTCATTTTTTACTTGTTCATGAAAAGTTTAAAAAATATAAAAATGCTTCAATTTTTTTCTATAAAATAGAACAATGTATATCTAGTGTAGTCATCAACAGGAACAAATACATAATATTTGTGACCAATACTTCCAGTTTGTATAAGAACAAATAGCTCCATATAAACTAACTGTAGGGAATTATATGTTGAAACTTCACTAATAGATTTAATTCTAGATTTGTGTTGCTTTCCAATGTGAAAAGGGTTACAAACTATTGTAGAATCAAAACATTGAACCATTAGATCCATAACTAATCATTTCATTTAGAGATTACTAAAGTTCTTAAGGATGCAGTGTCCTAACATTCTATTCCAATGCTAGGATTGATCTTCAATTTCACTTATGCAAGGAAGATATTGACTTTTTAAGTCTTCTACATTTAAAGTTTAAACAATATCATTCCTATGGGAAGTAAGAATATATTCATCCTTAGAATTGTGAACTAAACACTTATCAGTCCTAAAATTCACAAGGTAACCTTCATCACATAATTGACTTATTCTTATAAGGTTTTGCTTATGATCATTAACAAATAGAGCATTATAAATTAAAAATTTTCGAAGAATAATGATATCACTTACACCGACAATATCTCCTTGAGAATAATCCCTTACGGTTACTTTTCCACCTTTCATTTTGACAATCTTATGGAAATAACTGTTTTTACTAGTCATATGATGAGAAAATCTGTTATCCATACACCAGATGTTGTTGGTACATTCTTCATTTTCCTATAAAGACAAAAGCTAGATTTTCGGAATCCAATTGGGTTTGAATCCGGGGTTAGACAATAATATTTTAGGAACCCTAATTTGTTTGAAAAAATATGCCTTGTGGAATCCTAGAGATTGAATTCTATTTAAGGACCATGTTTTCCTCCAATGTCATTTACTTTGAAATTTTGTATAGTAGGGGGCATTGGATGGAATAAAAAAGTAATTTTCGAAAATAGGTTTTCGGTGAGTATAACCTACTCCAGAAGTATTTCCATGAGGTCTGATTTGAGAATACATATTGTCAAAATTTTCATTACTAGAAATAAAATTGGCACAAAGTTTCTTATGTGTTTAAATTTTGGATTTTAGTCTTACAACTAAATTATTATCCTCAGAAATTATTTCCTTAGAGTTATATTTTTCATCAAAAACATTAATTTTTGAAGTAGCATTATTACGATCATTAGAACATTTTTTCTTTTTCAGAATTTACTTTTTTATGGTCTTTAATATGTTTTTTAGTGCTCATTTTTATCTTCATGATCTCTAGTAAGGTCTGAAATCTTTTTTGTAATAAATTCTTATCTAGTATTTTCCTTGTCTAGTTTCATTGGAATTTTACAATTTTTTGATTCTAACAACTTGGGAAGTCTAGATAATTCTTCATAAGGAGGTATTTATTCCTCATCTGATGGTAAATTATCTTCATAATAAGTAATATCTTCAGGATAATAATCCTTATCAAGAGATAGAATTGTTAAGGCCTCGTTATAATGTATATTGGCCCTAAAAAAACTATTTGGGAATGAAATAGTAGAAATGAGTCTTATATTTTTCTCTACTGATAAATAATATTCAGAAGATTTACTTTCAGAATATTCTCCACAACTGGAACTCCCAGGGTTATTTTCTTTAAGACTTTTCTTGTGCATATAATGGTAAAACTTCTTCTTGTTTATCTCTAAATTACTTTCCTTCTTATCCTTCTTTTTTAAAAGAGTGAAATCGGTTATGATATGACAAGTTCTTCTGCATTCGTAGCAAGTAACATCCCCATATTTTTTATCTCTATAGTCTCACATATTAAACTTATTTTTATCATTTTTCTGAGCTACTATATTGTTCATTATCTGATCAAGATTAACTAACTCATTCTCAAATTTTTTTGTATCACTTTATTCCGACTGAATAGTAACTTTATTTGACTTTGATCTAGTATCCCTATCTGGTGTTTTGAATTTTTATGGTTAGAATTCATTGTAAAAGCAATAATTCCATTTACATTCTTTTTCTTAATATTATTCACATCTCTCTTCATTCTAGTCTCGTGCTGAAGAAGAGTTCCAAAAAGCTCATCTATGGAAATTTGGTTGACTTTATTGTTATCATCAATTTCTATCCTCTTGGACTGCCATTCATTTGGAATGATTTCTACGATCTTGTAAACAACTATTTCATCATCATGTCCCTTTTATCCCATACACTATAACCTATTCACAATGTTCATGAAACTTTTATGGACTTTTCTTATGGGTTCTATAAAAGGATAGATAAAGCCATGATATTCAGCTCTCAACATAGCTCTTCTTGATTCTACAACATTAGAAGTTCCAAAATGTGTAACTTCCAATTTCTTCCAGATACTATTCATAGTTTAACTTGAGGATATTTTACTATAGATGTTCCAAGTCCTAGAACATAACAATGTATTTATGACTATTAAATTAGTTTGATATTCTACTCTCTTTATATTAGTAAAATTTCTCATCTCCTTATAAAAAATCTTATAATCTCCCATAATCATCAGGTAGTTATCAACTCTAGTATTAATAAAGAATATTTTAATCCTATCTCTCTAGTACTCATAATTTTTTATCATAAAAAATACAGGTTCTGGTAGGATTTAAATTGTCCAAAGAACCAACATACGTGTATCCTGCCATAAAAATTATAAATCTCTTGGAAAAAAAGGATAGTAGTTTTGATTGAAGAAAATATAAAGAACATAAAGAAAATATCTAATAAAAATATAATGTCTTTGAAAAATATGAGTTTAGACTTTTGAGTCCAAAATTATGATCTTGAAAAATATGAAGAAGAAGATGATTTCACTTCTGAATCTAATCGTGAGATTATTTCCGATTGAACCAACACTATGAAAAAATGGTTAAATCAGATCAGAGTTATGAGGTAACATTTTATGATACCAATTTATTGGAATGTATAGTGTATCATATTCTACTCTATAACAATATTAGGACCTCAAAAGTACAAAATGTGCACAATATACAATAGGGGGGGTGTTTAATTGTATAATTAAAAATTTCTTAAGGAAATTTTGTATAAACAAAAGTCACAACACCTCTAATGACAAATCTCCCTTTGAAGGAAATATGAATTTCATATGTCTAAATCTTACGAAATGTTTCTTAAAGTGATTCTTCCACAAGGCATATAAGATTTCCTAAAATCAAGGATACGAGTTAGAAAATCTATACAAAAAGAAAACTTTATAACTTTTAAAAAGCAACGGAAAATTAAAATCTTCTTTTAACACAAAGAGGAGGGTAACCAAAAACCTTGGATAAAGGTCCCATGTTTTATACTTATAGGAAATTCTGTCTTACCCAATCCTGGGTAATCCCTCAATCCTAAGATCGGCATCTCTCTTGTTATCCCCGCAAGACCTCGATTTGTATGAAAATTGTCACCTCTAACTTTAAAACCTGAAGTCCTTAATTTTAAGGAAATCACACCTCTGCACAAATCAATTATGCATGAATCAATGTTTGAACAAGCTATTCAAACTATATGCATGAAGCATGAGAGTTTATAAGAGCCTCTCACTCTTAAGAAATTCAATTTTAAAGAGATGAATTATAAAATTCAACCGTGTGAACTCGTGAACTAGTGAACTGATGAACTAGTGGACTCCTCTAGATCTCAGCATTTGAGGACCTATTTATAGATTTCAAAATTCTACCAGTCGATTTGACTATAACAATCATATTTCCATAAATGTCATAGGGACCTGAGCACGTGGAAAACAAACAATGATTATTTTATAACAGAAACATTGACATCGTTTTATATAACTAAAAATGAATATAAATATCTTAAACCATGAGTGTAAAGAACATAAAAACTAATAAAATTGAAATGATATGAGAAAATTATAAGATTCAGAATTCTAAGGAAATAATTTTCTGAATAATAAATTCTGGAATTATAAATTTCGGAATGGATTTTCATAAAATTGGTACAAGTAAAGTGTAAGAAAATATTTTTATAAAAACATGGTATTACAAATTTTTGTAATGGTATCACGATTTACGACATGAAAGAAAATAACAGGTATTAGATTATAGAATACAATGCATAAGGGAATTCTCGGTACCAGTTTCTTACTCTCCGATATAGGTATCATAAGAATCAATATCACTATCTCTAACATAAATATTATTAAGAAAATATTCTTTAGAAATGGGGAATGAAAATTTTTGGTATAGAAATTCCGGCTTGGAAAACATCTGCATTTAAATATGTATGAAAATAAAATCACGGTATAGGAAATTTGGTAAAGGAATTTCCGGTATCATTATGAAAAATCGGTCTTAATGTACTTCGGTACCGATAAACAGGAAGTCGTAGTTTTAGAACTTTTAGAAAACCAAAATACTGTAAATCTAAGTATAAGTAATATGTGATACTAGATTTCATTCAAGATGAAAATAGGCATCGTTGTGAAAACAGAGAACGTGAATCATTGTATTACGGAATTCCTCTATGGTATAACCATGAACTAAAAATTCATAACCTTAAGAACATTTTTGGTATGGTAAAAAAGATTTCTAAAAACCATTATAAATATATATTTTACTCAATATTCTAAGGAAAGTTTGGTTATAAGGAAATTTATATAACTGTAAGCAAATATATAGAAGTGTAAGGAAAATATATTTAAATAGAATGTGTGTGTGATTTTCAAAACAAGAGATTATGGAATGTAGAGATCTTATAAACCTAATACCCTTCTTTCAGCCAGCCTCTGTTGGCTTCCACCCTTGCTCTGTCACGGCTGACGGGTCGCAGCCCTTCTCTGGCATGCATGTCATCGTTGCGGTCGTTCGTGGTGCTGACCTCCATTCCCGAGCCCCGCTGGTGTCGGTATCCATCCTCCTACATCGCAAAGAACAGATCAACAATCACAATGAATTCCAGAGAGGTCAGGCCTTGTTCGTTTCACCCACACCCTCTGAGTTAGGGTGGTAGCAAGCGGCTCAATAATTCTTGAATCATGAATAATGTCTAGAATAGTAATGGGGGGTATAAATCAACAAAAACCCTATAAGATACCGTGAAACAACCCTGAAAATATGGGGGAATCGCAGGACAACCCATTAGTCAGTTGACTTGGGTTCATCATATAAATTCAAGAACAGGGAGGAAGAAAAATCAAAAACACTGAAACGAAATAATCCCCTACCGTGAATGATGGAGAATATTATACGCTAGACGAAGGTCCGTGTTCTTAGTTCTCACAACCTGATCCCAAAGTCACCACTTGCATATCACCAATTGGTGGTTCGATGTTGTAAGTCACTTCCCGCGGGGTCGGCTTCACCTTCTAAGGGTTGGGCATCACGATACATTACCGGAGCTCTGTCTCTTGGTGAAGTCCTGCCAAATCCTCCACCCAACCTCCATATAAATAGGAGAGGGGGAGGGTATGTAACGATCTTGGAATTTATGATGGTTCATTTAATAGGAACCTTTTTAAATTTCAACAACATTGTTACTTAGTATTTGAAAGTCATGCCATTTAATTTATGTCGGCGCAATTAAATGGGAGGTTTCCCAAGGGAGTTACCCATATTAATGAGGGGTTTGGGTGGTCCACTACGGGAAAACATCCCTATGCCCACGGTTTAAAACCGTTGGTATAGTCGCAAAACCGTGGGTATGGGCTATACCCACAGTTTTGGGAACTATGGGGCTGAGTGGCGTCGGGATAGGGTTTTTACCTATACCCACGGTTTGGAGAAACCATGGGCATAGGATGGTGACCAGCGTGGCATGCACATGGACATGCTGGCAATGAAATTGCCCACAGTTTTCAAATTGTGGGGTTATTTTAAATTCAAAAAATCGTTGCAAGGGGATTTTGAAACAGCATTGGCGCTAAAACTCGCAGCCACGCCACAACAACTAACAAAACTAGCTATATTTTAATTTGTTAAATAGTCATATATCAGCCTATGTATATTAATATTGGGTATTTAATTCAAAAAAATAAAATCTGGAAGTTTCGAACCCGGGCCGCGCGTTAAGCCTCGCAGCCGTATCCCACCAAAGTACCAACCAAGCTGGAATCATAATATATGTCTAATACAGATATCCACACACATATATATATATATATATTAATATAAGGTATATAAATTAAAAAAAACATGCATTGAGTAGGTTTCAAAATGGGGCCACGCCCTGAACCTCGCGGTAGAGACTATCCAACGGGCCAACCCAGCCATCACCTTTATTGTTTACATAAACATAAATATGCATATATATATATATATATTTATTAATATGCAATATTTGAATTCAAAAAAACAAGTCCACGTGGTTTCGAACCCGTGCCGCTAGTAGAGCCCTTGGTCGCGCCCCCGCCAACGTACCAACCCAGCTACGAAAATTCAATGCCTTTATATTTATACGTATAGAAATATATTAATCTTAACCATGAAAAAATGTCATCCCAGCCAAATTTTTTACCTGTCCCACCTTTTTTCCCTCCAAAGGTATTCCCATGGTTCTCAAAACCGTGGGTATAGGTCTTCAAAAAAAACCACAACACTGATGGTTTTCAAGAACCGTCGGTATAGGTCTTTCGAAAAATACCCTATACCCACTGTTTTCTCCAAAACCGTGGGTATTGGTCTTAAATGATAACTATACACACGGTATATGTCACAACTATGGGTATATGTGGGTTATACCCACGGTTTTGGAAAATCGTGTGTATAGGTTAACTTACATTCCCTATACCAACGGTTTTGAAAAAAAAATGTGGGTATAGACCCATTTTCCAGTAGTAGTCCCCACTACCAAGCACTCAATTTGGAGGTAAAAATAAAAAAAATGTTATAATTTATTTTATTTTTATTTCCACAAAAAACAAAAATACTAACCTTCATCCTTGACCAACTGCGTTCAAGGTGAAAGCCTACTTAAGCTAATATCAGTGCTACAAGTTCAACACTACCCTCGAATTTCAGTTCTGAGCATCCGTTCAGTAGT
Source organism: Viscum album (assembly GCA_963277665.1). NCBI lineage: Eukaryota > Viridiplantae > Streptophyta > Magnoliopsida > Santalales > Viscaceae > Viscum > Viscum album. The sequence continues at coordinate 1,019,094,487 of OY728131.1, forward strand.
TATAGAACGTCGCTTGCGTGTTTACTGAACGTACCTGAATAAAATGTTCATAATATTATTAATAGTCACCCTCGTCCCGTTCCCGTTTAGGTTAGGCTATACCCAAGTGAAACATTCCCCAAATAACCCAATGGGACTCTCAGATTTCCATTCCTTGTTACCTTTTAAATGTTATAGATTTTTCAATAAAATAATTGTCACTTAATTATTTTATTTATGGACAAGAACTAACTTTTACTCGTGGCCCGGACCGACCAATTCTAGTATATGTGTAAAGAGGGAATACCCTCACGAGTTCAATGGTGGACTTATATTTTCAATCCGAGTTACTATTTTTCAGTTATAATAATTTGAAAAATAAAATAATTTATTTAATTATTTTATTCCCGATTATGCCATTTTTGGGTTTTCTCACATGAGGCATGTGCCGACTAAAATTCAGTCGTGCCTAGGGAAAAACTACCATTCTAAATGCAATGATGCCCTCGGATTTCTAATCTGAGTTTCCGTATAATATTTATTCAACATTTTTAGGAAAGATTCTTACACACGCTAATTAAAAAATTACCAAATTTTGACGGATCATTTCAGGCACTTCGGGACTCAGAATAACGAGCCTTCAAATTTTGCAATCTCTAAATAATTCCATATAATTAAAAAAATACCAAATTTTGAGGAAATTACATCAAATGTGACAACTGCGTCCCAGTGACAGCATGTATACCCCGCCCTAACATGTTTGTTTGGTCCTGGCCCGCCAGGTACCACCATTTTCCCCGTATACATGTGGTCCCCAACCAAGTTTCCACCCATATGCCTGAATGGGTCATCTGACTAATGATTATTCACATAGTCCAACACATGTCATCTCTAGTGTGTTTTTTCTTCACTCATACGCACCCTAGGAAACATCCTAGTAGGTCACCCATCGTGATCACTACTCCTGGTCAAGCATGCTAAACTATGTAGTTTTAACCAGGTTGGCTTTTGAAAAGAATTGTGCACCTTTTTTACAAGAGTCCCAAAATTTATAAATTGAAACCTATATCATTAGGGGATGTTACATCACCCCCCATTAGAGAACAAGGACCTCGTTGTAGGCTCTAAATCTCAACCAGGCAGTGCACTATACTTAAGGCTAAGTAACCTCTCTCTGATACCAAATGTGACAATTGGGTCCCGGTGATAGCACATACACCCCACCAGAACATGGATGTTGGGTCCTGGCCCACCAGGAACCACCAGTTTCCCCACAGACATGTTGTCCCAACCCAAGGGTCCGCCCACATGCTTGAACAGGTCATCTGACTAATGAGTGTCCCCACAGGCCAACACATGTCCTTTATAGTGTGCTTTATCCTCACTCACACACTCCTTGGGAAACATCCCAATAGTTCACCCATCCTGATCACTACTCCAGTTAAATCATGCTTAACTTCATTTTTCTAATCAGGTATACTAATGAAAAGGATGGTGTGTCATGTTGACATGAGTCACATCATTTAGTCATTTAACCCTATATCATTTAGGGATGCTACATAATTCCTCAAATGGAGCCATCTGTTTACTAGAATGAAAACTATTATTATAATACAATTGAACCAAAGAATGATGTTGGTCCGAGAATCCCTTGTAATCCAATAAACAAGCACATAACATATCCTCCATGGTATGAATTCTTTTTTCTGACTACCCAAAAAATTGAGGATGAAAAGATGTACTAAACATTAATTCATTACCCAACCACTTCTGAAGGCCTTTTCAGATGCTGGAAGTAAACATGAGATCACGATCAGATACAATGGATAGAGGAACAACATGGAACCTGACTATCTCTTAAACATATAACCAGGGAAGTTGATATAGGGAAAAATTTTCAGGAATATGATGGAAATGATCCTTTTCAGTCAATCGATCAGTAATGAACCATATTTCATTATTACATTGATATGTCTTTCTAAATCCCACAATGAAGTCCATGGATAAATTTTCCTATTTCAACTATGGCACTGGTAAAGGTTGAAGCAACCCTTTCAGTAACTGTCGCTCTACTTTAACGTGCTAAAAAGTTATACACATCACAGTAAAATTAGAAATATCTCTTTTCACTCCATCACACTAGTAATACTCCCAAAGAACTCTATACATCTTAGTAATTTAAGTATGAACTGAAAAAAGGGAACTATGTGCTTCACATGACAACTCATTCTTCAACAGTGAATCACAAGGAAAATATAAACTCCTTCCAAATCTCAAAACACAGTCATTATCAATGTCAAATTTATTCAACATACCCTTCTGAACCAACTCTACCTTTTTCTAAAACTCACTTTCTTTCTTCTATGTTTTCTTTATTCTATCTGATCAAGATGATTTCACTGACACATAAAAAAAAAACAGAAAAACGTCCTTCACAAAATAATTCTATGCCAATGTTCATAAAATCAAAAAATGAAAGGATCCAATTCCAAAAGTAGCATGGAGAATGAAGCATTAATTTTTTCAACTAAAATCATAAATCACTTTATTTTCTTTTCTAGATGGTAAAGGATCAAGAAATCATAATCCTTGATTAATTCCAACAATCTCCTCTTTACCTTGTTCAATTATTTTTGAGTGAATATATACATAAAACTTTTGTGGTCAGTATATATTACAAATTTTACTCCCTAAAATGATGCCTCCAAATTTTTAATGAAAAACCAAAAAAAGCTAATTCCATATCATGTGTAGGGTAATTTTATCATGAGGTTTCAACTAACGTGAGGAATAAAAAATTACTTGATCATTCTTCATGAGGAAACAACCATGTCCTTTAAACGAAGCATCATTGTAAATAAAAAACTAAGTATTTCTGGAACGTGGTGCCAAAAACGGATTATTCACCAATCTTCATTTCAATTACAGAAAACAATCATCACATTTTTTTTATCAAAATAAACTTACAACATTTTTGAGTTAATGTACTTACACTTGCTGAATTTCCAAAATAGTTTCTTTTCTTTTAATGTTTGCATGAAATCTTTTAAATGACTTTCATGATTCACTTTTCATTTAGAATAAACCAAAATATCATAAATGAACACAACCACAATCTTATCCAAGAACTCACGAAAAACGTTATTCATAAGATCCATGAGTACAACAGGTGCATTTGTTAACCAAAAAATCATTATCACAAATTTATAATGGAAATATATAGTATGAAACATGGTGTTCAGAATGTCTACATCCATTATTTTCAATTTATGGTACCCCGACCTCATGTCAATCTT